>VDFB02000007.1:197866604-197962218 GCA_007258455.2 Sequoia sempervirens
TAATTGTATATATTTTTCAACAAAACAAGTACATGCTGGTATCCAAACAAGTGTAAGTTTTTTGAAAGTGTATCTTTTTTTGGTGCCATTCATTAATTTTGGGGTGTTCTTTTTTTCACATGTCCTAATACATAAATTCACTCTTGAAACTATTGTAGCTTTCTTAGGTGCCGAGGATTAATTTGGGGGTGTTCTCTTTTTGCATAGGTTTTGCTTCATCAATTTAGTACTGCAACTATTGTAGATTTCTTAGGTGCCATTGGTTATTTGTCTTCACATTGATGTTAGAATGTGTTGGCTTCAGGTCTTTGCAACTTCAATCCCACCACCACTACATGTTACACTTGGAATTTTAGGTTCCTTCCAACTTTTATATATATGTATATGCATATGTATAGACATATACATATGCATGTACATACATATAGATATACATATGCATATGCATTTCATTTTTTGGTGCCATTGATTAATTTGGGGGTTTTCTCTTTTGCATAAGTTCTTCTTCATCAATTCAATCTTGAAACTATTATATATTTTTAGGTGCCATTGATTAATTTGGGGGTGTTCTCTTTTCCATAGGATTTCCTTCATAGATTCAATCCTGCAACTAATGCATCTTTTTTAGGTTCCTTTGACTAATTTGGGTGTGTTCACTTTTGTATAGGTTTTTCTACATCAATTCACTCATGCAACTATTGTAGGTTTCTTAGGCACCATTGATTAATTTGGGGGTGTTCTCTTTTGCATAGGTTCTGCTTCATCAATTCAATCCTCCAACTATTTTATATTCTTTAGGTGCCATTGATTAATATGGGGGTGTTCTCTTTCGCATAGGTTCTACTTCATCAATTTAGTCTTGCAAATATTCTATATTTTTTAGGTTTCATTGATTAACTTGGGGGTTTCTCTTTTGCATAGGTTCTGCTAGATCAATTCACTCATGTAACCATTGTAGCTTTCATAGGTGTCATAGACTAATTTGGGGGTGTTTTCTTTTACATATATTCTACTACATCAATTCATTCCTACAAATATTATATATTTTAAAGGTTCCATTGATTAATTTGGGAGTGTTCTCTTTTGCATACATTCTACTTCATCAATTTATTCTTGCAAATAATGTACCTTTTTAGGTGCCTTTGATTAATTTTGGGGTGTTCTCTTTTGCATAGGTTATGCTACATAAATTCACTCATGCAACTATTATATCTTTCTTAGGTTCCATTGATTAATTTGGGGGTGTTCTCTTTTGCATAGGTTCTGCTTCATCAATCTAGTCTTGCAACTATTGTATATTCTTTAGGTGCCATTGATTAATATGGGGGTCTTCTCTTTTGCATAGGCTCTACTTCATCAATTCAATATTATAACTAATCTATCTTTTTTAGGTGTCATTGATTAATTTGGGGGTGTTCTCTTTTGCATAGATTTTTCTACATCAATTGAATCATGCAACTATTGTATCTTTCTTAGGTTTCATTGATTAATTTGGGGTGTTCACTTTTACATAGGTTTTACTTCATCAATTCATTCTTGCAACTATTGTATATTCTTTAGGTACCATTTATTAATATGAGGGAGTTCTATTTTGTATAGGTTTTGCTTCATCAATTCAGTCCTACAATTAATGTATATTTTTTAGGTGGGATTGATCAATTTAGGGGTGTTCTATTTTGCAAAGGTTTTGCTACATCAATTCACTCATGCAACTATTGTATCTTTCTTAGGTGTCATTCATTAATTTGAGGGTGTTCTCATTTACATAAGTTTCACTTCATCAATTCAATCTTGCAACTATTGTATATTAATTAGGTACCATTGATTAATATGGGGGTGTTCTCTTTTGCATGGGTTTTGCTTCATCAATTCAATCTAGCAACTATTCTATCTTTTTTAGGATCCATTGATTAATTTTGGCGTGTTCTCCTTTGCATAAATTTTGCTTCATCAATTTAGTCACGTAAATATTGTATTTTTTTTGGGTACATTAGATTGATTTGTGGGTGTTATCTGTTTCATAGGTTCTAATTCATCAATTTAGTCACGTAAATATTTTATCTTTTTTTTGTGCATTAGATTGATTTGTGGGTGTTATCTATTTCATATTATCTAATTCATCAATTTAGTCTTGCAACTATTTTATCTTTTTTTGGTGCAATTGATTAATTTTGGGGTGTTCTCTTTTGCATAGGTTCTACTTCATCACTTCAGTCCTCCAACTATTGTATCTTTTTTAGGTGTCATTGATTAATTTGAGGGTGTTCTCTTTTGCATAGGTTCTTCTTCATCAATTCAATCTTGCAACTATTTTATCTTTTTTTTGGTGTATTAGATTAATTTTGCAATGTTATCTTTCTCATAGGTTCTGCTTCATCAATTTAGTCATGCCACAAACATACATCTACAAATAATGATAGACATTGAAAGATGTCTATTTGTTCAAGATATATGTGATATACCATGTATTTTTTGATCCATGGACATCATGTATATCTTGAATAGATAAGAGTTATATTTTGGTGTTCATCCTTGCACAAACTTTCATAGTTTAAATTGTTTTTAATATTTGTATAAATGAAATTTAAAAATATTTTGATGGTTCCAAGATTAAACTCTACAATCCAACCATCCCCAAAATTATCTATGGAGCCATTAAAAAGAGTATAATTTCTCCATCCTTTCACCCTAGTGGCTCACATTAATCTCTCACCGCCCCCACCAATTCTTCTATACAGTCATGATTAATGCACATCTCCTCCTATTACCTTCAAGACATGCTACAAAAAATAGATAGGATAGTTTTTAACTTTGACGTACTTTTTTCATCCCTTTGAGTTTGTAACTATATGAATCACGTTCACATTATCTAGGCATTGTCACTACAATGCCAATAATTCATTGTATATATTGACATGTATTACCATAGAACAATAATTGATAGTTGGACTTTGTTACAAAATTTCATGGTTGTCTATGTATCAATTCAAAATTTAAAGGGAATTATGGACAAGTGCAACATAGATTACCATTAGAAAGGAATTTAGAAAATCAAGTCCCCCTTAACCATTATTGATTGTAACAATTACCAAAATTCATTCATCCATGTCACATTGTGAAGTATTACTATAGAAAAATAATCATCAATTCTACTTTGTTACATGTATTTATGGGACTTAGTTTTGTGAAGGATTGTCATGGTTTCCTATGCAACACTTCACAAATCAAATGGAATTGTAGATAAGTGAAAAATAGGTTACCATTAGAAAATATTTCATAAAATCAAGTCTCCCTAAATCATTACTAAATACAACAATTACCAAAATTCATTCATCCATGTCACATGTGTCTATCATCCCAAACATAAACATAAGAATTGCTCCATATAGGCATTTAATTAAAGTGCCAATAATAGTTCAATTATTTTTGACATGACACTATTACTTCCTTTGAAGTTGTAGCAATAGATAGATGTGGTTTTCTAAATTCTATCTATGTTCAACTATGTTGCAGTCTACTATTCAAAGAGAATTTGATGACTATTGCAACATAGTTTAACAATATTGATGTTTTTTGAAAAATTGTCCAGTTATTCCATAGGGAAGAGTTGTGAAAGCATGCACATCCAATTTTTGGTAGTTTACATGGAGTGACACATGAATAAAAAAGTAATATTTATATGACTAAATTGAAGAAAAACAAAATATAATTGTATAACATATATATACATATACATATATGTATATGTTTATATGTGTATACATATTTATCTGACTGAAATGAAGAAGCAAAACCTATGAAAAAAGAACACCACCAAATTTATCTATGGCACCGAAACAATAAAAAATATTATTTATATGTATATGTATATGCATATGCATATGTATTTGTATATGTATATATCTATATATATATATATATGTATATGTACTTATATATTTATACATATATATGTATATGTATATATGTATATACAATTACTTACATGCATTGTTTTGCTTACATTGAACAAACTAAGAATACTTATATGTCTATATTGCTTACTTGAGTGAATTGATGAAGTAGAACCTATGGAACCAAAACAACCAACAATATTATTTGTTACTAAAATGAAAAATTGCAAAAAAATAAATATATGTATATGTGTGTGTGTGTATGTATATGTATATGTATATATGCATATGTAAATGTATATGTACATGTATATATGTATAAATATACATATATGTATATACAATTGCTTACATGCATTATTTTTCTTACACCAAACAAACCAAGAATATTTATATGTCTCAATTTAAGAAGAAAAATAAATTGTATAAACATATGTATACATCACACCTATAAAAGTTATAATAGTTGCATGAATGAATTGAATCACAAAAAAAAAAAAAGATATCTATAAATAGGTATATACTTATGCATGCATGCATACATATCCATATATGTATACACACATATATATGTACACATAGACATATATTTATATGTATATGTATATACAACTGGTTACTTGCATTATATTTCCTACATTGGAGAAACAAGGAATATTTATATGTTTGAATTGAAGAAAAACAACAAAATAGAATTTTTAGAGAAGGGGGATTTTCTACTCATGAGTCTCTTTATTCTCAAGAGATACCTAAGGGGAGAACTACCCTAAACTACCTCAAGGAATAGAGAAAAAGTTCTAGAATCAAAAAGAGTAGATCACAATGGTATTCTTAACAAAATGATAGGCTCTTAACCAAAGAAGATCAGTGTGGAATACAAACAACAACACAACACACTAGCATCCTAGAGGCATGCTAGTATCTCATATGGACCGAGAACTAAGTCTATCATAGGAAAACAACAAAGTGATCATAAACAATTAAACTGCTAAGAACTTATAGACTATAGGAAAATGAAAAAATGTAATAGAACTGAAGTAAAGTAAAGAATAAATGATAAAGTAGGATAATAGAAGATATAAAACTTCTCAAAACAACCCAAGTAATGAAGCCTCCAAAACATGAATATCTTAAATACTTGCATGCATAAGATATGGAGAAAGTGTTGGGGTTGTATAGGGGTTTTCCTTAGTCAAACCCCAATTTTGGTGTTCCTACTTCCATGAACAACCAAATAGATAAAGAGAAATAAAGTATATGATGAGTGATAAAAGAAAACCTTGCTCAAGGAGGAGAACCCATATCTCAAAATGTAGCTGATAAAAGAAATCACTTCTCGAGAAGGAGAACCTGTATCACAAAGTAGAAATGAAATAAATAGGGGATGTGTGAAATCCCAAGATTCTCGCAAGAACAAGGTGAGGGAGATGCTAGCTGCATGGCTTAAGTAAGCCAAAGGAAGAGTCAAAGATAGCTACAAGAGCCAAGGGTATTGTAAAGAGTGTTGTAAGAGCTTGAGAATGTTGTTGTAAGAAACAAGAGAGTTGTGCAAGCAAGAGCAACATGGTAGAGTGTTTGAGAGAGGAGACCAAAAGGAGAAGAAGGCCCAATGAATTGAAAATATAGCATTTAAGGAGAGGAGAAGTAAAAGAAGCTTCTCATGCAGTTACAAGGCCACCCAAGCTGTTAACATCAACAAAAGGAGGTGACAAGTGGAAAAAATGCTCCAAAATGGTCTTTGGAACATCAAAATGACACAAAATGCTAGTGTGATGCACAAACATCTACATGATGCATTAATGTCTAGACACATCATGCTACAAAATGATGAGAACAAGAAAAGAACCAAGTTCAACGCAAAGAAGATTCACAAGGGTAGCTACTAAAAAGGGGTCTCAAGCATTCTAAGAGGGGAAAAAGGTTGATGGAAGGGCTAAGATGAGCCTACACAACTTCTAAGGGAGTGGACACTAAAGCGGATGCATGAATGTATGTGAAATTTTAAGGGGTGCAATTTTATGGCACTAAATTTTTCCCCCACTTTAGTAGGCATATGAATCTACACTAATATGCACACTAAAAGAGATCTAATAAACATAAATAACATCATTATGCCAAAAGGATACTATAGAGGAAGTAGATAACTCTTTGAACCAAGGAAGCATGCCCCTAAGCTAAAGACCTACAAAACAAATGTATTAGAAAAGAAAGACCTACATAAGGAAACAATGTTAGAACATTAAAATCCATTACATCATAGGGTTAGAACATATAAACCACACACACAAGCAAAAAAAACTAAAGGATTTGATTAAGTGCAAAACAAAAGAGACCATAATGTAAAAGGTTTTCTTAGTACTATGCGGCATCCCCAAATTAAGAAATAATACACATAGAGGAATTCTAAAATGAAGAGAAGAATGTAAGGATTGATTATTTCAAGAGAAGAATGCACCCAAAAGTCAAGGGAGCAACCAATATCGAGAAGAGAAAGAGCATATACCCGGGATGAAGAAGATGTAGATCTTTGATCTGGTATACACAATTGAGAAGAAAGAGAATTTAGGAGAGAGATGGAGAAGATAGAAAGGAATGAAAATTTCAAGAGAGATAGCTCCATAGGTCCTCGAACCCAAGGAGAGTTAAACAAATGCACCATAGATCCGAAAACCTATAGAAGGTGAACAAAAGGCTCTATAGGTATTCTCTCCTATAGAGTTGAAAAAATTACACTGGAGAACTGCATACCAACACTAAATAGATCCCACAAGATACAAGTGCTTCATAGGCCCTCAGACCTATAAAGAAGGAATTCCCCCAAGTACTCTCTCATGAAGGAATCCCAATGTAAGGGGACTCAGTAGAGTTAGAATGAAAAGTGGCTTCATAGGCACACCTGCAAAGCAACATGTCAATCCAAAAACTAAACATGTTAGGAAAGCTTGATACAAAGTAGCTCTATAGGTTCTTAGTCCTGTAGAGAAAGAGTAATCAGAGAAGTATGTGGCTACTCCAAGCTATGTTGTAGGATAGTCACATAGAACACAGGCCTAGTCAAGATGCCCCTAAGCTAGGCACAAATGAATTCATTCAAGAGAAAATACTTCTAAAGAGGTCCTTCAAGGACCCTTCAAGACAAGAAGGGGCCAACTCAAGAGAATATTCCAATTGAAAGACATAGAGAAGAGAGGGGGTTCTTAAGAAGGATGCACATCTCCAAAACAAGTTATCGCTACCCCCAACATACAAAGGAGGAGAACCATGCAAGATACTTAGAACATATAGGATAGAGGTAGAACTCAATATCACTTGTCATTTGAAGAAGAGTTAGGTGCACCATCAAACAAATGAGTGATGACACCTAAAGAAATAAGTTGTGTTTTATCTTTCAAGGCCTTGCATTCATAAGTGAAATGGCTAAGCACTAGATGGTATGCAAAAAAAAAATGTTTTTCTTTATCATGCTTATGAAATTTCTTACATGTAGGAGAAGGAAGAGTAATTAAGTGGGCTTTGAGAAGCCTTAACAAAATACACTCTTGATTAGATAAAGAATGAGGGGGAGCAAACCCTTCTCTTGTGGAGAAAGACTTGACTACTCACAAGTAGAAAACCTAAAGATAGCATATAAGGGAAAATGAATCAATCCACAAGAACAAGGCTGAGTGGAAACCATGTTACCATTCAACCATGGTTTCCATTTAGATTGTTCATTTGAGAAACCAAGCCTCAAATTACACTTACGAGGTGCACATTCTATAGGGACCTAAATTCCTTGTTCATTGTTCCCACAACCTTTATGCCCATAGCCCCATTTAGAGAAAAGCTTAAATCTAAGGCCATTGTGTACAAATCTTAGGAAGGAGGAGGATCTCCATAGAGAGAATTTTCCAAAAATGGGGATCACACTCTTCTATGGGATCACCATCATCCTTCTTGATAGGACTGCTTACATTATCCTCTTTAATAGAAGTGTGATCATCTTCCTCAAAAGGAGGACGATCAACGTTAAGAACATTACAATTGTTGCTCACATTACCCCATGATACAAAAGAGTAATCATATTTGATAGCGAGTGTGGATGATGTTATTAGAGGGTCTAAATGGATTGGGGTGACTTTATTTTCTCCATTGAAGGATTCTATAAAGTCTAGAGAACCCCAATCATCATCAAGACATGCATTCTCTTGAGAAGATGTAGGAGTGGATTTTTTCTTCAAAAGGATCTTCTTCAGGGACATCTATCTCAAGAGTATCCTTTGTAGTAGGTACTACTGGAGTAAACATCGACACATTGGAAGACACTGAAGGAATAATAGTAGGCACAACTGAAGTATGACTGGTAGTTGCTATCTCACATAGGTGCATAGCCTCAGGGTCGCCCTTAACTATGACTACTTGATTATTGCAAATGAACTTAATAGATTTATGCAAGGTAGATAGGACTGCACCCATAGCATGAATCCATGGTCTACCAAGAAGAAGATTATAGGGTAACTTTTTTGACATAACATATACAAGGGTGGGTACAGTAATGGGTCACAACATCAAAGACAAGACTATCATGCCTAGGGCTCATTGACTGACATTATCAAACCTATGAATGCCAATAGAAGAAGCATTAAGAGAAGATGAATCAATATTAATATTAGGTAATAGATCAATGCTACATACAATGAGTTTCGAACCAGTGTCAATGAGAGTACGTCTAATGCAAATATTATTAATATTAACTATAATCATTAAAGGATCTTCTTGTTTCTACACATCTAGGGGTGGATGTTCTTATGGATATAATGTTATATTTGGTGAATCGACATGAATATGAGCCATCAATGCATTAACATACATTGGCCTAGCAAAGGCAAGCAAGAGGATCTTCTACAAGGCTTCCTGAAGCATACCTTGGTAAATTTGAGTAGAATGAAGCAAATCCCATAGTGAGATCTTAGCTAGAGCAAGTTGAAGTTGCTCGATAATAATGTAATCACTAGGTGATTTAGTTTTAGGTTTAGGTGCTTAAGGAAGGATTGATTGTTTATTCATTCTATTTTCATAAGTATGGGCTACTTCTCTATAAGAGGGAGCCTTACAAAGATTAAGAAAATCACTATCAAGTGGAACACCATCAATAGAAAATATCCTTGTAGGAGAAGGACTAGCTAGAGTTGGGTAAATGATCAGTCTCTTAGGCCTTTGAAGGGAAAAAAGACATATATTACATTTACAGAATCATCACAACTAGTGGAGTAATTATTTGAAGACATATTCTCAACATGGATCCAGGGAGGATCAAATATGGAAGGAGATTCATCATTCACTAATGCATCATATCTAGAAGAGAGTGCATTGGATTGAAGGGAAGTTAGAGTAGTGTTAAGAAAGGTAGCAATGATTTTATCTTCTTGCAACAAGATATCCTTCAAAACAAGAGGAATCTCATGAGAAGGATCAAAGATACAAAGTGAAATGGTCAAAGTCAAGTCACTATCACATGCATGAAATGGAACATCATTAACTATTTGAATAAAATTAGATACTAAATTGATAAAAGAGGATATTAAATTCATCTTGAATATAGTAAGCTAAGGATAATATAATAGATAAACAAGCCAGCTGAAGGCTGATGCATTACTTATACTTTAACGGTCTGGAATGGGGTTCAAAGTAGTGCCTCAAAAAAAAAATTGGGGAAGAATAAATCTTTGATTTGTCTTTCTTTTTTTATAAATAGGTGTTCATGTTAGGTTCACCAAAATTTAGAGAAGGGGGATTCACTACTCATGAGTCTCTTTATTCTCAAGAGATTCCCAAGGGGTGAAGTGCCCTAAACTACCTCAAGGAATAGAGAAAAAGTTATAGAATTGAAAAGAATAGATCACAAGCATTTTCTAGACAACTGACAGGCTCTCAGCCAAAGGATGTCAGTGTGGAATATAGACTACAACACGACACACTAGCATCCCAGAGGTGTGTTGACATCTCGTACAGACTAGGAACTAATTTTATCATAAGAAAAAAGAAAAGTGACCACTGACAATCAAACTGCTAAGAACTTACAGAATATAGGAAAATTATAGAATGTAATATAACTAAAGTGAAGTAAAGAATAAATGATAAAGTAGGAGAAGAAAAGATAGAAAACTTCCCACAAAAACCCAAGTAATGAAGCCTCCAACCAATGAATATATTCAATGCCTACATATGCGTAAGATCTAGAGAAAGTGTTGGGGATGTATAGGGGTTTGCTTCACTTAAACCCTTGTTTGGTTGTTACCACCTCCATGGTTAGACAGATAGATAGAGAGAAATAAAGTATGCAATGAATGATAAAATAAAACTCCACTCAAGGAGGAGAACCCATATCACAAAGTGTAGGCGATAAAAGAAATTCTCGCTTAAGGAGGAGAACTCGTATCACAAAGTAGAAATCCAATAGATAGGGGATGTGTGAAATCCAAAGATGTTCGTAAGAACAAGGTGAGGGTGATGCTAGTTGTAAGGATTAAGGAAGCCAAAAGGAAGAGGCAAAGATAGCTACAAGAGCCAAGAGTATTGCAAAGAGTTTTGTAAGAGCTTGAGAATGTTGCTATAACAAGCAAGAGAGTTGTGCAAGCAAGAGAAATATGGGAGAGTGTTTGAGAGGGGAGACTAGAAGGAGAAGAATTCCCAATGAATTGAAAAGATATAATTTAAGGAGAGAAGAAGGAAAATAATCTTCTCATGTAGTTACGAGGTGACCCAAGTAGTTATCACTGATAAAAGGAGTTGACAAGTGAAAAACATATTCAGAAATGGTCATTTGAATGTCAAAATGCCATAGGATGCTAGTGCAACACACAAACATTTGTGTGGTGTGCTAAAGTCCAAACACATAACGCTACCAAATGACAAGAACAGGAAAAGTACCAAGCTTGATGCAAAGCAGATGCACAAGGGTAGCTGCTAAAAAGGGGTCTTGAGCATCTTGAGAGGGGAAAAAGGTTGATGGAAGGGTTAAAATGAGCCTACACAATTTCTAAGGGAGCGGAAACTAAAGAAGATGCAAGAATGTATGTGAAATTGAAAGGGGTGCAATTTTACAACATTTTAGAATTGTATAAACATATATATACATACTCATATATATGTATATGTATATATGTGTATACATATTTACATGACTGAATTGAAGAAAAACAAAAAAATAGATATATGTAGATATATTTATATGTATATGTCTATACATATGCATAGACACACATATATATATATATAAAGAAGCTGGAAGGGACACTGGACTTCAAGTGTAACATGTTTTGGAAAGATTGAAGTTGAAGAGACCTTAAGTGAGAACATTATGGCATCAATGTGAAGAAAATTATAGAAGATGGTAGATTGAGAGGCTCTAAAGTTAGCAAGGTTTACACAGGATGTCATGGAAGTAGTAGGAGGGGGCATGCATTAAAGACAACTATATAGAAGAATTGCAAGGGGAGGAGAGAGATTATTGTGAGCTAGTGGAGTGAAAGGGTGGTAGAGTGATTTTTGGTAATGTGGCATACACCAACTAGATGTCCAACCAAGCAAGTTTTGGTCACATGGAAAAAAAGGGGTTCTTTTAGGATGGACTAATTGCATCTTGCTACATGTCAAATTCAATCAAAAATAAAATTTGAAAATGAGAAATTGTCAATTGAACATAGGTGGAAAAAAGAAGCATAAATACACCACACATTGGAATTTGATCAAAATACATTGAAAATCAAAACACTAAGGTTGCATCTATAGTTATCATAAATTTAAAACTATCAACAATAAGGGTGCATCTATAGATATCATAAAGTATAAAATGTTCAAAAAATTAATTACAAATGAAATCAAAATAAGGCTACAACTAGTTCTTGTGATAGGGAAATGGTGGTTGGTTGCTTGGGGTACCAATGGAAATGTTCTCATCCCCTCCCAATTAATGAGGAATGCTACTTACATGACTGTGAATTGGACTAGAAAACTAGGTGCAAGTGAAATGTGTTGGGGGAAGTGGTGAACATATCTGTACACCCCGACTGCTAGTCTAATTTAAAAAATTAGGTGCACCTGAACTCAAATTGGGGGAGGGTTGAATAATTAATTGTAGTGGAGAATTGTGAGATATTGATGTTGAGAATATCCTAGAATACTCCATTACTTTGTGACAAGGGATTAGTAGGGGTACTTAACCACCTTTCTATTTGTAAAGCCCTTTGTGCCTCCTCAATCTCTTTTTCCTTCTAGTCTTGTTGCCTTTGAAGCCTATCTTTCTCCTTTTTGGCATCTCTATCCTTCTTTTGTTGTATTTTCTGCTACTCTTTTTCTTTACGTTGTATCTCCCTCTCTATTTTGGCTTGCTCCTTCAACTCCCTCACCACATTTCTTGTTTCCTTTTTCCCCTCATTCTTGTTGAATGAACAAGACAAATGATAGGGGTGTGAATCAATTGTACCAAATTAAACCTTCAAAACCCTCAACAGTAATCAAATCCACATGCATTCATTAAACCCTTAATCTATTAATATGATTAAACATGAAATGCAGATAATAGAAACTGAAATTACAACACCATACACAAGAGAACACCAAATTTGCATAGAAAACCCAATGAGGGAAAAACCATGGTGAGGATTAGCTCACAATATAAGTAATTGAAAAATTGTTACAAGGGCTAACTACCAGAATGGGACACACTATAAAAAAAGGCTCATAGCTAGAATATGACACGATGTCCAAAAAGGCTCACAACCTCAACTCACTACTATGGAAAGAAATACAAGAAGATAGAAGAGAAATGTTACATAGAGAACACTTTCTGAATGCAACAAGTAATCAACCACAATTCTCCAACATTTTAGCAATCTTGCTTGAAATATTTTGGACACCTTCAACTCACTATCTTCAAGAATCCAAACACTAAAATTAACACTATACTAAAATTCACATCACTCACATCGATTTCACATCTATCTTTCTTCACTCTCAATTATTTTTTACAACAACAACACCACACTTATTTATATCAACCTCAACCTCAAAAACCTTCTCCAATGTTGAAAACTAGCTATTATACATAGAAATTGAAAATATTTTGGCACCTAAACATTCTCGTGTTGGATAGGAATGAATGTGACCTACATACATCCTTAATTAGGACCCAAATAGATCCCAACACACATCAACACACTTGTACAAGCCTCACATGTAGTTCTAACACAAGGTTGGCCAATACCCCTGTTAAACACCATAATCATTAAGTACACACTTCCTTAAATCAATCTAAAAATTTTGAACAATAAAAATCACTTGAACACGATTTGGAATAGTCCACAAACTAGTTGAGATTCATCGAACACTTTATCCAAGCTTGCATCATACAAAATATTCAACTCAGAACAACTGGTAAATGTTATTCACAAACTAACAAATGAAACTCAATTTGTACTACACCAAATAAACTAAGATCTTGAATACAAAAGGATACCAACATTATAAGAAACATCCAAAATATGCATAACCTAAAGCCAAACAGTGGATAAATGCAGAGAAAATACATTTGTCCTAGGCCATGCAAAAAACATCATATAAAAACT
The DNA here is from genome assembly GCA_007258455.2 of Sequoia sempervirens. NCBI lineage: Eukaryota > Viridiplantae > Streptophyta > Pinopsida > Cupressales > Cupressaceae > Sequoia > Sequoia sempervirens. Next base: position 197,880,103 of record VDFB02000007.1, read on the forward strand.
AGTTCACACACTAGTAAAAATATCTCACTCTATACAACAATCTAGAAACCCAAATTTTGAATATAGCAACCTTTGAAAATCATAAACATATAAGATCTACAAAATCATAGGATCAACATAGAATAAACATGGAGAATAATATTGGAGAACACTATGAACAATTGCATAACATAGTTTACTCTGTTTAACAAATTTTCTCAAAATCACTTGGAAACCAAGTACTAGAGACATCATCTCAACTTTTTCATTCAAACTCACCTTCAAATATTGAAACAAAAGGAAAGCTCCATGTACTCACAACACTTCCTCAATATCTCAACTATACATGCACAACCTGCAATAGGGCATAATTTCCTCTTTTTCACAATTTTCCCAATATCCTCAATATCTTCATCATGCAACAACTTCCTTAACAAATAGTTGACATGAATGACATGATTTAGTAGAATTCCTATTGACATCAATGACAACACCTTCATACTTGCAACAGTCTCCCCCTTTTTCATTGATGCAAACACAAGATGTGAAAAACCATCAAAGACAACATACACAATCTCCTCTTTTTTTATATTAGATAGCCTAAACAACATTGCTACACTCACTCCCCCTTAGTAGATAAAAATTTTCCCCCTAGAGTGACTCCCCCTAAGTAGATAAAATTTTTCACATGATACTTTCTCTCCCCCTTTGACATCAATGGAAAAGGATAAAATATTTTCACATTATTCTCCCGCTTTCACACTATACCAAAATTCCTACTCTGAATACTCGCCTTAGGAGTACACCTAAATGATTTAGCAACTCAATGAAAACACATGACAGTACCTACTCCCCTTGAGAGGTTGCCACCAACATTAGTCCAGAAAAGAGATAGATCCATATATCTACTAGACTAATGCATCTTCATACACATATAGTTCAAACAGGGAGGGGTAATAACCCCCAACCTCTACCAAAGATACTCAAAAGTATCATTAGGAAGAGCCTTGCAAAATAGATCAATACTTTTATCCTTTGTAGGAACATACTAAAGGTTCACTTCATTCTCCATAATATTTTCTCTCAAGAAGTGATACCTAATAGATAAATGCTTTGTACTTGTGGCATTACTAGATTCTTTGAAATGTTAATTTATCACAAAATATAGAAATAGGCTCATCATATACAACTCTAATACCTTTCAATGTTTGTCTCATCCACAAAACTTGTGTCTAGCATGATGCTATTGCAATATACTCAGCTTATGTAGTAGATAAATAAACTAAATCCCACTTCTTGCTCAACCATGACACCAATCTACATCTAAGAAAGAATGCACCACCAATAGTACTTTTCCTATCATCAACACAACCAGCCCAATATGCATTTGTATAAGAACTTAGTGTGAAATCAGTATCCTTAGGATACCACAAGCCATAATCTGGTGTGCCTCTTAAATATATAAATATCCTCTTCACTACTACAATGTGTGTTTCTTTAGGATCTTCTTGAAATCTATCTGCAAGACAAACTTCATGTATGATATCCAATCTAGTAGTAGTTAGATATAGTATTCCACTAATCATAGATCTATATTTTCTCTAATCAACCTTAGGTGAATCATCACCTTTGCTCGATTTACAACTAGTCACCATATGAGTAAATACAAGTTTGGAGTCATCCATACCAAACTTCTTTAACATCTCTTTGAAATACTTAGACTATGAAATGAAAATCCCTTATCTATTTGATTGATTTGTAGACCAAGGAAGAAATTAATCTCCCCAAAAATTGACATTTCAAATTCTTTTTGCATCTCTTTATCAAAATTATTAAACATAGATTTATTTCCTCCAAAGATAATATCATCTACATATATAACTACTATCAAGATTTTTCTTCCTTAATTTTGAAGAAAATATTAATATCTATGGTGCCTTTACTAAATCCTTTCTATAAAAAATATTTTTCCAATCTTGCATACCAAGCTTTGGGAGCTTACTTGAATCCATATAGTGCCTTCTTCAAATTACATAACATATCCAATTAATATGATAGCCGAAATCCTTATAGTTTTTCTTCTCCTGATACCTGTACTCTTATTGATGAAGGTATCTTGATGAAAGAAGATACAAGCATTGAGAGTATTGATTGCCCCTCTCCTCATCCATATTTGAAAGATATTAGAAAACAAGAAGATGAGATCATAAAAAAAATTCTAAACATCACCTTACCTAGTCTCCATTCATCCCTTGCTTGTGAGAATGTTTTAGCGAAAGAGGATGATATCACAGATAGCAATGATAATTACAATTTTCCTCTCCTAATATCCCTCCTCAATGTGAAGAGGATGGGTTTGTATTAGAAGATACACCTATTGAAAATCATGATAATCTTGTTCCCCCCTTCCCTAATTCTCCTACCATTTGGAAAAATGTATTTGATAAGCATAAAAATCATAGTTTTCCTTCTCTTGATTCCTCCCCTACTTGTGATGAAGCTAATTTACAAAATTTAACCATGGAATGTGATGAACATCTTACAAGCTCTCCTACTAGGGTAGATAATATGGCACAAGAGAATGAGACCTTAGAGAAAAAGTAAAATCAAATAGATCCTTCTCCTAATATCCCCACTATTGATAAACAAGAAAATCCAACCAATGATAACTCCCTTGCATGCGATGAAGTCATTTTAGAAGAACCAACCTCTGAATTTCATGAAAATATAGTTTGTTGTTCTCCTAAAAATTCTCCTCCTAGGGAGGATATCATGGTGCAACAAAAGGAAAATAATGAGAGTAATGATATTATTCCCTTACATGAAGATGATGAAGTAGTATTAGACTCTCCTTCACTAAGGGATGTTAATATTATTCAACCTCAACTCATTCTTTACCCTCCACACAAACTGCACACTCAAAACAAACCCCATTTCATCCTCTACCCACCGAAGAATAATTTATCACAACAGCCGAGTCATAATACCATTTATCATACATATAACACTAAAAATAATCCGCAACCAAGAACCCTCCCATGAACTCAACCTATCTTACCAAGTCCCCCTCATTTTCCTTCATAAAGTGGAAAGGAATATGATCTTGTGGAACAACTTAAGAACACTCCTACTAACATATCCTTATGGGACCTTATTCAAGCATCCCATCACTATGACAACATGATTCAAAATTAATTACAACAAGTTCATATCCCTTCTAATGCTCAACTGAATGACATAACAACGATGATTCAAGGACTGAATGCTGACATTGTTTTCCACCAAAGTGAGCTCCCCCCTTTGGAAGTACAAAAACAAAGAAAAGGGATAAAGAGAACCCTTGTGGATAACAACTCCACCCTTAATGTGTGTAGTGTGACCCTTTTAGATAGGCTTGGCATTGATAAATAAAAAATTAAACCTAATTCTTTATCTATTAAGGGATTTGACAATGTAGGAAAACAACCACTTGGTGTGATCACTTTACCTATTACAGCTAGAAGGGCACATTGGAAACACGAATCCATGTTTTGCCTCATGATCCTTCACATAATATCCTTTTAGGAATGCCATCGATTCATACAATGAATGGGGTACCTTCTAATCTTCATCATAAAATTAAATACATTTACAACAACAAAGTATACAAACTCAAAGCAAACCCTAACCCAAACAATTGTTTAAACATTGAGAAAAACAAGGAGAATCCTTTAGCAACATTGACACCAACTACAAAAGTAGAACACATGCAACAAGAAGATAAAGAAAAACATATTGAAGAAGTCATGATGTTATTAGAAGATTATTGGGGTTCCTTAGACTTTTAACCAACATTCATGGGAGAATACAAGATCATAAACAAATAGTCTAAAAAGGGAAAAGAAAAAGAAATATTATCCACACAAAATTTAGAAGACCCTTTGAAAGAATCCACCTCAACCACTTTAGAAGAAAACACAACATACACAACAAAATTTGACAAAACAAATTATCAACAACCTATGAATCCTAAAGAAATGAAAAAATCTTTATGGAAAAGGTTATGAACTTATGAAACAACACAAGTATAGTGGAAAAGGATGTGGTGCTAGAGAACAAGGTATTTGTAACCCTATAGACCCAAACACATAGGAAACAACTTGTGGTCTTGGTTATTGTCCTTTGATATAAATAGAAAAGATTTCACTTGATACCAACATTGTTACAAAATATTCTTCTAAGCCAACTTTAACATTAGTGCATCTTGAACTGATAGACACTAGTGGTCTTGGTTGTTATCCTCTGTAAGAAATGATACAAACAAAGAAATATTTGCTTAATTTCAATGTCATCTCACAAAACACTAATGATTTGAATTTGTTCAATTTTACACTTTACTGTAAAGGAGAGAAAAAAATCTCACAATTTAAAGAGTCTTGTGTAAGTATGACATCTTGTACTAAGAAAGAGATATCTTTGTTGCAAAACAAAGGAACAAATTCTACTTTGGATCAAGAAGGTATCTTGTCGATACTCCTCCAAGATCATTTGATATCCCTCCCTCCAAGAACACAAAAGAAATTTTATTACAAGACTTCATTTTGCACATATCATAGAGTTCATGGTCATTCTACTAACGAATGTAAGCCTTTAAGTAACAAAATTAACATCTTAAGGATCATGTTTCTCTTCCTCATGTTGAAGCACCTAGTTCCTCTAATTGATACTTACTTTAATCCTATTTGGCTCATCCTTTTCCTACACTAAGTGGGGGCAAGGAGATAAGTAGCCTCATCCCCCTATGTCACTTTCCATTGCCTCTTTTGGATAGTTGACCACCTTTCATGTTTATATATAAGATGAGGCTTGGGATGTGGATGGCATGCCTTAAGCTGGCTCATGTGTGACATACTTATTCATGATGTAGTTAAATTTAGAAATATATTACTTGGCATAAGGATTTTTGAATATGCTATCATTTCTTCTTCGACTTTAAAACAATTTCCAACAATAATGGTGTTAGGAACTACTTTAAAGTGGGATCATACATTGACACTCATGTTTCATAGTGTGATTTCTTTCTTCTTGCGATGTGTCCTTTCCTTGGTGGTGTCATTGGGTTTTATTTCCTCTGAGAGTGTGATATTTCTTTAATTTTTCCTCTCTTGGAGACATTAGATATGATGTTACCTAAGAAGAAAACTTTCACAAACTAAGAAAAATCCCTTTGAACATTCCTTACACTATTTTTCATCTATAATGTCTATGAGTTTCAAGCATATGTAGTTTTTCTTGCCTCATGGAGCTTGAAAATCATTTTTTTGTGGTGCCTTATCAAAGTTATAAGGATGTATAAATTTTGGTATGGTTTGAGGAAGAAGCATAACCAAGGCATGACTTTCCCCATAGCCACTCATGTGTTTGTGTGAGGGAATTTTGGTTGTGTGTGTATGTGTCTCACCCTTTTGGGATTACTCACCTTGCAGATGACTTGAGGTTCCATGTCCCTAGAGTGTGTGCATTTTTTTATATTATTATTCTTTTCTTTATTCTAGTTATTGACATTGCATGTTTGCATATCTTGTCTTGCTACAAATCATACACCTTGTGCATGTACCTTTCATGCTTATGTGGGTTTGACTTAGGATCTTGGATCCGGGGGGCTTGACTACTTCCTCAATCTTTGTTATCCTAGACCACCCACATTGGCACAATTGGACCCCACTTGAATGTCTACTTTAGTGTGAGTTTAAAGCAAGTTAATCCTCTCTCACTAAAGTGGGTGCTAAATGTAGTCACCAAAAATATACACATTTTCCTTGGTTAATTCAAGAATAATTAATGATAAAATAGACTTGATATCGCCTTGATCTAGTGTTGTGAGGTGTTTTACACATCCACATTAAGTCTTGGGCCCTTTCTAAGCTGAATTAACTTAACTTTTCCATAATTTAGTGTTATTAAGCGTATTTATCTATGCTTTCACATTAAATTTAAGAGGCTTGTAAACTAAGGTGGACCTAATCTAGTGTTGAATGTGTTTTACACATTCACATGGGATTTAGGGCCCTTCTAAGCTAAATAGACCCAATTTTTCCTTAATTTAGCATTGTAAAGTGTATTTATTTACACTTTCACATTGGATTTTTGGTTGTACTACATTTATAACCTTAATATCATCATTAATAAGCTCCTATGACCCTATACTATTCATCCCAAATCATATTTTAACTAAAAACCTGACAAGATCAACATATATGCCTAATTCCTTGACTCCCCAACACTTTAGGACAAAAAATAGCCCATGTGTGACCCATTCACCACCTCGGGTGAATGATTTCCATCCAAGTGGGACTCATTCACCTAGGATGGCGAATGAGTCCCATTTAGCCTATTTTAAAGGTTTGAATGGGAAAATTATGTTTTTTGTTCAAATTTCTTCCATGTCAGCCTTTAGGATCAAATTAACATTCATTTGAGTGAATTTCTTATATAAGAAAGCTTTCAAATCCTTATTTCATATAAGCAACATAAGCCTACATGATACCAAGTCAAGCAAGCAAGAGTATAAGCATTCCAAGATCATGAAGAGAGCATTCGAGATCATTTTTAAGGAATTCAAGGGAAAAATTCATCAATTATTGTAGAAAATAAAGATCCATCATCATTTCAAAGGTTATCAAGCATCAATCATGTTATTGAGCTAGTGTTGTGATCTAGAATTGAATATCCAAGCTCAAGCATTGTTCTACACCTATTGTCAAGATCAAGATCTACATCCTCCATGGCCATTTCATTTTGAGTTGTAGATTTACAAAGAATCATTTACAAGGAATCATTCAAGGTATCATTATCCATGATTCATGTTATTTGTTCCATACTTCATGCCTTCATTCCATTTTTTCATCATTTGGTTTAATTACCTAAAAGGGGTTTGACCAAGGAAAACCCCTATTCTCAAGTAATCAACACTTTCTCTCTCTCTCTCTCCCTCTCTCTTTGTGTGATTACAGATCTAGGTGATTTGAAGAATTAAAGATCATAGAAGATTAGGTTACAAGATTTCTTGGGTTGTCTCCCCATTTCTAAGGTCATAATCTTCACTAAAAGGTCATCTATAGCCCTGAAATCTAAGTTTCACATCTGGGAACCTCGAGGAGAAAATTGAGTAGATTGAGAAGAGCGGATTTAGACTTTGAATTTCCAAAAAATCCAAACTGGACTCATTCCCCACAAGTGGCGAATGAATCCCACTATAGGTTTTTTTCATAGATTTTTGTAGATTTAGATACCCATTTTCCTGAAACTTGCTCTTGTGCAAAAATATAAAACTAGGACTAATTTGCCCAGAATGGTGAATGAGTCCTAGTAGACCAAAATTTTAGGATTTGTAGAATTTCTCATCTCCACTCAAGCCTCTACAAGTTTCTAGGTGCACACGTTTTGTTTTGAAATTTTTTGTTTGGTTTTACACACTTTTCTAGGTCATTTAGTGTTAGTTTCCATTCAATTAGGGTTTTGAATTACATCTTGCATTTCATTGTCTTTTCCAAGTTTAAGCTTGTTGGTGAACCCTTCATTAGATCATATTCAGCCCCTAGGAAAACCCTATTGTAATATCTCTTTCTCCTTTGCATTGAGATCTCTAGGGTTATCCTTGAGTGGAATATCTTTAAAAGTGAGTGTGATAGAACTTGATCAACGTATCCCCCATTATTTGAGGTTCCAACTGCTAATGCCAAAAAACATTCTAATAGCTTCCATCCTAGCCACAAGAGAAAATCTCTCATCAAAGTCTATTCATTTCCATTGTGAGTAACCCTTACAGTTCTTGTCTTGTTTCTTACTAATTCTCCATTCTCATTCAACTTCTTTCTGAATACCCACTTAGTTCCAATTATGTTCGTGTTTTCTGGTCTAGGAACCAATTCCCAAGTCTGATTCTTCTCTATTTGCATACATTCTAATTCCATTTCCTTCATCCAATGTTCATCCTTGCATGCTTCGCTCACTATTTTAGGTTCAAATTTTGAAAGTAAGCATAGATTTACCTCAACTTTAGCTTCTTTGCTTCTTATCAATACTCCTTTCATTTTTTCTCCAATGATTTGTTCTTCAAAATGATTCTTTTTCACATACTTAGGGATCTTCTTTGAAGCTTCTTCCTCTTCATTTCCTTCACATCATATTTTTCTTCTACTTCTCTTCAATCTAGTTCATTTGACACATATCCATTGACTGCAATTGAATTCTACAAGTTTTCATCAACCTTAAGATTTTCAATTTCAACAATATTTTTTAGCATTATGTTGTAACATCTATAAGATTTTATTTTAGTATAATATCCAAGGAGGATACCTTCATTAGACCTTGCATCAATTTTTTTGAAAATTTCTTCTTCTCTTTTGATATAACATTTTCTTCCAAATAATCTAAAGTACTTCATAGTAGGAATCCTTCCATACAATAACTCATAGGGAGTCTTTGTTCTTTTTGTTAGCTCTCAAAAACGTAGGTAAAGATACCTCAAGAGGCTACCAATCTCTTGATACGTTTTAGGGTAACAGACAAGGTCAAAAGAATTCAACCTTCTACTCTTTAGGTGCTGCTAAACCTGGGCGGGTGTACCTATCTGAATGAAGCAGACTTGACTGATGATTATCTTTCTTGAAGCAACTTGTTCACAATGGAAAATGGAAGTGAACAAATGAAATCAATTTTGATCTAAATCCTAAAATGCTAAATTAACAGATATAAAGAAATTGATTGAGCTCAAAAAATGATAAAGTACAGAGACCAGTGCTTTATTGGGTATGCGGAGTCAAATGAGATCAAGATGAGCAACACTTTCTGGAGAAATTTCAAATTATGTGGCATACATTCGTTTTACACTTGTATAAACATGCAATTTTGTAACTACTAAGCTCTTCTTCAATAATCCAAGTGAAGCTCTCTGGTTACTGTGATCAACTAAAAGGATTTAGTTTTTACTTGAAAGAACCAATTGATTAATCACACAGATATAGCAAATGTGCATTGATAAACTGAACATAAACTTGTTATGTCAATTTAAACAACTAGAAAGCATCAAGCTTGGAGACAACTTAGCAATATTTTTATTTAATTCAACAACTAATTGACACTAGAAAAATGCAACATCAGCTGATTTTCATAAATACCTCCATTTTAAAATCATGCAAGAATAGTCTCTGATCTGATAATTTTATTCAACTTGTTCCTACTTTCTGTGTATTGAAATCTAATAGCTTCTGATGATTTTTCAATTACAAAAATTCCAATTTATACATAAGCATGAGAAAATAAATCATATTGGAAAATCTTTTTGGCCTTCCACAAAATTCGGGCTCCAATCGAGCTGGCAAACAACGGTCACCCAAGCAGATACATGTCGGCCCTGATGTTTTAAAATTCTATTATCACCTGTGAACAGTCGGGGAGACGCAACAAAAGGTATGCTGAAGGAAAAATAGCGTCAATCATTAAACATCCCGCACGCTTGTATTTCGCTTTCGCCAAGACAGCCGACCGTCGGGGAGATATCACGTAGACATCACACCGTTACACCGAAAGTCATCACTTGTTTTCCCATCGGCGAGACCAAAGGTCACTCGCTGAGACCTTATGGCGATCTCCCTAACCTATACCGATATGCCCATAATCCTCCACCACCGATCGGTGAGACCAGAGTGAACTCACGCCAAAAGAAATCTATTCGTTTAACACTATCGGCAAGACCCGACATTTTTGCTATGGCCATATCCCGATAGGTTTACTTCTCACTGAAAGTCACTTGGAAGAAAGCTTTGCATCATCGGTGAGACAAATAAAACTCGCCTAGACCTCCTGCCGTAGATTATAACATAAGCTGAAGGGATCACAAAGTGCACCAGTCGCTGAGACATCTTGACTTCGGTAAGATGTTAACCCGACCACCAAGACATATGCCGATAGAAGCTACCACGGTCGCCGAAACAACAAAAGCATCTTGCCGATAGGAAACAAACATTTGCCAAGAGAAAAATGGATCCGGGAGACCCCACACCTGTCATGCCGACACACCTGAAACAAAAAGTTATAGCAGAAAAAACAAAGTGGGTCGGGGAGACAAATGGAGACCTATGTCGATAGAGACCAAAAGGCGAAAAATGCACAGATAGATGATCGAGGGGACAAACATGAGCCAAAATGTGAGAAAATAATTATGAAATGAAGGAAATATGCATAAGGAAAGACTCATATGGAGACCTAGGGGGGCATGAAAATATGCAAAAATAATCAGATTTTGATAGTTCCAACACTTTTATCTTTAGCTTGAACTATGCTAAGTATGTAAATAGTTGTATGAATAGCTTCTCTCCTTTATACTTCTAGTATATTTTCCTCTCTCATCATAGTCCTAGCGACCTCTTGAATAGTTCAGTTTTTCCTTTTAGTAAATCTATTTTGTTGAGGATTTCTAGGGGAAGACAAATGCCTCTTTATTCCTTGAACTTTACAAAACATGTTAAAGTCATTATAGGTGAATTCACCACCTTTGTCAGATCTCAAACATTTGATTTTCAAATCCATTTCATTCTCAACCATAGCTTTAAATTCCTTGAATTTATCTAATGCATCATATTTTTCTCTAAGAAAAGTAACCCATGTCATTCTAGAATAATCATCAATTAAAAGCATTAAATACTTTTCACCTTGAAGAATTCTCAGCCTTGTAGGACCACAAATATCTATTTGTACTAATTCTAGTTGTCTAATAGTAGATTGTTCCTTTCCCTTGAAACTACTCATTGATTTTTTTCTAAATTAAAAACTCTCACAAACAACATTGATAGACTTTGTGATTCTTGGTAGGTCTCTCACTGCATGATCTAAAATAATTCTTTCCAAATTATCAAAATCCATGTGACACATCCTTTTGTCCCATAACTAACTATTAGTAATCTATGAAATAAAGCAATGTCCATTAGCAGTCTTAAGCTGTTAAATGTTTCCATGTGTTCTCTTACAAACAACAATCATAGTTCTAGACCCTTTTTTGATTTTACATGTTTCATCTTTAAAAAAAAGATTATATACCTTGCTAGACATTTTTCTAACACTCAAAAGGATATTCCTTATACCCTTAACGTAGTAAAAATTATCAATGTTACGCTTGCCATAAAAACTGATTGAACCTATTCCATAAATCTTAGCTCCTAAATTATCTTCAAAATTAACTATTCTTCCATCACATTTTTCAATTTTAACAAACTTACTCTTGTGCCTATTTTTATACCCTTTTTCAATCCATTTTTCCTTATTTCAAAAGAAGTTAGTGTACGAATCATCTGATCTCTAGAATAAGTATCAATATTTGTAAGTTCCTCAATAGAAGATACCTTTTTACCATGAGAATCAGGAAGAGATCTAAGAAATTTCTTTAGCACCTTAGATTCTTTGACTTGTACACTAATACCTCTCATTACACTCACCAGCTCAACTCTCATCATGTAGATTTTGATTATTTCATCTTCAGACATATGTAGCTGGTCTCAAATTGTGCCTTCAAATTCTACAACTTTTCTTATTTCACTTTTTCATCTCCTTCATAAATTATTTCTAGCTTATCCCAAACCTCTTTAGCAATCTTCAAACTCATAACTTTTACTAATTAAGTATTTGAAAGACTATTCACAATAATTAATCTTTCCTTAGCATTGATCTCATTTGCCTTGATTTTTGTACTTGTATTAGGACTAGTAAAAGGTGGAGTATATGCTTTATTATAAGCCTTTTCAACCTCAAATCCCTAAACTACTAGATATCCTTTCATCTTTGTCTTCTTGAAAGCATAATTTGTGTCATTCAATCTAGGGAATTCCAAAGGAACTTTGTTCTCCATCCCAGATCTACCTCAAGTGGTCAAGCTCTTCTCCAAGGAACTAAGCTCTGATACCAATTGTTGAATGAACAAGACAACTAAGAGAGGGGTGAATTAGTTGTAGTAAATTAAACCTTCAAAACCCTCTATAGTAATCAAATCCACATGCATTCATTATTTACCTTTATTTTGTTAATGTGATTAAACATGAAATGTAGATAAAAAAACCAAAATTATGACACCATACACAAGAGAACACCAAATTTATGTAGAAAAACCAATGAGGGAAAAAATAGGGTGAGGATTAGCTTACAATATAAGTAATTTCAAAATTGATACAATGGCTCACTATTACAATAGGAAACATTGTCCAAAAAGGGTCGTAGCTAGAATAGGATGCACTAACCAAAAAGGCTCCTAGCTAGGGATTACTACCACAGAAAGAAACACATGGAGAACAATTTCTCAATGCAACAAGGAATCCACCACAATGCTCCAAAAATATCAGTCTTGCTTGAAAGATTTCAAACACCTTCATCTCACTACCTTCAAGAATCCAAACACTAAAATTTATACTTCTATACTCAAATTTACATCACACACATCATTTGCATCGATCTCACATCTATATTTCTTCTCTCTTATTTATTTTTTAACTCACAACAACACCACACTTATTTATATCAACCTCAACCTCAAAAAAATTCTCCAATGTTGGCAACTAGTCATTATACATACAAATTCAAAATAGCTTGGAACCTAAAAATTCCTGTAGTGGATAGGAATGAAGGTGACCTACATAAATCCTTAATTAGGACCCAAATAGATCCCAACACACCTCAACACACTCTTGCAAGCCTTGCATGTAGTGCTAACACAAGGTTGGCCAATACCCATGTTAAACGCCATAATCATTAAGTACAAACTTCCTTAAATCAACCATAAAATTCCATATGATAGAATTAACTTGAACATGATCTAGAATAGTCCCTAAACTACTTGATAATTAGCAAACACTTAATACAAGCTCACATCATACAAATATTTCAACTTAGAAGAAATGGTAAATCTTATTCGCATATTGACAATGAAACTCACTCTGTACTCCACGAAATCAAGTAAGCTCTTGAATATAGAAGGATACAAAAATTATAAGAAACTTCCAAAATGTTCACAACATGAAGCCAAATAGAAGAGAAACACGAAGAAAATACATTTCTCCCAGGCCACAAAAATATCACTAAAAAATTGGTTCACACACTGGTGAAAATATCTCTCTGTACAATGATCCAAAAACCCAAATTCTTAATATAGCAACCTCTAGCAATCATGAAAAACATATTAGATCCACACAAGGATAGGATAAACATAGAAGAAATAAAAAGCACAATACTAGAGCACATTATGAACACTTGCACAACACAATTTACTTTGTTTAACAAATTTTATCAAAAGCACTTGGAAACTAAGTACTAGAGACATCATCTCAGATTATTACTTCATTCCAACTCATCTTCAGACACTACAACAAAAAGATATCTCCATGTACTCACAACACTTCCTCAATATCTCAACTATACACGTTAAACTTGTAATAGCCTATTTTCTTCTTCACAATTTTCTCAATATCCTCAGAATTTTCATCATGTAGCAGCTTCCTTAATACATAGTTGACATAAATGACAACACTAGTCAATAAAATTCTTATTAACATCAATGAAAAAACCTTCATACTTATAAAAAAAATCTTTTCTTATTTGATCTTGTATCTCCTAAACCTCTTTATTCCTTTCCTCTTGTTGCATTAATAAATTCATGTAATCATCTATCATCAAGAGTTGAGACTATCTACTCAACTTAATTGAACCACCCTTGGATTTTTTTTTTTATGGATAGTGTGCATAAGTAGCTTGAGGAATTTTTTGGTGTGTGGAACTGTTTATGTTTGTTGTGTCTTCTCCAACTGTGAGAAAATTTTCTCCTCCACTGCTTGCGATTCCTCTATGAAATCTTGATTGCCTCCTAAATCTAAAGTGCAAGAAGGAGCATAGTAATGTACAATTTCAAATAGGTCAATTGTAGGTGGTGGTGATGGGAAACTATAAGTACCTTTCTATTCTAGGACATAAAAATCAATATCTATATTCATTTCTCCCTCCACCAACCAAGATGGTTGGCTATTTTGCAACATAAGACCTAAACTATCATTCAGTTGGTCAACTAGGCTATCCACCATGGGAGGAGTTTTTTGATCAGCCACCACTTGTGTAACTGAATCAACAAGATAACTATCAGGTGATTGTTGTATACATTACTCTACCTATGATTCTATTGCAAACTATAATTTTCCATCTAGAAGAATGGACATCATTTTTTGTGCAAAATTATATCTTGACATAGCAAGTCCTGAAAGGCTAAGGATGTTTTCCATTATAGAGTTATCCTCGCCTATGCTGACCTCAAATATGTCACTAGGAAGCATGTCATCCACAAGTGCATCTAGATCGAGTGGCCATATCCTAATATTTGTAAATATTACTTGGATATTATCAACTATCAAAGCTCTTATAAGTGATTTGATGTCTAACATTGCAAATTATATCATCCTCACTTAAACTTTTGGAAACCTTTCCAAAAATGTTGCACATTTTGTTTGAAGTAATATTTGAAAGGTGAAAAAGAAACTTACATCCAATAGCTATGATTTATGTGAGGTGTGTGCCAATAATGTTAGTAAATCTATATCCAACTCTCTTTCTTCTTGCATGGTTGAGAGCACTACATGGCTTCCATGCCCATAAAAAATTAGTAATTTCCTATTAGTTGGCAAAAAACACCACTTGGAATTGGCATTGCAAACTTGGTAAACCAATATATAAACAACTCCTTAGTCATCCATCCATGTGGTTGGGATTCCATGCAAGCACTTGGTTTGCAGTCTAAAATGTAATTATCTAAGTATTGTTTTCCCTTGAACAAGTAAAAGTTTGGAATGCTCTGCTCAACAACATTAACATAATATAGTATGTTTATCCATTCACGACTCTTTGGAATAATGTATTACACATTTTTGCTACATTTTATTGCTAGCACCTTCATGTACCCATTTCTACCTACCTTGATGCTAGTTTCATCACAATTCCAAATGTAATGAGGAACATATGGTAGTGCTTCATATGCTATAGACATTATCTTGTAGAAAGCTACTACAAAAGTAGGTCTAAGGTTTAGTGCCCTATATTTTTATAGGCCTTCAATGTTGTACAACATAAGTTTTGAATGTTAATTCTTGAAACCTATCCACCAGGACTTATCTGGGAACCCATTGTTGAAAGGTTTTGACCTATTTTGACAAATTTTTGCAACATTTTCCTTAAGATTGATTATCTCAAGGCCATGGCCAATGACAACCATTTCCATGCACCATTCCATAATCAATTTTTCTTACTCTTTAGTGAGGACTATTGGTAGACCTTTCTTGGACATTCTTGCTAGTTCACCTAGCCATTTGGAGATCATGGTTCTTGGGATTTTCCACTTTTTTGAAGCTCCCATTCTTGACATGTCATTTTACTCAATTTCATAAAGTGCCCCTTTCATGTCCTTTGAATACCATAGTCATTATTTCATTGTTACCTTCAATCATATTCAAGGTGTAGGAACCTAATTCTATGGTATTTGAGGAGTAGAATTATCCTCTACTAGTGCAATGGGATCTACTTTTGGGGGAAATTCAGTCCCTCACTTATGGGAGGGAAATTGTGTCATGACTCTTTTCTTTCTCTAGTTCTAGTACAAGTCACCACTACATTACCCTTAGCCATTTACATAAAATAAGTACAATCAAAACCAAGAAGGGGAAATTGCATATATTTACTTCTTCTGATAATAATACGAAGTCATTTTCATAGTGAATGAAAATTATCTTATGTATTGTTGATGGGTGTTTTTTGTACCTTCTCAAAAACATGTAAAACTCATAAAAAACAAAGTAAATCTATTTAAATCCACTAACTATGGGAGAAGAATCATGTAACATAAAATTGGAACACAAGAATCCACCAAAAGTCAATGAATTTCTATTAAAATTCCAACAACATTCCTTTACAACAACTCAACTCTCTCCTTGAAAATGAGAGGAGACACCCTATTTATAGTGTTCAAAAAGAAAAATGAATGGCCAAGATTCAATATCATTGTGTGGCCAATATTCACTACAAATTAGGGTTTCACCTACCCCCAAAAATATTGCAATTTAAAATTAAATTTTGTCATTTAGCCTATTTTGTCCTCATGTGGCAGCACAATAGCTCTTTTATCTTTTGTTGTAGCTATTTTGTGAGGAAATCATCATCGATAATGGGATTTCTCTCACTCTTCTTCATAGTGGCATACTCCACAAACTTTATGATCAACACCTGGAGCTTCTTCCACTCCAATATATCTGATTGAATCACTTGGAAATTCAATTTACTTGATTTTCTTGTGAGTGTATCGTAGTCCTTGTCACATTTGGCTATATTATTTCTAACCTACTCGGATTGGGTGAACGATCGTGTAGAAAAACCCATAAAATCTAGTGTTAGTGCATCGATGGTTCCATTCTCCATCTTCTTATGGAAGTAAGGCTTTAATTTCTCTACATCTAGCTTAATGACAGGAACATAAACATCTATCATCAGCCTTAAATATTCTTCATAGGCCATCCTAATTTCTTTGACCCAATCGATATCGATCTCCACCTCATGGAGCACTCATTCCAAAAAAAAAATTCAGTGGTCTAAGCCCAGCTTCCATGTCTCCATGAGCTAGTGGTCATCTTTTACCAAGGAAAACTCCTTTTCCTAGGATCTATCTAGTACCTTCAGAATAGCCTCAAGATTTGGATACATAATCTTGTATAGCTCAGGGGAAGTCAATACAAAACTTCTTTATTCCCTTGAGTATATTTTGTACCTCTAAGAACTTGTTGGTTGTCCTGACAGTGCGACCTATGCCCATGTTTCCATTGTAGATGAATTTCCAAAACCAATCCTCCATGGCCTTGGTCTAGTTCTTTCTCTTCTCCAATTTGTCAATATGGTCTTTAGATAATAGTTGAGGTAGTGCAGAGGATGTGGGGGGGAGTTCCTCAACTGATGACCATTGCTAGATGTAAGCTGTGGGGTCTTCCACTTGTTCCTTTAACTCATCTTTGTGCTGGACTTGTTGCTAGACCAAAAGATCTACCTATCAATGCCTGATACAAGCTTTGGTTAAGAACCACAAGAGGTGGTTAGACCTAGTCACAAACCCAAGCATTATTGTTGCAAGGAATACTAAGGGTTGTACCTTGCAACAATCCCCCCAGTATAAACACGGGGTTTGAACCTATGACCAACTTTAATACCAATTGTTGGACTTTCCATTGTACCAAAAGATTGACCTATCAATTCTTGATACAAGCTTTAGTTAAGAACAACAGGAGGTAGTTAGACCATGTCACAAACCCAAGCATTAGTGCTAGAAGGAAGACCAAGGGTCACACCTTGCAACACTTTGGAGGTCTTATCCTTATGCATTTGGTGCACAATAGTGGCAACAGATCCATTGAGACGGTCAATATTTTATTCCCTTTTCACTGTTCCCAAATTGAGGGTGGAGATATTGTAGCTTACCCCTTCTTCTTCCATCACTGGGGTGGATATTTACATTATCCTTGATCCGGATGCATCCATTGTTAGATGTGATCTAATATTTGGCTTCTCCTTCTTTGTGCTTATTTGGGCTTGAGCCAAGATGGCTTCCAACCTCACCCTTGGTTCCATTGGGGTTGAGGTTTTCTTCTCCAACCATTTCTCTAGCCATTCAGGAATCTAAGACTTCCCTTTCGGTGATTCATGATCACCTTCTTCACGGGCATATTGGATTTCCATTGCTTTGTCACCTGGAGCTTCCAATTCTGTCTTTTCTTCTTCTTCATCATCAGAATCCTAGATGAAGATAGTTTCTTTCTGTGGGGTTTCAGTGGCTATGTGTTCTTTGGGGTTGTCTTCCCCTTCACCAGTTTTCTCTTCTTCTTCTTGGTCATGCTCATGTTCTTCATAATGCTTTGTTCTTGGGATTTTCTTTGCAACTTCAACCTCTTCTTTAGGCCTGTCTTCCTCTTGCTCCTCCTTTTCCTTTTCTTCTTATTCATGCTAAGGAGCATCCCTTCATCATGCTTGGGGATTTTATCTTGTTCCCCATTTCAAAGTTGTGTGTCTTCCTCCATTTTCTCTTTTGTGTTCTCCTCATCGGAAGGCTACCTCTCTATTTCTCCTATAGTTTTGAGTTGCTAAGCCAACTCTCCTTTGAGCTTTGGGTTGAAGGTTTCCACAATATACTTGGTTCTGGGCTCTTCATTTTCTTCTTCATATGAATGTGTTTCTTCTCCTTCTCGTACCACTTCATCAATGGTTAGATGTTGATACTCAGGATGCTCATGGTAGTCATATGCTTCCTCTTCCATTTCTTTGATAGCCTCCCTTTCATGCCTCTCAAACTATTTTGATATCTACATTATTGCTTTCATTTCTAGTGGTTTAGTTGGAGAAGTAGGGATAGGGAGTTTTGCAACAATCTATGCCAAGGAAGCTTGTATTGTTGGGCTCATTAATACCCCAAACAACTCTATTTGGATATTTTGCATGTGGTGAGCGAAGGCCTCTGGGAGTGAGAGAGTGGGTATTGGAATTTTTATTGTAACCAATGGAAGAGATGATGATGAATACATGGAGGAAGAGGAGAGTGGAGAGGTAGTGGCAGAGAAGGATTATATTACCTTGACTTGTGCAGTGAGTGGGGTGGAAGCAAGGTTGACTAAGATATCCACGATAGGAAGAGAAGTGGTAACCATTTCCTGAGAAGCAGGCGGAGTGGCACCAGTGGTGGCAATATCGGCAATAATAGTGGCTATGAGAGTGGAGGCAGCAGGTGGGGATTTTGGTTGTGTGAACTCTATTTCTTCTCCTTCACAAAGTGGGTCCTCCTAGATGGTAGGCATACTACTTGATTTTTTCGGCTTCTTGGAGGGATAACCCTTTGAGGATTTTTTGGAATGCACCCTATGTTTAGGTTGTCTTTCAGTCATCCCTTTCCTCTTGCTTGACCTATTGACTGGAGGAGATTTTGAAGTTTCTCCAGATGGGGCAGCAACTATCTCATTATCAATCTCGCTTCCTGGTTCATCTTCAAGCTATCCATATGTCAGAGTGGCTCCTTGCTACTTCAACTGGGTAATGTTCCTGTCGATCCATTCTTGTGTTCTTGCCTCAATCAGTTTCATCAAACTATCGAGGTCATTGACCTCTTATTCGTTCCAATCAATTAATGGTAGTGGGAGATTAGCAATTGCACTTTATCGAGGAACAATTACTATATTTTCATCCTCCACCACTTGATCTGGCACATAGAACAAGTTGACCTTCTTGAAAAAGTACGCCATCATGCGCATGTAGTCCCTCATTCACACTTCTTTATCATCCCTATGGTTAGCCCAAATGTCTTCAAAATTATGTATGTGGGCATGTTCAGTCCTAACCATCTTCTTGAGCTTTCCGTATAGATCCATCTGTGGCTGAGCAATGTGGAGCTCCAGGTGGTATTCCACAAGTTCTCTATCAAAATATTCTGTGATGAGCCTAGATTTTGGTCCAATTTTGTGTAGAATCTATAGTTTATTTGTTAGTAGATGTCATCGACTTTAATGTTAAATGTTAGTATTTTCATAATGTTGTCCTCAAACCATTGACATTGGACTTAATCTTATCTCTGCAAGCTTTAATGACATTTGGCATAATATGTGGATTATCTATATTGATTTTGCATGTGGTTAATGAATGTTCCTTAAGGTGGTTATAGATGTGCAGTTATTATGCATACTGGCCTTGCCATGTAGATTTAATATGCCAAGTTGAGGAAGACATTGCCAGTTGGGCATGTACCATAACGTCTAGCAAAGGAATCGATCCAAGTCAAAGGTAGTTGATGATAAAAGATTCTCCATGCAACTAACACAACCACCTTGTAGTGGACTTTAATGATTGAGCATGCATGGGAATTACTGCTATGCTAGATCTGCATTTGGACCTACATGTCTGACCAGATTCCATGCATGTGTAACCACCATTTCTCATTTCCTTTGTTTTCCTTAAATGGTGTCCTCCTAGTCGTTGAGTTGATTGCCTCATCTAGTTGTTAGTATAAATAATGATATGATGCTCCTTCTTCAGGTGGTTGCATGATTTGATATTGTACTCTAATTCTCCAATTTTTAGTAATATAGATACATTACTCTTTTGTATGCATGATTCACAATGAATAAAATAACATTATGAGTTCAAGAATTTGATTTTTCATTAGTTTTAGAGCATACTTATCCAAGGGGGCCCACTTCCTGAGTAATATATCTTCTTAGTTTAGCATTATTTTAGTATTACTTTTTTTTTAGTACTTAGTTAGAAATCTGGCATCAACTATTCTTGCAGCCACTAGAATTTCACTCTATGATTGTTCCTATAGCCAAAGCAGACAGAGTAGTTTCCTATTTGTTGTTCAGATTTTCATTCATGTTATGCATTTCATCTTCGCATAGTCATTGATTGATGTTCAACATTTGTTTCATTCATTTTCAAGCAATTTACTTTCAGTATTGTGTGTTCTGTAGTTGTAGAATAGAATGGCTACTTTGAGTTCCTAGTGCACATACTATGCTAACCCATTTCAAGTTCACATCCTTGGGTAGACAAGTTAAATGAACATTCATGATGGTTGGAATGACTATTCAAGTTAGATTTCCAATCTTTGAATCATGTCTATAAAGGCTTAGTTATTAAGATCATTGTAGGAGGCCAACATTTTTAGTGTTGTTGTCGAGGATGGTGTCAAACTAAGGACTCTTTTGGAGTCATTGGTAATTTTTCATGCTATAGTGTTTTTGGAAGTTGTTCTTAGCATATCCTCATTTAGGAAGTAATGACCCTCCTTATTCTTTACCAATTATTTGTGTGAGCTGACTGATATTGAGTGATACTACATGCATAGAGGAAGTAGAAGGGATGCTTATGGGAGATTCCTTCCTAATAATCCTAATCCATTCTAGCTAGTTGACTATTAGAATATACTAGAAGAAGAAGAAGAAGATCCACACCCCTTTGTTGATGCATATCTTGATCTGACTAGTTCTAAAGTCTTCTTTGAAGATCAAAATCAGCTTGAGAACCCCTTTGCTTTGGAACAACATCAACCAGGCATGGGTGATGCAAATAGGAACAAACCTAGCCAATTAGTTTTTCCTTTCCCCATTTCCCATTAGAATGAACTTGAAAACATCAAGAACATTCCTACCTCAACACTCTCAAATTTTTATGGGCTTGTCACAGAAGATCTAGATACCTTTCTATTAAAGTTTGACATACTTTGCAAGAGATATGATTATACTATTGATTCCCATAGGGTTAAGCTATTTTCTACCACTTTGAAAGAGGCTACATTAAGATGGTTCATTAGCCTAGGAAGAGATACTATGGAAAATTGGGAAGACATGAAGACCAAATTCCTTAAAAAATACAAGGAATATTGTAGAGACAGTGACATGAGAGGAGGTGACATTTTCAGGATGCAACAAAAGGAAGATGAGAGCCTGGAAGATTAAATTGCAAGGTTTCTATTTTTCCTACAAAAATCTCCACACCATACACTTAATGAAGACTCACAAAAGTTTATTTTCTTAAGAGGAATCAATGATAGCTGCATTGATGCCTTGTACCTCATGGGAGGAGGAGATATTTCCCAAGTTCCTTGGGAAGATATCAAGAAAATATGCCAAAACTACTCTAGGGAAGCTTTAGAGAAAGGGAGAGCTTACCAATCTTCCATGGGTAAGTCAACTACCAGTGGAGTCTTAAGAATGGAGATTACTCATTTGTTGGAAAACTTCAAGCAAGACATTATCAATAATCTAGCCACTTAGCAGATATGCTTCAAGCCAAGAAGAAGCAAGAGGAGGCAAAGGAAATGTTGACAGAGTATTTCCCCCACTACAGACAAAAGAAGGAGTACAAATGTAAGATGGTAACTAATCTTGAAAGCAAGCAAGTTCCACCTAAGTTTAAGCCATTCTAGATTGAAAAATGCCAAGTCTACTATGTTGCACAAAGGAAGCATTGGGCCCCAAGACAAGGTATGCCACTAGATCCACTATCTTATGTTGGGCCATATTTTAATTCTTATTCCTCTAATAACCAATGGAAGCTCTAGTATCCCCCCAATTATGGAGGATAACCACTGCATCCTTGGAGTAACCCTCCAAATGCTTAGCCTAGTCATCAGAGTTCTCCACCCCAGTGGAAAAAACCTTAGGGAAATTGGAAACAAATTCAAGGACATTGGCAACCACCTCCAGAAAATTGGTAGCAAACAAATCAATGGAGAGGAGGGCAGCAATGGCCTACTCAAACAACCAATTACATGCAACCACCTTCTCAGCCCCAACAACCTGCTATAATGCCTCCACCTACTAATCCTAGTTCAAATGTACCTTAACCTACTCAAATACTAGCTCAACCCACACCCAATCTAAATAACAAACCATAATAGTTGCCTGCCTACTCTACTAATTCAAATCAATTCCCTACATATGTTGTGAGTGTAAGTGATATCCAATTTCATTTAGGTACTACTCTACCAGCCTCTTCCAAGCCCATTATCACTGAGCTCCCTATGGAAGAGGAAGAGGAACCTTTGAATGATCCCATTCAGCCTAGTGTGTCTAAAAATATTGAACCAGTCCAAGTCAAGAAGACTAAACAAGAGTCACCATTTCCTTAGAGATTGGAAGTTGCCAAGAAGAAGGAAGAAAAGGAGGATACAAATTTTGATATCTTGCATCAACTGAAGCATATATGTGTCCAAATACCTCTATTTTAGGCCTAAAGGATGTTCTAATCTACAGAAAAACAATCAAGGAAACCTGTCTCAAGAAGCCAGGTAGGAAAAAGAAAGACACAACTATAGTTCATGTGGTGGGCCAGCTAGCTAACATCATGCTAGGAAAAGTGACTATTCCCAAGTATAGTGACCTAGGCAGTCCTATGGTAGTAGTTGTTATAAACGAGATCCAAGTAAAGAATGCTTTGATTGATTTAGGGGCGGAAATAAATGTAATGATGAAAGACATCCTACAACAACTAAATATCACAAGCATGAGGTCCACTCCTACTGTCTTGCAGCTTACTAATAGCTCTACTGTTA
Source organism: Sequoia sempervirens (assembly GCA_007258455.2). NCBI lineage: Eukaryota > Viridiplantae > Streptophyta > Pinopsida > Cupressales > Cupressaceae > Sequoia > Sequoia sempervirens. The sequence goes on from VDFB02000007.1 coordinate 197,903,213, forward strand.
AGCCTGATGGTGTAGTGGAGGATCTTGTGGTAGTTCTAGACTCCTTAGAGTACCCAATAGACTTTATGATTCTCTCTCCTAAAGCTACACTAGGTGGATATCCCATTATTCTTTGAAGTCCATGGTTACTATCTACAAATGCATGCATTGGATGTCAGTCAGGTGACATGACCATTTCAGATGAAAGGAGCACTCAAAATTTTGTTCTTTATCTGCCCACTCATCCATCTCATGATGAAGATAATCTCGTATGGCCACATGTTGGTGAAGAGGCCAAGGAATTTAACACTATGGTGCAGCTTATGCTGTTAGGTAGAAGCACTTTCATGCAACTCCAAGGTGAGGATGAAATATTGACTAGCATCATTCAAAACCATTGTGAAGTGGAGGAAGCATCGTCTTCTCATTCTGCTACTCTAGTCAAGACACTTCTGCCTACTCTTCTTGTAGCCACTATTCCTATAGACATTCTTCTTGTTGATGCTCTTACTACGACCACTACTCCTATAAACAAACTTCGTATAGCCACTCTTCCTACAACCACCATTCCTATAGATAGACTTCCTATAGAAATAGGAATGTCCCATACATTGCTTTCATATGAACTAAAGGTACAAAGTGTTAATGAAGTAGCCATGATAGAGTTAACTACACAAGTACATGTGTCAGAAGGAAAATATTTAAATATTAATAGTGAATTGAATGAAGAACAACAATTGTTATTGACAAACCTATTAAGGGCCCATTAGCATCAATTTGCATGGGATTATCATGATATGAAGGGATTGGATCCTAAACTTTGTACACACAAAATTTACATCAAAGATGATTGCACCCCAGTAAGACAACCACAAAGAAGAATTAATCCTGCACTAAGAGAGATTGTGAAAAGAGAACTACAAAAATTACTAGATGCAAGATTTATCTACCCCATTTTGGATAGTCAGTGGGTGTCTCCAATAGTGATTGTGCTCAAGAAGGGAGGGAAATGGTGAGTTTGTGTTGATTATAATTAACTAAATGTTTCCACCAAGAAGGATCACTTTCCTTTACCCTTCCTTGATCAAGTTTTGGACACACTTGCAAGAAAGAAATATTTTTATTTTCTAGATGGATTCATCGACTACAACCAGATTCAAATTACACCAGAGGAACAGGATAAGACTACATTTACCCATCCATGGGGGACCTATGCCTGTTTGGTGCTCCCATTTGGCTTATGCAACACACCTAGAACTTTTTAGAGGGTAGTCATTAGCATCTTCTCAAACATTTCTCATGATTGCATGGAAATTTATATGGACGACTTCACCACTTATGGTGTTGATTTTAATCAAGCATTGGAAAATCTCAGAAGGGTCTTGCAAAGATGTGAAGACCAAAACTTTTCCTTAAATAGTGAAAAGTGTTTCATGATGATGTAGAAAGGTGTAGTTCTTGGCCACTAAATCTCCCATAAGGGAATTCAAGTAGATCCTGAAAAGATTGAGGTAATCACAAATCTATCCATACCTACAAAACAAAAAGATCTTAGGAGTTTTTTGGGTCATGCAGGATATTATAGGTGTTTCATCAAGGATTCTAGCAAGGTAGTAGCACCATTGTACACTCTTCTCACTAAATATTTTGAATTTCAGTGGACTGAAGCCTGTTACAAAGCATTTTCTAACTTGAAGGAAGATTTGACTCATGCTCATGTACTCAAAGGGCCTAATTGGGAGCTTCCTTTCCACATCCATATTGATGCATCCGATTATGCCATAGGAGTAGTCTTAGGATAGAAAGAGGGAGCTATTGAAAACACCATTTACTTTGTCAGCAAAGATTTACAAGGAGCTAAATTCATTTATACAATGACAAAAAAAGAGATGTTGGTAGTCATCTATGCACTAAACAAATTCAAACATTACATAACAGGTGACAAAATCTTTGTGTGCACTGATCATTTAGCCATTAGATATCTCATGAATAAACCTTTAATCATGGGTAGATTGGAAAGATGGTTATTAATAATGCAAGAGTTTGATATAACCATTGTGGATAAGCCAGGGAAGGCCAATGTTGTTGCAAATTTTATTTCAAATTTAACTACATCAGAAGATAATCAGCCCATAGATGACTCTTTCGATAATGAGCATCTATTCTCCCTCAGTGTACAAACACCTTGGTATGCTTACATAGCCAATTACTTGGTCATAGGTAGAATTCCTTCTCACTTCTCTCAAAGAGAGAAAAGGGCACTCATTGAAAAATCTTTTCCTTTCTCTTGGATTGTTAGATGTTTGTTTTATACTAGACCTCACCATGTCATAAGGACGTGTGTGAGAGAAGATGAGACATATGAAATTTTGCATGCATGCTACAACGAACCATGTGAACGACACTTTGTATCCAAGAGGACAACAATGAAGGTTTTGAACATAGGATATTACTAGCGAACACTCCACAAGGATGCAAGGATGTATACCAAAAAAATGTGATAGATATCAAAGAATGGGAAGACCAACTAGGTCTAATGAAATGCCACTATGCCCTTAGGTAGTCATCACTCCCTTTGAAAAGTGGGGATTGGATTTTGTGGGACCAATTGACCCTCCATCAAAGAGTAAGTCTTATATATTGGTATGCACTGATTATGTGACAAAATGGGTAGAAGTTAAGGCCATGAAGCATGCAAGAGATAACAAGGTTGCATAATTTCTTTATGAGGATATTTTCACAAGATATGGAGTCCCAAGAGAAATAGTGACCGATCAAGGGGCACAATTCACATCAACCCTTGTTGCAACACTAGTTAACGAGTACAACATAAGACACAAGAATTCTACTCCTTATCACCCACAAGCTAATGGCCAAGTTGAGGTTACCAATAGAGAGATTGAAGCCATTCTGACTAAAACAATAGCTATTCATAGAAAGGATTGGGCAAATAGATTAACAAAAGCTTTTTGGGCATATAGGACTGGTTTGTAATTAGAGGTTTATGAATTAACTTGTAAATTAAATCTAATTACAGTAATTTCCTAATCTAATACAAAATTATGTGATTATGTTTTTTAATCATTGAAATTAAAATAAGGTACACTTTAAAATCAATTATTGAGAAATAAACTGAATTGAACTAGAAAGAAATTGAGATAGAAGAGAGAAGAATGAGATAGAGAAATAGAAGGATCACAACATAGATTGATAACAGAGTTCGTCCAATGTGGATTACGTCTTTGGGTCCGCTTTTCAACATTGGACCGCTTTATTAAGATTGCCAAGCACCTGGAAATGCCTTCTTACAATTCTCAAGCTTCAAAAGCTGCATAAAACTTCCTCATAATCTCTCACTCAATTTTACAATTTTTGGTGTATAATATCACCTTGTAAATTTTCTCTCAAAAATAATTCAACTCTCCTCTAGCATTTTAACTCCACCTTTTCCAATAATTTCTAATTCCTATTTTTCTCTCTAAGAGAATTCTCCCCCTTACAAGAAAATAAGACCCCTTTTTATACAAATGTATTTGCTAATATGGCTTTAACCATATTATTTTGCAAATATTGCATATCTCCTGTTTACAAATAAAAATTCCAATCAATTCCTACTAATTACATAAAAATCTCCAAAATATTTCAAAATCCGTTCAAGTAATCCTAACCCCTTTTTAAAAATATTGGTTCTTATAATTTGAGCCTTACAAGATAATACTTGAAATAGTATAAACCCTCCTTTTAAATCATAAAAATATGTAACTAATTATTTTAAGCTCCTTAAAATATCACAATTCGTTGAAATATGAGAAAGGTGGTTAAAGGGGTTAATTTTTTGAAATATAAGTTTATGGGTTTTGTTTTTCTCCTTGTTGTATGGGGAAGGCAAGAGGATTTTAATGGATAAAATACCACCAAATCCTCCTTTCCTCTTTTAATTTTTAAACCATATGTGTTTTTTTTTCTAACAATATGGTTTAATCCATATTTATGTCACCTTTTTCCCATAATGGCTTGCCATGTGGAGAGGTGAGATGACATCGAGTGTCAAGGCCTGATTGGTCATTGTGTTGATTGGACTGATGACGAGGCATTGACTGGTCAATTTATATTGCCAACTTTGATTGCTTGTATCTTGTGCAAATGGACTTCGTTTTCAACGAAAGCAGTTGCATTGGAAAGCTCTAGGTGAGCTCTTCACAATGACACCCATTTGACCACCTTTGAAGACTTCAAAATTTTTGTCCTTTTTCTGAGCCTTTTGATTTATCGGTTGACTAGAACTTTGACTATTCACAACTTTTGCATACAAACTGCTTTCGATCCCGTTCGAGTTGCGTTGAGTTCGTGTTAGTAGGCTCTACACAATGACACTAATTCTGAGAGATTTTGAGATTGTGAAAATTTTAGGTTCTTCTGTATCCTCCTGGATCATCCCTCCCCATTAAGAAGCTTTTGGACCTCCAAAAGGTCTATTTATGTCCAAATTGAGCTAGGGAAATGTTGTCCCACTTGCCTAGTATCATCTATCCTTCCTTTCTGGAACTTGTACATCTGACTCATCATAACAACAATCAAAACTAGATTGATATTATTAAGTACATTAGCCATATACACATCCACATTCAATGTTGTTGCTACCAACCATACACTGATGAAAAGTAGAAGGTTGAATAACAAAATTGAATTTACAGACGAGAAAAAGAATGTACCAACATCATTCTTGTCTTTTATAACTAGAAAGACATTAGAATCATATATGCTTTTATGAAATGACACTTCTTGTGGAATAGACATAAGTTCCAAATTATTTCTTGCATTAACTACCCTTTTCAAATGTCTCATTGTCACAAAAGACTTATCAGTCTTAATTGGATGAGAATGCACAATGTATTCAATTCCTTCCTTAAACAAGTGATACTGATTATGTTCCCTGTAGAAGATTGCTTTTCTATCATATAAGTATAGGCTACCCAACACAATTCAGTAGATATCAAGTGGAACCACATCAAATTCAACCTCATCTGTAAACTTAGATGTTATTGCAAATATTAAATTGCATTGCTTACTTACTCACAATTTGTTATCATTGCACACCCAACCTAATGGATAAGGTTTCTTATGTGGCTTTGTTTTCAATCCCAACTGCTTAACAACTTCTTCTGAAATTAGATTAACTTGGGACCCACTATCTATTAGTGTATCAATCTTGCTTTGTTTTGCAAAAGCCCTTATATGAAACAATTCATTCCTCTTAATTTCAATAGGTAATTCATTACAAATTAGAGAAGAAGCATGAGAACTAGTACTGAAAATAGGATTTTTACGTTTGATACCCATAACTGAGATCTTGATTTCATCATCAGAACCGGATCCAACATCCTACATGATAGTTGTAGTCTTCTGCTTACCATTTTGATCCTTGAACCATTTTGGCTTCTAATTGGGATGCAGTTTCCAACATCTTGCATCTTTGTGCCCTTCCTTCTTGTAATGTGAGCAATAAGGCTTTTTTTCTCCTTCTTTGCAATAATTGTTCCCTATGATTTCTCTTTCCGTTTCTTTCTTCTTTTGTTCTTATTTGAGTCCATCAACAGATTATCATGGATATTCCTTGAGCTTGTTTCCAAATGGATAACTTGCACACTAACTTCATCAATGTTAGTTGGATTAAACATAAGTATGGTATCTTTCAAATTCTCATGTAATCCACCTATATACTTTAACAAATTTTCTTGTGTGTATAAAAGAATGCCCAAAATTAAAGCTATCTCCCTAAACTCCTATGTATATTCTTCCACACTTTTTCCTTTTTCTTACTTTAATGATTGCTAATTCATTACTACTTTTTTCATATGACCTAATGGATAAAACTGTTTCTGTAATGTAGATACAAACTCAAACCAAGAAGAAATAATTTTTACATAACGACTTAGATCCTCTTGTGTTCTACTCTCCCACCAAATTAAAGTTGTGCCCCCTAGGCAAAGAGTAGATAATTGGATTTTTTGAGAATCCTAAGTAAACTTCTGAATTCTACAATAAACTTCAATTTGTTTTATCCAATTATCAAGTTTTTCTACATCTAGTTCTCCGTTATACATTGGAAAATCAAATTTAACATCAAGTTTCAACAAAGGTGAATTAACTGTAGATTTCACAGGTTGTTCCTTTTTAGAAGAGTTAGATGAAGAGGAAGAAGAGGATGAAGAAGATGAAGAGGATGGAGATGGAGGTTCAGGAGGGTCACTACCACCTCCTACTCCTTTACCCTTGTCATATTTTGAAGATTCACCTTCCTCCTTTTTGTTCTTGACTTCCCTTTTCCTCTGTCGCTCTTTCCTTTCTTGGAAAAGAACTTCCACCATAGCCTTCATTTCAAGAAATTCTTTTTGGAAAGCTTTCTCCTCAAGCTCTGTAGGACTTTGTTTAGCTACCATCTCTACTCGTGGAAATCTCCCTTCTTTTCCGATTTTTGAATTGAATTCTTCCAATGCACCTTCTCCTTGCTTCTATTTCAACCTGGTTAGCATTCACTTTTGCAGTAATTTTTTGATCTAATAAGAAATTGTGTGATTATGCTTTTTAACCGTTGAAATTACAATAAGGCACACTTTAAAATCAATTATTGAAAAATAAATTGAATTGAACTAGGGAGAAATTGAGATAGAAGAGAGAAGAATGAGACATAGAAATAGAAGGATCACAACACATAGATTGATAACGGAGCTCATCCAATGTGGACTACATCTCCAGGTCCATTTGTCAACATTGGATTGCTTTATTAAGATTGCTAAGTACCTGTAAATGCCTTCTTAACATTCTCAAGCTTCAAAACCTACATAAACTTCCTCACAATCTCTCACTCAAATTTAGAATTTTTGGTGTATAATATCACCTTGTAAATTTTCTCTCAAAAATAATTCAACTCTCCTCTAGCATTCTAACTCCACCTTTTCCAATAATTTCTAATCTCTATTTTTCTTTCCAAGAGAATTCTCCCCCTTACAAGGAAATAAGACCCCTTTTTATACAAATTTATTTGCTAATATGGATTTAACCATATTATTTTGCAAATATTGCATATCTCTCGTTTACAAATAAAAATTCCAACCAATTCCCCCTAATTACATAAAAATATCCAAAATATTTCAAAATCCATTCAAGTAATCCTCACCCCTTTTTAAAAATAATGGCTCTTATAATTTGAGCCTTACAAGATAATCCTTGAAATATTATAAACCCCCCTTTTAAATCATAAAAATATATAACCAATTATTTTAAACTCCTTAAAATATCATAATTTGTTGAAATATGAGAAAGGTGGTTAAAGGAGCTAATTTGTTGAAATATAAGTTTATGGGTTTTATTTTTGTCCTTGTTTTATGAAGAAGGCAAGAGGATTTTAAGGGATAAAATCCCACTAAATCCTCCTTTCTTCTTTTAATTTTTAAACCATACATGTTTTTTTTTTAACAATATGGTTTAATCCATATTTATGCCACCTTTTTCCAATAATGTCTTGCGACATGGAGAGGTGAGATGATGTCAAGTGTCAAGGCCTGATTGGCCATTATGCTGATTGGACTGATGATGAGGTGTTGACTGGTCAATGTATGTTGCCAACTTTTACCGCTTGTATCTTGTGCAAATGGACTCCATTTTTGACGAAAGGAGTTGCATTAGAAAGCTCTTGGTGAGCTCTTCACAATGACACCCATTTGACCACCTTTGACGACTTCAAATTTTTTTCCCTTTTTTTGAGCCTTCTGATTTTCTAGTTGACCAAAACTTTGACTGCTTGCAAATTTTGCATACAGACTCCTTTTGAGCCTGTTCAAGTTGCATTGGGTTCATGTCGGCAAGCTCTACATAATGACATTGATTTTGAGAGATTTTGAGATTGTGAAAATTTTAGGTTCTTCTAGATCCTCCTAGATCAAGGACAATGTAGAAAACAACTATAGGCTTCACCCCATTTGAGTTGTTGTATGGAAAGATAGATATGATGCTAGTTGAATTTGAATATAAGACTCTTCAGAGTGCAATAGATTTGGGGATGGATATTTTTGAGGCACAAAGAGAAAGAATCATGCAACTAAATGATTTGGATGAGATAAGAAGAGCAGCCCTGCAACATATAGAAGTGGTGCAGGCATGAAAAATTTATCAAGGACAATAAATTCCAAGTAGGAGATTGGGCCCTGCTCTATGACTCAAGATACCAGGACAATATAGGAAAATTGCAAAAAAGGTGGCTAGAACCATATGAAGTTGTTGAGGTCTTTCCTAATGGAGTTGTTCAGCTTACTACCATTGAACCTATCAAGTTCAAATTACTTGTCAATGGTCATCACCTCAAATTATATCACAAGCCAATTTCCAAAGAAGAGTTCATGTATCAGTTCACCCAACATTCAATACTCGAGCTACCTGTAGCCAAAGGGAATGGACCTAGTGTCCCTCCTTATGGCTAATTAAGGTACGTACTCTCTCATAATAAACACTTTCACTTACATGGAAGTCCATTTCTCCACCCATCCATCCATCATCCCATCCATCACCACCTTTCTCTCTCTTCCATCACTTCATTCCACCTCACCTCACTCCACTTTATTTTCATTAATTGCTTAATTTATTCCCACAAGGTGAGTGGTACTTTCTCCATGATATTTGCAACAAATCTTCCGCATATTCAGGTATGTGTGCATTAATTGCTATCTTTAATCATCTTTAAGTGTGTTAATTTAATTATTGTATGTTAGTATAGAAGTTTACATAAAATTCCATCATTCCCTATCAAATCACCACTCCCATCTTGCATGTGTGAACACATGTCCAAATTTAGGTTGGGGGGAGGGAAAAAAAATAGATGTAAATATTTTGTGAATTTATTGCCCATGTGTCAATTCATACTAGGCTACGTCAAAAAATTTGAAATGAGCTGATTTAAAATACAAATGAAAGGATGACTTGCATGTGTAAAGTGACAATAACTATAGCCGCCATTTCTTCCCATCATAATTATCCTTTTTATCACTCCTTTCCTTTCCATTATTGCTCTGTCATATTCTTGAGTTACAAGAAAAGAGGTGAAACAAAGAAAATAAAATTCAATCGATATTGGCATTGGAAATTTAGCAAATACTATTGGAAAGTGAGCTTGATTTTCAAATGAGAATTGCAGGAAAGAAGTTGCAAAGCATTTGTTTGATTGTAGAAAATGGAAGGTGGGTTAATTCAAAATGAACCCACGGTGCATGAAGTTTTTTATTGCAGGATGCATAATGCTTGGCCAAATTTAGGAACTATGGATGGTCAGATTACTTCTTGAGGTCAGATGACTTTAATGAATGCATTTCCCTTGAATTCACCTAGAAATTTTCTGAAGGGAAACCCATAGTATAAATGTTTGAAGTTGTGGCAATAGAGGAATGAATTGCAGAGGTCATAGGGTTACCAGTTGATGGCAAAAATTACCCTACCTCTAGAGACACCAGATCAACCAAGGCCAAATTTATAGAACTGAATGACCCCCCATTAAGAATTGATAAATAGGGTGCAAAGAGAATGGCTTTTCCTGAGCCATGGAAGCAGATAGCCATTTATGTTATCAAATACATCACCTGTGAGAGTTTCCAGTCAAATTTTCATTCTGTAGACTTCAAGATTTTGAATCACACGAGGCATGAAAGTAGAATGAATGTGCCCAATGTGCTATACAATCTTCTCTTAATCATGGTGGTCGAGACCCAAAAAGGTAGGGATAACTCTGTTTCCCACCATTGTCTAATTAAATTGCTGGTTGAAAAGTCTCTACATGATGTGTCTGCAATAACTTGGGAGGAATTTATAAATGTTGATCAAATTATACCTAAGCACTTGCAACCTAGGGCTTTACCTCAACCCTGTAGGTCTAGTAGGAGATTGAGCATGGATGAAGCCCCTCTTGACATTTCAACCTCTGGTGCTAGCTCTTATGTGAAGCCTCCTATAGCAGAAGAAACCATAGAAATTAGTTCTTCTAGAATAGAGCACTTAGAAAAAGAAAGTTCTTTCTTGGATTTTGATGATGACATTCCACTTGAAACCCTGATGACAATTAGGGAACATAAGAGAGAAGTAGAAATGAGAAAATGAAACGCTAGAACACAACCTATAGAAATAAAGGTGTCAAGTTCTAAAAAGAGGAAGGATGGCACTAAAGAGGATTGAAAGGTATATTTAGATTAGGAGAACACGTGGGCGGTCTTGGCTTCCCCTAACATTCCATCCACCCATGCTCATGTGGTCCATGCCAAACTTTAGATTCTACCAGCTTGACATTGTTGCAAAAAGGTAGAGATGGAAAAAATTTGATAGATTGGGAGGATTCTATTGGGATCCTGATTCACACACTGTAGCCAATAATGTTGGACAACTATTAGTTGTAAACTTTAGAGCTTTGACCAAGCAGGAGAACAACCCTTCCCCTGCTAGAGGACCAGCAAAACATTAGGTTCGGGGGAGTGATAAGCCTAGGTTTTGGTCCAATTTTGGGTAGAATATATAGTTTATTTGCTGGTAGATGTCATGGAATTTAATATTAAATGTTAGTATTTTCATAATGTGTCCTTCAAACCATTGACATTGGAATTAATCTTATCTTTGCAAGCTTTTATGACATTTGGCATAATATGTGGATTATCTATATTGATTTTGCATGTGGTTAATGAATGTTCATTAAGGTGGTTATAGATGTGCAGTTATTATGCATACTAACCTTGTCATGCAGATTTAATACACCATGTTGAAGAAGACACCACCAACTAGGCATGCACCATAACGTCCAGCAAAGGAATTGCTCCAAGTCAAAGGTAACCAATGGTAGAAGATTCTCCATGCAACTAAATGTAATTTCCTTGTAGTGGACTTTAATGATCAAGCATGCATGAGCATTATTGTTGTGCTGGATCTACATTTGTAACTACATGTTTGACCATATTCCATGCATATGTAACCACCATCACTCCATTTCCTCTATTTTCCCTAAATGGTGTCCTCCTAGTCATGAAGTTGAATTCCTCGTTTAGTTCTTAGTATAAATAATGACTTGATGCTCCTTTAGGAGGTCGCATGATTTGACATTGTAATCTCATTCTCCAGTTTTCAGTAGTACAGATACATTAATATTTTGTATGCATGATTCACAGTGAATAAAATAAAGTTATAAGTTTGAGCATTTGAGTTTTCATTAGTTTTAGAGGATACTTATCCAAGGGGGTCCACTGGTGAGTAATCCATCTTCTTAGTTTAGCATTAGTTTAGTATTACTTGTTGTTTAGTACTTGGTTAGAAATCTAGCACTGACTATGCCTACAGCCTCTAGAATTTCATTATGTGACTATTCTTGTAGCCAAAGTAGATAGAGTAGTGTCTTGTCTATTTCTTATATTTTCATTCTTATTATGAATTTCATATTAGCATAGTCATTTATTGATGTTCAACATTTGTTTCATTCCTTTTCAAGCAATTTACTTTTAGTATTGTGTGTTCTATAGCTATAGAATAGAATGGCTACTTTGAGTTCCTAGTGCACATACTTTGCTGACCCATTTCAAGTTCACATCCCTGGGTTGACAAGTTAAATGGACCTTCATGATGGTTGAAAAGGATATTCAGGTCAGATGTCCAATCTCTGAATCATGTCTATAAAGAATTAGTTATTAAGATCATTGTAGGAGGCTAACAGTCCACACACTAGGATGTGTGTAGTTCATGTATTCATTGGCCAAAGGATAGGGGATAGGGAATCCCCACTCTATGCCTATCACTTAAGAGGGTGTGTGCATGCAGCAAGTGTCGGGAGAGATCAAGTAATATTATTTAGTTGTTTCGATACTAGGGGACCTTGTATGGTTTCTCTAAGAAATCCTTGGCTTGGATCTATGTGAATTTTGGGAATTGTATGAATAATAAGCCAAACTGGTGAATGTAAGCATTTGCACTATGGGAGAATCTCCTTTCAAAATCACCCCTAACTAATCTAATAATATAGCCTATGAAGGCATCGTTGACTCTACAGTAATCCCTCTTGAAATTTCTATACTGGAGTTGGGGATACTTATCATATACTTTCCACTCCCTCCCTAGAGTCTCACTTGGAGCCACAAACAAACCTTTGTATTGCATACAGTTGGCCAAAAGATAGACCAAGTAGGATGTCATTTAGAATTTTTGAGTCTTTTATTTCCACAAATTCTTCATGTAAACAATTATTGATCATCTCCACCCAATAGAATCTGGCCTTGCCACAAAGGATCTCTTCTATGAAGTATAGTATCAACTCCTAAAATTAGGCTATGGTGGGAAGGCCCATAAATCTACTCAATAGGGTTTCCAAGTCATGGTAATCCTCCTAGAAGTCACTGTGGAAGAGCTCTTGGGGTACTTTAGCTGCAATGTCCCTTTTTTCTATTAACCAACATTGATTGATGACTTTTTTACATTTGAGGGGGCTTCATCCAACATCTGATTACCATATTCCTTGGAGGTTTCCTCCATCTCATTGAATGTAGGGATGTGGAAGGTCTTTCCTATTGATTTTGTAGACAAATCAACCAATACATTTCCATCCCTATCCACAATTTTCTTCATGTCTTCTTGATATACTTCCCTACAAGCCATCATGGGCTTAGGAGCAAAGAGAGCTTGTGGGAAACCAGCAACCTTGGCCAACCCACTACTCCTAATATTTCTAAAATTTTCTATTGTAGGGTTGATTCTAACCCTTTGTTTGAATTCATCAATATCTATGCATCCCAGATTAGTATCTGAGATCTTCCAACATGTGGTGACTTTTGAGTTAAGGGGTTCCCCTTGGAACTTGTACTTCATCTGGTCTTTATCCTCTTTTCCTCGAGGTCCTTTGGCTAACTTCTTTCCTTTTTCTTTCTCCATGGCTGCCTCCAAAGGTCCTACACCTGGTTCCATATCCTGCAAGTGAGAGAGCAATAAACACATTCAAACATGAAAACACAGGGAAAGTTAGCCAAAATCCTACAAACCAATGTTACATTAACACCATAACATCTCTTTTAGATTAATAGTAGCCTTTTATTGGAAGAAGTTATTACAAGGATGGACCAAGGGTGCAAACTTCCCTAGGATGGTGGATGTTCTAAAGGTAGCTACAAAATGGACAACAATCAACACATGATGTCCTGCATGTCCCAACTTGCATGATGATTTGGTTATGCAGTGGACTCCACCTAGGAGGTCAATCCATTTTGGCATGTTGGTAAAGTCTACTTTGATGTTTTGAAGGTGTTAAGATTATCTTTTGGCCATGCAAAATTAGAGGGAGCTCAGATGTTTGAGGCCTGGTCATTGAAACGATGCTATGAAGATGACGGTCTACAAGTAGCGTTCTATCGTGCAGGACCCATGGTCTCAAAGGATGGTGGGTGTGCCAGTGTTAAAGTTCAAACCACTCCAAAGGATGCAGGCCAAAAGATGCAAGTAGATAGTAGGTCACAACCATTTGGGACAGCAAAAGCCAGATGGAGGTTTGACAGAGGAAGTCTGCATCATCAAGTCCACCGAGAGCATCAGTGTTTGCTTGTTTATCATCAATTAGGAGGCAATGGAAAGGTTAGGATTTGCATAGTCAGACAACTGATGCCCATGGAATCTTTAGGATAGAAGGAGCAGAACGGAAGTCCATGACTGACCACCCACAAGAGATGGTCCACCTAGGGTTTACACTTGTTCATTTTTGCTTTGATTTCAAATGGACACAGTGGATTCAAATCCCGCAACGTAGAAGTATGTTGGGAAAAGGTTGTTTGGAACTATGAATAGATAAAGGTGGCCCATAGACAGAAGTTCATGGGGCGAGGCCCATAATGAAACTTAGACAATCATGTAGGGCACAAGGAAGAATGACTGACAGAGGTGAGGTCAAGTGGATACTAATGTTTTGCTATTTTGAGTAGCCATTTGTGCATCAATGAAATGCCAATAGAGGTCCACATTGAGTGATCCACATAGCCTAGGTTGCTATTCTTTTGACTTGGATGGTGGGTTGAAGGGTGGGATACGATAGGCAGGAAGATGAGCTGTGAAAGCTTCTTGAAACAATAAAGCCAAGATGGAATTCCACAAGAAGAAGTCTGCAAGGAGGAACCCACGATGAGATCATGCTTAGGTATTTTTTCCAAGTTTAAGTTTGATGGGAAGTCAACAAAGTGGGATCCGCATGTTGGGAGGTCCTGGTTGGATGGTCATTTAGAATGGTGAAATTTAAAAGGCACTTCGTAGGTGGAAGCCCACGAATGCAGACTCGAGAGGGTTGATGGATCTCGTCATTTAGGATTTGTGAATTTGAACCAAGTTTAAGGTGGTCAAGGGGAGGGTGCCTTCTACAATGGTGGGCCCAATGTGATTTTGTCCTTTCAAGTTTGAGCATTGTTACAAGAAGGTGAGGGTAATGACTATGATACAGACCCTTAAAGCATAGATGCTCTGGTTGAAGAATGGCCATGAGAACCGAGAGTTCTACATGCGGCCTATGGGGTGATCTTTGAAGTTTCTTAAGATTTCAATTCATGGGTTTTGTGTGCCTAGGTTTAATCTAGCTAATTTTAAGTTCTCTTCAAAAATTTGAACAACCTTTTATAGAATTTAAAGAAACTTTTAAAACAAAGCACATGGAAGATGAATAACTTATAAAGTGTGATAAAATGGAAAAACAAACATTGGAACAATGCTTCAAATTGGTGAATGAACTTGGAAGGTGCAATGACAACATTGGTAGGAGGCTCTCTGACTCACTTTGAACAACTGATAGATGAAAATGATAGCTTAAGGTTAGCTATTTATAGAAAATCATTCATTTAATTCCCTTCAAAAATGTTCATACAATGGCATTGAAGGTTAGTGGGAAGTCAATTTAAAAATAGGTGTAGGAATGGCAGAGTCCACTGAGCGAACAACAATTGGGGCTTGGCCATTCGACCAGTCGACAATTAAAATGGCACCAAAAGGTGTGGGTCCCATAGTGTGGAAGGATGTCAGATGATCACCGTTTGAACCAGATGTGGAGCCAATGAAACCCACAAATGGCAGCCCACACGGGTGGACCCGCATGGTTCAATGGACACCAACTTTATGGAATGAAGGAATGTAGCTAAGGGAATCCTGCAAAGGCCTAAAGCCTTGAAAATTTGAGGGGGTGAAACATTGTCACTTCAAGATGACTCTTCTAACATTCCTTGACCACTTAGGACATAAAAATAGGGGGCACAAAAAATGAGATGGCAACAAAAAGAATGACCTAGAAAAATGAGAAGAAAGAGGGTCCCCATTCCAAATGGGGCATGTGTGCTACAGGAAGAACAAATGGCGACTCTACTAGGGAATGCTCCCAAGCGTTCTAAGGATAAGTGTTCATTCAAAACCAAGAATATTTAGTTTCACATACCAAGGGCCGGTTTCCAAAGGTGAAATAAGGGCTTGAAGGAGAACAAAATCCTTGACTAAATAAGATCATAAAAGCATCTCGAAAGTGTGTACATAGTGAATTTATTTCCTCTCCTTAGAGACTATGAACAATGGCAATTAATCAGACCAAGAAAGCTACATTAATTATATAACTTCAAAAGTAACCTAGAAATTCTCTCACTACCATTTAGGCATCCATAGCCCTGACAGATTTGTCGATTTGATCCCACGAACATTTCTCTACTACCATCTAGGCATCCATAGCCTCAATAGAGTGGTCACTGAAGCAAATTTAAGATTTTTCACTTGCCTTGCCTTCACAATGGCCATTGTATAGATCCTTGGAAAAAATTAATGTACTTCATGCAAGATTCAAGACAAGTGTGAAAAGATTCAATAAAGGGTTGAGTTCTAGGTCAAGCGGGAGTTCAAGTAAGGAAACTGCCCCACAATAGCAATTTGAGATCAATTGTTAAGATTGAATAGTTATCCAAAGAACACTAAGAGTGGGAAGCAAAAAAAATCATTTGTTGAATGAGCACAACCACTGCATCAGGAACAAAGAGTCACTCTTATCAAAGAAAAACAACTAGGAAATGAACAAAACAAAAAGCAACATAAAGTGGAAAAACAACAAAGTAACCTAAACTAACCTATATACAAATATTTACAGGAGTAGCTCAAGAGAACTCAGGCTTGGAAGTAATGCTTTAGGTGTTGCTCATTGACAAGAAATGTGAAATCTTAATTAGTTAAGGTTTTGAGGAAAAAAGCATTATCTCTAAGGAATTCAACAATTTGAAAGGGGCCAAGCCAAAGCTTGTTGAATTTGTCATGTCCCCCTTTCTTCTTATGGGCCTTGTCCCAACATAGGACTAGATTAGAAATTCTAAAGGCCTTGACTTTGGATCGTTGATCAAACCATCTTTTGACCACACCTTGATGTTTGGTGAAATTTTCAATGGCTCGGTCACGTACTTCTAAATGTAGTAGCTCAACCAAGTGAGCTTCTCTTCGATCATAAAAGTATTAATGAATTGGAGGATGGTGATTTTTATGTGGATTAGGAATACAAGCTCTAGGCCATAAACAAGATGAAATTGGGAATCTCCTAAGGAGGCCTTGTCGCATGTGTGACTGGCCCAAAGGGAAAAATGGAGTTTGGTATGCCAATCCTTAGGATTCTTGTCAAGCAACTTTTCGATTACAGTGATGAGGTTGTTATTTGTAGCTTTCGCTAGGCCATTATCCTAAGGATAGTAGTTGGATGAAAACTTAAGGGAAATACCATAATCAAAATCCCAACTAGAAAACTTAAGTGAGGCAAAGTCATGGCCATTATCACATACTAGCGCATACGAGCAACCAAAATGATTTAAAATAAAAATTTCAAGAAAATTTATAACTACATCTATTGTACATTACATACATGAAATAGCTTCTATCCATCTAATACAATAATTAGAGGCTATTAGAATGTTCTTGTGACCCATAGAAGATGGTGGGCTTACTAGGCTAATGAAGTCGAAACCCCATTATGCTAACAGTCTTACCTCTAGGACTGGTTACAACGGGACAACAAGGTTCCTTTCTTTGGTTGCGGTGATCTGGCAGATGTAGCATGTATGAATGTGGTTATGAGCATCTTTGAAGACTGTTGGCCAATAGTAACCTACTCATAGGATCTGATGAGTAGTGGAAGGACTAGACCCATGACTAGTACCAAATTTATCATGAAACTCTTCTAGCACACATATTGCTTCTTCTTTTTCGAGGCATCGAATGTACACTCCATGATTCCTTTTGTAAAGGAAATATCCTTGTAGCATTTATTTTTTTCTTTTTCAATATAAGGGCATGTTTTTGAAATCCTTGTAAATGAGGTGGGCACTTGTTGTTTAGCAAGTAATAAATAATTTCATCATACCATTCTCTAGGAGAAACATCTCCGAGCTGATACTATTGAACCATAAGCTCAGGTCCGGCTTCTGCTGTTGTTTCAACTATCATTCAGGTGAGGGCTTGTCCTCTCACTAACTTCATTAGCTAAATTTCCATGTAATACTCTTGTAGCAGGGTGACCTATTTTTCTCTTCATTCTCCTAGCTCATTTTTCATTAGTAATGTCTTCACTATTGGATCAAGGATAATGGCAAAGACCTTGTTTCGTAGGATGTAGTGTCTGAATTTCTTAACCCCTTGACTGAGAGCATATGGATACTTCTCCACACTATGGTATCTTAATTCAACATCCTTTAAGGGAGTACTCATGAAGGAAATTGGATGGTCATTCTCTGCACCATCTTTCTAGGTCAAAATGTTGGCACATGAATGATTTGAAGCAAATGAGTAAATGTAAAAGGGCTTCAAGTAATCTAGGATGACTAGCACAAGAGCTTCAACAATGGCTTTCATGATTTCCTCAAAGGCCTATTTTTCTTCTAGATTCCACTCAATCTTGGCATCTTGCTTCAACATGACGTTAAGCGGCTTGACAATCTCAGAAAAACCTATGATGGAGTTCCTGAAGAAATTTATCTTTTTGAAGAAAGATTTCAGCTCCTTCTTTCTACCTGGCAGCTAAAACCTTGGTAGATATTAGATGTGTTTTGGGTCTATGGAGATTCCTCATTCTAAAATAACATGCCTGAGCAACTTTCCTTTTGTGACTCTAAAGATGCACTTCTTAAAATTAAGAGATATCCCAAATTCTCTGCACCTTTGAAACACTTTGCATAGATCAAAAACACAATCATCTCACTTTTTTGAAAACACTGTAAGATCATCCATGCAAATGATGATGCATTTTCCCATCAAATCTTTGAAGGCTATGTCCATTACATGCTGGAAAGTGGCACCAACATTGATGAGTCCAAACAACATTCTTTGGTATGCAAAGGCTCCCCAGTTAGTGGTGAAGGTTGTCTTGTGCTGATCGTGATGTTGTACCATGACTTGGTTATACCCAAAATATTTTTCAAGGAAGGAGATCATCTATGATCCATTAACAATCTACAACAGCTCATCGAGTGAGGGTACGGGATAGTTATCCTTCTCTGAAGCTTGATTCAGATTGTGAAAGTCCACACACAATCTGATTTCTTTGTTCTTTTTCCTAACTAGGACCAAATTGGCCACACACATGGAGTACCTAACTGGAAAGATGATTCTGGCTAATAGCAACTTTTGTACTTCCTTATGAACAATGGACTCTAGCTGTGCATTGATACAACACTGTCATTATCGGAATGGTTGTACGCCTAGCTTAAGGGGAATAGTGTGAGTGATAATGGAGGTATCATAAGCCTTTAAATCTTCATAACTCCATTCTACCACATCATTGTATTTATGCAAAGCATCAATGATTTCTTTCTTCTCCTCTATCATGCATACCTTTCCAATGAACACATTTTTTACCTCCTCTTTTGTTCTAAGGTTGTGGATGGAATCCTTCTTCACCTGTTGATCTTGGTCTTGGATATGATCCAAGTCAAATATGCACTCAAGCTGAACCATGCCTCTAGGAACTATATTGGTTTTGAGGTTGATGATCCATTCTATATCTAGTTTGGCTTCTTCTAGGTCAACTTCATCAATTATTTGGGTAGAAAACACATCAGAACTAGTGATGAACTCAAGGATATTATTTCCATCATTGAATACTTAGAAATGGGAAACATTTTCTAGCACTAATGGAGTGGAAGTAAGCTCCACGATGAATCATTTGAGACCAGACAGTGATAGAGGTTATAGTGTGTTGGCTGCTTGAGCCCAGGAATCAATAGTATGGTTTTGAGATCATGGGATCAACTGTATATTGAATGTATCTATACTTTCTAAAAGATCCCAAACTCTATGCCTATAATTTGTTGGCCATCTATCATGGAAAGAATATAATTTCCTAACTTGTTTCACTACCAGTTCAAAATCACCAAATAATTGCAACATTTTGAGTTTCTTCCTTAGGGCCATTAGGAGACCATGAACTAATGCTTCATATTCTACTACATTATTTGAACAATAAAACTAAAGCCTATGGGTAACAAAGTAGGTCTTACCTATGAGGCCGATGAGTTCGAATTTGACTCTAGCTCCTTGCTTGGACTTAGACCCATCGAAGTGTAGTGTCCAAAATTTGGAGGGTTCTTTGACTTCGGGGCTAATCATGCATGCATCCCCTTTTGGTTGCTCATCATTTTCCATCACTTTGGTTATGGAAACAAGTTCATCATGGTTGGTGATAGGATTTTTAGTCAGTAGCTCTCTTTGAGATGTGGCTTGTCCTTTGATTTGTTCCACTGCGTCTAACACAAGCAACACTCAAATTCGAAGTGGGCAACATTGTGAACCCTACACCAACTAGCCATCAAGAGCTCTTGAAAATCCATCCTTTCTCCCAAACTAAGTTGATCTTGTATACATTTCTCCATGAAGTCTTGGAATCTTTCTAGTAGTCCTAAGTTACCATCTTCATAGGGCTCATCATCTTCTTATTCTATTAGCACTTATGTGCTTTGGGGTGCATAGGCCAAGTTGGTTAGAGGACTGCATTACACCAAGAAGGCCTCTATGGTTATCTCTCCTTCTTGAGGCTCTACTTCTTCCTAATAAGTAATGTGGAAATAATTACCCAATTTTGTTTCAGAAAACAACACCTCATTGGTGTTGTTATATTCTATGATCATGAATTTCATGCATGGTTCCCAATCTATACGAATCTAATTTGGCATCCCCTTCCATGGAAACCACATGTGAGAGAAGTCAATGGCAGTGATCCTATTCAATGCTCGAGTGAAGTCTCGTACCAAGATTATTCTATATGTATCAAGAATATCTACAACCTAGATGTCAATAACTTGTTGCACTCTTGGGTTTGTAGTGATCTGCATTGGGATACAATTGATTTCTCTAACTATGTTCAACTTAGTCTTGTATAGCTGAGTTACTTTTCTTCTTGAAATTGTGGGGACAATTTCCAGAGCCTTGCTTAGAGCCAAGGGCATGACATTGGCCGATGCTCTAGAGTCAATCAGGCAATTATGCAAATACTTCCAAATATTCTAATTGTTGTAAGGAAGGGTGGAATTTCTAGCTTTCCTTGGAATAGCCCTATAGGCATGTCAACCTAGGCCAATTGGTTCTTGTACTTCTCATTGGTCTTTTCTTTGGTTGGCACTAAACTTTTCCCCTTAGTGGGTTTCTTTCCAACTTGTTGATTGGAAGGGGAATCCTTCTTTTTTCCTAAGATTTCCTGGATTACGAGCTCATGTGGGGGCTTTTCAAAAGATACCTTCTTGGCTGTTGTTTCTTGTGTCACTTTTGAGGAGGGGGTTCCATTAATTAACCTGAAGAAGGCATGCATAACTACAGGAACCTTAAGCAACTCAAAAGTAGACAGGATTATTTTTACCTTCTTGAACTCTTCAACAATATATTCCCCCATTTACTCGATTTCAACCTCAAAGGATCTAGGAAGAGCTAGCAGGTTGGCTTTGCATTTGAGTTGGCTATTTTTTTTGTTCAAATATTGTGCAGGAACATAAGGATAGCCATGGTTGTTACTATCATTGGGGTTAGGTGGGGTACTAAAGTTTTTAGGCAGAATGGAGGTAGTGAATGGTCCTCCTATTTGTCTATTTCTTAGGTTATAGGAAGAGGTTCTCCAATGGAACATCTGGACTTCATCTTCACAAGACTCTTCTTCATCTATTTGACCATTATCTACTAAAGCAAAGAGTTGGGATAAATATTCTTCATTACTTACCTCTTTTACTTCCTCGTTCTTCGGGGAGGCAACCAATCTCTCAGGCTCATTGCTCTCACTTCATAAAAATGGAGCTTGGTTAAGCACGAGCACAAAAGAGTCATATAGTTTGGATGGAACTATTTCTCTATAATTTTCACTATCAATGGCATTCTAAACCTCCACTTGAAAGATTTTTGTAGCTATTTGGAACTCAAGGTAGTCTAATTCAGAATGCCTACTTGTCTTACAAATCCTACACCATCTAGATAAGGTCTCTTCAATGAGGTACATTCTACTGGATGTCTTCTCATTTCTAGTAGGTTGGTTGAGAGGAGTGGGAACACCTCCATTATTTGGCCTTTTATTCCACACTTGGTTTTGCCTCTATGTAAGTCTCCTTTCACAATTCTAGTTAGAATTATGTCCCCACTCATAATTCTGCCCTGATGAGGTGCCTATTTCATGATTGTCCCTATTATCTCAATTAAGGTTGACCTAGATGCTGCGTTGAGATGCCTACAGTTGATTATTTTTATTCCTGAGGTGTTTTATTTTCGTGGAAATTTTCTTGATAATATCTATCAGCTCTTCTAACCATTCTTTCCCAGTATCGCTTGGTTGTCATGTCATTTGATTCTCGAGGAAGAGGGGTTATGTTGTCAGTTGGTTCTACTGAGTGGGAAGGAATTTGGGACCTTGTAGGTATGCTAGTACTTGTGGCAGTTGTGCATAGGCATATTGTTGTTGAGACTGAAAGTAATGAGACACTAGGGGTCCCTAGTTCATGGGCTACCCTGGATGAGGCACTATGGGTAGTTGTAGCACTTGATTCATTAGGGGCATCTAGTGCTACAAAGCCTAAGTGAGTCCTTGAATCTGCATAGGATGGGTAACCTACCCCGATGAAGGCAACATACCAAAGATGTTTTGACCCAGGTCAGTGTTGGAAATAACTGCCTCAGTGTAAGCATCTACCAATCTGGTTGGGGTTGGTCACACCCTCTTTACCAATGTAGTTGTGAGGTTGTCTAACGCTGCATAATAAAATAGCAAGGTAGCAGCATCATTGAGCACATACCAAGCTTGCAATCTTGTATATGCTTGGTGGAATTGATCGTTGAAGGAGTTGATGAACTCATTGACTTTCCTATGGATGGACATGAATTGCCAATATAGTTCTAAAGGGTTGATTGGGATCTTATACTTCTGCAAGAAGGTATTCATTAACAAATTCCATGATGTGATGGAACCCGTTGGTAAGTTGATATACCAATAGAAGGACTCTTCCCCTAGAGATTAAGGGAATATCCTACATGCTATGTCTTCATAATCAATTTGCATATCTTTCAATGTTTCCTAAAAGATCTTAATGTGTTCTCAACTGTCCTTTGCGGATCTCGAGGATTGAACTTCATGTAAAGGCTCTCCAAGTTCTTAGGCATCTCATGATAGTCATTAAAGGAAAATGGGGAAGGATTATTTCCCAACCAATCCATGAGGGGAGGCAGGGGTGGTATTTGATGTTGAATAGTAACTTGAGGTTGCATAGGGGCAGCGACAATTGGGATTGTGCCCTAGACTTGGGGAGCAGGGACCAGAGCAACACCTTGGCTATGGGAAGCAAGTGACTACAAGGAATTTTGGGATGGTTGAGTGGAAGAGGTGGAGATGGAAGAGGAGGGACAAGTATGTAGTGAGTGGAAGGAGGAAGGAGGTGAAGATGAAGGTGAAGTGGATGGAATGGAGGAAGAAGAGGCTGCATCCCCTCTCTTAGTTCTTCTAGCCCTTGTAGGGGACTGTAGCTCTTGAAATTCCCATTTATTTGGTGTTGATCTTTAAAATCTTTGGAATCTTTCAAGGGAAAATGACCCAATCCAATCTAGCTTAACTCAAAAAGGCCCTCCTTCTAGTACTAGTTATGTTGACGAGTATTTTTTGCACCTTCTTAACACATGTAATGCATGAGTGCATTGCCTCTCTTGAAAGGAAATCTCTAACAACAAGTTGCTGAAAAATCACCCCAAGGTCTCTTAGGTGTCAAGTCATAACTTGCTTGGAATTTCTTAGTTGGTTCAATGTGGTTTCCCTAGTAATCACAGGGCATACTTACAGAGTTAAGTTGGAGGAGAATTGGATCTTAGAATGGAGTTCTTGGAATGGGAAAGTTTTTGCGCTATTACTTCAAGTTCAAATGGTAGTTTAGAACTCCTATTTCAACTTTAGATTTGGCTTTACAATGTACAATGAACCTTGTTTAAAGTCACTAAAAAAATGGAAAAAGGGTAAGCAAGAGATAGAGTTCTTGGACCTAAAACTAGCAATGAATAGTGATAATGGAGGACCCTACTACAGACAACTTTCCTAAAACTAAATTCCACTTAACCAAATTATTTCATAGTCTCATGAAATTAGTGCAAGCTTCTAAGGACTGTAGATATTCAACCATTCATTCACCATAAGCATGAATAAAAGATGGAAATTTAGTGCAACTTTCTATTTATGCCCTAACTAACTTTACACAACTATTTATCATCAATAAACATAAAAAACTATGGACAAGGAAGGTTTATAGCACACAACAAAATTCTTCAATATCAATGCACAACATTAACTAACTTACTAACAACATGCAAAACTCATAAAAAAAAAGTAAATCTATTTAAATCCACTAACTATGGGAGAAGAATCATGCAATGTAAAATTGGAACACAAGAATCCACCAAAATTCAATGAATTTCTATTAAAATTTTAGTAGCATGCCTTTACAACAACTCAACTCTCTCCTTGAAAATCAGAGGAGACCCTTTATTTATAGTGTTCAAAAAGAAAAATGAATAGCCAAGATTCAATCTCATTGTGTGGCCAAGATTCACTACAAATTAGGGTTTCACCTACCCCCAAATATAATTCAATTTAAAATTACATTTTATCATTTAGCTTATTTTGTCCTCATGTGGTAGCACTATTGCTCTTTTTTCTTTTGTTGATTTCCTTTTGTTGTTGCTATTTGGTGAGGAAATCATCATATATAATGGGATTTCCCTCCCTCTTCTTCACAGTGGCATACTCCACAAACTTTATGATCAATGGCTAGACCTTATTCCACTCCAATATATCTGATTGGGTCACTTGGAAATTAAATTTCCTTGATTTTCTTGTGAGTGTATCCCAGTCCCAAAACATTTGGTTGTATTCTTTCTCACCTACTTGGATTGGACGAAGGGTCATGCAATAAAACCCATAAAATCTGGTGTTATTGCATTGGTGGTTATATTCTCCATCTTCTTAAGGAAGTATGGCTTTAATTTCTTTGGGTCTAGCTCAATGACGGGCACATCAACATCTATCATCAACCTTAGATATTCTTCATAGGCTGTCCTAATTTCTTTGACCCAATCAATATTGAGCTCCACCTCATGGAGCACCCATTCCAATACTTCTTTTCGATGGTCTAATCCCAATTTCCACATCTCCATGAGCCATTGGTCATCTTTTACCAAGGAAAACTCCTTTTCATAGAATCTATTTGGTATCTTGAGAATAGCCTCAAGCTTTGGATACATAATCTTGTATAGCTCAAGGAGGTTAGTGCAGAACTTATTTATTTCCCCAAGTATCTTTTGTACTTATAGGAACTTATTGAATTTCCTAAAAGTGTGGCCTATGCCCATGTTTCTATTGTAGAGGGCTTGCCAGAACCAATCCTCTGTGACCTTCATCTAGTTCTTTCTCTTCTCTAATTTTTCAATATGGTCTTTGGACAATAGTTGAGGCAGTGTAGAGGACTTGATGGGGAGCTCCTCAACTAACGACCATTGTTGGATGTAAGCTATTAGGTCTGCCAGTTGTGCCTTTAACTCCTATTTGGAGTTCTTATCCTTATGCATTTGGTTCACAATAGTGGCAATGGATCCTTGGACATGGTCAATACTTTGTTCCCTTATGATTCTTCCCAAATCAAGGGTGGAGATATTGTAGCTTACCCCTTCTTCCATCACTACGGTGGCTATTTGTACTATCCTAGATCTAGATGCATCCATTGTCAGACGGGATCTGAACTTTGGCTTCTTCTCCTTATTTGCGCTTATTTGGGATTGATCCAAGATGGCTTCTAGCCTTGCCCTTGGGTCCATTGGGGTTGGGGTTTTCTTCTCCAGCTATTTCTCTACCCATTTGAGCATCTGAGACTTCTCTTTCGGTGATTTATGATCACCTTCTTCTTCACGGACATGTTGGATTTCCCTTGCTTTGTCACCTAGAGCTTCCTATTATGTCTTTTCTTCTTCTTATTCTTCATTAGAATCCCAGATGAAGATAGTTTCTTTCTATGGGGATTCGGTGGCTATGTTTTCTTTAGGGTTGTCTTCCCCTTCAACAGTTTTCTCTTCTTCTTCTTGGTCATGCCCATGTTCTTCATGATGCTCTATTCCTGGGCTTTTCTTTGTAGCTTCAACCTCTTCTTTAGGGTTCTCTTCCTCTTCCTCTTCCTTTTCTTTTTCTTCTTCTTCATGCTAAGGAGGAATCCCTTCATCATGCTTGGGGATTTTATCTTGTTCCCTAGTTGGAGGTTGTGTGTCTTCCTCCATTTTCTCTTATGCATTCTTCTCCTCATTGGAAGGTTGCCTCTCTACTTCTTCTCCTATATTTTTTATTTTATGAGCCAACTCTTCTTCAAGCTCTGGGTCAAAGGCTTCCACAATATACTTGGTTCTGGGCTCTTCAATGTCTTCTTCAGATGACTATGTTTCTTCTCCTTCTTGTACCACTTCATCAATGGTCAGATGTTGATACTCGGGATGCTTGTGGTATTCATTTTTTTCTTCTTCCATTTCTTTGATAGCCTCCCTTTCTTGCCTCTCCAACTCTTCTGATATTTGCATTGTTGCTTTCATTTATGGTGGTTTAGTTGGAGGAGTAGGGATAGGGAGGTTTGCAACAATCTGTGCCAAGGAAACTTGTATTGTTGGTTTCATTAATACCCTAGAAAACTCTGTTGGGATATGCTACATGTGGCAAGTGAAGGCCTCCAGGAGCGAGAGAGAGAGGGTATTGGAATTTTTTTGTAGCTAGAGTGGAAGATATGATGATATAGACATGGAGGAAGAGAAGAGGAGAGAGGTAGTGGCAGAGGAGGAGTCTATTACCATGACTTGTGGAGTGGGTGGGGTGGAAGCAAGGTTGATTGAGATATCCACCATGAGCAGAGAAGTGACAATCATCACCTGAGAAGTAGGTGAAGGGGCAACAGTGGTGGCAATATTAGCAGTAGCAATGGCTATGAGAGTGGAGGTAGAAGGTGGGGATTTTTGATGCTCGGCATCTATTTCTTCTCCTTCACAGAGTAGGTCCTATTGGATGGTGGGCATATTTCTTGATGTTTTTGGATTCTTGGAGGGATACCCTCTAAGGCTTTTCTAAAATACACCCTAGGTTTAGGCCATCTTTTAGCCATCTCTTTCCTCTTGCTTGACCTAGTGACTAGAGGAGATTTTGAAGTTTCTCTAGATGGGGCAACAGTTTTCCAACTATTAGTCTCACTTCCCGATTCATCTTCAAGCTCTCCATATGTTAGGGTGGCTCCTTGCTGCTTCAATTGGGAAATCTACTTGTTGATCCATTCTTTTATTCTTTCCTTGATTGGTTTCATCAAGATATCGAGGTCATTGACCTCTTCTTCGTTCCAGTCAATTAACAACAGTGGGAGATTGGAAATAGCACTATATCAAGGATCAATTACTATATTTTCATCCTCCACCAATTGATCTGGCATAGGGAACAAGTTGACCTTCTTGAGAAAGTATGTCATCATGCACATGTAGTGTCTCATTCACACTTCTTTCTCATCCTTGCAGTTAGCCCAAAAGTATTCAACATTATGTACATGGGTGTGTTCAGTCCCAACCATCTTCCTGAGGTTTTTGTATGGATCCATCTATGATTAGGTAGTGTGGAGCTCTAGGTGGTATTCTACAAGTTCTTTATCTAAATAGTCTGCACACTAGGATGTGTGGAGTTCATACATTCCTTGGCCAAAGGAGAGGGGATATTGAATCCCTGCTCTATGGTTGTCACTTAAGAGGGTGTGTGCACGCCACAACTTCCAGGAGAGCTTAAGCGACATTATCTGGTCATTTGGGTACCAGGGCAGCTTATATGGTTTCTCTAAGAAACCCTCAGCTTAGATGTATGTGAATTTTGGGAATTGTATGAACAAAATTCTGAACTGGTGAATGTAAGTATTTGTGCTATGAGAGACTCTCCTTTCAAAATCACCCCCAAGTGATCTAATAATATGGCCTATCAAGGCGTCGTTGACTCTGCAATAATCCCTCTGGAAGTTTCTTTACTAGAGCTGGGGATACTTATAATATACTTTTAACTCCCTCCCTGGAGTCTCACTTGGAGCCACAAACAATCCTTTGTATTGCATATGGTCAGCCAAAAGATAGACCAGGTAGGATGTCATATAGAATTGTTGAGTCTTTTTTACTACCACAAATTGCTCATGCAAGAAATTATTGATCATCCTTTCCCAATAGAATTTGGCCTCACCTCAAAGGATCTCTTCTATGAAGTATAGCATCCACTCCTAAAAGTAGGTTGTGGTTGGAAGGCCCATAAATTTTCTCAATAGGGTTACCAAGTCATGGAAATCCTCATAGAAGTCGTTGTAGAAGAGCTCTTGGGGTACTTTAGTTACACTGCCCCTCTTTTCTTTTAACCGATATTGATTGATGAGCTTTTTGCATTTGAGGGGGTCTTCATCCCACATCTACTTACCAAATTCCTTGTAGGTTTCCTCCATCTCATTGAATGTAGGGATGTGGAAGGTCTTTCCTATTGATTTGGTAGACAAATCAGCCAATACATTTCCATCCCTATCCACAATTTTCTTTGTGTCTTCTTGATATGTTGCCCTATAGGCCATCACAAGCTTTGAAGCAATGAGAGCAGATAGGAAACCAGTAGCCATGGCCAACCCACTACTCCTAATATTTTTGGCATTTCCTATTGTAGGGTTGATTTTGACCCTTTGTTTGAATTCATCAATATATATGCATTCTAGATTAGTATTTGAGATCTCCCTCCAACATGTGGCGACTTTGGAGTTAAGGGCTTCCACTTGTACTTCATCTGGTCTTTATCCTCTTTTCCTTGGGGTGCTTTGGTTGACTTCTTTCCTTTTTCTTTCTCCACGACTACCTCCAAAGGTCCTACACCTGGTTCCATATATCTTGCGAGTGAGAGAGAAATAAACACAATCAAACATGAAAGCATTGGGAATGTTAGCCAAAATCCTACAAACTGATGTTAGATTAGATAATTCACCATTTAAAACCCTAACATCTCTTTTAGATTAGCATTAGCCTTATATTGGAAGAATTTATTACAAGGCGAGCCTAGGCATGCAAAGTTCCCTAGGTTGGTGGATGTTCTGAAGGCAACTATAGAAGGGATGACAATCAGGGCACGGTGGCCCACATGTGCCAACTTGCATCAAGATTTGGTTATGGATTGGGGTCCACTTAGGAGGTCAATCTATTTTGGCATGTGTGTCAAGTTTACTTTGATGTTTTGGAGGTGTTAAGATTTTCTTTTGGTCATGTGAAATCAAAGGGTTGCTCAATTGTTTGAGGCTTTGCCATTGAAACGGCATTGGGAAGACGACGATCTACAAGCAATGCTTAGTCATGTGGGACCCACATTCTCATAGGATAGTGGGTGCTCTAGCATTAAAGTTAAAAACACTCCAAAGAATGCGGGCCACAAGGTGCAAGTGGATAGTAGGTCATAGCCATTTGGGATAGCGAAATCCAGATGGAGGTCCGGTAGAGGAAGCCCGCATCATTGGGTCCATTGAGAGCATCACTGTTTGCTTGTTTATCATCAATCAAGAGGAAATAGAAAGGTCAAGCTCTACATAGCGGGCTGACAGATGCCCATGGACGCTTTGAAATAGTGAGAGTAGAACGGAAGTCTACAACTGACCACCCACAAGAGATGGTCTGCCTGTGGTTTACACTTGTTCATTTTTGCTTTGATTTTGAATGGACACCATGGATTTGGATCCCATAGTGCAGAAGAATGTCAGGCGAAGGTCATTTGGAACAAAGAATAGACTGTAGTGGCCCATAGACATAAATCCATAAAGTGAGTCCCGCAATGAAACTCAAATAATTGTTTAGGGAGCAAGGAAGAACAATCGGTAGAGGTGAGGTCAGGACCCATTGGTTGAGTAGATGCTAATGTTTTTTTGTTTGAAGTAGTTGTTTGTGCATTGGCAAAATGCTAGCGAAGGTTTGTGTTGAGTAATCTGAATAGCCTAGGTTGTGACTCTTTTGACTTGGACAACGGGAAGAGGGAGGAATTAAATAGTTGGGAAGGTGGGCCACAAAATTCACTTGAAACTAAAAAGCCAAGATGGAATTCTACATGCAAAATTCCACAAGGAGGAACCTGTGATGAGCCCATGCTTAGGTATTTTTTCCAAGTTTGAGTTTGATGGGTAGTAAATGAAGTGGGATATGCACATGGAGAGGTCGTGGTTGGATGGTCATTAGGAATGCAAAATTTTAAAAGGAACTCTGTAGGTATAATCCCATAGATTAGGACTCGAGAGGGCCAATGGACCCCGTCGTTTAAGCTTCACAAATTTGAACACATTTTAAGGAAGTCAAGTGGAGGGGGCGTTCTGTGATGGCAAGCCCAATGTGAGCATTTTTCATTTCAAGTTTAAGCATTGTTACAGGAAGGTGACAACAATGACTATGATGCAAACCTGTAGAGCATGGATTCTCTAGTTGAAGAATGGTCGTGGCAACTGGGTGTTCCACATGTAGCCTATGGGGTGATTTTTTAAGTTTTTTAAGATTTCATTTCATGGGTTTTGTGTGCCTAGGTTTAATCTAGCTGATTTTAAGCTCTCTTCAAGGATTTTAACAACCTTTTATATAATTTAAATAAAATTTCAAAACAAGGAATGCAGCAGATGACTAACCTATGAAGCCCAATAAAATGGACAAACAAACAACTGGCAAAGGCTTCAAATTGGTGAACAAACTAGGCGGGTGTGATTGCGGTGTTTGCAGGAGGCTCTCTAACTTTATCTAAACAACTAACAAATGAAAATGACAGATCAAGGTTGGTTATTTATAGAAAATGATGCATTTAATTCCCTTCATAAATGCTCGTACGATGGAATTGGAGGTTTGTGGGTAGTTCATTTGAAAATGGCTGCAGGAATGGTGGAATCCATTGAGTGGACGACAGTTGGGGCTTGGCCATTCAACCCATTGGCAATGAAAATGACACTAGAAGGTGCAAGTCCCATGGCATAGAAGGACATTAGATGATGGCCATTCAGAATAGTTGTGGAGCCAAGGAAACCCACAAATAATAGCCTATAGGGGCGGACCTGCATGGTTCAAAGGATGCCAACTTTATGGAATGAAGGAAAACAAGTAAGGGAATCCCATAAAGGCCTAAATCTTTGAAAATTTGAGGGGGGGGAACATGGTCACTTCAAGATGACTCTTCTAACATTCCCTGGCCACTTAGGACACAAAAATAGAGGGCACACAAAAGGAGGCGAAAACAAAAAGAATGACTGACAAAGAAATAAGAAAAAGGGTCCCCATTCCAAATGGGGTGTGTGTGCTATAGGCACATTTATGAAGAAAATGATGCTTTAATAGAAGATTAATTAGTTTGTGTATGGGTTTTCCTTTTATTTTGTTGCATTAACATTCAAAAATATTGTAAATAGTTTTCAAACAAAGCAATATATATATATATATATATATATACAAATTTCACTTTTTCTACAGTGAGTGACATAAGGAAAATGGGAGTGAAAAGCACACAATCAAATTGAATGCAAGGGAAACATAACTAATAACCCATGGTTGTATCTCATAGGCATGTATACTCATGCTCAATAAATTGGGAACTACATTTACATTGTAAACAAGGAAAACTCACCTCATAACATATGACTCCAATGAAGGAAAAAATATATGAAAATGAATGAAAAATAGTAAGTTAGAGTTTAACAATATCTCATATCTCTCAGGCATATACAATATAAACATGCACAACAAACTAGGAACTATTACTTATTTTTACCTTCCAAGTTAAAATAGTGCGCTAAAGGGTCAATAGGTCAAATATTCTAGGTTTTATAGGGTCTCCATGTCAAAATCTTTATCAAAGGGAAATAAAAGATACTTAAGGCCTTCCTATTGCCCAAGTTTTAAAGCATATTTTAAAGAATTCTCCTTTAAAATATTATCATAAATGAAAATGATAATGTTAGAAGTCAAGCAAGTCAAAAAAGGTGTTATTTTATTCAAAACATTAGAAAAAAGAAATTTTAATCTATTCAAATGCCTCTTTTCATGGGAATCTACAAGAAGATTTAAAGGAAATGAAGTTTTCAACTTTTATTTTCTGAGTTTGGAGGGATATAAAAGAGAGTTTCTATGTTTGCAAATTGTTTCCTTGTTTTTTATTGTCAAAAGATAGGAAGAAGGCTCAAGTTGTGAAAGTAACTAAATTTTTGCAATGGGAAAGTGTTTCAAGTTAGTAATATTTCATTTCCTTTTCTCATGATTTTGCATTCATGAGAGAGTTTCACATTTATCATTCGTGGGCTAGGGTTTGTTGTAAGTTTTGAGAATGCATTTACATATTCAAGCTACCTTTAATCCTTCATTTAATAAGTAAATGTAGCAAAATATTTGAGAGGAAAACTTGCAAGAATAATGAGGTCATTTTAAGGAGGTTTCAAGGTTTACCCTTGTTTTACAACCACACAAAATGCAAATGGAAGTAATCCAAATGTTTTCATGACTAAGAAGGATGGGATTTTGAGTGTAGGGTTTCAAAAATCAACAATGAAGAGGTCAATAACCACACATAGGTAATCCATGTTACTCAAATAATAATAAGAAAAAGGAAAGAAATATGAGTAGTGATAAGTTCTATGCAAGTGTTAAGGGGTTTGATTGGAGCCAAGGGTTTTCTTGAGTGGAAAGATGATAGTATCTTATCTTGAGGTTGGAGAACTGTCATTTCATTTTCAAGTCTCAAATGTTATCATTGTGGTAGTTTTAAAATGGCAATCATAATACAAATGAGATAGATGATCAAATGTTTGATTGAGAGGTTGCATACTAAATTTCTAGAGATATAAACTTTCAATAGGGAATTCTTCATAAATGCTTATGGTTGATGGAAATATTTATACCATGGTCTCTATGTAGGAGGGATGAGTAACATTTCTTTGATACTAGATATAAAGGATGTATGAGATAGAGGAAACATTCTACGAGAAGGCAGTGATGTTAAATGTAAAATCCTACGTAGTGAGCAGGTCATAGTAACTATCATGCATGATGAAAACCTTTAGCTGCAAACCTATAGTCATAGTTGTTTGATAATGTGAAATGGTAGTGCCTTGAGGGGAGTAGCATTATCATAGGACAAGGTTTTAGTGAAAGGATTGAAAAAGTGATGGTATTGCATCCAAAGTGATCAAATACAATCCCTATGTATGATTTGTTTCCAACAGGATTAAGGGTTTTAGTTAAAATTGTGGATTTTTGTCTTAAGGGAAGCCTCTTACTACTTATATGGATGATAGTGACCTAGAAAGGATTAGAGTGTAAACATAGTGTCAAGTTTCTTACTGGATATACAACTATCGTAATGATTTTACATAAGAAGGAATCATCCTATATGGTGCATTTTTACTATCACGGTGAAAAAGAGAGAATACAATTCATAAGAGGGATACACTATTGGGAGGTTTGCAAGTTTGTGGAAGAAGCAATCATAGGTTGGTGAATGCATGAGGTAATAGGTAGCAATCTCCACGTTTAAGACTCTCAACACAATCACCTACTTTAAGTTAAAAAGTGATAAGATCCTTGTTCTAAATAGAGTCACATTCTATTGCCAATGAGCTCAATGCACATGAAATCTTAAGGGTGATAATGAAGTCTTCACAATTCCTTGGTGGACAAGTAGTCTTGTGCATGGATATATCAAGAAAAAATTAATGAGTAATCAATCAAAATTAATGAGAAGTTTAAGAAAGTCTTCTCATTATAATATAGATGTAAATAATGACCTTTTTTAATCTTATGAAGATCCCTTGATAGTATGGAAATGACATTGATAATAATGATAATAGTGGTAGCTTTCAATTAATTCAAAGGTGTCAAAAGCTTGACAGTGAACAATGATATGTTTCATGTTGAAAGCACAATCCCAAGTCCCTGTTGAAACCATTACACAACAATTTACTATCACAGTAGAAAATAAAGAGAATTATAGTAGTTCACAACTATCAAGAGAGCTTTCTATGTCTCCCATTTGAGAAGCAAGTTTCTTATAGTTGATCTTGAAGGGTAAGGATTTCAATTAGGTAAGCATGGAAAGATCTATTTGTTCTTTCACATTTGTGCATGGTTTCAAACTTCCATAACTGCATTCACCAACACCACATGATAGTGAAATTCCTATGGGTATAGTAGCTTTTGGGATTAATTATAGTCAAATAAAGACACATCAAGTGACACTTGTAATGCAATTTATTGATAATGGCTTTGGTTTTTATGTCATTCAATAATCATCACAGAGGTTAGTCTATAATTGATTTGGTAGATGCATGATCAAGTCACACTAACATTGCACTATAATTGGTTATGCATTAAAGGAGTTGGGTAATAACATTGCTAAATGGAAAATGTACCAAAGGATTTATGCATGAGTTTCCAAGTTTTAAGGGGAGGAGCATGGTTATGTTTTTTCTCATGGCATATGTAAGATGTCAATGAATGTGTTTTGGGCTAATGAATCAACATTGAAATAGTGATAGTAGTAGTGATAGTAGCAGTAATAGTAAATGGTATTCAAAATATTTGTGATTCCATGAACATGCTGTAGGTAATCAACTAACTAATAAGAAGACCTACCTTGTGGTTGTGTAAGTGAGGAATATTGGAGATAGGTAGGTGGAAAATTCCTATAAAAGAGTTGCAGGTTTGATATTAAAATGTTGTTTATGAGTTATGAAAGTTCATCACATGGTTGTATATAGTGCTATCAAGATAAGAAATGGTGATACACACCTATGTGGTAGTGAGTCTTCAAGGTAGTTTGGTCATAGACCAAGTTATTTCATAAGAGGGTGGATAGTTTGTAAATGAATTCCAAAGAAAGTCTATGTCATCACTGTGGAAACCTTAGGGAGGTGATTTTGATAGTTCTATGCATTAGGTAAGACTGACTAGGAATTACATGGTTAAAGATAGTTTGATGATTAGTGAGGTGGTAAGCACATTGTACTTTGTCAGCATGACTTGAGTAATGGTTGTCATAGGTAAGTAGATTGTTAAGGAATACATTTCAATATGGATAATTAAAGGTAAAGGGAAAAAGATATATCCACTGGTGCAATATCAAATCATAGGTGTAGTTTATAAGGTATGAGTGAAGTTTTATTCATAAGTGACTATAGAAATGTTGAAAGTAGACAACATTCATCAAAGGGAAAAATATATTGCTTTCAAGCATAGTCAATACAATATAAAGTTGATCCTAGAATATATGATAAAAGTGGCAATCATGTCAAAGAGCAATGGTGGGAAATGCATATGCTTTTTGGAATCCCTATCATGTTGAAATCACAATTTTTCTATTTGAGCAATCTATTAATAAAGAGAGATATCATAGCATTGCCTCAATTTCAGGAGTGTTTGAGTAGATTTGAGGAGATTTGAGGAATATGTTTACCTTATTTAAAGGAATATTTCAGAATTTTGATAGCAAGGATTGATTTTCATGACAGAGTTAATCATGCCAAGATGGAAACATTGAGTATATTTCCTAATTTTAAGGGTATTGGTACTATTTTTTGGAAAGGGAAGAAATAAGAGAGAAAAAAGGAAGGTTTCAGTCACCTACCTTGATTTTTAGGTGAGTTTCCAATCAACACTCCTCTTTTCAAGGAGATTTCAATCATCAATCAATCATGATTTTGTAGAGTTTGCAGTAACCAGGACTAGGGCCAGCTTCTATCAAGTCGAATTATTGGTTCTTATTTCCAAATCAATCAAGGATTTAGGATTTGAATTTATTTATAAAGACATCTCTATACCTTTCTTTTCTTTTGTTCTTGCTTTCTTTTCATGCTTACAATAGAAAAGATTGTTTTGTAACTCAATTATGAGATTTATTGTTAAAACTTCCTTTAGATTCAATAAAATAATGATAGTAGTTCATTCTCACTTTTCCTTTGTCAAAATTTGCAAATTTATTGGTAGATGAACTTGTTGTGATTTGAGTTTTCAATCCTCCATTTTTGTCCCATTTCATGTAATGTTTTGGTAGAGGATACATGTCTAAGTGAAAGTCATATGTTGTGTGTCAGTTGGAGTTAACTGATGTTGTGAAACCTATTTTCCTTCATGCAATAAGTTGAAACCAGCACCTTCATATGAAACATTTATTGCTTCATGATTTAATTTGAGTAGTGAATAGGTAAAAAATTTGTTGAGTCACATTGTGATATGGTTGCAACAGTTCATTACAAATATTTTGGTGCATCACCTCCTAGGAATTAGTTTTCAGTTTCAAGCAATCTCTCTATCCCTTTTCCTTGGAGATTTTTATAGTTTAGGTGATCCATCAAAGGGAACCATCCCACTATGGAGATTCATCCTCATTATAATCCAACGACATCTTGAGGATGTTTCCATGTTACATAAAAAAGTTGAGTGCGTACTCAACTAGTGTGCAATCCTAAGTAATAATTTTTTTTGACACACCATGTGAGACATATTAGACTATTTTAGTCCATAATTTTTCTCTTACATCACTTATTTTTTGGTGTGTTTTTTAGTGATCTATACCATTGTAAGCAAGAAAATAACACAGTTGGTGACTCTAAAATGCGATTTTAATGGTTTTAATATTGATCAAATGTTGGTTTGTTCCATACAAGTTTGATTTTCCTTTCTTTTTCAACTTTTTAATGAATAAAAATGTATATGTTTCATGGAAATATATCATATCATCCATCATATCATGAAAATGTTACTTATCCACCTCATTATAAACAATATCAAGTCAATCATGTTGCTAGTTTTACATCAAATTTTATGGATTTTCAAGAAAAGCAACATGTTCAATATTATTACCACCCACCCACCCCTACTCAACATCCATATCGGCATACATATGCTCAAAATTAGTCCCATAAGAAAATTTTGTTTCCAACTAGCATAGTTATTCACATAATCAACCTCAAGAAGACTATTACAAGCATATTTTTTATTAGATAAAAAATATTGACCATATAGAGATTAGTGATATGAAATTTGTGTTGTTATATATGGATAAGTTGTTGGCTAACATAAAAATGTAGATGAAGTTTAATTTGCAATAGCTAGAATTGGATTATCAAGCACATCTTTATGAGCATGAATTAGAGTCACAAAGAGTATAGTTTGAACTAGAGAATCTTGAAAGGGAGATAGCTACAAAAGAGGAGAAAATGAAGCTTGTATTTGTTTAAACACAAAGGAATGAAGTCCAAATAGATCCTTTCTTTCTAGATCGACATGTTCAAGAGGAGGTTCATAAGTATAAGTTTCCAAGTTTCAGACCAAGTGAGCCTCTTAACCATCCTAAAGTAAATATTCCAAGTTTTAGAGATCCTTTACCATTGAAAGAACCTATGTTGACACAAATTAAGCTTGTTTTTCCTCAAAAGAAACCCCTTCAAGAAACC
This sequence comes from Sequoia sempervirens, assembly GCA_007258455.2. NCBI lineage: Eukaryota > Viridiplantae > Streptophyta > Pinopsida > Cupressales > Cupressaceae > Sequoia > Sequoia sempervirens. Next base: position 197,940,220 of record VDFB02000007.1, read on the forward strand.
CAAGAAGCTCCCTAAGTTTCTCCATCAAATGAATCTGATTCTCCCCTCACAATTGGCCTTTATAAGGGTGGACCTATTGTCTATCATAATAACTCACTCACCATGAAGGAACTTAGAAATGTAAATTTAGTGCATACAAATATGGAGCAGTATCTATTAGAATGGAAAAATATTGAACAAGGAAAGATTTCTCAGAATGAATCTTTGAATGTTTTGACTAATGAGCTGCCTTATTTTGTTGAAGATGATGAAAATGTTTTAGTACTTATCTCAAAAGATCAACTAGGATAGCAAGATGAAAAGATGAAAGAGGCTAATAAAGAAGTCTATTCTTTAGTTTGGTTCTGTGAGTTACCTTGTTTCATTGAAAATGATTAAAAAATGTGGTTTTTATCATATCAACAATAGTTTTAGAACAACATTAAGATGTTAAACAATGTGATGAGTTTCTCATTGAAGATAATTAGTATGACAATGGAGCATTGGATTGGGAAGAGAAGTATAAAAGTGAACTTATTTTAAATCTTGATGAGATATGTCTTGAGGTAAAAAATAGTATTCTTTCTTCAAAAATCCAAGAGGAATGTGAGGAAGATTCATTTTGGAATGATCTTGAAATTTTTGTTGCAAACTTAGATATTGCAAAAGAGGTTTTAGTTGATATTATTAATGAACTTACTAGTTTTGTGAATGGAAATGAAAAGAGTGTGTCTATATTAAAATCAATGTCAAGTTTTAAGTAGTAAAATGATGAAAACCATTTGGAAAAGATGATGATTAGTGAGCAGATAAATGAGATCAACCTTGATTTGAATGATCAAGAGATTGAGGAACATGCAAATATTTTGCAAGTTGAGAAAGAGAAAAGGAAAAACATTGTTATTCAAAGTATAAGTTTTGATATTTCTTTGAGTTCTCAATAAAGTAGTGTGGACACTAGAAACAAATGCTTTACTTCCCTGTCCACATAAAGAAATGGGGATAAGGAAAGGGATCAAATTTCACAATGCTCACATTTAAGAATACCTTAGAGACCTCAACCCAATGAAGGATATAAGAGATCTAACTATAAGATATCCTTAGGGATGAATGGAAAAATAAATGGGTTCACCACCAAGTGTAAACTTGGAAAATATAAGATGTTTGAAAACATAGTGTGATATACAAAAAGACCTAAAAAGATAAATTAAATGAAAAATAGGAAGGCCAAACAAAAAGTGTGCACCTGGAAACTTGTAAGGGTTGGAATGAAGACTATAAATTCCTTTGAAATTCTAGAAAATTTGACTTTTTGACCTACTGGGACTCATTTTCCAATGTAAGTGAATCAGTCCTAGATCAGGGTTTCTGCCCAGAAAGTTGTTTGAGGAAAAAGGGTACTAGAATCTAAAAATAGATCTAACAGGCACCTTTAGTGGACTCATTTTCCACTAATGGTGAATCAGTCCCATTCTACTTTTTTAGAAACTAGAAACTTTGATCTACACCCCAACACTTACACTTTCCTTCCAAACTAGGTTTTGGATCCAAACCTATAAAAATACCTACAAAACAGAATAAACTTGATTTGAAAATGGGGGATTTTCCTCAATCAAACCCCTATTTTAGTAATTAAACCTTGAACAGAATAATAAAATGCACATACAAACCCTATCCTTAATTGTGTATAAGACTAAGAAATCTGAAACATGATGCAATCCTATTCTAATGTGCAAGAACAAGATGCATGAAAGAAACTTGAATGATGTATGATTCACCTTAGGAGATATCCAATCATCTCAAGTGGACCATTATGATGTGTAAACCTTCCTTAGGCTAAAGATAGAGTGACAATGGAAGATGGAATCACTTAGAAAACAAGTCCTTAGGTTTCGCTTAATAGCTAGTTGCATCTACCCAACCTAGAATTCTTCATGATTCACCATAGGAATCCATGATCAACCCTTGAAAATGCTAGATCTTGAATAAAAGTGAGCTTGAAGACCTGTAAAAGCACTTGAATGTTGCTCCAAAGCTTCAACTTTGTTGCAAATAGACTTGTGAATTATCTTGTGAAAGATTCTCAACTTGAACTCTTGAATTTGCTTGCTCAAAGGGCTTCTAACTTGAGGTGCTTAGATTATGTGGAAATGATATAGAAGCTTGTATTTATAGGAATTGACACCTAATTGACCATTATTTAGACCTCAAAAGATGACATCCATCTGAAATTTGAATTAAATTGGTGAATTTCCTACTCAAACATGAAAAATCCCCCAAAAGGGACTCATTCTCCACTCTTACCAAATGGGTCCTACGAAAGGGGACTCATTTTCCCAAGGTATAAAATGAGTCCCACCTAAGGTTTTTGAGGTGGGTTTTCAAGATTTGAATGTCTTAAATTCTTTTTGTTAGGATTTTATATGATGTTTGACTAGAATAAGCCTCGAAGTCTGAAATAATGGGTCCTAGGGGCCTATAAATGCTGACATAAGAGATAATTAATGCAAGGGTTCCCAAGATAGGTCCAAATTATACCAAGGATTATACTATCTCCAAGAAGGAAGTATAATTTTAGTGTCCAAATTTAGACCCCAATTAGTGCCCATATGACTCTACGTGCATATGCAAGCTAAAGGACTCTACACAATACACTTTATCTCATAAAAGGATACTCATTCAAAACATGGGAGAATGAAGCCCTCAATGTAGTTATTTACAAAATCACAACATTAGGAACCCCATCCTGCAACAAAATTTTGTTAGTTGTCCAAAAATACTCTTATCCAACTTTTTGAAATCAAATTCGAGGGTAGATGTATGCCCCCCCTTGATTCCACTTGCTTTAAGGAGGTCGAATCAAGGTAGCAATCTAGTCACATTGAATAGGGTAATTCGTATCAAATGGTATTTCCAAGTACCATTCCACATGATGATAGATGGTTGGTGATGCCAGTAGCAGAAGCATAATTCCAACACAATAAACGACATAAAAAATGGAGGTCTCTAGCACCCGTTATATTAACTTGAATGAAAAACACTTTTTAACCTTAATATAGTAAGAACCCTAGTTTTAACATACATAAGAGAAAAAAGTGAAGTAAATTCTTACTTACTTATGTTAACTTGAATGAAAATATTATGTATGTAGCCATGGAATATTAGTGTTATAGCTCATTGATTCGTTGCGCCTACATTATTTAATCTAAAAGGCATCATTACCTAACAAAATGTTCCCCAAACTATCATAAATGTTGTCTTATATTGATCTTGAGGGTTGATAAAGATTTGATTATATCCATAAAATTCGTCAATGAATGACAACAAAGCATGTCCCAAAATTGAATCTACTATCATGTTAATATTAGGAAGGGGAAAATCATCCTTTAAAGACGCCTTATTTAAATAGTGAAAATCCATGCACATCCTAATACGATTGTCAAGTTTTGTAACTAACACAATGTTTGAGATCCAATGGGAATAATGGATAGGTCATATGAAACCAACGTCAAGGATTTTTCAAGTTCACCTTTAAACAAAAATGCTATCTCATGATTCATTTTGTGTATCTTTTGTCAAACGGGCTTATCATTTTCAATAAGGACAATGTTATGTGTCACTATCTTTAGATCTATTCCTATTATATCTGCATATTTCCAAGTAAATTTTTTGGGAAAGTCATGGAGCAAGATTGTAGTGCCTTTGTGTTCTTCATCATTGAGGCACTTCCCTATCTTAATGAATTTGTCTTTATCTTATATGTCCATTGGTATATCATTTTTTTCACCTAAGGGAAGTGCATTAGACTTTGGAAATTCAGGATCATATTGGTCCATATTTGTGTCTTGCTCATTACTTTCACTTACCACATCTTTTTGTTAGGTACTTATCATAGTACATGTAACCTTTTCCTTTGGAGGAATAGAATATGACTCATCATAAAATCCTAACATTTGTTTCAAGGTTTCGTCACTTTCAAAGTACTCCCATGATGGTGGGGAATTCATGTCAAGCAATTCAAGATGTTTCATAGTAAGATTGGTTCATGGCTTGCACATGATAGTGTTGATGTTTAATGATGGTCTCTTTTTTGATTTTGTTATCTTAGAAAATAATATCCTAAACTAGTCTTTGTCTCTTGCATGTTAGGTTCTATAGGAACACAAATTATTTGTTCTTTATTTCTACATCCTTTACTATTGTATCCAAATTGTTTCACAAGTTCATAACCTCTCCCATAAATTTTTTCAATTTCTTTCATTTTAGGTGGTTGTTGGTAATCTATATTATCAAAATTAGTCGTGTAACTTGTATTTTCTTCCAAATTAAATGAGGTGGATACTTGTGAAGGGTCTTCCAAATTTTGAGTTGACATAACCATTGGTTGTTCTTGTTTTGTGATTATATACTCTCCCATAAATGAAGGTGTGAACTCCAAGGAACTCTAATCATCACCTAATAATTTGGACACTATTTCTTCTTATTGTCTATCAACTTCCATAGCTTATATGTGGGATTTTGGAATTAATGTATTCAAAGGACTTGTTGTTCCCTTTTTGAGCTATAAGCAACTTTCAAGCTCGGGTTCTATTTCAACTTGGTATACCTTGTTGTTATAGACATATTTCATGATATGATGGAGGTTGGAAGGCAGTGCATACATCTCATGAATCCATGGTCTTCCCAAAAGAAGATTGTATGAAAGTTCATGAGGCATGACATGAATAGGATTTTGTAGGGTAGCCTTTCCAACTATAATAGGAAAGGAAATCACATCAAGCAGTTACTTGCTAACATTGTCAAATCCTCTTATTGATAAGGATTCAAGCTCAATTTTTGATTTATCTAAGTGCAATCTATATAAGAGTTTCACACTACACACATTAAGGGTTGAACCATCATCAACAAGGGTCCTTTTGATACCTATTCTATTGAATTGGGTTATTATCATAAATGCATCATTTTACTTTCTTAACTCTAGGGGAGGGAGCTTATGTTGGTGAAAGGTAATATCTAGATTAATTGTATTCATTCCTTGTATTAGAGTTGCCACATCATTTGAATTTGTACAAAGAGGAACCACTACTTGTTGTAAGGTTGTTTGAAGCATGTTTTGATAATTTGGTGAATTTCAAATTAGGTCCCAAAGGTATAATTTTTGCATGAGTGTTCTTAATTTTTTCAACAAGATCATACTCCTTCCCACTATTTGAAGGAAAGTGAGGAGCATTAGGAAATATGGGATTAGGAAAAGGTAAGATTGATAGGGTGGACCGATTGGTTGCAGATTATTTCTAGTGTTATATGTGTGAGCAATGGTATCATGACTTAGTTGCTTCAAAACATTATTCTTAGGTGGATAAAGGATGAAATCAAGTTTGTTTGTAGGTTGAGGTTTTAGTGAAGGTGGGTAAAGGATAAGTTGAGGTTGAATCACATTAACTTCTTTTATTTTTGGCTTCTCAGTACAAGCCTTAGTGGATGGGCTCTGTGAGATAAAGCCTTCAAGGGATTGATCTAACATGTCAAAGTCATCACTACTAAAAGGCTTGAGGGGTCAGTTAACTTTGGTTGGTTTGGGTTTGTCATGACAAGCCTTAGTGGATGATCTTAGTGAAAGGAATTCCTGAAGGGATTCATCTAACATGTCTAGGTCATCACTACTGAAAGGCTTGGATGATATACTTTTTCTAAATTGAAGCATTTTTTGAATTGTTTCTTTTGACATTTTTAGTTTTTTAATTTTTGTTTACTGATGAATCCGATCTAAATGGACTAGGAACTAATGCTGAAAATGAAAGTTACAAAAATATAATTCTATCCATAATTTCCATGAATGTAAATAATGCTATTTATAATGTTCTCAATTTAACAAAAAGCAACTTAAATGAAATAGAAAAGTAACAGAAGCAAAAATAAACTTTAAAACTGGAAATTTAATTCTAAAAACAATGGTGCCAAACTTGAATTAGGACCGATTCATCCAAAGTGGCAAATAAGTCCCATGAGGTATTTTTCTTATATTTTCCTAATTTTTTTGGTTGGTTTTTATGGTATGTATGTTGTATGATGTAGACCTAAGATGTGAATACATAATTTTAATGATTTTCACTAGATTTAAATGCAATAATGCAAGCTATATGACCTTTTCACTAATGCAAATTTTGAAACCCTATAATGTAAATTAACTAAGGAAAAATGCAATGAAGTGTTCATGCAAGATAAATATAAGATGTAAATGCATTCCAAATCTGAATTATGATATTCAAAAGTTGGGTTCACAAAAATGTGGACACCATAAATGGATGCTTTACTTCCTTGTCCACACAAAGAATGGGTATAAGGAAAGGGATCCAATTTCACAATGCTCACATTCAACAATACCTTAGAGACCTCAACCCAATGAAGGATATAAGAGATCTAACTATAAGATATCCTTGAGGATGAATGGAACAAGAAAATGGTTCACCACCAAGTGTAAACTTGGAAAATACAAGAGTTTTGAAACCATAGTGTGATATAGAAAAAGACTTAAAAAGATAAATTAAATGCAAAATAGGAAGGCCAAACAGAAAGTGTACACCTGGAAACTTGAAAGGGTCAAAATGAAGATAAAAAATGCCTCTAAAATTCTAGAAATTCTAACATTTTGACTTGTTGGGACTCATTTTCCAGTCTAGGTGAATTAGTCCCAGATCAGGGTTTCTACCCAGAAAGTTGTTTCGAGAAAAATGGTATCGAAATCTACAAATAGATTTGACAAACACCTTTACTAGGACTCATTCACCACTAATGGTGAATCAGTCTTGTTCTAATTTTTAAGAAACTAGAAACTCTGATCTACACTCCAACACCTACACTTTCCTTCCAAATTGGGTTATGGATCCTAACCTATAAAAATACTTGCAAAATAGACTAAAACTTGATTTGCTAATAGGGATTTTTCTCAATCAAACCCCTAGTTTGGTAATTAAACCTTGAAGAGAATAATGAAATGCGCATACAAACCCTAGCCTTAAGTGTGTCTAAGACTAACAAATATGCAACATGATGCATTCATATTCTAATGTGTAAGAATGAGATGCATGAAAGAAACTTGAATGATGTACAATTCAAATTAAGAGATATCCAATCACCTCAAATGAACCACTATGATGTGTAAACATTCCTTAGGCTAAAGATAGAGTGACACCAGAAGATGGAATCACTTAGAAAACAAGTCCTTAGGTTTGGCTTGATGGCTAGTTGCATCTCCCCAACCTAGAATTCTTCATGATTCACCATAGGCATCCATGATCAACCCTTGAAAATGCTAGATCATGAATAAAAGTGAGCTTGAAGATTGTAAAAAACACTTGAATGTTGCTCCAAAGCTTCAACTTTTCTGCAAATAGACTTGTAAACGAAAGATTCTCAAATTTAACTCTTGAATTTGCTTGCTCAAAGGGATTAGAATTATGCTTGAGTTGCTTAGATTATGTGAAAATGATTTAGAAACTTGTATTTATAAGATTTGACACCCAATTAACCATTATTTAGACCTCAAAGGCCAACATCCATCAGAAATTTGACGTAAATTGGTGAATTTTCTGCTCAAACTTGAAAAATGCCCCAAAAGGGACTCATTCACCACTCTTGGCAAATGGGTCCCACCAAAGGGGACCTATTCATATAAGGTGGTGAATGAGTCCCACCTAAGGTTTTTGAGGTGGGTTTTTAGGATTTGAATGTCTTAAATGATTTTTGTCAAGATTTTATATGATTTTTGAGTGAATAAGCCTCAAGGTTTGAAATAATGGTTCCTAAGGCCCTAAAAATGTTTATTTAAAAGATAGTTACTGCAAGGGTTCCCAAGATAGGTCCAAATTAGATCAAGAATTGTACTATCTCAAAGAGGGGAGTATAATTTTAGTGTCCACAAGTAGTCATGAAGATATCTTAAAGCATGTCATGAATGAAAAAAATAATGAGTTTGATGAATTTTTGTGCACAAACATAATAGAGGAGTTTTGTTCAAAACTTGATGAAATGTTTTCAAGTGATTACAATCAGAAAAATGAGTTTGAAACAACAAACATCCAACAAGAATCTAGTAATAAAAGTGCAAGCTCATCCTTTCTAAAGGATGTCCTATTAGAGATTTAGCCAAGAAGAATACAAGTAAGATACAGTAGGTTATCAATGCACCTAAGAATGAGATTGTAGCTGAAGAACAACATATCCAAATTACCCATTCATGCTAAACCAGTGGTATGTTTGGTCAAATTCAAGGGATGAGTGATTTTGGTTATGTTATTTAGGATGCATTGCAGTACTTTTGTTTCACTTCTTATTAGTAGTTCATAAGCATGTAATGCATCCTTTGTTGGTTAGAAAGGGGAGTTATTCTACAAATCTAGTTAATGGGTTTGTTTGAGCACTGTCATTACTAGTTAGAGTAGGTTAGAGTAGGTGTTTCTTTCAAATAAGGTGTTGATACACCAATTTTTTAGTTTGTTGCATTCCTCCAAGTGTTTTTTATAGGTTTTAGTTTAGTTTCCCATTTCATAAGTGCTAGTGTCCAAGTCTACTATTTTCTCAAAGGATTTTGTTCATTATTCAGCTAGGTTACAAGTCTTTTCTAGAGTTGTTTTGAGGCTAATTTGATGCCTATTCCCAATGGATATCCAATAGGCTATTGGTCCTTCTTGTTTTAGCAGGAAAAACCCCCCTCAAAGTCACCAAAATGTTGCCTATTCTTACCTTCCACGTTAAAATAATGCACAAAATGTTCAATAGGTCAAATATTCAAGGTCCTACAGGGTCTCCATGTCAAAATATTTATCAAAATGGAGGAAAAGATACATAAGGCCTTATTATTTCCCAAGTTCTAAAGCATATTTTAAAGAAATGTCCTTTAAAATATTATTACAAGTGAAAATAATAATGTCAAACATCAAGTATTCAAGTCAAAAAAGGTATTATTTTATTCAAAACATTAGAAAAAATAAATTTTAATCTATTCAAAGGCCTCTTTTCATGGGAATCCATGGGAAGATTTTTTTAAAATGAAGTATTTAACTTTGATTTTTTGAGTTTGGAGGGAAAGCAATGAGATTTTTTATGTTTCCAAATTGTTTCCTTGTTTTTTTTTACCAAAAGAAAGGAAGAAGGATCAAGTTGTGAAGGTAACTAAATTTTTACAATGGGAAAGTGTTTCAGGTCTACAACATTTCATTTAATTTTCTCATGGTTTTGCATTCATGAGAGAGTTTCTCATTTATCATTCATGTGCTAGGGTTTGTTGCAAGTTTTGAGAATGAATTTTGATATTCAAGCTTTCTTTAGTCTTTTAGTTAATAATTAGATTTAGTAACATCTTTGAGAGGACAGTTTGCAAGAATAATGAAGTCATTTTAAGGAGGTTTCAAGGTTTAATCTTATTGTACACCCACACAAAATGCATATGGAAGTAATCCAAACATTTTCATTACTAAGGAGGATAGAAGTTTGAGCATAGGGTTTCAAAAAGCAACAATGAAGAGGTTAATAACCTCACAAAGGTAATCTACGTTACTTAAAAGATAATAAGAAAAATAGAAGACCTACGAGTAGTGATAAGTTCCATGTGAGTGTTAAGGGGTTTGATTGGAGCCAAGGGTTTGTTTGAGTCACTATTGAATTTGACTCCATTGTCTAAAAAACGTTCAATTGTTGTTCAACAAAAATTTGTCAGAAAATCGACGAATTGACGAAAAAAATTTCATCACTATTTTTTCATCACAATTCCAAGGACGAATTAAACCTTGAAGTAACATCGTAGATCCATCAGTTCTCAACATCATCAAATGACTTAGATGTTCATCAGAATATTGACAAAAAATTTGTGTATCCACCGATGAATTACAACCAAAATGCAATTGTAATGGCTCTTTTGAAGCATTTAAGCAACACCAAAAGTTCATCGCCATTTTGATGAAATGGGAAAGGAGTTACGATGAAGCTTTCATTGCAGCTATAGAAACTTTGTCGGACCTTTTCGGTGATTCGTCGGTGGCCTTTATTGAAATTGTAACAAAACAATGCAATTTTGAAAAAAAAATATTCGTTGAAATGTACCATCACGAACACTCTTGGCGATGACCACCAAATCCAACCCATCAGTGAGAGATAAATCATAGGAACGGGATAGAAAACTCACTCCGATAGTCCATGTCTTGCAAATGACTTCTGTCGACAAGACAGATCCAATGTCACACTGATCTGACCTCTTCAGGAGTTTTGAACACTGCTGGTTATCAGCAAGACATTCTGAGGGTCTCGTCAATTAAACAAGTGTCTAAGAGCAAGTAAACAAATGAAACCTATTAATTTTATTATTTTGGGGTTCTTTAAATCATAGAATAGATACCATCTTCTTGTGTATAATGTACTGATATTCAGATTTGAATTTGAGACCAATTGTCATTGCACATTCCATTTTACTTGCACAAAGTATTCTATAAGCAATATATTGATAATGCCAAATGATTTATAGTGTTTTAAAAGTCTACCTATCATCACAGTTCTATTGTTCCCCCTAGAGAATCCTACAAAGACAAGTTTGCAATACCAAGTCAAATAATATGAAAAAGACTTACTTCCATACAAATTAAATGATTATTCTCACAATGGAAATTGTCTAATTACAACAACAATCCCATGAAAGGTTATCCATGCTTCATAAGAGATAAGTGATCATACATATAGACTACAAGATGCATATAAAAAGCATTACACTTGAGAACAACCAAGGGCTAACAAGGGAAGGAGTTAAGAAACGTCTGGATTGAAGAGAAAATGTGTAGGGAAAATGTTATGCAGTGTCAAGAGAACAAAGCTTGTAGAACATATTCTTGACCTAATCAAGCTCTTGAAAAACTTAAACAAAATTAAAATACTAACACATACATGAGACATGTAATGAACTTCCAATATCTGCAGAAATAATTATAATTGTAACACTATTCATAGTCCAGTAAATTATGTTCCTAATTTGTGTTCTATGGACCTTAGTTTTATCATTATACTACCCATCTAATACCATATTTTAATCCAGGGTTCAACTATCTCAGATCTAAAGAAGTACCTTCAATTAACCATTTAAAGTGCTATAAAATAAGGTAAGACTTTTACTTGAGAAAGATTGGGTACACTTATAGGATTAAAGTTCTCACAATCATTAGGATTTATTGGCACACAGACACAACCTACAACATATGAAGTAATGGATGACCACAAGTTAGTGAAATGGTCCTTAATATATGACTGGTTTGCAAATTGATTGGTAGAAAATAAGGTTACAAATAGATCTACATGAAAAATTATGAGGACAATCTACTATAATCATCAAAATAGATGAAAAGTGCGAAGGAAAGAGCTGAGCTACATCTCTAGAGCCTAACAAAAACACATGCAAGAAACATAAAAAAAGAACAAACCAGTTTTTGGATGAATACAAAATGGTTCCTTCAACAAGTGATTCATATGCTTTCACACTTGACAGGACATTAAGAATATTTTAGTCTTCCTCTGTGAAATTAACTACTTATAGAATAAACCCAGAAACCAATATTATATACATCCATGTCTAGCCGAGGGTAGGTATAAGAGAAAAAAAATTCCTCAATGCAATGCTGAAAAAATATCAATGTGTGTGTAGGTTTGTATTACTCAAAATATCATTTCACTGCCTAAGGAAAAATGCCAAAGTGATGTTTTAAATTTGAATCTTCACATAGGCTCCCTTATTTCTATGCATGCATATACAAACATTATTCAAGCTCTAAACTATTCAAATATTAAGGATTTAATTAGCTATAAGATGGAAAGTTGTTGTTTAGACATAATCCATCATATTTTACATATCTTTATTCACTCCTAGTGCTTCAGATAAATTTGTGTAAATGAGATAGAAATGTGAATCTTTTATGACAAAGAAAATTCTTAAAAGGAGGGGGGAGAGAGAAAAGGGTAGGGGGCAAGAGAATGCTTGAATGTATAGAAACGTATAACATTTTGATCATTATAACAATGAAAAGAATCTTAAGTTTGAAGCATTAATATCATTTACAACATTTATGATCAAGAATGAATGTAAGTAGAGAAAATTTTGCATACCTGTAGATGGTACAAAATTTCATGGTTAAGTTGAAGCCTCCCATCAACAACAAGATCCAAATATCCATGTATCTATCTCAATCAAGCCTCTAAACCCTTTAGAGACGTCAATTTTTCCACTAACCTATTATGCACAAAAGTCAAATTTTAGAGTTATGTCACCACTAAAAATAGAAGAAACAGAGCTTTGAAACCAAATCCACACACAACACAATGCCGTATTCATACAAAGCCATACAAAAAAACTAAACTCAGAACATTGGAATGGAAAAAACTTGAAATTATGATACAAAGCATGGATTCAGGGTATAAAGAATCATTTTTCTGCCACCATAGTGAAAAGTTAGCACTTTCTTTCATCTTTGCATATTGGTTTGATGCTTCAAATGATTCATTTCTTATATTGAAAAGTGCATTACCTTATTGAGCTTCTCTTTGTTTCAAGAATTGTTTAATATTCTCGACTTAATAGGGCCAACCACATGACAGTGGAAGCTCATTTGGCCCCTGCCACCCCCCCTCACATCAATCTCAATATCTCAATTCCCCATACCCAATCATATAACATTAATCATTCATTCATCCATTAATAACATATAACATTAATCATTTATTCATCCATTAATAACATATAACATTCACTCATTAACATATAACATTCATTAATTAACATTTTCACATTCATTCATTAACATGTAATATTCATTCTTTCAATTTTTACATATTATCAAAAATATGGTTGTCATGATATGATTACAATCACTTTTTTTGGTTTCTTTTTTAAAGCTAAAAAAATTTGAAGTGGAGTATCATTTTCTAAACCATCTGTCCCCCCTTTATTTGTTCTACCCTCTGCTCGTGATCTTAATGTATTCCTAGTCATATGCTCATGATGTTGATGCCACCTCAAGGGGGTGTACGCTACAATAAGAAAGAAATTTTAAACTGATATGTTTTATTATTATTGTTACAAGTATTTCATTAATTAAAAGAACATTAGAGTGGTTCTCTTTACCTAATGGGTCCACATCATGTTCCTGAACTTCTATTATAGACTCATGCTCAACATGTTGAACACCCTCTAAATCCTGATCTGCAGTTGAAACATCAAAGGTTACATTAATTAATATACCAATTGAAATTAAATATGTTTAAGAGAAAATGAGAGTGGTCCTCTTTACCTGATGGGGCCACATCATGTTCCTGATCTTCTCTAGCCTGATCATGCTCAACACGTTGATTACACTCTATATGCTCTAAAGTTGAAACACGAAAGGTTACATTAATTAATACACCAATTGTAATTAAATATGTTTAAAAGAACTTTAGAGTGGTCCTCTTTACCTGATGGGGCCACATCATGTTCCTAATCTTCTTTAGCCTGATCATGCTCAACATGTTGATCACACTCTACATGCTCTAAAGTATCGGGATGCACACAATGACACTCATCTGCAGGTTGTGCTCCACCCTCACCGGGTTGTATTCCAATGTCATGTGCAGTATTATCATTGCTTAAATGTTTAAAACAAATAGGAATGTAATTACTTTATGGTGGAAATTAATATTGAATAGATTGCACAAGTATTCAATTTTAAATAAACTTTATTGAGTTTATTTACTTGTGTGTCAGATGCAGTGGAAGATTGTGTTTGCCTAGTCAAGACTCTTTGGCATTCAGCCACAACTCCATAGCCTTGCTGGAAGGAAATCTTTAGATCATATTTTGTGGGAACTCTATTGAATTCAGAGCCCTACATTTTTGTATAAGATCTTGAATTTTGCTTCTATGGTGTGATAAAACCAAAATTGTTTTCAATTTATTATTTGGATACAATATTTCATTTATTGATACTTACAATTTGTGCGACTAATTTCATATAACCACCAGAGTCAAGTTTGTGCTGCCCATGTTTTTCTAGTCTTTCCTTTGTTTCCTTCGATGTGTCGGGTAGCCTATGAAAATTTTAAAATACATTAGATTCTGTAAAAAGAAAGAGTAATCAATATATAATTACATTGTTGATAGTATCACATACCTTCCTTGGCCCAGTGGTGTCTTTCCTTTTTTCTTTTTAGCCTTCTCCTTTCCATCTGACACTAGGTCCTTCCACTCCCTCTCTGGAATCATGGGGGGATGCTCGTATTTCTTGTTCTTCTCTAAATATGACCTATATTGGTACATCACATACTTTGGATAGGTACTAGCTTTCTTAAGGACCTTGGTTTGGTTGAATGTGTTTTCATCGAAGAGCACAACTAAATGGTTAATGAGCTCATCTTTTAAATCTTGATTTTTGGCATTCCATTGTGTACGTATGGTGGGCCCAAAGAGCTCCAATGTAATATCACTTAGATGTTTATAAAAAAAATCATTTCCTACAAAATGATCATAGGATCAATAGTCTAAAAAGAGTGATCAATAAGTAAGTTTCAATTGGATTATATATAATAATAATTAAAACATTTTAAAGTAACTAGGACCTTCTCTATCTTTATAGGAACAAAATCCTCGATCACCACAAATGTGACTGGAAATGTTCCCATACTAGTAATATAGGAAGATCTAGGAAATGCCGCTAAAATATCACCAGTGCTAGTGGCCTGTGCATCCCTAGGTACATGTACTGATGCATGTTCTAGCATGTGCTCACTACCAGAGGGTGCACTAAAAGATGCTTGCATGGTATGTGTTGCTGATATTTCAGATGATAATATAGGCATGGATGATGGGGTTAGATGATGTGATGAATGCGTAGGAAGATCATGATGGACACTTGTACCAACCCCTACTCCTTGGGTAGCACTTGCAGTACCTTGATCATGGCCAGGAGCATCATGAAGATGCAAAAAATCCTGTAAAAATAACACATATTTAAGTTCATGACATAAAAGAGTACAAAATATAAAACCATGAATGAAATTATGTTATAATTAAAGACCTCATGACAACTTGCAAATTTTGTGATCTCTCAGTCAATATTTTAACCCTCTCTCTTATCTCATCTGTTTGAGGTACTATGAATAACAACTTAAGGATTTCTTCATTTCAATTTTTTTGGGTCTTCCTTATCATATCAAGAGGTTTTGTTGAATAAGTGATGTCATCATCACATAATATTGACTACACCTCCCTATGGATGCTCTTGTCTGCTGTTGGTGCCTTTCCTTGATCAGTTGACTACAACAAGAATATTAAAAATATTATCAAAATTAACCCAATAAACTTATCAAAACAACATAATAATAAAAAAAATTGCTTGTATCTAATTTGTACAATTACAATGAGGTAAACCTGTAGGGTAGAAGCGCCTGAAGATAAATCGTGATTTGTGCTTTGGGTTGAAGCCTTCTCCATGTGATCAATATCCCACTATGACAAAAATTAAATATAAAAAAATATTACCGAAATAAAACCAATAGACTTCCAAAAAAAAACATAAGAATAAAATGGTATATTGGAGTCATTAATTGGAGGTTGGGTAAAATGGTACTTAGTATGTTCCAACCCCATAGTAACTGTGTTTGTAACTAAGGGATTCAAATTGTAATCGATTAGCAATTCTTCCCCTACAGTTATTGATTTTATCACACATACAAATACACAGTTTCCCTCATGCGCCTCAAATATGAAATCAGGTTGCTTATTTGTTGACCCAAGTTGTGTACTGTTTATAAACCCTATAATATTCCCTAATGTTTTTGGCCTTCTGTCAATGTACATAGCCACTCCTTTATTTTGATGCTTATCTTTTAGCTATATATAATTTGCTGACAGTGAATACCTACACATACTTCATGTATATCAAACCAATTGCATCCACTATTTGTAATTGTAATAGGTTCCAACATACTCCATCAATTTAGTAACTTTTTCATAATAGACCTTTATGTCGTCCATGCAAAATAGGCCCAAACCATGTAATGACGATGGTGTTATGTGATATATCCTCTCTTTGACACAAAAATTGGTGTTTATTGGAGGAAGTTCCTTGGGTACCCATTGTTTTCGTAGATGTTTGTACCTCAAGGGCACCTCAACATCACCTATACTCTCATCATCATAAGAAAATGACCCCCCTTCAGCAAGAAAAAAATTCCATGTGTTTACAAAATTTTTTTCTAATCTTTTGACGTCTAGTTGATCTCCCTCTTTTAAACATACTACATGTCTCGCTTTCCTCTTCTCTTCTTGAATTTCCCTCACTCAAGGAAGATAGATTTGGCAAATAACTATTTGGTGGTACTTACACTCATAAGGGTGTTGGATGAAGTTCTTTCATGGTGATGTGATCCTAAGGTGAAATTATGATTAATCTATCATTTCATTGCTAGAATTTCACAGGTTATAAGATAATCAAGTCTTGATAGATTGCAAGTTATAGTTACTACCATCCAAATGTGTCCACCACAAATCAAATCTACTTAACATTTTAACTCCCAAACTTTGTAACAAGTGTTAATTGTGACTATGGTCCACCAGTTACACAACCAAGGCCTCAAATGTATTCTCTAATTCTAATCAAAGGAATTTTTCTCTTCATTCAAGTAAATAAACTTGAAGGGAAACACCACCAAGTGGTTTATTGGACACCTACATGACTAAAAATAGCAGAAAATTTACATTTAATTTTCATATGTCTAAGTGGTTAACGAGGAGGGAATGTGTACTAGGCTTGGTAAAGTCATCATAAGTTTATGCTTTGGCAATAATTTTTTTTAAGTCATCTTAAATCTTCCTATGTCTAATTGCTAGGAGACTTTTGGTATGTTTTAAGCTAGGATGATTGATGAACAATCCCAAAGAGCCTTTCTCCATGGTATCCAGGTACACATAGCAGTGGTCTTCTCTTATACAGTTGGACATGATTTAAAGAACTTAGCTAGGAATTATTCATTTAACCTAAAGTTTTCTCATAATGCCATCATTGGAAAAGTATGATCAGATTCTTCTATTATGAAGAATTGGTCTATGTGCCTCTAGTAATTACTATAAATGTTTGAAAGGATAAAATGACTAATTGCATCAGGTAGGATAGAATCAACTTTGAGTTCTTAAAAGATTATATTCCTCTATTCATAATTTTTGAGGGTTGTGTGTGGAGGAGGTTATCACTACCAAGAAGGGAGGAGACCTTTCCTTGTATTCTTTTATAATTTTCATTATTCTTATTTATTTTACACTTACATTTACAAATACACGTACATATGCATTTACCGTTTTCATTTATTTCTCATGTAGTTTAATAGTTTGATCGATTTCATATTATATGTGTTGAAGACTTTAGAATTTAAATTACATTAATTTATGGATATGTTGTATCTATAACACTACAAAACCATATGCTCTTTGCATTTAGACTGGCAGTTAGAAATACACATTTATATACATAGATATAGATATCTTTAATGATATGTTGCATTTATTATTCTAGGAGAGCATCTAGTAATTGCATTTACATTTACATTTAAAAATACATATACATACATACATACATACATACATACATATACATATATATGTGTGTGTATGTGTGTGTGTGTATGTATATCATTTATATTCAGTGTTCATCTAAACAACCCATTAGGTCTACACATGGATAAAAATTCATAAAATTAGATCTCCCATACATATTTTGTTGAAACCTAGGCTTGAACCTCTCATTTCACATGCTTTTCTTCACAAAACTATTGAGTACAATAGCTATACCTTCTTTATTTCTCATCCTATGCCCTATTCATGCATCCTACAATTACAATAGTATCCATGGGGCCTCTTACACAAGATCCATTAATCACAAAAAGTGTAAGAGCCCCTTTATATCATGTGTGGACTATAAAACTCTCAAAATAGGGTAACTTAGATTATGATTTGTTGGTGAGCTGTATGGACAAAATCATTAGCACCAGCTCATTCTTGGAGTCTTTTAAAAGAGAAGTGAAGTAGGTGGCAGTCAAGTACAAACCTTATAGTTTCAAGGTGAATGAGGTGATCAATTTTGATTGGACAACTAATGAAAAGTACCAGAAATGGGTAAATGTATATTTAACTAAGGAAGAGGGAAAATGAGTAGGCTACTAATGGTTGAAAAATTAGCCATTGCAGTTACAAAAAAATCCAGTTTTACTTTTTGGTGACAGTCTAGGCATAGAATTCTTCAAGTTTTTTGTTGCTACATCAACCATTCTCAGTGGGCACAATGAACAAGAAGATTCTCTGGGGAGATTTTTGTTGTAACAAATTTTTGGAATATCACAAGGTGGTCCAATTGGCTGGTGACACATGTGCTTTATGGCCTGATGCTTTTTTGCTCCTTCTTTTTCTATAAGAAGGATTTCAAGGCCAGAAGTACAAGTTAGCAAGTTAGATATTTTTGGTCGAGTCTAGATGAAGTTACAGAGCAAATTGTAAAGTCTAATGGTTTTAGGGAAAATGCAATTTAGGTTTTGAGTCATTCTGTAGTAGGTTTTGAATTCATGGGGATTTTATGTTTTATGACAGTACTAGAATTTGAATTGATATGATTAATTCGAACTCATGTCTCTCCATTGTACAAGCATATCTAAATTTTGAATAAAATAATCAAGGGTTATTTCATTCATCTCACTATTGTGGTGTGTATGATTCTTGCATTAGCTTTAATTCAAGGAATTAATTAAAATGCTTGAATGGGATTGTAGGTGGATATGTTCTGTATAAGGATTTGATAAGTAGTACTGGGTTAGAATACATATTAATGAGATTTGTAAAGTAATGTTATCAAGTATCTTATATGTTATGTGTTAAATCTATCATAAACCCTTAGATGCTTATAAATTTGACTCCTTTAATGGATATATGACACTGATCTAAGTTGTACTTATTTTTATGGTTCAATATTTGTTTTCCTTTACCTAGATTTTGCTACAAATTGCAAATCAATGACTATCTTATACTGTGAAATGTTGTTTTAGTTATCTCATGCTCCAAATAGTTGATATTATTGATAAATAGCCAATTCTATTTGGTATTATCCTATTATGTTTAGCTATTAAATGAGATTATCTATTGTTCTTAATGTTGTTTATGATGATGGTGCAAAGGTTGTAAACATATTAAGGGATCACCCTCCCGGGTCTTGTAGAGCCCAAAGTGTAGGAGGTCTTTCAAATCCTCGTCAGTTGGTCTAGGTCCTTCGAGCTGCCCTTTAATGGAATTGGCAATTCCATAGGTAGATTAGAAGATCAACCTCCTTACCATAAAAACAACCAACACCTTGCATATGTTTGTGGTGGAGGTATTAAAGAAGAATTGTATGCCTCTATTTCCATTCATTAGATCTACCTTAGCCTAGGATATACTTGGGCTAAGTCTACAATTGCTTCAGACTCATGCAATGAAGGTTATGTGTGATGAAATCCTATACCTCAACCAAGATGTGGGTAGATTATGGGAGTTTTTCCAAGACCTGAGGTTGGTCGATAAAAATGTGAAAGAGTAAGCTATTTTATTTTTTCTGTCTTATCTTATACCATTTTATGAGAATGGGGGTGCCAATGTACGAGAAGATCTTTGGAAACTAGGCATGAAAATTGAAGGTTAAAGAGAATGAGGGTGCCAAACTTATAGTACTCATTTCCCCTTGGTCGTTGATCTTCCCTGAGTTCCCTCAACCTTTTCCTTGGCGCTGGTATTGACCTTCTTTTCACTCCAAATTCTTCCTCGATGCTGATATTGACCTTGTTTTCACTCCTCCAAACTCTTTGTCAGCGCTGGTATTGACCTTGTTTTAACTCCAAACTCTTTCTTGACACTGGCATTGAGCTTGTTTTCACTACTCCAAACCCTTCCTCAACGCTGGCATTGACCTTGTTTTCACTACTCCAATATCTTCCTCGGTGCTAGTATTGACCTTTCACTTCTCCAATTTGATGAGCTACATCCTAGTTTCATTATGTTTTACAATATGTTAATTAAGTTGAAAATTTTGGTGTCATTTAGCTAGGTTTTAATATTCTACAATATAGTTAAGTATATATTAGCTATATTTTACATAATAAATCATATAATTATTCAACTTATTATAATTATATATTATATTATTTAACAAAATTATTAAATAAGTATAAAATTATTATAATTAATAATTTATAATAAGTATATTTTTATATAATAAAAAATATATTTAATATAATAGTAATATATATTAATATGAGAGAGAGAAACTAAATTTTGATTGGCTGTTTCATGTCAAAAATCCAAGGATGGCATGTGTCCTTGGGGAGTTATTCTCAAGGTAGCATACCATTTAATTAAAGATATGATAATTCTCCTTTAAGACCTCTTCAATGTACCCATTGCACACTTAAGGAGACAAAGATAAATATAGGGAAGAAAATATAGAGAGAGAGGGAGATAATGACAAAAATATAAATAGAAAGGGAGACAAAGAGATAAAGATAGGTAGAGAGATAAAGAGATAAGGATGAATAGATAGAGATATAGGGAGGGTGATTGATATATCTCTCCCTGCCGCTCTCTATATCTCTATATCTCCCACTATCTATGTCACTCCCTCTTCCCCCTCTATCTATTGAGCTATCTCTCCATCTCCCCCATTTCTCTCTCATTCACTCCATCTCTCCCTCCATCTCTCCTACTCTATATCTCTATCTCTATTTCTCTTTTTATCTCCATCTCACTCCTCTCTCTATCTCTTTCTATCTATATCCCTTTCTCTCCCTCCCCCTCTCTATCTCTCACCATCTCTCCCTCCCTATTCCCCCCTATCCATCGACTCTCTATTTCCACCTCTCTTCCTTTCTCTTCCCATATATCTCCATCTCTCTTTCTCTTCCCATATATCTCTATCTCTCTCTCTTTCTCTCCCCATCTATCTCTATCTCTCCATATATTAACCAAGAAGCCATGCAAGCATACAATAGTATATGTTGGTAAAACTAAAATAGTATTTTATTAAACTATAAGTAACACTTATCTTTCTAATGTCAAGCCTTCTTATAAAAATAGTGTTTTATTAAACTATAAGTAGATTATTGTCACCACTCTTTATTCAACATGAAATGCCAAATGTAGCAATTGTTTTGTTTCTTTTGTCAAGTTTCATTAACCAAGCTATTTACTGGATTGAATAAAGTTGTGTTATGACCCTTCATCTCTTTAAAACAATTAGACAATATTAGCAAGATCGGGAAGGGGAGAAAACTAAACTCCTTAAAAATAGGGGTAGTTGTGGGTTTGTTGGTTTTCTTTGTATACTATATACTTAGTTCCTCTAGGATAAATAAGTCACTTTAGATCATTTTCTTAGTTGTGTATCCTAACTAATATAGAGTAAGCTTTTTCATTTTAATTGACTACTACATAATAGTTTATGTGTTGAAAGAATTGTTTCAATTCTTTGTAGTTTTTACATTGGAATACAAATCATATTTAATTTCATGCCAATATACTTTCATAAAGATATTTGTTTTAAATAAGTGCTTCATAACCCATCTAATCAAATCATAATTAACCTATCAAAAAGGAAATAGGAATTTTCTAAAGAAAAGAACACTTGACCCAATCATAAGTGTATGGCCTTTGAAGAAAGGAGTGATCCATCTTAGCAATAAAAATTACCTAATTTAGACTTGGGTATGTGTAGGATCATGATGGGCCAAAAAGTGGCAACATGAAAAAAGTAGCATGTTGAACTCGCCAAAAAATGCAAAAATCTCAAGTTGACTTTTCTTAGGGTTGGGTGTCAATACATTGCTCCATAGAAATTCCCAAGCCAAAGTACTACAAATCGGATATCCAATTTGTTTTGGATATCATATTTGTGTCTAATATCTAATTTGAAAAACATTTTAAAATGTAATATTTTGGTGATATAAATC
>VDFB02000007.1:197962318-198132296 GCA_007258455.2 Sequoia sempervirens
AGTAGCCAAGCAGTTAAAAGAGGCATACTAAAGAGGACAGTCAAGTGTAGTAATGGTGAAGACCTAGTCATGTTTTAGTCAACCTTGTTTCTACTATCATGCATTGTGCATAATGAATTCTCACAAGTTGAGTGGGGTCTTCATGCTCATTTTAGTGGTAGCTAGAGAGCTAGAGACCTAAAAGGAGGGAATTTTGTCTGTTCTAGTTGAGTTTAAGACCCCACATGGGTATAGTATCAGTCAAGACAAGTTTTCATCCCTCTCACAATCAGTTAGGAGTAGTTCTAAGGGCCCATTTGTAGGGTTTTCTCTTGTAAGGGTTGAAGACAATTAGTTCAAGTAGAGTTAAATTTTATCACAAGTTCAAAGAGCTGGAGTTCACCATTAGTCTTCTTTTTGAGTTAGAAATGAAGCTTCTTTGATATAACCTATTCTTTCTTCTTTCTCAAATGAGTTCTTTTTTCCTCTTTTTGCTTTATGAAAAGGAGAAGCATTGTAACTCCTTTTGAGAAGTATAGAACAACAAAGTTATGTATTCTCAAGTAGTTTTTAGATTTGTATCACTTGAAGCACCTTATTATCAATAAGATTTTAGTTATTTTACCTTCTCAATACCTTTTCTATTGTGTGTGCATGGAGGCTTGATACATTTTTTCTATGATTAATTATTAATCCTCAAATTTGTTGTCTCATTCCAACTCCTTTAAGCAAGAAATCTATATTTATTCACATCAAAAGATTATGTCATAGAAGCTAGAATTTTGGTTAGGAGAACACTCTTAGTTTTCCTTCTAAAGTTATGAGCATTTGACCTACTTATGAAATATTGATGTGCAAGCATATAGCATTTATTTGTGTGAAGCACTAGAATGGAGAGTTTGTGTTAGAACAATAGGTGTAGGTCTTTGATTTTTGGTGCATCACCTCCTAGGATCAACAACTTTTAAGTTTCAATTCTTCTATTCCTTTTCCTGATCAAAGAAGTAGTTTGTAGGAGGTTTTTTAAAGGGAACCATCCCATAATCTGAAGGTTCATCCTCATTTTAGGCAACCCACAAGCTTGAGGATGTCCCCATGTTGCACAGGATTTCCAAGATTTAAAGCTTAGCATTCAGGGCTCAATCCTTCATGACAATAGTTTTTATGTTTGTAGGCTTTGTGTGAGGAGCTTTGTGGGAGGCTTCATAGTTTACCACTTGTTATTTCATCCATTTTCTTCCACTACTTGTCCTTTCTTTAAATAGTTTATTTACTTGTATATTAGTATTCTTCTTGTTGTGCTTTTCTACATTTTTAGTATTTTGTCTAGTTTAGAAAAACCATCAAACTTTAGATTATGAGTAGTTAGCAGTCCCTAAGTGTTTCTAGTGGCTAACTATATCTATAGTCCATATGAGACACCAACATGCCACAAAGACATCAACGTGTCATGTTTTCATCCTTAGTCTGTGCTTTTATACTCTGGTCGATACATTGTCTATTTGTCTCCCGAGACCTCTAAGGTTTGTTCACTTGTCTTTTGAAGTTCCCATTTTTATAAAGAATCATAAAAACACAAAAGCATAGCATAAAATTTCCCTTAACTATCTCCCATCACCTAATATTTCCCCCCTAAGATAATAGAGAGCTATTCACTCCTTGTAGACTCATCCATGTCCCAAAGACTCAGGAGTAGCGGATTCTCTCCATTACATTTGGTGAGCCTGACATAAAATTTATTTCTCCTTATCTTTTTCTCAAAAAATTTCTTCTCTTGTGATAAGACATGTAGCTGATAGCATGTTGTGATACTCTTTATGCGCTTTACAACCCAATCGACTACCTCTTAATACATAGTAAGAAGAATCCATCGAAACATAGATATGGGGTCTAGAGTGTTTAGTCCTCCCCGTTTCATCCTAAACTTTGAAGAGTACTCTATAGGACTCTATACTAGATACTCCCCTCCTCACAATGAAGTTGTAACCCAAGCACATACCCCTCCTACCTCACCCTCAAACTCTTCCTCTTCCTTAGAGGAGGAAGCTACTCTCAAAATTCTTGTAGAGAAAATTTACTCTTCATAATTGAGGGTTGAAGAGCTCATGGGGTTCTTGGTGAAAGAGGATGCCTTTACTCAATGACCTCATGTTATCACTAGCTTAAAGCATCTGTTAACAGTTGATCAAAGAGGCTTAGAACTCCTTTGAGGATTAGTGAATATTATGGAAAATTATGTCCCATCTTACACCTCATCCTTGGATAATACCCAAGTCAATCAGAGACTGTTGGTCAACAACTGAGTATCTTGATGCTTGAAGTGTATGTTTGTATGGTTGGCATAGGTCCCTCTATCAGTTTCTTCTATGTTTTATGTCCCCACATTTGGAACTTATAATGTCCTTACCCCTGGTGTTGGTTCTTTTTTTGGTGTTGGTAGTTTTACTGATGGTTCTATTAGTCACACTTCATCCATTGAACCCATCCTTAATGCTCTCCCACATAACATGCCTGATGGATACAGTCTCAACTGGAAAATATGGCTAGCTCATATTCTTAACCTATGTTCCAACCTTTTTGTCATCGCAAACATTTATCTATTTTTGTTTTAACACTCCCATCTTGCAAGGAGTGGAGATTCCAAATTTTGAGAAGTATAGAGGCCATGAGGACCCACAAAATCACATCTTATCCTTTAACTCCATACATATGAATTTATTTCACCATGATGCACTTCTAGCAAAACTATTCCCACATTCTCTTAATGGAATTGCTTTGGAGTGGTATTGCTCCTTGCCTAATAATTCTATCTTCTCCTTTAATCAACTTGTAAATCAATTCATCCATCAGTTTTAGACTAACATTGGGCCAAAGGTTACATTTGTTGATCTCGTCTGATGTAAATAATGGACCAATGAGAAGGGGATTAATTTTATAGCTTGATATCACACTCTTTTCTCTTAGATCGATACCTATGCCTTACTTAGTTCTAATATGCATAGAGTGTTCATCAAAAAAATGTAGCAAGCATTGTGAGATAAGTTTATGTTGATGAATTATCTATCCTTTGCACACTTGTATTCTGCTATGCGTGAGTACAAACAAACAGTTGCATAGTACATGGATTCATCCTTGTACTCCCATCAGAATGGTTGATTAGTTGTGTTAATCTCTAGCGAGTCTAGAAAGAAAAAAGTTGTTCCAAACATGGTATCTATTCCCACTAATAAAAATTCAAGTAGAAACAAAATAATCACTAAATTATTGCAATCTTATAGTAATTTGTCTAAAATTATTAAAATATGGAATAATAACTCTACTAGATATTAGGCCATTTTTTGAGCCATATCCTTAGTGGTATGATGTAGAAAAGTTATTTCAATATCATTAGTTCTCAAGTCATGATACCAAGAGTTGTGTTCAGCTTCATCGCATGATTCAAGACCACATTGATAATGAGACAATCTAGCTTGATGGTAAGAAGTAAAACTTTTTTTTTTTTTTGTGAAGCCCAATAGCTAGCTATAGATCTACATAGATCCATTCTCATCTCATTCCTATAATCTAGTCACTCCTTCTTATTTGACTCCATCTGAGTATGTGAATATAGTCTCATTTACTTGTATTCCTCCTTCAGATGATGTGAATGCTACTTTTGATATTACATTTACCTCATGTGATCTGAATTTGAACAAGGAGATCTCCTCATTATGCATTCCCACTTGTGTCAAAGATAACATTGTAATAGGCGTTATGGTTGATCCTTCAAGCCAAGTGAATGTTATTACGAAAGGGGCTCTTTTTATTAAAAATTTACATAAGGAGAATTACGATGAATCACAAGCTAGACTTCACATGTACAATGGATTGTTTGTGGTACCTATTGGCTCTATTTCTCTGTCAATCTTAGTAGGACCTAAAGTACCAAAATTCCCATTTGTAGTAATGTTGTATTCTAACTTATTCAAAGTGAGACTATGCATTCCATGGTTGGTCTCCATGAATGCAATTGCCTTGGTTGTGCACAATTGCTTTTTTTTTCACAAGGGTACTCAATCACTTTTGGCCCACCCTAATTGGACCCCTGACTCCTACAAGGAATCTCTTATATAAAGGTTATTTTAGGTATAAGACTGGGGGCTTGATTCTAAAGAGTAGTTTTGCTCCATTTTATTAGAAGATCTCTTTGAAGGCCTCCCTATGTGCATAGTAGTTCACTTCATCCTCTGCCCCTCCAAAGGGGAAGGACAAGAAAGCTCTTGCCCTTGGGCCTTCTCCTTCCATCTCTTCTTATGTTCCTTCTTCTTCAACACCTTTTGCTTCTTCCCAGCCTTTGGTGGTACCTTCTATTCCTTCTACTATTCCTAGCACAAGAAAAGGAAAAGAAACCACATTGTAGAAATCAAATCCTTAGGTGTTTCAACTTCTAGTTTTACCCATAGTGCCCTGACCCACCCTTTATAGCAAGGTGAAACATTCTCATGGGGTTGTTCATATTCCTTGGGCTTCGTGGCCTCTACCCATTCCTCCACCTACTTCTGAGGTAAAGAAAGGAGAGGAGCCAGTTGTCAAGATGCTTGTCTCTCTTTCTTTGTGCCTCCTCCTCTTGCTCCTCCTTAAGATTCCACCCTTCCACCTATGATGGTTGTGGAGGTTGCTCCTCCAATAGATAAAAACCCCCAACCTCTTCTCACACTAAATACTCTAGTGCCAATAGTTGTCATAATAGGCTTGTGAATGAGTGTAAGCATTGAAAAAAGGCTTTGGCTAAGGATCATGCTAGCGCATAGAAGACCGAAGAGGAACTTTTTTTCTCTTATGTTGCTTTTATCTTTGTTTCTCCTATCTTTGCTTCTTTTTTTCCTTAGTTCTCATCACCTCTTTTCTTCTTCTACCTTCATTGGTAGATCTTGATGAATCTCACCCCAAACGAGTGCAAGTTTTTGTTGCTCCCTCTATAGAGTTTCCTCTTTTCACTTCTCTTCCTAATATTCCTCCTTTTTAGTAGCCCATCGAATTTCCTTTCATAAAGGTGATGCCCCCCATGGCTTTGTCTCCTCCTGCTTCCACTTTAGCTATGAGGATTCCACATCCTTTGTTGAAGTGAAAGTTGGATAATGACCTTGCTACTAGCGATGGTTAGAAGAATTTTTCTTCATCTCCAGAGTCTTGTTCTTCTCTAGCCTATGTTGTCCTTGCAATGAAGGCAGTGTTAGCCTCCCCAGAATTTATCACCACCCCTCTTCTAGAGGTTGACAGTGATTCTTGAGGTTCTTGTCCTCCTCTTGTCCAATTGTGACATGCCACTCTAGAAAAGTGCATGTTTAACTCATTGGAGGATATTTTGATGATTTCTTTGATCTTTGCTAGATCAATGACTCTAGTCTCATAGGGTTTCGATGAAAAATACCTTGAGGGGCCTTCTTCCTTAGCTCTTGTTGTAGGTGAGTCAGTTGGCACTATCCTTGCTATTTTTCCCCTACAAGCTCATCTTCCCTCCCCATATGATGATCTAGATTGGGATTAGGATGACCTAATTGTGGAGCTGGACTAGAGTGACACCTTCATATTTAGATTAGTTTGTGTTTGTTTGTTCTCCCTCATTCTTGTATATTTATTTTTGTGCTCTCACTTGGAGTACCCTTACTACCCTTGTAGGTTCTTGAATATAGGAGAACAAGTCTATTGTAAACTTCTATTTGTACCATTATTCCTCTGTGTATCACAATTTTTTTCTTCCATGTTGGGAATGATACAAAGCATTGGGGCATTTAGGCCTCTTCCATGTTGACCTATTTTCTTTTATTTTTTACTTTATCTTCATGCACTCTTCTTAACATTATGATACATTTGGGGGTAATGAAAATTCATACATATACTATATTATATCTATCAATCTATATCTATGAGCAACTTTTTGACCTTGAATAATCATATTCCCCTATGATATGGATTTCTTCATCTCTACTTTCCTCCTTCATGATGTTGCCAATTCTATGTGTTGACTCTCACGTGACAACACCCCACGAATACATCTCGCTATGTATCTTGTGCCACAACATCTATTGTATTTCTCTTCTCCTTAGAATGACATGTTCTTCTCTAAATAGCACACATCATTCTAAGAAGGGGATATCATATATAATTAATTTTAAAAAAAATTCAAAAGGATTACTTGATGACTTATGTCTCATCGTCTAGCTTGGGAGAAACCTAACTAGATGTGTCTTGTCATTTCTATGACTGTCGTACAACACAATTTACAGTAGCCATAGGCCTATCTTATTTTTGTATGGTCTCTAGCCATGCTAGCCATACCTATCATTGTCATCTTTTATTTGATCATATTATGTCATGTCTTGTCTCTAAAATTTTTATCACATCTATTTTTTCTTTTTGGCCTAATATGTTTGTTTATAGCTAGCATGTTTGTGGTGAGATTATAGTCATCTTTGTAGGATCAAAGAAATGTGTCATATTTGTGTCCTGGTGGAGATCCTCTACATCACACATACTAGATTGAAGGTCTACTTCCTCTTCGTCCTAGATATATTCTCTTCAATCTCTTTCTACTTTAGTGTGCACATGTTTAGATACATATGCTCACTAAAATGGGGGGAAAATGTAATGTCATAAAATTTCACCCTTATGAAATTTTGTGAATTAAATCAACCTTTACCTTAGCTTAATAATATGATAATGTGAATACTCACCTTCCTAGCCTTTAGTTTCATCCTTATCTTGTCATTTTCTATCTATGGGGGAATCTTTATCTGTGACACTTTTGCATTGAGTAGAAATATGCACATCGCATGAACGTCCTAACAAGATTCTTGATCTTGTAGTTATTGAGATGTTACACTTCTTCCTACTAGCGAAGTGTAACACTTTTATAGTCACAAGTGTGCCTGTGAAAGGATATTTTGTATGCAATTTGAACTTATTCTTCCCTCTAATGCATTCAACTTATTCAATCTATCATTTTCTAACTCTAGCACTTCATTCCCTCATTCTCTTCAATCTAGCTCCATTCTTGTGGGTTCAATCTCTTTTACATCATGTTCTTGCATGTCCATCTCAATATTTCAAGCCATTTCTCTTCCTCTCATCTTCACAAGCTCATTGAAGCAAGGGTAAATTTTACTTCCATTAAATTATTTTTATTATTGAATAGCATTTCATTATCTTGCATGTTCTACATATTTTCTTGTCATTTCCATTATCTAATTCTATATCTTGTCTATTTGGCTATCAATGGAGGTGGAAACACCAAAGTGGGGGTTTGACCAATGAAGTCCCCAAAAACAACCACAACACTTTTACTATTTTATGTGTATAGGTTTTCTGTGAGGAGCTTTGTGAGAGGCTTCATTATTGGACCACTCATGAGTTTATCCATTTTCTTCCACTACTTGTCCTTTCATTAAATAGTTTATTTACTTGTCTATTAGTATTCTTCTTAGTGTTCTTTTCTGAATTTTTAGTATTCTATCTAGTTTAGTAAAATGGTCAAAAAATAGATTTTGGGTAGTTAGAAGACCCTAAGTTTTTCTCATAGCTGACTCTATCTCTAGTCCATATATGGTGCCAACACACCACAAAGATGTCAGTGCACTGAAATATCATCTTTGGTTTGTGTTTTCATCCTCTGGTTGAGGTCATGTTTGTTTGTCTCTTAAGACCTTTGAGGTTGGTTCACTCAACTTTTGAATTTCCCCTTTTCATAAAAAATCATTAAACACAAAATCATAGCATAAACTTTCCATTAACTGTCTCCTATCACCTGAGATTTTTTCCCTAGACTCGGTAATAGAGAGCTATCCACTCCTTGTAGACTCTTCCCTATACTAGAGACTCAAGAGTTGTGGGTCCTCTCCATTACAAGAGGAAACATATATATAGCCCTATACTAGACATCACATGTTTGGATTTCATCTGATAGTATGTTGAATTTACATTTTGGGGTTTTACAAATATTATTTTGTAAGATGGGTTAATGATACAAACAATATCACAATAGATTCTAAAATATCAAGATGGTTGAGAAATTAGAAGCATATCCTCTAGTATTACTAAATAAAATTGGAAATGAAATGATGTGTATGATTTACCAAGAGACCCCAATATGGTTTTACTGAACTTTATTTTATTATAAACACATGATATGCTTAGATATTTCAACCTACCCACAAAAAGAAATATCTATCCCTACCAATGTAATAGAGGTCCCCTATTTTTAGCCATACCTCCATATCTCAAGTTCCAAATTTTCCTCTTCATTCATAAAATATCCTATTTCTATTAAATGACATTTTATCAACATGTCTTTGTATATTGAAATATGCTTCTATTTTCCAACTCTAAAGAAATGTCATGCCCATAATTTTACATGTTGGACAATGACACAACAAACTTAAAAAAAAAACAATATAAAACCCACTAATGAAAGCTAACCATTCTTAAACATGGTGTATAAACTATACACATCAAATGAGTTGCTTGTGAAACATCATCATCAACACATCACCCAAGAGTGAGAGTGGGAAGTGAGAGCGATTGAGTGTTTTTTGGATTCCATCATGCACACCCTTAAATGAAAGGATAAAATATAGTGGTGTATCTATACTTGAGGATGTACTAGATTTACCAACCTACCAGTTTACTAAATTTATTAATATCTATTAAGTTAATTCTTGTTCTATCATTATAAATTATGGGGTTGATTACACTATGTCAATAGGTATTTGGATTATGGTTTGAGTGAAAATAAAACCTCAACTAAAGTTCCACCCAAAATACTAGTAATATCTCATACTCTTAAGAAGCACTTTAGCTTCTCCTTAAGTTTATCCTTGATAATTTAAATTAACAATATTACTTACCAACATTGGGAGATGTTTTTCCTTTAGCCTTATTATAGAGGCTAACTTTGTCTTGAAAATTAAAACAAATATATTAATATTATCATTAATAAGATCATTATAATCTGGCTAGTATTACTATTATTGGACAATATGGATAATGACAATAATATTGTTTCATAATATTAACATGACTCTTATCGCTAATGTTATAACATTATTTATTCAATACTATCTAATAGAACTATTATTTATGCTATACTATTTCTCCTTTATATTAGCACACTTATATTTTAAATATTTAATACTACTACTCCTACTACTTATCAATGTTTTTTATTACATATGTAGGGTTAGGTCCTTGATCCCATACAAAAAGTGAAGACAACAAAACAGGCTAGAGAAAATAGCATCTAGTCAAGAACAACAAAGATAAAAAAAAATAGCACTAAGGAAATAGGCTCAGAGATAGTTGCATTTTTCCAAAACCCTTATCATAATAAAAACATACTAACCCAATAATAAAGGAACATACCCACAAAAAGATTGCAAATAGCCCAAACCATAGACGTGGCCAAAAATAGATGATCCATAAACCCTTTCCCCCTGTTAGAACCATAAAACAAACCATACAAAATAGTCCATATCCTACTACTATCAAGATTAACAGTATTTTGTAGAAAACATATATTAAAGTTTTTGGTCATATAGAGCCGATAGCAGACTTAACATCTAGTTTAATGTTTTAAGAAAATAAACTAAAGGTAAAATAAAAAAGGAACCAATGCCTAATAACAAAATCCATAGCCAAATCATTAAAAATATATTAAGATTATTCTATGACAGTCCAGTTGCCTTGGAGTTCTTCAACCATTTTTTTCCATGTTTTCCTTGTGCTCCATTCTCTCAGACCAATCAGCTTCATTCCTTTGGCCTTTTTTTTTTTGTTTGAATTTTTCCTTGTCTTGAGATGGTTCCCATAACTGCTCTTTTCATTATGTCATCCATGACCCTACAAATATTCTTGATGATGCCTTCCATAGTTTGTATCTTCTTAGAACTTTTTGTTTCCTCCATCTATCTTTCAATTTGCTCCACCTGCACAATAAGATTTTTAATTTTAGCATTAGCATTTTTATTTTCTTCCCCCCTAATACTTTCTTGATTATGAAAGGTTTGACTAGGGGTTTCAAATACTTCCATAGTAGTTGGAATTACATTGGCAACCTCCTTCGTATCTTCTTTTCCAACATATATCCCATCACCTATGTCGTTATCCTCATTGTGCTCATTATTTTCTTCTTTTGAATCTTGGCTTTCTTCTTCCTCTTCAAATTTAGAAACTTATTCTTCCTCTGAAAACTTAGTTTACCCTAAGCTATTTGGGGCATATTCTTCCTCTGAAGAATCATCTTTCTCCACTTCAACCACTTTCTTCTGCTTTTTTGGTAACCTTCTCAAATGAGATATTATTCTCCCCCTCAACATTTTTTACCCTTTTTGTCAACCTCAATCCTTTAAGAGGAAAAAATTTCTAGGAAGGTTGACCTACATCCATTAGGAGGCATTGAGCCACTATTTGGGCTAGTATCTGTTTCATCAGCGATAGTAATTATGGGGTTTTTTGGGCTAGGTTCATTTATCTCCATCTTTCTACATTTAATCAGGCCTAAAGAAAGGGTTGAAGAAATACATTTCTCAAGGGTAATTCTTGAGATCTCTTCCACAGAGGGTTCAACAAATGGGGGGGGAAGAGGTCTTCCTCTTTTTGACTTAGGTGCTTTGTCAAGGGAGTGAGGATAGCTTTCTAGAAGCTCAATGTGAACATAGATTTTAGGAGATTGAGGGTTTTCAAGGATATTAATAGCAAGGATTTTTGTGGTGTGGGTATGTGCAGGATCATCATGGAAAAAATAGGCCCTTAAGTGGCGAAAAATTCAAAAAATTCAGAGTTAGGCAACTTGACATAAAAATTTGAATAAGTTATCTATATTATTTCAAAAATATGTAAGAATAGAATTTAGTATCTAAACTACTAGGTTTATATATAAAAAAAATCTAAATGGTGAAAATTTGAAATTTCAATGCAATAATACTTAAATTTTAGGGAAAAAATAAGTAGGTGTCTGTTTGACCACCCTAACCACAATAAAATGATAATATTTTTTAATAAGATTTTAGATATAAGTAGAGGACTCATGTCCCAATGTGATGCATATTTTTTTGTAATTCTTTTCCAAGTAAATAATTAATTATCAATTTTTTATTACAACTTTTAAAAAATATAAAAACTCATATGTCTGACCACCTTAACTTGGTCAAAACTTCATGAAATTCAATTTTTTTAATCCTATAGTATGCAAAGCATAAAATGTGATGCATGTTTCGGATTTAAAAAATGTGATACCATTTGAAGCTATAGATGTTTTTTGATCAACCTATCAATCAAGACTTTAGTCATAATTCAAATAGAAAATGAATAATAATAATTTATTAAACTCAAAGTAAAGTATAATTTTTATTGGTGAAAAGCTGAGAATCTCCTTTAAAAACCCTTTTCGTTTCATCAATTTTGGGAAAAAAAAAGTTGTTAGCCACATACCCTACACATACCCATCATATCACCACTTTTTGGCCCATCATGATCCTACACATACCTGTGTAGTGGTGAGGAAAAACCTATTGATAGCTCTTATAAGAACTTGATGTAACAGGGAGGTTTGCATTCTTTTCCATGCTTTGTTGGAGAGATGAAAGGAGAAAGAAAGGAAGGCTAATTTTTTCTAGGTGGTGAATATTATTTTAAATGGGAAATTGATAGCTATGAACCAACTGAAAAATGACTGATGCAAGTCCCACAACCCCAACAGTGCAACACTCAAAATTCCACTATATCATTGAATTGATAACTACATTTATCAATCAATTGATCAAATTTAAACAAATCTCAAGGAATAAACTTTAAATCTCAGGCCACTAATTCAATTTTCATAAATAAATTGTTGTGCATACAATTCTCAAGAACATAATTATTGGCAAATGAAATTAATTTTTTTGCACAAATGCCTTCATT
This sequence comes from Sequoia sempervirens, assembly GCA_007258455.2. Lineage (NCBI taxonomy): Eukaryota > Viridiplantae > Streptophyta > Pinopsida > Cupressales > Cupressaceae > Sequoia > Sequoia sempervirens. The sequence continues at coordinate 197,974,232 of VDFB02000007.1, forward strand.
CTAACTCTTCCAACCTCAACCTTTGATCTTCTTGCGAGTGATGTACCAATGAGATTTACTTCTTCCTATGCTAGTTGATACCCCTACCTTGCCTCTTATATTGTAGTGTCGAAAAATGTCGTTAATAAAATTTTCACACTTGTTTGGGCCCTCCTTGTAAAATTGAGCCTATGATGCTTTGATTTAGTGTTTTAATGCGTTTAACACACTCACATTAGGTCTTGATCCCTTGTGAACTAATGAACTTAAATGGTACCTTGCTAAAGTGTTGTGAAGTGTTGTAACACACTTTCACACTTTGCTAAGGTTTTATCAATTAACTAAACCTAATAAACCTCTTTTTAACAAAAATGTACCTTAATCATGCCTTATTTGGAGTGTTGTAAAATGTTGTAACAAACTTTCACACTTTTCTAGGGTTTTCATTTAATTGGCCTTATTTTACATCCACAAGCCTCATTTAATGCATCCTTTTGAGGATAACCCTGGCACAAATTGATATCCAATCATAATTTAGGTGTTTCAGGTTGAATGGCCCAAATTTGGCGATTTGGGACTCATTCACCACCTTGGGCGAATGAGTCCCACCTAGGTTTTTGGGTCCCAAACCTAGTTTCACACCTTTCTAAGCATTTTTAAAAATGGTCCCATAAATTATGCCTAATGGGACTCATTTTCCACCTTGGGCGAATGAGTCCTATGTGGCCCAAAATCAAAATTAATTCAAATTTTTGGAGGATTTTATCCTCATAGATCTGATGTTAGCTTGTAGTGTTGTAATTTCAAGAATTCTTCCATAATTAAGTATAAATACAAGTTTATTTCACTCATTTTCATCCCAAGCATTCAAGTATTCATCTTAATAGCAAGTTTGAGTTCACAAGAGCATTCAAGCATTCACAAGAGCATTCAAGAGTCTTTAAGAGCAGGTCATCAAGAATTTTAGAGTAGCATTCAAGCATCAAGCATCATGTCAAATATTTCATGCATCATGTGTTTTTTTGAGCTAACAATTGTGATGTAGGGTTTTATGATTCAAGCTAGCATTTCATTCAAGATCTACCCTATTCAAGCAAGAGCCAAGATCTACATCCATTGGAGCCATATCATACATGTTTGCAACCTTTTATTTCTAGGTTTTGGTGAGTTGCAACATCACATTTTGTTCATTCATCATTCTCCATTCCTATTTCATTCTATTTCAAGGTTTGATTACCAAAATAGGGTTTGACCAAGGAAAACCCCTATCCACTAACAATTTTTTTTTCCCCCTCTCTTTAGTGTGTGATTTGCAGGTTTAGATTGAAGAAAAATTGAAGAGAAAGTTTGGAGAAAGTTGTCAAAGTGCCTAAAGTTGTCAAAGTTTTCACCTTGCATTGGAAATACTTGGAGAGATTCTACAAGTTGATTTATAGATATTCAGATTTGAAAACTTGAAGAAGCAGATTGAGCAGACTAAGAAGAGAAAATTAAAACTTTGAAGTTTCAGAAAACCCTAACTGGAATGATTCGCCACTTCTTGCTAATGATTCTTAGTTTAGGTCAAAATTCAGATTTTTATAGATTCAGATATCCATTTTCCAGATTCATGTTCCTACATAGAAACCCAAATCTTGGACTTATTCACCCAACCTAGAAAATGAGTCCTAGTCAGCATTAAAGTCAAAAATTTCTAGCATTTTAAAGCTCCTTCCAGTCATCTTTAGATCTCTGGGTGTAGATAATTCATCCTACAGTTTGTTATTATGTTTCATTTGCATTTTTAGGCCATTTATTGAAGCATTGCATCGTATTAGGGTTTAGTATTACATCTTACATTTCATTTTTCTTTCCAAGTCTTAACTTGGTGGTGAACCCCTCATTAGTTTACATTCAACCTCTAGGACAACCCTATTGCAAGATCTCTTTCTCCTTTGCATTGAGATCTCTAGGGTTTGTTCTTGAGTGAGAGAGAGTGAAGATTGTCATTCTAGGTCCTAAACCCTAGAAAATCAACAATTTTTCCACCTTTCAATCAGAGACCTCTACATACCTCTTTTGGTTTTTTATCAAAATTTATTTCTCTTTCCAACATAGATTCTTTCCTAATCCTCTTGGCTACGCACTTTTCTCTCTCCCTTAACTTTCTACACTAGCTCTCTCTAACTTTCTTCCTTCATACTATTGGTCTTGCACCTATTTCTCAATCTATGTGTCTTGGTGCTTACCCCCAACCTCTGCTATTCTCTTCACATCATTACATCAACTTCTTGATTTTGTTGTTGTCGCTTCAAGTTTAATCCCTACCCCTATTTTCTTTTATTGTGACCTTTACAATTCTATATGCCTTGATTCAAAAATAATTTATTTTTCCTTTTTTTTGAGTCAATCTTCCTCTCTCCTTCAAATTTGAAAAGGTATAATGAGATTGACTTTTTTTAGATTTAATTATATTCCAAGACTCCTCAATGTATAGATATTTTCTTCCACACTTACATATATGTTGGTCATTTAGTCATATTTGGAAATAATTGTAGGAAAAGATTCATTTCATCAAGAGTTTATTCTCAAACAAAAATATAATGGAGATGAAATCAATGGAGTACCCCATCAATGGTTCCACATTTGCATACGTGTCCACTAGTGTTATGGTAGCTACAACGTTGACCAATTTTGTTATAATTTTGATGCCCAACCCCATCACATTCGAATCATGAGGATGTGGACAATAAGTAATGGATTTTTTCTTTACATCAACCAATTACATTTGCTTAAAATATTTCCTATCTTTACATTTCATGAGACAACATTTCTTCCACTTCTCATTAAAGTATCAAATTTAAGAGGTTTAAGCACTGATCAAAATAGATAAACCAAAATAAATAAAAAATTTACTAAAAGAAAACTAGAAATATTTTTGGTTGGTGTCGATTGCCTGTCCACCCATGTGCTCCTACACTAGACACACGTGGTAAGTGAAATGTTCCTTGAGTTGGTAAACTCAGGAACATTGGAAGGTGCATGGGATGGTAATCCCATGTTTATTCTTTATCCACAGTTGCTCCTTTTCTATGGGAGTCTTCCCTCTACTACTATTATGCTCAACCTCAACACTTGAGCCAACTCCATTGGTGTTATCACTTTACTCTGAACAACTTCCTATCACAGGTTCACATCTATGACCACTACATCCTTTTGGACTGCTGCTTTGTTCCTTTATTGTATTGCTGCAATATATCAAAAACCAATCTACCTTTTCCTCTTGAGATATTCCTTTTAAATGCTTCCAAATCATTGTACTTAGTCTATTCCTCTTCATCTATTTGTTACTTCTCTGCACTACAAAAATAATAGAGTTGGAATCTTTCATTTGCTTCTCCTTTTCTTTCAGAGAATTCAACATATAACTTTTTCCATCTTTTTGAATGGTATAGACATTATATCTACCATCATAGATGGCCTCCCTGTCAAACTACCATGGCCTACCCAGCAACACATGATAACCAGTCATAGGCATCACATCACACAACACCTCATATCTATAAGAGCCAATCTGAAAATTAACTAAGCTCTACTCACTCACAATCATTTAGTGTTCCTTCTGTCACCAAGAAACTTTGTACGGACTAGGATGCTTACACCTTTTCAAACCTAGATTTTTCTACTATCTCCTCTAAAACTAGGTTATCCATACTACCATTATCTGCTATAACTTTGCAGCACTTACCTCCATCCTTGCACACAATTCAAAAGAAAATCTGTTGGGATGGTTCCTCCTCAACCACCTTTGGATTCACCAACACTCTCCTCATCAGGTGATCCCACAAAGCTGGTTTACAATTTCTGGGAGATTCTGATTTTTGTTGAAATCACATATTTTTAGAAAATATAATGATTTAAGCCATAAAAAGTTCCATTTAAAGAATTCCAATTGAAGAGGGTTTTATCAAACTACCTTAGATCAAACCGCCTTGGATAGAACCCCACTTGTTTTAAACCATACCTATAACAGAGTTTCCTTTACACCTATCAAAATGCTAATAAAAAACCACTTTTGATTTACCTTTTGGGGGATCAATTGAATTAATTTTAAAATTTATTTTTTGTAAGTATGTAGTCCTTATTATAAGCTTCCCAAAAAGTATAATTTTAAATAAATTTAATTTTATTATTATATTTATTTTTAATTTCTTGTGAATGTAGGTTTTTCACCGAAAATCAAGCTCTTTGTTTTGTACATGTGGAAAAATAGCAGATTATGATTTTTTTTTTTTAAAAATATGAGTGCACTAGATATTGAAGTCCTTGATCCAACAAAAAAAAATTCAATTTCGATACATACAAAAAAAGTTACACGTTATACGGTCTGCCTATGTTTGAATTGTAATTGGTTTGACTTTGAAACTTGATTAAGGAAAAATATTTAATAAAACACTATGAAACCAATTGGAAGCACTATATATCATAATTAAAAATTTAAATTCTTAAAAAAAAGAATTTTATCCTTTATGGAAAAAAAGTTATGCGTTATACGGTGAGCGTCACTCCTTAAAAATGTTGTTTTCTAATAAAAACTAGTTTTTGGAGATGGGAAAAGAAGTACAGTTTAATTCCAAAAATTTTGAAAAAAATATTTTAGAATCTATAGACAAAATGTCGTAAATCACTAGTTTGCATCATCTTCAAATTCCTCACAGTTTAGCTGCTATAGGTGCCTGAAAGTGAAGATTTAGTTAGAAAAAAATATTTTAGTGTCCAGTTTGGCCAAAAATTGTAAACCAGTATTGTGGGATCACCCCATCATGAGAGATTCACCTTCTTTTGGGCATTCACCTTTTAGGGATGCATCACATTCATCATCCTCTTGTGCCAAGTGGTTCCTTGTTGTGCTCTTTATGCTTCCTTCTTGTACTTGAGGATACTTAAAAACATGATGACCAACTTCTCCATATTGGTAACATCTACCTAGAAACTCTCTATTGTTGCGACCACATCCTCTTACTAATACCTCCTTTTCTTTTGTGTTCTAGCCCACCTATTTACTCTATTTGGGCTTGAATTCTTCTTCAATCTATTTTTCATTTTTTTTGCTCACTTGTCCCTTTTTAGTTGCAAATCTTCCTCAACTTTTGGAATTGTTTATTTTCCTTCTCATTAGTTTCTCCTCATCCTTTAATGCATATTGGTATGCTTCCTCCACTGTAGTAATTTTTAGCATACTTATTTCATCCTAAATGTTAAACTGTAAGCCATTCACATACATGGCTACCTTCTCCCTATCAATTTCATGCCTTCCAGATTAAATAGCCAACTTGTAAATCTCCTTCATGTAATATTTTACACTCATCTTTTTGTTTCATATTTTGCAACTTCTTGAATAAATCCATCTCATAATCTTGAAGTATCAATTTTTTCTTCAACCTTGTAACCATACAGGCTTCCACGATACCCCAATGACTGCATGATCCTACTAGAAGTTACTCAGCAATTGCGGGATGCCCACACAATATTGAGTGACAAACATATAGTTGGGACTCTATATCCCCTAACTTTTGGGCAAGGAATGTATGCCTGTCCAGTTGCCTAATGTGTAGAATATTCAAAGAAGGAATTGGTGGAATACCATTTGGACCTCCACACCCACTAAGGAAGAATGGATCCTTATGGAAAATTGAAGAAGTGGGTCAGAAGACAATATTCCCATAGACCTCAATTCAAAGAATTTTAGGCTAATTGTGTTGATGATAAAGAAGTGTGAATGAGGCACTACATGAGAATGATGGCCCAATTTATGAGATTGGTGAATTTGTTCCTTGTTCCTGACCATATAGTGGAAGAAAACAATAATATTGTGGATGACCGATATAATGTTGTGGCTGACTTTCCCCTGCCAGTGATAGATTGGAGTGAAGAGGAGGTCACTGACCATGATATACTAACATGACCTATGGAGAACATAAAAAGGTAGTGGATAGACTCCTAGATTGCTCAACTCAAAGTACAGGGCATAGAGTTGACTTATGGTCAGCTCGAGGAAGCTCAAGGACGAGCTTGAAAGTGAAACAGATAGTGGAGAAGTTTCTGCCCCATTTGAGGAAGCACCCAAGTCCCCTCCAATGACAAGGTCAAAGAAAAGGAAGGATGCACCCGAGTGTAATCCTAAGAATAAAGTATACTCTAGGAAGACTATGGAGGGGGAGTCCTCAAAGAAAGCAAAGAGAATAGGGGGATTCATGAGTGAAATTCCCACCATAGAGGAGGACCCCCAGCATGAAGGAGAAGAAGAAACTGAATGGTTGCATTCACCACCTACCACTTCCACTCCCGCTACTGCTATCGTCATTACCACCCCTCCACTTTCTACCTCTCAGGCACTGCCTATTTCATCTCCACCCACCGTGGATATCTTGGTCCACCTCGCCTCCACCTCACCAAAAGCTCTAGTCATGGTCCTCGACTCCTCCTCCACCATGTCCTCACTGTCATCTTCCTCTCTTCCTCCACCATTGCCCACTCTCTCTACTCCAACACCTACAATAACCATTGTCACTGTGCCACCTCTTACTTTTCCGCATGCTTTGGCAGGATATATGTAGAACATGCCCACTAAATTTTTTGGGGTAATCATGGACCCCATGGTTTAGGATTTGATGGGAAAAATCACTGCTTCCCTACCTCCTCCTCCACCACCTATAGAGCTGCCTAAAATGGAGGCCACAATGAAAATATTAGAGGAGATGGAGAAGCATCATGTAAAATGACAGGGAGGGGTTGTGAGAGATGTAACTGAGGAGCCTAAGGTCTCTGATTGAGATGATTATTTTGAGCACTCAGAAGCTAGACTAAGCATTAATCTAGACAAGATGGCATCTAATGAGGATAGGTCACATTCTTTAGAATAGGATACTGAGGCTCTTAATGAGTGGTATATAATAGAGACATCAAACCAAGATTTGGAAGAAGAACTACCACAACAGTCCAAATATTTAAATGAAGGGGTTGATCCTAAGGGACATGTCTCTGAGGAAAAGATTGATACAGATATAGATGTGGAGATCCATGAGGATCCTCCACTGATTGGCCAAGATAAGAGCTTGGTTTAGGAAGAAATGACACCTCCCCAGGAGGAAGAAAAGGAAGAGGAAGAGGAAAATAAGGAAGAGGAAGAAGCACCAAGAAAGAGCCTTGAGCTTGGGAATCATGTAGAGCTCAAACATGCAAAAGAGAAGCTACCCCAGGAAGAGAGTGCCACTGAAAGAAATGTAGTGTCTACTGAGTTGGACAAAGAAAAGACTATACAAATTGAGGATATATCTAAGGGTAAATTTTCCTAAGGTTAGTTAGATTATCAAATAATAAAGTCTATAAACCCAAAGAACTACGAAGCACAATGAAAGAAAATATAAATGAAATGACTATACCAGTTAATCATCGAAGCCTCCATGATTCATGATGCAGGAGCATCTAGTGGTGTAAGGGAAATCTTGCATCACCCAAAAATAGTTAAATTTCAAGTTTCTCAATTTTTAGATGTTTTTACATTTTTGGATACCCTTTTTGTCATAATGAAATTTCCAATTTATGGTTTTTATTTTCTATTCCTGGGTTGAAAGATATTGTAGTTTTAGTTTCTCAGATTTACACCTGAAAATCTTCCAAGTTGGATTTGAGGCACTTAGAGCTTCTAGAATGGCCCCAAAACTTGCTAAAATCGGTGTAGCAGATTTCAAGCATGTTGTTGACTTCAATACCTTTCCAACGGTTCAAACGGTTCACGAATTGGAGCCCTGAATCAAAAGTTATGGCCCGGGGAAGTTGGCGCACTTTCTAGAAGATACAATTGCCAATGCTCTTTTGAAATTTGAACTTCATGTTGTAAATTTTCGGTGCCAAACTGCCTAAATTCAAATTTGAATGTTGTTTTGGCTCCAAACTAATGAGGAGCTCTATTTATGGGCGGGTTTCTAATTTTTGGGGAACTTTTTGGGGGACAAGCTCGCATATTGCGAAAGGGTTATTCTGTAGCTTTCTGTAACTTGCATGTGTTGTAGAACTTGGGGATTGAGATCCTCTGCATGTAAGAAGCTCCATTTTTGAATAATAAAATTATTCTCTTGTTTGTGGGTTATTTTCTATGTCTCGGCTATGCCCTCATCAAGTGGTATCAGAGCAGGTTTTCTTGAGCGTGTGGACATATTGCTAATCGTGGAGGCAGTTCGCACTAGGACCGTGGTTGTGGGTCGAGGTCAAGAAAGATGCCTCCAAGAGTGATGCCTCGGTAGGCGTGGTGGTGCCAGAGATGGTCGAGGTGGTAGAAATGCTGGTGGAATAGATGCACTGGCAACCCTCCAGAGACAGATTGATGTGTTACAAGAGCAGTGAGAAGAGGGTTAAACCCAAGGGAGGAAAGTGAGGATGAAGGAGAAGAAGAAGGTTCAGATGCAGAAGTGGAAGAAGAAGCAATTGATCAAGACCAAATGTGGCTAATAAGAGCCATTTCAAAGATCGGGAAAAGACCCAGAGCAAAAGTCCCCAGTTATTCTGGAAGTTTGAACTCGAAAGAGTTGATCGACTGGATCAATGAGCTAGAAGAATATTTCGAGTATGAGGAAATAGAGGACCCAGATCGTGTTAAGTTTGCAAAAATGAAGCTGAAAGGCCATGCCACTATTTGGTGGAAAGAGGTCCAGTTGGAAAGAAATCGAAGAGGAAAAGTCAAGATCACCAAATGGGATTGCATGGTAGAGAAACTGAAGAAGCAGTTCATACCAGTGGACTACGAGTTAGATCTATTGAAGAAATTGCAAGGGTTTAAGCAAGGAAGTAGATCTGTGAAAGAATATACTAAATATTTTCACAAGATAATCATCAGAACGGGTCACACAGAGGCCAATAAGGAGAAGGTAGCCCGATATCTTAATGGGTTACGACCGAGCATTCAGGAGGAGTTAAGCCTAATGTAATGACCACCATCGAGGTGATGTGTACGCCTGCTCTAAAGGTGGAAGAGAAGCTGAACAAAAGATTTGATGGCAAGGCAAAAAGGACGCAGGAGGTCAAAGTGGAAGGCAATAGTAGACCTTCGTGGAAGCCGAAATGATGATGAAAAGAAAAGTGAAGATGTGGGTACCTGTACCAAGCCAAAATGATGAAAACTTCTACCACCCTCGGATCAAAATAGTGGTGATCAAAGAGGTAGAGGATGAGGGTATATGGACAAGGATCCGGGAGGTGGTTTCAAAGGAACGTGTTTCAAGTGTGGTGGAAGTAAGGGCACCAGCCTAAGGAATGTCTACAATACTAAGGAAGGGTAGACAAAAAGGCCGTAAGGTTGTGGGGTTGCTGTACATGCATGAGGAGGCCCAATCAACATCTGCATGATGCCGAAAGGGGAGAAACCCTAGTGATTAGGAGAGCCTAGGGTGATCAAGAAAAGGGAAACCGTAAGAGAGGAAGAATCTATTTTGCACAAGGTGCAAGTGAAGGAAAATGTTGTGGATGTCATTATTGACTTGCGGAGCAATCGATAATCTAGGTCGAGGAGATGGTCACAAAGTTGAAGTTAAAGAGGGAAAAGCAACCTACATCTCAGACGATTGCCTGGTTGCAGAAAGACCACAAAGTTTTGGTCAATGAGCAGTGCCTAGTAAAGTTCAAGATCGGGAGCTACCATGATGAGGTACTCTATGATATCATCCCCATTGATGCATGTCACATTTTGTTGGGGAGGTCGTGGCAGTTCGATAGGCGAGCTATACATGATGGCCATGCAAACACATATTCCTTGATAAAGGATGGGATTCATCACAAGTTGAAACCCCTAAAGGAGACCGAAGAAAAGGTATGCAATAGTGCAAGAATTTGTTATGTAGATGGAAGCAATTTTTAGAAGGTATGAAGCATGAGCATGTGTGTTATGTATTGATTCCTAGAGTGAGTAATGAGGATAGTGAGAAGTTTCCAGAAGAAGTTTCTGGGATGTTGGATAAGTTTCAGGATATTGTTTCTGATAATGTACCTGAGGGTTTACCACCAATAAGGAAGATCAGTCATCAGATTGACTTGATTCCTGGAGCCAGTTTTCTAAATAAGGTAGCTCATAGAATGACTCCAGCAGAAAATGAGGAGTTGAATAAACAAGTTCAAGAGTTGTTGAGAAAGGGTTTGATATGCGAGAGTTTGAGTCCATGTGCAGTACTTGCAGTACTAGCACCAAAGAAGGATGGGGAGTGGAGGATGTGTACAGATTCCCAAGCCATAAACAAGATAACAATCAAGAAGCGATTTCGCTAAGGATGGATGACCTCGATGGACTGCTTGAGGAGCTCAAGATTTCACAAAGATTGATCAAGAGTGGATATCACCGCATCCGGATCTGAGGGAGATTAATGGAAGACTACCTTCAAGACCAAAGAGGGCCTCGTATGAGTGGTTAGTCATGTTTTGGGCCAACTAATGCACTGAGCACATTCATGCGGCTCATGAACAAGGTACTAAAAAGAATTTCCGGAAGTTTCTATATTGTGTATTTAGATGATATTTTGATTTTCAGTAAGATGTTGGATGAGCATCCGATGCATATTCGGAGAGCCTTTGAGAAGTTAAGAGAAGAGAAACTGTTGATTAATCTAAAGAAGTGCAGTTTTGTGAAGAGGGAGTTAGTGTACTTAGGGTTTGTTGTCTCAGCAGAAGGTCTCAAGATGGACCCAGAAAAGGTGAAGGTTATTCTGGAATGGCCGCAATTCTCAAGAACTCAAGCACCGAGGTGAGACCTTTCCATGGTTTGGCTATTTTTATAGAAAGTTCATTAGAAACTAGTAGTATTTGTGGACCCTAACCAAAATGATGAGAGAGGGGATAGAAAAGAATTCAAGTGGAGCATTGGAGCAGCAAATAGTTTTGAATTGTTGAAGTAGAAGGTGATAGAGAAACCTATTCTAGCCCTTCCAGATTTCAACAAGGTGTTTCAGGTGGATTGTGATGCCAGTGGTTGTGCCATTGGAGCAGTGTTGAGCCAAGAAGGTAATCCCATTGCCTATTTCAGTGAAAAGTTAAATGATGTCAAGAGAAAGTATTTTGTATATGATCAAAAATTTTATGTGATAGTTCGCCATTAAAGAAATGGAGACATTATTTGTTGCCAAAGGAATTTGTTCTATATAACGATCATTAGGGCTTTGTAGTACCTAAATAGTCGTGGAAAATTAAACGTAGGCATATGAAATGGGTAGAGTTTTGCAGAGTTATACCTTTGTTTTGAAACATAGGAGTGGGAAGTCAAATAGGGTTGTAGATGCCTTAAGTAGGAAGCATACATTGATGACAAAGATGCAGATTGAAGTGGTTGGGTTCAATGAACTCAAGACACTGTATGTAGAAGATCCCGATTTTGCAGAGGCTTGGAAAGCTTGCAAAGAACCTGTTACAGTGGACAGGACAAGGTGGATGGATTTCATAATCCAGGATGGCATGTTATTTAAGGGAAGTCAATTGTGTATCCCGAGGAGTTCCATGAGGGAGAACCTGATAAAGGAGAAGCATAGTGGAGGAATGGCAGGATATTTTGGTCGGGATAAGACCATTGCCATTATCAGTGAGCATTATTATTGGCCTCAGTTGTCACAGGATGTGAAGAAGTTTGTACAAAGCTGTAGGGTATGTCAGATGGCTAAAGGAGTGAGCCAGAATACAGGTTTATATCAGCCCTTACCTGTACCAGAGAGGCCATGGGAGGATATAAGTATGGACTTTGTTCTTAGTTTGCTAAGGACACAACGAGGGAATGATTCAGTCTTTGTGGTGGTTGATAGGTTTTTGAAGATGGCACATTTCATTCCATGTCAGAAGACCCATGATGCAGTCCACATTGCTGACTTGTTCTTCAAAGAGGTGGTGAGGCTACATGGTCTGCCAAAGAGTATTGTTTCAAATCGTGACACCAAATTTGTGGGGTACTTTGGGAGGACCTTGTGGAAGAAGCTAAAGACAGAGTTGAAGTTCAGTTCTGCACACCATCCACAAACAAATGGGCAGACATAGGTTGTTAACAGGAGTCTGGGTAACCTACTGAGATGTTTGGTAGGAGATAAACCCAAGGGATGGGACTTGATCTTACCCCAGGCATAATTTTCTTACAACAATTCTGTCAACAGAAGCACTGGTAGATCACCATTCCAGATTGTGTATGGAGGTAGCCCCAGAATAGCTCCAAAATTAAGGAAGATGGACCAAGAGAAGAAAATAAGTGCTGAAGCCGAAGATTTTGCAGAACACATCAAGGATATACATGAGAAAGTAAGATAACATATTAACAAGATGAATATGTAGTATAAGGCTAAGGCAGATCTAAAGAGGAGGTATAAGGAGTTTCAGATTAGTGATGAAGTGATGGTCCACTTGAAGAAAGAAAGGTTTCAAGTGGGGAACATATAATAAATTGAACATGAAGAAGTTCGTCCCCTGTAAAATTTTGAAGAGGCATGATCCAAGGAATGCATATGAGGTAGAGTTTCCAGATGTATTCAACATTTCAGATTTGACAGAGTATCATGAAGGTGGCACAGAGGAAGTACCAACGATGGAATAGTGGGATTCCAACAATTTACTAGAAAAAGGAGGAGATTGAAGAAATCTTGGATAGTCGCGTGGGAAGGAGTACTAGAAACAGACATTATGAAGAATATCTGGTGAAATGGAGAGGCAAGCCTATGGAAGATTCATCCTGGCTATCTAAGGTAGCGGTTGACCGACATTTCAATCATCGAGATGTGACGGGCTACTTCCCCAAATTACCTTGGTGTCTCGATGCATTAGAGCATATAGTGGTGTAAGGGCACCTTGCATCACCCAAAAATAGTTAAATTTCAAGTTTCTTGGTTTTTAGATGTTTTACATTTTTGGATACCCTTTTCGTCATAATGAAATTCTCAATTTACGATTTTTATTTTCTATTCCTCGGTTGAAAGATATTGCAGTTTTAGTTTCCTAGATTTGCACCTAAAAATCTTCCGAGATAGATTTGAGGCACTTAGATTTCTTAGAATGGCCCTGAAACTTGCCAAAATTGGCGTAGCATATTTCAAACGCGTTATTGATTTTGAGACCTTTCCAACGGTTCAAACGGTTCGTGAATCGGAGCCCCAGATCAAAAGTTATGGCCCTAGGAAGTTGGCGCATTTTCTAGAAGATACAATTGCAAATGCTCTTTTAAAATTTGAACTTCATGTTGTAAATTTTCGGCGCCAAACCACCTAAACTCAAATTGGAATGTTGTTTTGGCTCCAAACTAATGAGGAGCCCTATTTATGGGTGGGTTTCTAATTTTTTGGTAGCTTTTTAGGGACAAGCTCGCATATTGCGAAAGGGTTATTATGTAGCTTTCTGTAACTTGCATGTGTTGTAGAACTTGGGGATTTGAGATCCTCTGCATGTAAGAAGCTCCATTTTCTAAATAGTAAAATTTTTCTCTCTTGCTCTGTGGGTTATCGTGTCTCTAAGTCAGGTCGGGGCGTTACAAATCATTTAAACTTCAAATTTGAATTTGTTGATCCGAATTGTCGAGGAGCTCTATTTATAAGCTCACTTAACTGGGGACAGTCACATGGTTCTCGCAGGCCGACCTGCCTGACCGGTAGCTCATCAAATTATTCTCCAGCCCAGGGTTATTTAGCGCCCCCACCAAGGGTTTACGAGGCACAGCCCGAGACATAGAAAAATAAACCCAAAAAAGAGAGAATAATTTTATTATTCAGAAATGGAGCTTCTTACATGCAGAGGATCTCAATCCCCAAGTTCTACAACACATGCAAGTTACAAAAAGCTACAGAATAACCCTTTCGCAATATGCGAGCTTGTCCCCCAAAAAGTTCCCCAAAAATTAGAAACCCGCCCATAAATAGAGCTCCTCATTAGTTTGGAGCCAAAATAACATTCAAATTTGAGTTTAGGTGGTTTGGCACCGAAAATTTACAACATGAAGTTCAAATTTCAAAAGTGCATTGGCAGTTGTATCTTCTAGAAAGTGCGCCAACTTCCTGGGGCCATAACTTTTGATCCGGGTCTCCGATTCGCGAACCGTTTGAATCGTTGGAGAGGTCTCGAAGTCAACAACGCGCTTAAAATTTTCTACGCCAATTTTAGCAAGTTTTGGGGCCATTCTGGAAGCTCTAAGTGCCTCAAATGCAACTCGAAAGATTTTTAGGTGCAAATCTGGGAAACTAAAACTGTAATATCTTTCAACCCAAGAATAGAAAATAAAAACTATAAATTAGGAATTTCATTATGACGAAAAGGGTATCCAAAAATGTAAAAACATCTAAATACTGAGAAACTTGAAATTTAACTATTTTTGGGTGATGCAAGATTGCCCTTACACCACTGGATGCTCCTGCATCAATTCATCTTCGTAGCACCTTCTAACTTGTTGATGGTTGTGTTTCCCTCAGATCGAATGTACGAGCAATCTAAAAATAAAAGCCTAAGTCCTACACAAGCTTTGAAGGATTTAATTAAAGTCTATGCCTATGCCTATGACCAAATGACTCAAAGAACTCTAAGTCTTAATATGCCAAAATAATGTAATCTTTGTGCGTAATCCAAAAATGTGAGCAAAATAGCATTTTATAGAAAATGCAATTTTGAATGGACAGACGAGATCGACTTTTGACAAAAGCCTAAAATTAGAGGATGAGATCTAATGTGACAATCCCTAATCAGGGTTAGGGCAAAATCATTAAGTGAGTGGTTGAGATGTCATATGAGAAAATCGAATCGACAGTTGAGAATAAATGAGATAATTAGTCCAAGAAATAAATATTTTCGAAAATCAAGAAGATAAAGATGGCTTGATTTGTAAGATTCAAAAAATCAAGAAGATAAGAGGTGGACAGAAAAGAAGATTTGAAAAATCAGGAATCAAAATAAAGTTATTTGATTTTTTGAAGGAAAAAGATTATTTTGAATTAAAAACAAATTTAACTCAAAAAGGAGGAAAAATCATGTGACAGTAAATAATTAAAATCTTTAATCATTTACTAAAAAGTGGGAAAATTAGAAAGTGGGATGATTTAAATAAATTATTTTATTTAAATTAGAAAAAGACAAGAGATAGGAAGTGGACAATTTTAAATAAATAACTTTATTTAAAATCGGAAAAAGCGATGGTGGATGATAATTAAATAAATTAAGAATTTATTTAATTATAAGAGGTCATGAGATATTAATGACGCATTAAATAAACAAAACTTATTTATTTAAATAATCAGGAGGAAATAATGGACAAGGATAATTAAATAAATTAAGAAAATTATTTAATTATGAGAGACATTAGATAATTAGTGACGCTTTTAAATAAATAAATAAAATTTATTTATTTAAATAATCAAGAGGAATAAAAGAAATGAATTAATTAAATAATTATGAATTATTTAATTAATAGTTGAATTTGGACTATAGACAAAATATGATAAGAAATAAAAAATATGGTTTGCGAGTCTAGGCCATTTTAATGTGTCTACAAAGGACTCAGATGAAGAAGAAAGGATTGATCAAGAGGCCCTTGACCATGAGGAGAACAACCTCGAGGTAAAAAAAGAGAGGAAGGTGATCATGAATCACCCAAAGGAAAAACTAAGGTGCTTGATTGGTTGGAAAAATAATTACAGAAAAAGACTTTGGTGGCTACTCATCTGAATGCTAGACTTGAAGCAATACTAGCCAGAGCCCAAACAAAGACAAGAAAGGAGAAGAAGCCTAGAGTCTGCTCTCATATTACGGTGGATGCCTTTTGATCTATGACGATATAGATTGCTACCCCTATAGTGGATAAGGATATAGGCATCGTGCAAGTCCAAAGTTATAGTATATTGACAATCAATCTATGCCCAACAACCCATGAGTAGAAAATAGATGAATTCTAGGGGTTTGTGGCCTCTTTTGTACAATAGATGAACAAAGACCAGTCTACAAAAGAAGAGATGAAGGCACAAGTGGAAGATCTCATTGCCTATATTCAACAATGGACATATATAGAAGAGGCTCCAACGACATCATCCACACCCACTCTTCTCTCCTAGGAAGAGCTAAATAGAATGGAAAAGATGAAGAATTGGACCAAGGCCACAATGGATTGGCTCCATCAAGTAATATATAATGGTGACATGGGTGTCTGTCACACTGCTCGGATGTTCAACAAGTTTCATGATTTATGAAAGTAGTTGGAGGCCATAGTAAAAACATGCAATAGGTTCATTGAGCTATATAGGATTATGTATCCTAAGCTTGAGAGCATCCGCAAACTTCTCAAGAAAGTATGGGAAAAGGAGTTGGGGCTCATAGAAGATGATCATTGGCTGGTAGAAGCCTAGCAAATGGGCCTAGACCATAGGAAGGAAGTCCTAGAGAGGGTCTTTCATGAGGTAGAACTTGACCTTGAATGGGTTATGGAGCATCAGACCGATAGTGAGGACTACTTAAAAATGATGACAAATTATGAAATGCCCACCCTAGAACTAGATCCAGAGAGGATAAAGACATTCTTTCATAAGAAGATGGAGAAAGGGGTTGTAGATGCGTTGTCACCATATTTCATGGACTTTACATCAAGGGATTTCAGCCAGTCCAAGCAGGTTATTAAGGCCACGCCCAACTGCACCAAACACTAGGAGCAGATCATTAGGAGATTCAAGAAGTTGACCTTTCAAATCCTCCAATCTGACATCATGGAATGGGACAAGCTCCAAGCTTTGATGGGAAAATTTGTGGAGTATGCCACCCTCCAGAGAAGTGTAGGAAAACCAATCATTGATGATGAATATTTGATAGTGTAGTTAAAAGAGAAGGCATTCACTAGAAGACAAAATTGCTACAGTGTCAGAGCCACTAAATTAAAAAATAGGGAAGAGACAAAAGGTGTATTTTATATTGTTATATTTCAGAGGTAGGTGAAACCCTAATGTAAAATGAATCTTTTCCACACAATGAAATTAAATCTTGTCCATTCATTTCACTTTTGTAAAACTATAAATAGGGTTCTCTTCTCATTTTAAAAGAGAGAGTTGAGTTGTTGTGTAAAGACATGGTGTAGAAATTTAATGAGAATTGCATTGTTTTGATGGGTTCTTGTGTTTCTTCACATGTGTGCATGATTCTTCTCCTCGAAATTAGATTTAAGCTTTGTTTTTCTAAGTTTAAAGTTACTTTTAGTTGTTAGTTCGTGTTGCACTTTAATGGTGAAGAATGTTATGGTGTTGATGCCTCCCTTATTCATAATTTTTGTTGTTTATTGATGATGAACAGTAGTGTAAAGTTAGTCTGAAAATTACTTTATTGTTGCACTTAAGATTCATCTATTATTCATGATTCATGGTGAATGGATAGATGAAAATCTATAGACCTTAGAAGATTGCACTAGTTTCATGAGACTACAAGTTGTTTTGGTTAAGTGGAATTAAGTTTTAGGAAGGTTGTTCACTGTAGCATCCTCCATTGTTACTATTCAACATTAGTTGTAGGTCTAGGAAACTATCTATCCCTTTTCCCTTTTGACTCTTCTTTGAAAATTAAAGTTAAGGTAAAGTTCCAGCATCATTGTAAAGCCAAATCTGATGACAAATATGAAGTTTTAGACTTTTGTTTTGAACTTGCAGAAATTGCACTTCATTAATAGAGTTACACAAAACTCCATTTGAAAATATAATTCCTTCCAAGCTTAGTTGATTATAAATGCCCTTTGTGATTACCAACAAATCACATCAATCAATTGAGTTGTTTTTGCAAGTCATGATCTGACACCCAAGAGACCTTAGGGTGATTGTCTGAAACTTAGTTGCATATTTTCACCTTTCAAGAGAGGCATTGCACTTGTGTGTTGCCTGTGTTGAGAAGTGCAAAAGCACCCCTCAACATTCTCCAAAATTGACCTTTGGTACCATCAACTGAGAATAAAGGAAGAAGATATTATGAAGACTACTTTTTGAACTTGGAATGGACATTACAAGTTCATTGTGATACCGTTTGGTTTGACCAATGCACCTACAACTTATATGAACCTCATCAATAGTGTGCTCATAGACTGTTTGGATGAATTTGTTTTGATTTTCATTGACGACATCGTAGTTTACCCAAATTTTGTTAAAGAGCATGATAGGAACTTGAGGATAGTTCTACAATGGTTGAGATAAAAGAAACTCTTTGGAAAGCTATCCAAGTGTTCATTCTATCAAGATAGGATGCAATATCTAGGCCATATTATTTTAGTTGGGGGAGTCTCTATAGACCCTGAAAAGATCAAGGCGATCATGGAATGGTTGGTGCCTCAGAATGTGTTAGAAGTTCATAGCTTCATGGGCCTCGTAGGATACTATAGATAGTTTGTGCAAGGGTTCTCCCAGATTACATGTCCAATTACATCACTCCAAAGAAAGGGAACACAGTTTGAATGGACTAAGAAATGTGAATAGGAATTCCAACTCTTGAAGGAGAGGCTCATGACAACACCAGTACTGACTATCCTTGATCCTAATGGAAGATTCATTGTAATCACAGATGCTTCAAGAGAGGGATTGGGAGTAGTACTAATGCAAGATGGAAAAGTTGTAGCTTATGAATAAAGGAAGATTAAACAACATGAAGTGAATTACACACTGCATGATTTAGAGTTGGCTGCAATAGTTCATTCCTTGCAGATGTGGAGGCATTACCTCTTGGGAAACACATTTGAGCTCAAGAAAGACCACTTGGGATTGAGATGCCTTTTTACTCAACCAAACCTTAATGCATAGTAGAGAAGGTGGTTGGAATTCCTTAGTGAGTATGAATTTGGAAATGAGTAAATAAAAGGGAAAGAGAACAAAGTGGCTAATGCTCTTAGAAGGCAAAGACATCTAGCAGCCATGATCTCGACAAGGTCTAATTTGAGACAACAGGTGATACAATAATTTCCAGGGGATGAGCACTATGAAATAGTGAAGAGAACCCTAGCAAAGAATCTTTTAGATCATCAGTTCAATGGGTATGAGATCAAACCATATGGAATTTTGAGATACCAAAGAAGAATGTATATTCTACGCTCTGGAGAGCAGAGGAATTTGGTAGTAGAAGAGGTTCATAATGGACCTTATTCAAGACACCCTGAAGTATCCAAGATGATCATAGAATTGAAAACTATATACTTTTCGCCTAAACTCAAGAAGGATATTGGATTATGTAGCAAGATGCTTAGAGTGGCAATGATTCAAGGCTAAGCATGCACATCTAGCAGGGATATTGTATCCTCTTGACATACCTAATTATAAATGGCAGGTGATCAATATGGAATTTTTATAAGGGTTACCTTTGAGCAAGAATTGACATGATGTCATCTTGGTTGTGATCAATAAGTTGACCAAGGTGGCACATTTCATTCTAGGAAACCTTAAGGATGGATCATTGACCCTAGCCAAGAAATTTTTCCAAGAGATCTTCTGCTTGCATGGAGTGCCAGAGACTATCATTTCTAATAGAGACACTCAGATGACCTCAAGATTTTGGACAACCCTGAATTCCACATTAGGAACCAAGTT
Source organism: Sequoia sempervirens (assembly GCA_007258455.2). Taxonomy (NCBI): domain Eukaryota; kingdom Viridiplantae; phylum Streptophyta; class Pinopsida; order Cupressales; family Cupressaceae; genus Sequoia; species Sequoia sempervirens. Next base: position 197,993,770 of record VDFB02000007.1, read on the forward strand.
TAACTTTAGCTTGGCTTATCATCCTTAGACTGATGGTTAGGAGGAGAGGGTGAATTAGGTAGTTGAAGACCTCCTCTAAATGTATTGCATGGACCAATAGTATAAGTGGGAAGTGTACTTACCGTTGGTAGTGTTTTCTTACAATAACTCTTATCACACATCTCTAGGTATGGCACCGCTTGAAGCTCTTTATGGGTGAAAGTGTTGTACACCCATCAATTGGGATAGATTAGAAGATAGGATCATAGTAGGACCTAAAATGCTTAAGGAGATGGAAGAGAAAATGAGTCATTAAGAGTAGACTAAAGGAGGCAAAAGACCGACATAAGAGTTATACTGACAAGAATAGAACTCTTAGATAGTTTGTGTTAGTGGATAAATTATTCTTAAGAGTCGGACCTCATAAAAGTTCCATTTATTTTGGAAAGTCTTCCAAGTTGGCCTTGAGATACATGGGTCTGTTTGAAGTCTTGGAAGTGATTAATCCCGTTACTTATAGACTTTCTCTACCACCTACTTTGGCTCGACTTCATAATGTGTTTCATGTTTATTTGCTTAAGCCCTATCATCTTGATGTAGCTCATGTGCTTGATTAGAAATCCTTGTAGGTATAGGACCCATGAGTGGTGCTAGTGGAGCCCATTAGAATCCTGGATAGACACAACATCAAGTTGTAGAGTAGAGATATTGCTTAGTTTAAGGTCCAAAGGGACCAATACTCAGAAGACAATACTACTTGGGAGGATGTGGAATAAATAGAACACTCCTTCCCACATTTGCATTCTTAGAAAGAGACTTTTGATAAATTTGTTTGAATTTTTTTGGATTGAATATTATAATGTTTTGGCTTGGAACAATATGATATGATGTTGAAATAGACATATATACTTCAATTTTGATTAAATAGACATCAAGACAATATCTCTTCCAAGAGGGGAAGGATGTCATAACCCAATTTTTATTGCATTTAAATTATAATATGATAAATTGAATTATTGGTGAAATTCAATATGTTGAATGAAAATTTTGATATTTTTGAAAATTTTGAAAGAAGTTGACTGTCGTTGACTATGTGATCTTTTGAACTATCTTATATTTTATAAATATTGAATGCTACTGATGAACCGTGTAAGCACAAGTGTGTGCAATTACAGGATGATAGGTTGAAGGATGAGAACATGATTGAAGTAGGATCATTTAGACAGATCAAACGGTAAGCTTGATGGAATCTAGATGTACACACCACAAATTAGCATGACAACTACATTTGAAATTCATATAGGATAATTATATTATCTTGAAATGATTCGATGATTGAAAAGGTAGACTTGTGAAATGAAATACATGTGAAATTATTATTTAATTGTCTATCTTGATCTTATGTTTGAGAATTTAGAATAAAGCGATAGTATGACTTAACATGTAAATGAATGTATGTATTTCAAAAGGATTATTTAAAGGATAAGAAAAAGCTACTACATTTAAAAATTATTGCTCGAAATAAAAATAAAAATCTCATTCATATTTAAATGTTGATATATGTACATGAAAACATATATATATAAATACACACACACACATATATATACATGTATACATGTATATACATATATATACATACATACATGCATACATACATACATACATACATACATATATATATATATTATGGATATATATCGAAGAACGTACATTTGTGTGCGAATATAAATAAATATATGTATATATATATATTTATATTTCTTAATAAATCAAATTTAGAACTTAAAATTATCACTATTGAACTAATAAAATTCAAACATCATGAGAAATATCTCATGATTTCGTGGCCTACCATCAAAATTAGGGAAAATATTCAAATTTTATGAATGGGGTGGCTAAACATTAATTCCCATCAAGATTCAAAACAAACCCTTTAGTGGAGGCATAAGGAAAAATAAATAAAGTTGTCATTTTGAGGGCATATTATTGATGCCAACTGAGAGAGAACTGGTTGTTCGTCGATCATTATGGAAGAAGTCGAAGGAAAAATCCTCACATTTAGAGGTATTTCATGTTTTTACTCGAAATCCTTGCATTTTCTAGTTCATCTTTTCTTAAGCACAGTATGATATTTTATATTGATGATTCTATAGAATCGAATAAAATTTGTTTTTTAATTTTATTTATGCAAATAATTTGATTGAATTTTATATATGTTTTATGTTGTGAGAAAGGCCATGTTAGCCTCTATTTTCTCGAAATACTCTATACATGCTTCACCAAAGGCTTGAAAGCCAATCATGTCTTACTCTGTAAGTTTTGTGATGTCATCACCCTTTATGTATCAGTTGCATGTGCTTTTATTTAGCTCATCACATGGCTATCAGGTGAATCGATAAGCCTGTGATTTGGAATGAAACGAATCTTAAATCATTATCACCCTTTAAGGGTAGGTAGTGAATATTTTAAAAAAAATTATGTGATACTTTAACCTGTATGTTAGAATCCATTCGATGGCTTCCCATATGGTGGGAGAACAATCAACTTCGATCTTAGATTGATGGGTATCATTACTGTAAAGTGTTACCTCATCGCAGTGAGCGATGGTGAGGCTTATGTTTCCCATTATTGTAATATGATTTTTATTATTCCCTGTAGTTGTGTTATCCTTACTATGTCACAGTGATATTAATGTATCATGGCACCTCATCCACAGAGGATGATGGTGGAACAATGAATCACTCTAACTATGTGCTTGTATGTATAGTATGTAAACTATCATTCTCTGTGAACGATACCCATATCATCCTTTGGAAAAATATAACCAAGCCAAGGGTCGACCTGCATGGCTTCAACCTTGGATACTGTTAATGCTAAGCAACAGTCAATCGACTGTTGGTTGTTCCATAGAAAAATAGTGATATAATTTGTTAAAATTTAGTGAACGAGGGTTCTTGAAATCCGAGCCTTGTTAAGATTGATTCTAAATATGTGTAGAATATTACTTTTGATAAAACAACTAGTATGTTGTTTGAATTTTATTACCTTTCAAGAATCAATACCAGAATCATTCAGTTATTTTCTTTATATGCATATTATATACAACTGTTCTCAGAATGATAGAGTTTTAAATAAAACATGAGAATGAAAGTTATGTTATTTTAGAATCTTTGACCATAATTATAATGAATAGCTAAGGGTCCCTAATTGAGACTCAAATAAATGAAGCATTGGTTAATATGGAACTAAAACTGTAAACTTTTGTAAACAAAATTGTTTTGTTATAAACATTATATGTTTAGTTGTAAACAACATCATTTTGTTATAAACAGTATATGTTTAGTTGTAAACAACATCGTTTTGTTACAAACAATACATGTTTAGTTGTAAACAACATCATTTTGATATAAACATTATATGTTTAGTTGTAAAAAACATCATTTTGTTATAAATAATATATGTTTAGTTGTAAACAACATCATTGTTTTATAAATAGTATATGTTTAGTTGCAAACATCATTTTTTTGTAAACAGTATATGTTTAGCTGTAAACAACATAATTTTGTTATAAACAGTATGGTTTTGTTGCAAACAACTTATTTTGTTACAAGCAGCATATCAGTATGTAGAAACTGTTCAATAGACTTGTTCGTAGTTATTTTACTTATATTTTTGACAAAAGATATGTCAATCTATAACCTTATTTGTATGGAAGTCAATATGATATAATGGTTTTTATTTCAGAACGTATGCACAAATCAATAACTTAAGTTGACACATATATGTGTATGCACATAGACCTTTGTTTACATACACACACATACGTGTGACATACCTTCTTTTGTTACCTATTTAATTCATTCTTAAAAGCATACTAAATTACGATCAATGTAATCACGTGACATGTGCTTGAAATGAATGGATAATGTATTGACCAGTTCTGTTTGATTTATTTTCTAATTTTTATTTAAGGTAAAGAAATAAGTAGACAAAATTTATTTTTCATAAATATGTGATTACAAAATATTCTCTTGTTTGAATAGAACAACAACACCTAAGTAGACTATAGCACCTCAGTGTAGATTCTACTAGAGGGTACATAGTTGCTAAGAGAAAAGTGTGTTGTTGAAAGTTACCTTTTGGGATGGGTGTTGAAATGGAGTTTAGGGAGTATAGGTTTTTGCTTTATCTAAAACCTATCCTTTGTTGTTGCAACTTAATTTTTATGCTTGGCCAAGAAATTAGCTCATTATGTATGAATGGACTTTGTGATAACACTCTCTACCATTCCTAGCATAGATCTTGCATTTTTCTAACTCATAGATAGAAATGCATGTTGATGTTTGGACACACACCAGATTCCACCTTGCAAATTGTTCTCTTGCTAAAATTTTTGTGTAGGGTCGGGTATTCTTCAAGTTGGAAGAATTTTGGGGAAGTGTAAGCTTCATGGCTGGGAAATAAAGTGCTTCAACCATGTTCTCATCCACTAGATGAGGCGAGTGTCAAGAGGAAACCTTGGATGTTTCATGATTACCATGGTCTATGATGTAACTTTGATGTAACCTTGATGTGAAATTTTATACATTGTATTGACTTTGTGGCATTATGAGCCAAGTCAACTTTTCATTGTAATTGACATTTGGAAATGAATAAATATTATTATGAATCATATTTTAATTGGACATGTGTGGCTATGACTGAAAATAGCTGCTTAGTTATGTCTTTTTAAAATTAAATATTCATTATGTCATTGCAACACTATAATTAAGTAATAATTAGAATGGGTTATTACAGAGTCCCTACTAATGTCTAGTAAACTTTGTGACAATCACACAAATCAAAGGGAAAACCTAACTGAATAGTCCACTTGAACCTTTGGAAAGACCATTGAATTATCAACTAGGGCTAGTAAACTTGTTATGGTACTAGCACTATATGTGCTTTCAAAGACTTAAAACTACCTAAATCATCCTAGTAGAAGTATTGCATTTCTTAGGAACACATAAAACTGCATAATAGTAGGGGAAGTAATGTTGGCACTATTGCTACAGGTACCTACAATATACGATTGTACCTAATTTTTTTTCAAGAAATGAATGTTGGAATCTAACTGATATTGATAACTAAACCTACACATCATAGTACAACAAGATTAAGCAAACCAAATCATAAATGTGAAACAATAGTTTTTTATGAATAACTCAAGAAATCTAATTAACATGCATTTATGAAATAACTGCTACAATAGAGGTAACTATACAGAAAATGAAGTGAGGGATAGTTACCTTGAGTGGCCATTTTCCAAGTGACTTCCTCCATTGATCTAACTCAAATATAGCTTCTTATATTAACACAGTCATAATAACTCAAAACCATTCGTTGCACAACTTCAAAATATCACATAGGATTATGCTATAATATCTTATTCATGAAATCATAATTGAATAATAAACATTGTCTAAATAAGAACAATAACTAATTGAAAAATATTTGGTAACTATATCTACTATTGAACAATTAACTAACTCCTATTACCTCAACCAATGAGCCATACATATAGGCATGGGGGGAGTTTATTAAAATAAGGACTCTAAATTGAAATCATAAATCACCTCTCTCTAGATATCAAAGTGTGATAAAGACTAAGCAATATATAAGTTAAAAAAGAAGAGTCCAAGTAGAATTGAGACTCTGTTGTAACAAAACTAGAATGTGGGCTATTTGAATTAGTCACATTAGACTCCTAACTATAATAGGGTTCTTTTCCTTCAACATATTTATTCAATTTCATAATGATGCATAATAATATTCATTAAGTTCCTCCATGTTGTAGTTGTTGCACTCAGTTTATTTTGGAACCTCCACTACTTTGTTGTCTAGGAACTCCTTTTGCTATGAGTTGCACCTCACAATTGTTGTGGGCTATAGTATAGCTCCTCTAGCTGCAAAGAGTTAGTTCATAAAACATGTATAAGTACTAAAAACCATAACTAATCATAAATATCCATTATAATTCATACATATCCATACATAAATTATGCAATAACCATCACATCGTAACCATATTTCCATATACTTTAAATTAGGTTTAGGGTTGCATACTAAGCATAAAAAATAGCATAGTGTAGGAATATGTATAAGATAAGTGTCTGAGAATTTCTATAAACTTGAATAAAAACATAAGAAAACTATCTAATGATTGGACTAATCAGTTAGCAATAAGAAGGGAGCCTCCCCTTTCCGAGAGGAGATATTTTATCTCACTATATTGTGGCTGATATAACCATTTTGTTATTAGTTATTTGATAACCCAATATTCACCTAATGAATATAAATTGAAATAAATAACACATAATAAATTGCACATTACATCAACTATGTGGCTTGTTTAAGCCACATGAGGGGAGGAGGGGAGTGATGGCCTCAAACCATAAAATATGATAGAATGTTGCATCATGGTGGTATCTAACCACATATATGTATGAAATATGATGGTGCTCATTAGTCCACATCATTGAAGTATCCAATATTCATATTTACAAGTGGGATCTAAATCCCCATCACTATGGTTCGTAGAATTCCATCCTCTACCCATGGGTTATAAACATCAAGGAATAAGTTTTTACTATGAACCAATGAGTTTGGTTCTAATGTGTGGGGGAGTAGGTTATGGACAACATCCAAGGGAATTAATAGAGCTCCTATTGGAGGTCCTCTTCTCTCTCAACCCCTATTTACACTAGCAGGCTCTCAATCTAGTAGGGGATACATATGCTAGGGGTACATATCAACATAAGAACAAGACTTACACAATGGAAGAAATCACATTTCATTTAGTAGACACACATCCACACATAACATATTTACATTGTCTCTTAGATATCTATCTTATACAAAAGATAATAACAAAGTGTACACATAGGTGATTGTTCTTGACATCTACCCACCTTTATTTCAAGTTGGATATCATGTATCTCATACTTGGGGCACAACACATTTACTAGTTTTATTTCCACATGTCACAACACAATACAATTGAGGAAATCCGCCATGCTATAACATAAAACTAATACACCCATGACCAATCACTGTGTGGAGGCGGAGGCTTTGTTCATAAGTGTTAAGTATGCCATCAGCAAAGGATACTCCAAACTTTGGGTGGAAGGCGATTCTATTAACATCATAAACTATCTACATGGCACCCATCCTCCAAGTTGAAACGCTGGCCATCTTATCAAGGATACAGTTATTATGTTGCAATCTTGTGATGAGACTTGAGTCTCTCATGTCTATCAAGAAGGAAACTTGTTGGCAGATTTTTTTGCCAATGAGGTTGTCAGCCTAAATGAATTTCGTTCATGGGAGGAGGGATCAATCCTTCCCAAGAAAGATAGGATTTTATTAAGGAATGATGGCATGGGATGAGGTGTTGAGACATGTATGATCTTACACCTTCCTTCAGTTTGCACGCTTTTTGAGAAGCTTTCGACTCTCTCGTCTTCAGTTGTGTTTTTTTTGCAAGGGTCTTGTGAATTTTGTGGCAGTTGCAATGGGTGGTGATAGGAGTTGAATTGAGCTGCATTCTTGTGGTGACATTCGAAGAAAGAAGAAGCTTTGGAGTATTTTGAACCATGGGAATTTCACTCCATTCTTGGAAATATTGCATGGGCATGACCCTAATGCCTCGGTGCAATTTGTCTCAATTTGGCATAATTGTAAGCTAAAGATTAAAGGTCTAGAAGTGGAGGTCAATGAGTATTTTATTGCCACTATTACATGAATGTCGACTATGGGTAGGAAGTTTTTCAAGGATAGAAAAAGCAATGAAGAAGCGATGGTTCAATTTTTCAAAGATGATGAGAGGAAGCAATTAATCAAGTTGGAGAGCTAGGGTTATGAGAGAACTTCCCTCAAGAAAATATGGGCAAGTGTTGCGGAGGTCCTGATGTGTTACATGACTCTAGAAGGGAGATTTAGGGCTATTCTCAGTCACCATTTCACTCTCCTCAACCATTTTTATCATGGTTTGTTCATTTCCTTTCCTTTTTTCCTGTTATCTGCTTTGGAGGTCTCGGTTTACATGCACCTAAAGAAAAGGAGGGCCCCTATCCTCCATGAAGGTCTTATCCTTCTTATTATGGAGCACGTTAAGGCTCTCATCTTGGCTCTGGCCATCAAGGGCAAGGAAAAAGCTGTTAGTGATCTATCTGGATCATCAGGTTCAAAGTCCCCTTTGAAAGAGGATGACGAATGGAACGAGGAGGAGGAGGATGCTTCCCCTATGGCTATGGCTACGTCTTTGAAGAAGAGGAAGGTGGCTAGTGCCAAGTGTACTAGGTTGCCTAAGCAATTGGCCCTTTCTGAGAGTGAGGACATGAAGGTGGGGTTGGGTGATTCTTCTCCCAAGTCTATGGAGGTGGTTGTTGGTAAAGTTGTTGTTGGTGGCGGTTCAGAGGTGAGGACACAGGGTAATGTTGAGGGTTTGGTTGATAAACTGAGGAGGTTGTCAAAGAGAATTTCCAATTTAAAGAACAAGGCTTTTGAGGTACCAGTCAAGGACCCTAGCGTGTTTGGTGAGGAAAAGGATGTCGATGAAAAGACAGTGGCCATTGAGGATTCTCCCATGTAGGACCTTCCCAAGGAGGAATAGGATGGGGAAATTAGGGGATTGGATGAGGAGAATGCTGAAAAGACAAAACCAAATAGGAGTCCTTGAAGGTAAATCCTCTTTCTGAGGACTTTTCTTACCTTGACAATGATGCTAGTTCCATGTTTGATTTACTCGATATGGCTAGGGTTGGGTCCACTGGTACCTTTAAATTGGCTAAGTGGACTCTTTAGGCGTTCAATAAAATAAATATTAAAATCAAAGGTTTAAAAGAGAATATGAAGAATGGTCTAAAAGGGTTTGTGCCAGACATTCTTATAGAGAGAATGGTGGACCTTGAGGGTTCTTATCATGATTTTAAATCTTTGTGTGAGGATAGATTGGTAGTTGTGGAAGCCAAGGTTTTAGGCATAAATATGGAGATCAAGAAGTTCATGCAGGAATGCCACATCTTAGTCAAGAACAATGTAGACTCCATGAAAGTCCTATTTAGGAAAATTAATGAGCTAAGGGAGGATCAGTTTTACTTCTCCAAGCTTATGGAGAAGGAGCATGTGGCCAAGGGCAAGGGAAAAATAGTGGCCAAGGATGACGACAAAGGTCCTGTTGGCAAAGGGTTGGCAGATTGGAAGAAAAAATTTGATGTCGAGAAGAAAGAGTTGTTGGATATTGTCAAGAGGCATAGGAACCAGTAGATTGAGGTCACCAACACTCTAGGTGGCTTGAATTAGTGTCTTGTTTTTTCTTTTTGGTTTTATGTTCCTTGTTGGGGGTTAGTTTCTTTTAGGTTATTTTGTTGTTGTGATACTGTTGGGTGTTGTTGGTGGTCTTTTGTCTTACTTTTAGTTTAGCACCCACCTGTTTGTGTTTTTTGGTTGTTGGGTTGCTGGTGGTGGTCATTTGAATATTTTTCTTGGAAACATTTTTTATCCCCAGTTGTAAAGGGTTTTGCGTCCCTTCAAAACTTGTTTTTCCCTTTAATAAAATTAATACACCCATAGACACTTCCTTTTCTTCTCAATTATGTTAATGTCTACACACTTTGCATATGTAAAAGAAATTACTAGATAATACACCACTATAGCCTAAATATTACTATGTTTTCATTAACTTTGAAATGCATGATACATTACACTTTTATCTTACTAATTTGTTTGTCAACATTACACATATGGTCAAATTTATTTTTCTTCCTCTTTCATGTAATAAGGTTTATTATATTCACTAATGTATCTGTATTAGAAATTTCAATATAAGTTTTCATAGTATGCTAAAGAATTTTTAATTCTACTTATTAAGGAAGATGGTCAACCCTTTCTTTCAAAACAATACACTATAATAAAATAAACAAAATCAATTCATAAGGAACATGATAACTTGTGGTGTAGCACTTTTCACAATTCATTAGTATCTATTTACAAACCTTACATTTTACATCTAGATTTGAATCATCTAATCATATATTTTAATCATCAAACCTAAAAGTGGTTTTGATGCAAGACCATCCTACAAAAATGTGTAATCAACATCACACAAAAATAAACCTTTTCATCTTTGTTTGTTTTCTATTGATTCAATTTTGGTTTTAAGTCTTTAGTTGTGGGAAATGCTACATTTTTGTCATTTCATTCAACAAAATATCATTTGAGTTTTGATTACTTGATTGATTTCATTTTCATTGATCTTCCAAATGGAGATAAAGATTTTTTATTTTATTGGTTGCATAAGACAATAATACAGGAAATTTTTTAATATACATTTTCTTATCTGTGAAAGGTATAAGGGAGGCATTCATAGCAATAGGGATACAAATAATTTTTATGATATATAGAGGGAAGTGGAAGAGAATGGTCACAACATGAAAAAAATTAAGAACAATGAGATGATAGAGAGGAAGGACCCACGTTGCAATAGAATGGAGAGAGAAGAGGACAAGGGGGATGGCACAAGGAGGACATGTAAGAAATATGAAATTAGTTTATGCTATTCCAAAATTTCCCAGGCCATGGCACATGAATAAAAATTTAACACCACAAAAGAGGGAGGATCTTTATCATTCAAATATGGCTTATTAATGAAATATTTTGAGTGGAGTTAATAATTGGTGCATCACATTTGAAAATGCAAAGTAAAAATGTGAAAGGTAGTGCAAGAATTTGAAAAAAATAGAAAGGAGACACAGAGGGAAGTGGAGAGATTAGAGGGGTGTGTTAGGCTGCAAAATACAAGGAATAATGTAGAATAGATGTAGGGAAGGAACATTGGGAAAAGTCAAATTGGAACTTATTTATTAGATTGCACAAGATGATTTTCCATGAATAAATTGGATCAAAATTAAATTTGGAATCAAATTTTGTTTGAATGTTAATTAGTGCCTAGAGAATAGTGTTAGACTAAAATAGTTAATTTGTTGTGAAATTTTTAACCTATTTCAATTGACAAATGAAAATTTCAAATTGAATCATTGTTTTGATATGTAATAGAGTTGTTGATTTTCATTGATTGGTAGCAGTTTGGGTGTTGATATTTTTTTTGCATCAAATGGTATCAAAGCTAGAGGTTCTAAGCACATAGGCAGAGTGTTGAATGTGAGGTAGCCTATGCTAGGACCTGCAAGTAGAGAAAAGTGTGAAGGTTGTAGAGAAGAATCTCATGTGAGGGTTTTTGTAGGTAGGAGGAGTCCTAAGCAGTGAGAGAGTTTGGAGGCACACAATTATTAAGAGTATGATGTGGATTATAGATTGAGGTGAGATTACAATAGACAAAGATGAGATGCATCATGAGGAGACCTATGAGAGTATTTTTCTATGAACAATATTGGGAGAAAGTAGAAAATAAAAAAAATGAGGAGATGGGAGAGATAGTCTGTGAGGAAGTGGGGAAGATCCAGGCCAAGATAGATGCATTTGAGAAGAATGTTGGAAAATATGAGAGGATGTTGGTAAAGAGAAGTGAGAAGAAGAATGAGGATAGTGGAAAGAGTGGAAGAAAAGAATGTTGCAGCCTAAGAAAAAAGGAGAAATATGTGAGAGTAGCCCCTACCAAAGAAGTTGTAGTGAAGACATGCAATGAAGAAGGCATAAAGAAGTAAGAATAAAAATAATGGTCAAGAGGATGCAAGTGCAACAATAGAGGCTAAAGATGGAAAAGATAAATAATATTTACTATTGAGGATGTTGGAAATAGATGAGGAGTGGATGGAAAAGCTTGCAGTTGTAGTGAAGGGTGAGGAAAGAAAAGTTGTAGCTGATGATGATGCGAGAGTTGCAACAGTGGAGAAGGATGAGTTAAATGTAATGTTCAATTTTTTTACAAAGAAGAAAGTAGAAGATGTAATTATAGAATTGTGTGTAGAAATGGTAGAGGATGTTGTAGCTGATAATATGGATGGAGAGTGTAGTGTAAAATAATGTATCCCTTTACATTTTCACACCTAATTTGGAATTAACATTAAAATTAACGTAATTATACCTTAATTTAGTGTAGTATGCATTTTACATATTCACATTAAGTTTAGGGCCCTATTAATTAAAATGGAATTAATTTTTCCTCATTTATAGTGTTGTAGTGTGTACCTCTTTACAATTTCACACTTATTTAAGGATCCCTTAATTAATTAAACTTAATTTTTCTTAATTGGCCCCTTTAATTAAAATCCCAACCTAATTAATTGCATTTTCCGAAGAGGAAACCCAACATTCATTAATGCCCTAACATAACACTTCTCATTGAGAAATGCGTGTCTTAGATGAGTGACCTAGGACCCATTGAGCAATGTGGGTCCTCACTTAGACCTAGGACCTAAATTTAAAATATATTTTTTGTGGTATTTTAATATTTTCAAATTTATATTCGGATGTTAGCTTGTGATATTTGAATTTCAGGAAATTAAGGCTACATATATATAAATATGAGGTCATTTCACTAAGTTTCTTCTAAGAGTTTCTAAGAAATATAGAGAATTTTATGAGCACTTTCAAGAGCATTTCAAGGAATTTAAGAGAAGATTTATTGAAGATTTATTGCGGCAATTAAGATCCAATTGTCATGTCAAATTATTCTTGCATCATGCATGTTTTTGGAACTAATATGATGATGTAGGTTTCATGTCCATTCAAGCATTCAAGACATTATTTCAAATCAAGGTTCAAGATCCACATCCATTGAAGTCATTTCATGCAAGTTACAAATCTACATTCCAAGGTTTACTCAAGGATTTGGTGAGTTGTGACATTGAGTTGTTCATTCATCATTCATTTCATTCTATTTTGTTTCATTTCAAGGTTTGATTACCAAAATGGGGTTTGACCAAGGAAAACCCCCATTCACCCAAAAATATATCTTTTTCCCTCTCTTTATGTATTGCAAATTTATAGCTTGAAGATCTCATAGTTGCAAAATTGTAAAGTTGTCAAAGTTGTCACTTTTGTTGTCATCTCATGGAAACTTGGATCTTAGATTTATTTGTAATTTTATGACTATGAAAATTGGGAATCTTAAATTGCATACATGGGAGACGAGGACCTAGAAATAGATTTTTGAGAACCCTACCCAAGACCTATTCACCATAGGGCAAATGAGTCCTCAGTTAGCTTTTGAAAACACCATTTTGTGAGAGGTATACAACATTTATCCATTCCATATCTTCCAAAAACTTTGTAGGTTCCTTTAGTTTTTTGTTTAATATACTAAATCCAATTGATAGATTGCATTTTGGAGTTGATTTTCTATTTTTAATCTTTCTCCCCAAAGTGTTGTTTGACCTAGACCCTCATCCTAACACAAAAAGAGAAATTGCAAGATTCCTTAAAGAATTCACTCACCTAAGGGTTGAAAGTGGATTTTAACTTGAGGGATCTCATTTCCTAAATGAAATAGAAGAATAGGTAGGTTCATTGAACCTATTTTTCCCTTTTTATTTATAGTAAGTTTGGTGAAATATTCCAAATTTAGTATAAAACCTTATGTGTTGAACCCCTAACCCTATTTTTCTATGTTTCAGTGAGGAATTTCGATGGAGGTGGTTGGTGAGTGGTGGGATGAATCCCATGAATGAGAAGAGGATAATAGAGATTATTTGGTGGAGAAGGATGGACTATGGTGGACATGAGTCTACGAGGGGAAGGAAGAAGAGGGTGCAACGTTGTTGGAGGATGATGACGTGTGTTCTATCAAGATAATGGAAAAAGAGGAAGAATGATTGATTGTGTGCACAAGATTCAATGATGGAGTTCATTGCAGGTTGGTTTCAACCTAGAAGTTTAGCTCGACTACTCAACTACACCTTTGTGCATTTATGCTCACAAAATTCCTACTTGGTGTTTCTGATCTAGGAGCATCTCGAGTGAATGCATAATCAACATTAGAACAAAGAAAAAATAATATTTGTTTGGTTTTCAGTCTTTAGTTGTGGGAAAGGCTATATTTTTCATCATTTCATTTGATGAAATATCATTCAATTTTTTATTTCTTTATTGACTTTATTTTCATTGATCTTTTCCAAGTAGAAGGGAGGCATTAATAGCAATAGGGATATGAAATTTTTTAATGCTATATAGAGGCAAGTGGAAGAGAATGGTCACAACATGGAAAAAATATTAATCACCATGAGATGCCAAAGAGGAAGTACCCACATTTCAGTTTATATGGAATACGAACATGAAAAGACAGTAGCAAGAAACTACAAATGAAGCGAGCAAAACATCAAAAGAAGGACAGGCAACAATGCTAAAAACCTAGTCACCCCAAGGGTGAAAGAACTATATAGTTTTCAAGCCTTTACTAGAAAAATAAGTGGGAACAAGACCCCCACAACCCACATAACAAGCCTCATAGCTAAAAAAATAGGTCTACATGGACATAAACCACAAATATTCTTCAAATTAGGCCTTGTAGCCAGCATAATAGGCCGCTAGGTCACAACAAGAGCTTCAAGGGCCCTGTAGAGCAATAGCCAAGCCATCCAATGAGCTGTGAACACAACAAACTTAAACAACATCCACCCCCACATGTACAACAACCAAACAACAACAAATAATTCACTTATGGATTCAGTTTTAGAGTCATTAAATAAGGTAGTGTTGTTGGAGCCAAACAACCCCATCTTCCAACAAACCCCTCCACCTCTATAAGATAATTGACCAAGAGAAATATATCCACAACAATAGAGACCCACACCCCCACCAAAACTCCACCTCAATAGGAGTGGCCTCCACCTCGATAAGAGAACCAAGGGAGAAGACCAACTGAAGAAGGAAGAACAACCCACCAAGCCCACAAAACCACTATCCACCTCTATAAGATAGGTCACCACCTCAATAGGAAGGGTCTCCACCTCGATAGGAGACCCAGACTGTAGAGCAAGGGAGACTACACACACACCAGTGGAAAGAAAATACCTAGCCACAAAGGGTAGCGGAAGCAATAAGGCCAACAAAAATAATGAACTCAACCCCATCAAGTAAGAAGCCATCAAGACAACACAAATCCACATTTTCAAATGTATTTCGAACACCACTACTTCAAGAGAAGAAACAACCACCACAATCAACAGAGTAGTAAAAACCTAGGAGGCCAAAGGTATCTCCAAAGCAAGGGAGTTGGAAAGCTAGAGCTCAAGTAAGGGTAGAGAGAAGCAGAACCCCAATCGTTCAAAAAACCCCTCAAACCCATGGTCGGCAACCAAAATATGTAGAGCAAAAAGGAGAGGCAGATGAACACAACAAGAGCTTAGCCAACCCACCACAAACTAGTTCAAAGAAAGATAGGGGATCCTCCACCCTCAAAGGATCAAAAAAGACTACCAAAAAATACTAAACTCCAAAGGAGAGAGAGGAAATCTAGAGCTCACAAGGAGATCCAAACCAAAGGTCAATAAAGCAAACCACTGCACCAATAGAGAGAAGAAAAACCCTGAGATGTCATGACACCCCTCAAAACCATGTTCCCCAACCATTATCTAAAGAGAAAGAGAGAGAGGAATAACAAAATAAGGGATCATCCACTCAACAGTGAAACATGGCACAACAACAATGAACTCAAGAGAGGATAAGCCCAAAGTAAAGAGATTTGAACAATAGTAGAACTACCAACCCAAGGTTGACTAGCCAATAGTAGAGCAGACTCCACACACTCGAAACACCAACACAATAGCATGAGTCCAAAATGCAAAAATATACCAACACCAGAGGCCCAAACATGGCTAGGAACCCACGCATAAGATAGCCCCCAAGAAACCAACCATAGCAAGGGAAAAGGCCAGGGTAAAAAAGAGGAAAAATAAAGAACCCCAAGCACAAGGCAAAACATTCATAGGAAGGAGAGCACACACCACACCAACACCTCTGAAAGGCACCATCCACCGAATGCCAAGTAGAGAAGGCAACAAGGCCAAAGAGAGGACTCCCTAGATGCATGCTTTTCTTGCTTATTTGCATGCATCTGGAGTTTCTTTGTTTAGTTTTTTTGTTTTATTCAAGTCTAACTTAATATGTTTTTGTTTGATCAATTTTTTTCCCTTGTTACATTTTTCTCAATGTAGTGTAGTCCCTGCTTTATTTCCTATTGCAGGGCAAAGGGAAAACGTTGAGGGATAGAGGTGATTATTTCAACCTAGGTTTTATGCTATAGTAAGGTGGTTTTAGATTTGGAACAATAGTTGTATGGGAGTACAAAATGTGTAAACGTATAGACTTAGAAAAAAACATTTCACCACTAGTTGCAATCACTTATTTGATAATTGTAGTTTTTGGAATCTTAAACTAAAATTTATCAAAAAGGTAATAAATTTTTCATGCATCTCTACAGGAATGTTTATAGTCTCTTTATGTTCTTCTCATTTTCTACCAAAAACTAACTATCCATTAAAAATGCTATTTATATGTAGGATCAAAAAATACCTACAATAGTTTTATTACTATAACAATAATTTTGTAACTGAGATACACATACATTTTTTTCTTGCGAATAAAACCCATGCTCCAGATATTTTAAGAATAACCATGGAATTCATACATTGCTAACAATATCTTTTCCAAAATTTAGACTATGATAATAACAACCTTCTTTTTCCAATAATAATGTCCTAGTTTTCTTCCCAAAATAACATATTAGGTATATATCAGGTTCATGTAATACCAATCACAGACATGCTCTTTTTTTTAGAAATAAAGGGTATTCCCTTTTTTTCCTTCAACTATTTGTGATTACTACACACATTTCTATTTTTCTTTGAAATACATAGGATACATAAAGCTAAACCAAATAATAGACAAGCATTTAGTTTATTTGACCATTTCCTTCTACAACAACTAAATTAGTATGTATGGTGAAGTCTGAAATAGCACACATATGTGTATGAATATGTATTTCTCTTTTATTTTGGAAGATAGAGCTATTCTTTTTCCTTTCTCTTTTTCTTAAAAACCTCACACAATTATACAAATGTTTCATTCATGCTTTAAGAAATATTACACAGTCCTTTTTAGGTAGCACAATAATGATTTTCACATAGGGTGGATCATATTTAAATTACATTACAATATTATTCACAATGAGATACTTTCAATTCTACAAGCTTCTTTATTTTTCTAACTTGCGCATAGAACAAAGAACTCTTCCAAAGCCAATGGTGTTCTAACCACTCAACCTTTGGCTGAAAAATTAGCCACCCCCAAGCTAGGAGGTAACCAAGCAACTAGGTATACATAATATTCAAACCAATAAACCTGTCAAAAATAAAAACAACACCAAACAAGAAACTCCCATATAAAGGTTGCACACTCACATAAGGATTCTACAAGAATCGAAAGGTGGGGATAGAGATGGACTACAATTCCATATGGGTAGACTTATGAACAAGTGAAATAACAAAAATAACACATTTTCCTTCTTTCTAAAATAACCCATTAACCAAAACTCCACATACAACAAACCATCCATACTACCAATCTACATATACACCATACCATCATATAAACTTGGGTACTCATACCCTTGAGCATCTCCTTCTCAAAGGATGAATTAGCTCCCTATAGAGGTTCCTACAACTTTCAATCCCCTACAAAGGATGCTCTTCCCAATTTGAGTGAGCTTATCCTAATACAACCCCAACCCAATACACACATATACATGTACACATAAAGCATAGATAACATTCCTCCATAAACAATATAGACACTTAAAATCGTCCTAATGGATATTACACATATAAATTTGATTACTAAAACTATTTTAATCCTAATTCACCTCTTTTCGACCATTTGATTAAATTATCTTAATTATTTAATTAAATTCATCACTTTTATCTATTCATTAGATAACCAATTTTATCAAGTTAATTCATCCCCTTTCATACTAATTATCATCTTTTTTAATTAGATAATGTGAATTATTTAATTAAATTTATTAAGTCCTCTCATTTAATTATAATTATAATTATTTAATTGGATGTCATTAATCCCACCTTATTAAATAAGTTAATTGTTTAATAAAGTTCCTAATCTCCTCCATCATGCACAATAAAGTAATTTCTTAAATTACTTAATTAGCCAATTTCTCTCACCCTCCCACTTATAAGGGGATATTCCCATGGAATATTCCTCCATCTCCAATGGAAATATCTTGTAACAACTTCCTAAATTTTAGGAAGTGTGCTTCTTCAAATCAATGAGATCCCATGATTAAAATAATTGATCCTTCCCAACTTGTATTCTCATACATTGATTGGAATCCTTGATCCATGTCATCCCCTCTTATTGATTTTTATCCATTAATGGATCAAATCAATCTTGACCATTGATTCAACTATTTTTCCTATAAATAGTCCTCATTTATATGAGAAAAGGATCCACTTTCATTTAGAGTAATTGCACTATAGTAAATTTTAGAGCATTACTCAGAATAATTTAACCATTTAGCATCTATTTTAGTTAAGCTTTGCATCCATTTTAGCTTATCTTGCATATATTTTAATCAATCTTCATCAATGACATCCATTTGAAAGCTTGTTTCAACCAAGTAATTGAGAAAGGGTTGACATTCCACATCAATGAAACACCAATCCTCCAATGGGATGAGGTTTGAGGAATTAGATTAGTTTCCATTATGCATTTCTAGTTTGTTTCAAGTTTAATGGCTTCTTTGTTTAATGTTTTCAATAATTTCATTGGGAGCTTGACTTAACTAGTTAGATCTTGGTTTATTTATTGTGGATCAACCATGTTTAGCTTAGGTTATGATCATACCCTCCTTCTAGTGTTAGAATGTCCCATTGGATATGGAGGAATATTCCATGGGAATATCTGCTTGCAAGTGGGAAGGTGAGAGAAATTAGCTAATTAACTAGTTAAAAAAATTACTTAATTGTGCATGATGGATGAGATTAGGAACTCTGTTAAATAATTAACTTATTTAATAAAAAGGGGATTAATGACATCCAATGAAATAATTAAGACTATTTAATTAAATGAGAGGACTTAAGAAATTTAATTAAATAATTCACATTATCTAATTAAATAGGATGATAATTAGTATGAAAGGGGATGAATTAACTTGATAAAAATGATTATTCAATTAATAGATGAAAGTGGTGAATTTAATTAAACAATTAAGATTATTTAATTAAATGGTCGAAAAGAGGTGAATTATGACAAAAATGGTGTCAATAATCAAATTCAGATGTGCATGGATTTGACTGTTGGACATGAGATGTCACTTATGGATGAATTCTTTAGATACAACTAGATAATGATTGCCAAGGAAGACCAACACAAAATAATGTTTACATGTCTGTCGGTCACCTATTGCTAGAATATGATGTCTTTCGAGTTAAAGAATGCTAGAGCTACTTATCAAAGAGCAATGAAATTGATCTTTCATGACATGATCCATAAAACTATTGAAGACTATGTGGATGACTTTTTAGAAAATTCAAGAACAAGGAAGGAGCCTATAGAAGTACTAGGACTAGTATTTGAAAGACT
Source organism: Sequoia sempervirens (assembly GCA_007258455.2). Classification (NCBI taxonomy): domain Eukaryota; kingdom Viridiplantae; phylum Streptophyta; class Pinopsida; order Cupressales; family Cupressaceae; genus Sequoia; species Sequoia sempervirens. The sequence goes on from VDFB02000007.1 coordinate 198,013,345, forward strand.
CAAAGAGTACAAGGTGCAGTTGAATACAAAAAAGTGCATCTTTTATGTAACATTAGGAAAAGTCTTAGGGTGCATTGTGTCACATAGAGGAATTAACATAAATTCAACTAAAGTCAAAGCAATTCTAGATATGGCGCCACCACAAACACTGAAACAAATGGGAGGTTTACAAGGTAGGTTATAGTCTATCGAGAGATTTATAGCACAACTGGTCGATAAGATCCACCCCTTTTCTCACCTTCACAAGGGGATAACATACAAATGTGATGAGAAATATGACAAAGAATTTCAAAAAATCAAAGATTATCTACTGACACCTCCTGTCCTTATGCCACCAATACCCAATAAACCTTTTGTAGACACCTAAAAATGACCTAGGCTTGCAAGCTTCATTTTTACCACTTTCGTCCTAGCATAATTAAGACATTTAATTATGTCCTTGGTCCACATTCCACTATTGATTAAATAATTCATAATTATTTAATTAATTCATGTCAATTATTCTTCATGATTATTAAATAAATATATTTTATTTATTTATTAAATACGTCATTAATTGTCTTAGAAGTCTTCCCTTAATTAAATAAATCTCTTAATTTATTTAATTTTCCTTTTGCATTTAATTCTTCCTGATTATTAAATAAATAAGTTTTATTTATTTATTTAATACGTCACTGATTGTCTTAATTAAATAAATTGATTAATTTATTTAATTAATTAATCTTATCTTCTAAATTAAATAATTAAATTTAATTATTTAATTGCCAATTTCATATTCTTCTCATTTTAAATAAATTAAATTATTTAAAAAGTCATGTCAATCCTAATTGTCAGTCCTTTTTGATAAAAAATCTAAAAAAGATTATTTATTCTCACTCATAATCCATAATTTGAATTATTTTAATTCAAATTAGTAATTAATCTTTCAAAAATCAAGCAATCGGGTAGATTCTTGATTTTCCAAATCTTATCTTCAGTCCACATCTTATCTCTTTATTTTTCAAATCTTGCAAATCAGACAATCTTATCTTCTTGATTTTTCAAAAATCTTGATTTTCTAATTAATTGTCTCTTTTATTTTCCACCGTCGATCTGATTTTATTCTGACCGTTCGATTAAGGATTTTTCCCTAACCCTAATTAGGGATTCTTAGGTTTAATCTGGATCATTCATTTCATCAATTTATCTCGTCCGTCCATTCGAAATGGCCTTTTCTATAAAATGCCATCTTCTTCTCATTTTTCAAGGACACACACACACATGCTGACATTTTGCATAGTTATTATAGACATTTATTTTCACATATTTTGTCATAGGCAATTTTAGTATTCAATATAGTCATTTGATCAATTTTGACATTTGTTTTAGACATAGGCATTGGCTTTTAGACATAGGCATTTAGACACATCAAATCCTTCAAGACTTGTTGTAGGACTTAGGCATTTCCAGATTGCTCAAACAACGAATCTGAGGGCAACATTATCCAGCAAGTAAGAAGGTGCTATGAAGGTGAAACATGGAAGGAAAGGAAGGTATAATCTTTCTTTGTTTTGATTTTCCATTGTTTTTGATAGCCTATTTGGATTTTTTATGTTTATTGATTTAATCAGCTAACAATCTAATTTTCCATTGATTACATTGGTGAACCTGACATTTTGTAGAGAAATTTGTGTGTGTTCTTGTTTGTTTTCACTATTTTGCAGGTTACAGCCAAGAAGTCATACGAAATCCCGTCACCTTCATTTGAACACAGAAAAATGGGAGAATAAAAGATGCTAAAACGGTTTTTGGGTTTTGTAGATCTCAGTCTCAGCTTTCTAGAACATCAAACGGTTTTAAATTTTGTTAAGATTTGACAAAGTTATGGTTGTTTTAGTGATCGCTGTTTTTTTAATTTCATTTTTAAAACCCACGTTTTCTTTTGTATATAACTTTCTTTTTGTGCAGAATCGTGGAAAATATTTTCTGGGTTTTGAAGATTTAATTTTCAGCTTTCCATGGATATCTACTACTTGAAATTTTGTTAAGTTTGGAGGAAGTTATCACTATTTTAAGTTTGATGTTTTCATTTAAGTTTTTATTTTTTATTTTTGTTACTAATCTTTGTTGGTAGTATCAAATTGGTATATTCCCATCCTTTGAAACTTATTGTATAATAATTTTGCTTCCTAGAAAGCAGCTGTCTTTCTTTCTACAATATCGTCTTTCGCGGCATAAAGAGGCTGGAAGCCGGGGCCAGACATCATAAATTTCTTCCAATACAAACTAGAAAGACGGGTCGATCTTTCTTGAAACCTTCCAAACAGATGAAGATAATCCAATAAAGGATTTTCTATTGTTATATCTTTAATGTGGCGTTGGAGTTTTTCGTGGGCCAAAGACATATTCAAACTATTGACATGAGGTTTTGCAGCTACGCTTGTCAAAGACTCATTTCTCAAACAACGTGTTTGTGATTACTAGTGTAGAAAACACTTCATTTTGGTGCTTTTAAAATGAATGCGTGTTTGTTTATGTTTAATTGTGCTTGAAGGTGGTAGGTGATTATGCTCTCACCTTATGAAAACTAGGTGATCAGAAAACCAGACCCATCTTATGTTGTGTCACCCTTACAATTTAGTAATCGAAGTATCCTCTCCCCTTGCACTTTCGAGTGATCCTGGGTGTAAGAGAAACGGTTACTGAATCTAGAACTTGGGCCCGTTCTAGTGGGAAAAAGTACTCACCCCAGGACGACTCAGACCAATAGCACCCTGACACTGAGGGACTTCCAGCCGGTATATAAAAGTGGGTTCTTGGGGAAATCTCAAGAATCACGAGTGTGGTTCCAATGAGATGGATCTGAAAGGGGACTCTCGCCGCATGGATCATGCCCCATGAACGGAATGCCCGAATTAAATACCCTTTGTTTTAGTGTCCAACCATTCTTTGGCCGTTGCTTGGTATAGTGCAGGGTACAGTATCATGCCCGAAGACACTCACTACTGATCCCCTTGAGTAGAGATAGCAGTTCTTGGGAAGTCACTACCCAAGAATTCAAATTTGGTGTGCTCTAATGACGTTAATGAGCCGTGGAGGGGAGCCAATGCCACCAAAATTCTAAGCTATCCACTCTCGAGAAGGAAAGGTGTTTATCACCAATCCGGGGTATATTGGTGGGCTATACCAAGTATACAAACCCTTGGCCTATTGGCCTTTTAGGATTGTACTTGTCTTATGTGTGTTTGCTTACACCCAAAACATTGTGCTTGTCAAGTGCTTATTGGATTACTCAAACATTATACACAACAGTCACAAATTTGGACACAAACAATCGACCTTGGACAAATCAAACTTTTGAACAAAACATCAAAAAACAATCTTAGTCCTCATTTTGAACCTTAGACTTTTCATTGTTCATTTTAGACCTCATTTTGAACCTAGACTTTGCATTAATCATTTTAGTCCTTCGTCAGCATTATTGTCTTAGTCCACATTTGACACTTTGGCTTTGATCACCTTATCATCTTACATCAATCATTTCCTTAGACAAACATTATCATCACCTAGTCATCCTAGTCAACATTTTAGGAAACATAGTCTTGCATTGTCATCCTTTATCCAAAAAATTCAAAAAACATAGGTTGTCATCATCCTCACATTTAGTTGTCATTGGCATCATCCTCACTTGCGAAAATCCCTTTTACGGTTGAGACTAGGCTTCAAAGACAACAACAACAAATGAAAAACTTTGGACAAGATTTCAATCCCAACATCGACAATAACACTTATGACACAAACCAACATTGGGCTTTTTATGACCCATTTCACAACATGAACATGCAATCTTCCATGAACATGCCATCTTCATCACAAAAAAATTATGAACCATTCATACAAAGAGACCAAAATGGACAAGTATATTGGAAAGACATAGAAGCTACAACGCAAAATCCTGATATATTCTCCTTTGTAAAAAAATCAGTCTTACGTGACCCTCAAAGGTATCTAGCCATGCTTTTGGATGAAGGGGCTAAGTTACGACAAGGCTTTGACATAAATACTTTGCCACCATCTGTCTACCCTCACAATCAACAGTCATTTGACACAAATCCTGCCATTAATTCACAACAAACGTCCACTTATCATTCTTATCCTGACCTTGACAAGGGAAGCCAACTGTCCAATAGTCCATTCCAAACCTCCATGTCATATTTTGACTCTTCACCTATTAATTCCGTCAAAGTCTGCATCCCTTATCAATCATCTACCAACTCATCTCAAGTCCCCACATCATACCATACCGATCCGGTCCAAGTCTCCATGTCCTCTTTCAATCAACCTTACACCAATCCAGTCGAAGTCTCCATGTCATATCCTTGTCCTTCAACAGTTAATCCAGTCCAAGACTCCATGTCCTATCTTTGTCCCTCACATGCTAGTCCAATGCAAGTACCCATGTCCTATCCTAGTCCTTCATATACTAGTCCAGTCCAAGTTCCCACATCCTATCTTAGTCCTTTGGTCATTAATCATTTTCAAGTCACCCCCTCACAAGCCACATCTAGTCATGAAAATTCTATCATAGTCCAAAGTCAAATACCATTTAATAAACTTGAGGATACATGTCAAAATGAAAGCCCAAAGCATGATATTATAACATCACCCTCATGTCAAGAACAAGGTAGTCCATCCCATGACCCTATTTTCGACAACCCCATCTTTGACCAAGACCCTACCATTGACCAAGAAATCCAATTCCATGACAACCCCATCTTGGACCAAACCCCTACCATGGACAAAGAAATCCAAAATGATCCACTCCTTGACCTTTATGCCATTCATGATCAAGCACTTGCTGACCCTATAAAGGCCTCAACTATTGACACTTCCCAAGATGAGACACTTGCCTCCATGGGACACATAGATGATATTCCTCCAGAACAAGAATCTTCCACTAGGGACATGCTTGCATATGATCAAGTTATAGCTAAAACCATTGGGCTCTATGACACTAAACATAATGATGGCTTCGAAATTTCCTTGGAAGCACCAACAGAATCTACTGAACTTGACACGTCACACGATCAGACCAAAGATATCAGTTAGGAATATGTCCAACATGAAAATGAAGCTAAGACACTTTATCAACTAGGGTCATCTATCTTTGTCAGAGCAGACTTTCTTATAGAAGAAAATATTACAAGTGACAGTGTCCATAGACATCATGATGCGTTAGCATCTTGCTTTCAAAACAAAAAATACCCCATCGCAAATAGAATATGTCAAAGCATGCAATATCAAGGCAAAAGACTAGGCACACACGAGCAAGGCATTCTAGAACCAATACAGCTTCAGGAAAATTACAGACATCAAGGTCTTGGCTATTCCTCAGTTAGTAAATCAAACGATGCTAGTGATACCTCCTCGATACTGGGGGCAACTTTGTCAGATACAAAATTCAAAATGGATTCCATGAGAAATCCTTGTCATAAGATTGCTGCCAACACCCCATCCACCCACACCATGAACCGTCATTCCATCATGAATAAACCTTCCCTTTGGAACCAACAAAAACAAAAGTCTTACAAGTCAAAAGATCATAATCAAATGTCAAAAGCCATTGAATCAAACAAAAGGACAAGTGGACAAATGAAATTAAAATGGATCCCAAAGAAAGATGGATCAAACAAAGACACCAAGTCAAATAGAAAAGTCAATCACAATGTGGAGCCACAATACAAGAGGACTCCCACATATAACACATGTCCACCTCCTTCAAAATGGTCATCAATCAAGGCATATAAAAGTGTTGGTTCCAAACACCATCCCTCCAAAATCTATCATCCACCATACCAAGTTTGGAGAATGAAAAGTGATTCGTCCAAACATCCAAATAACCTTTCCACGTCCACCATCATTCGTCATAATCCTACATCTCGCCTAAAGTCCAAAAATCCTACGTCACAAATCCATCACATCATGGTAGCAACTCTTTACCACAAGGCCTCTCATGGAACTCTATCGCGATGTGCGTATTTTGATAAGGCCAACTCTAGTATCAGAAAGGATCACAATGACATCGATCATTTGTATGCAAGCGCTATGATCTTGACATAACAATTGCTTCAGAAAGGACATTATTGGCATATTATGGCACCAGTCTCTACATCGACACCGTCAGTGGATTCAGAACAGTCAGTGGTTATCTAAAGCATCCAGGCTATCCACAAAATCAGAAATACAAAAAAAATCAAAAATCAAAAAATCGTCACCCTGATGAAAACCTGGAAAATAGGCGTCTTGGTGACACCAAAAAAATTAAAAATTCAAAAAAATAGTAAAGAGAAAAATTTCATCTAATGGTGAAAACTTGGCAAATAGGCGCCTTGGATAAGTACCATGATGAAAACTTGGCAAACAGGCATCATGTGTAAAATAAATCATCTATGTGGACTTTTACACTTGGGGGCAAGTCATCTCATTTCCCATGCCTTCCTCATGACATTGACATCCATCTAAGCCCTATCATTTCCACACATTTTTCCCACTTACCTCAGTCTTGACATAAAACTGGCACACATAAATCATGCTTTGGGAAAACTTTTGACATGTGTATCCTTCAGTCATACACGATTCACAAAACATCATGTCATTGACCATCATAGTCTTATTGTCCTTGTACGACATAGTCCTTGAAAATCATATGACAATTCCATTAGTCTCATGTCTCTTGTCTTTTACCAAGGCCACCTCTTATCCTTTCATGCCTATCACCTATCTCGACTTTCCCTTGTCAAATGGTCTAAGGATAATCATCATCCCATCTAGTCCTAACCAAGTCATTCCAAATGCAACGAGTCTAATTCATACAAGCACATTATCCAAAATTTTACTTGACTGCGTTCCTGGCCCGGCTGTAGACCTCGATACTTTTGTCACATTATCGTCATCGTCCTCACTTTGTTTTGGGATGCATCCTTCCCACGTCAAACAACGTTGTCATCACCTGACAATTGGTATTCAGCTTGACTAGGGGCACAATCATGTTTGTCCTTGGATTCTCATGTGTAGGCATTAGTCATATGCATTTGTCACGATTCTCTTAAACGTCAAAAATCCAAAAAAAAATCATAAAAATGAAAAAAAAGACAAACATCATAAAATGTCCTAAAAAAAGACAAAAACATCATAAAAAGTCTTGAAAAAAGACCAAAAACATCATAAAATGTCCTGAAGAAAGACCTAAAAATCATAAAACGTCTTGAAGAAAAACACAAAAACATCCAAATCAATGTCAAAATCCTAAAAAAGGAGTCAAAGTCAGTCATATCAATCAGTCTTTGTCATTGTCAAACTACGTTGTCTTTGCGCATTTGCTACGTAGGCAAGGCCATCAGTCGATGAGTCCCCGAGACATTAGGTCAGTCCTTTTAGGTTGGTCCAAATAAAATCATGGCATTTGTCACAATTGTCACATCGGTCAAATAAGTCAGACATAGTCAAACTCAGACACAAGATAGTCATTTGAAACATCAATGTCAAAATTGGTCAAAATTAGACAACACAGTCCAATCAATCATACTGTCAACATCAGTCAACTTGCCAAAACATATTACTCAAAACAACGTCAGTCTCGTCACTCTTTGGTCCTCTTCAAGATGTGTGCTTCTTGGAGTTGGACCTCGTCAAAATGTCCTTTGCCTTTTTCAGGATGTGTCATTCCTGACAATAGGATTTGTCAAACTGTCAACACCGTCAAATTGGCAAAACTCTTAAATTGTCAAAACTGTCAAACCGACAAGAATTCAATCTTTGGCAAACAAACATTGGCAAACAAAATTAAATGGCTGTTAATTTTTCTAGTCTATCTTGTCTTATATTTTGACTATTTTGTCTATTTTTATCTGATATTTTTACTCTCTTGTCTTTTTGGTCATGTTACTAGCTACCTCGAGGATGTCCCTTGAAGGATTTAGAGGTGCGATGATGTCTCCTGGCCTATTTTATTTTCTTTGACTGCTGTCTGTGGATTGTCTTGAGAAAAAGGCTGGGGCAACTTCGCCTTTAGTATGAGTTACGACATTCCTGGTCTGTGACTGTCTGTTTTTTAAGTGGATGACCTTGCACACCCTGGTCTATGTCATACCATGGTGTTTGTTGTCCATTTGTGTCATTTTTACCGCCCAATGATGATTAAGAGCAATAAATATTAGTCCTATGGCAATGTTTTGAAGGATTTGGTCTAGGAACTTACATGCATCTCCTTTAGTCATGTCATCTTCTCTCTCTCAACTCATATAAGCATTGCATCCATATCATCATCCATATCTTTTGCACTAACAAGTCTTTGTCTCTTCATATTTTAGTCTTCTCATTAATTTCGAGAACACACCCATGTTCTTGGAACCTGTCTGTCCTCTCGAGGGGGCATACCATATCCCTCCTCGTCATTTTTCCTCATCTTATTTTGTACTGGGGCATATTCTTGGCTTATTTTCTTTGTCACAATGCGACAAGTGACATTATGACAAAGAGGGGCAAAATGTACACCTAAAAATGACCTAGGCCTACAAGCTTCATTTTTACCACTTTCGTCCTAGCATAATTAAGACATTTAATTATGTCCTTTGTCCACATTCCACTATTGATTAAATAATTCATAATTATTTAATTAATTCATGTCAATTATTCTTCATGATTATTAAATAAATATATTTTATTTATTTATTAAATACGTCATTAATTGTCTAAGTCTTCCCTTAATTAAATAAATCTCTTAATTTATTTAATTCCCCTTTTTGCATTTGATTCTTCCTGATTATTAAATAAATAAGTTTTATTTATTTATTTAATACGTCATTGATTGCCTTAATTAAATAAATTGATTAATTTATTTAATTAATTAATCTTATCTTCTAAATTAAATAATTAAATTTAATTATTTAATTGCCAATTTCATATTCTTCTCATTTTAAATAAATTAAATTATTTAAAATGTCATGTCAATCCTAACTGTCAGTCCTTTTTGATAAAAAAATTGAAAAAGATTATTTATTCTCTCTCAGAATCCATAATTTGAATTATTTTAATTCGAATTAGTAATTAATCTTCCAAAAATCAAGCAATCGGGCAGATTCTTGATTTTCCAAATCTTATCTTCAGTCCACATCTTATCTCTTTGATTTTTCGAATCTTGCAAATCAGGCAATCTTATCTTCTTGATTTTTCGAAAATCTTTATTTTCTAATTAATTGTCTCTTTTATTTTCCACCGTCGATCTGATTTTATTCTGACCGTTCGATTAAGGATTTTTCCCTAACCCTAATTAGGGATTCTTAGGTTTAATCTGGATCGTTCATTTCATCAATTTATCTCGTCCGTCCATTCGAAATGGCCTTTTCTATAAAATGCCATCTTCTTCTCATTTTTCAAGGACACACACACATGCTAACATTTTGCATAGTTATTATAGGCATTTATTTTCACATATTTTGTCATAGGCAATTTTAGTATTCAATATAGTCATTTGATCAATTTTGACATTTGTTTTAGACATAGGCATTGGCTTTTAGACATAGGCATTTAGACACATCAAATCCTTCAAGACTTGTTGTAGGACTTAGGCATTTCCAGATTGCTCGAACGATGAATCTGAGGGCAACATTATCCAACAAGTAAGAAGGTGCTATAAAGGTGAAGCATGGAAGGAAAGGAAGGTATAATCGTTCTTTGTTTTGATTTTCCATTGTTTTTGATAGCCTCTTTGGATTTTCTATGTTTATTGATTTAATCAGCTAACAATCTAATTTTCCATTGATTACACCTTTTATTTTGTATATCTTGGCTAGATCAATAACTTTAGGTGCTCTTCTTGCTCAACATAAAAAAAATAAGGAGAGAGAAATTTACTATATCAGTAGGACTTTGGTTAGATACAAGATAAATTATTCACCCATTGAAAATGCTTGCCTAGTAGTGGTGTTCGCTTCACATAAATTTAGAAACTACACTCATTCACACCAAATAAAGCTCATTGCTAAGATTGATCCATTGAAATATCTGTTATCCAAGAAAACTCTCACTAGACGAATGGCTAAGTAGGTAATAATCCTAATAGAGTTTGATATAGAATATGTGGAGCGAAAAGCTATCAAGGGGTAGGTCATCGTAGATCAACTAATAGAGGCACCTATCTATGTAGAGAATCCATTGGTGTCTAAATTTCCCAATGAGCTAGTGTTTGTCCTCAAAATAATGGATCAATGTAAGATGTACTTTGATGGATCACATACACAACATGGATCTCGAGGGGTATGTGCAGGATCATCATGGAAAAAATAGGCCCTTAAGTGGAAAAAAATTCAAAACAATCAGAGTAAAGCAACTTGTAAAAATTTGAATAAGTTATTTATATTATTTCAAAAATATGTAAATAGAATATGTAGAAAATTGAATGTAGTTTCTAAACTACTAGGTTTATTTATTTATTTTTTTAAATCTATTTGGTGAAAATTTGAAATTTCAATGCAGTAGTACTTAAATTTTAGGGAAAAATAAGAAGTAGGTGTCTATCGACCACCTAACCACAATAAAATGATAATATTTTTTAATAAGATTTTAGATATAAATAGAGGACTCATGTCTGGATGTGATGCATATTTTTTTTGTAATTTTTTTCCAAGTAAATAATTAATTATGAATTTTTATAACAACTTTTAAAAATATAAAAACTTGTATGTGACCACCTTAACTTGGTCAAAACTTCATGAAATTCATTTTGTTTTTAAATCCTATAGTATGCGAAGCATAGAATGTGACACATGTTTAGGATTCAACAAATGTGATCTTGTTTGAAAGCAATCAATCAAGACTTTAGTCATAATTCAAATAGAAAATGAATAATAATTATTAATTAAATTCAAAGTAAAGCATAATTTATATTGGTGGAAAGCTGAGAATCTCCTTTAAAAACCCTTTTTTTTTCATCAATTTTGGGTAAAAAAAATTCGTCAGCCACATATCCTACACATACCCATCATATCACCACTTTTTGCCCCATCATGATCCTACACATACCTGGAGAAAGTATTCTATCCATCACCCCATAAGGTGATTGTATTCCTAAGTATTAAAAGAGCTTCATACTTGGAGATGTTTTTAGTGTATGGAAAAGATAGTTGATAAGGATTGTGATACAGTGGAAAATCCAAGAATTAAAGGTTTATGGAGATTCACAACTAATTGTAAATCAAGTCAATGATGATTATTAGACCAAGGATAATAAGCTCACACCTTACAAAAAGATGGTGGAAAGTCCCAAATATTTCTTCATCGACATCATATTTGAGAAAATACCCTATGTCAACAACTAAGCAATTGATGCTATGGAAACTATTGGGTCCTTGCTAGACATACCGCATAACATTCTTAAATATGAATTCCTCATTGAGAAGCTTCTCATACCAGCATTCAAGGTACCAAAATCTGAATTCATATGCAAAATCATTGGTCTCGGTTCTCCTTGGTATAATAAAATCTTCATATAGGTTATTGGAATATACCCATAGCTATGGGACAAGTGCTCTGAAATCATCTATCACAACTTATAGTAAAACATGGTATCCCCAAACTGTCTCTTGAGTAGTCTATGCAAATATGGCCCTCTATGTGGGCTACACTATGTCCTGAACCTTGCCAAATTGACGTGCCACCTAGTCAGGTAGGTACCTCTCTACCATGGCATTCTCTCATCCCAAAATATATCTAGTCTAGCGAGCATAAAATAACTTCTCTTCGTCATCATCTAAGGCCTCCATCTAAAAGCTGTCATGTCATCAATCACTCGCCACCAATAGTCCTGAAATCCCTATGGTACCTGTGTGTTGTAGGGTGTTCATGGCTCCATATCTATAAATAATAGGCTCATCAGGATCAATGTCAACAAGTGTTATAATAGGTTAGAGCACAACAATGTGCTCCCACACCCAAATGTACAAAAGTGTGACTCCAGGCCCTAGATCCTACCCCCTTAAATAAATAATCTAGTGCATATCATGGTATCGTGAGGTGAGAATGATGGGACCCCAAGCATAGAGTGTCATTCTTTGAACCATCCCCGCCTAGGCAAGCCCCCAACCCAAGATAAATCCTTTTCCCCATCTATTAGGCACCAATACTATAGAAATCAATGCTTTGACAACCAATGTAAAATTAGGAACCTTCCCTCTTTACTCTCCTAGGTCGATCTAATGACTATCATCCCAAATATTATCTAGCCTAAGCATATCAAAGATCACGTCTTGACCTACATCCATGTCGTAGATGAACCTCTCCCCATGGATTAAGACTTGCAATATGTGCCACATGTCCTCTAGAGTAATGGTCACCTCTCTAGTAGGAAGGTGGAATGACGAAGTCTCATTGTGCTAGCACTCCACCAATGTTGTCATCATCACCAATTGTGTTGAGAAAATGTGTCTCAATCTTGCAATTACATGAGGTATTGTTGATACATAAGGTATTGTTCATTTGACAATGATAGGGGGGCATGGGGGATACCCCCCATGAGGGGTCCAAGAGGATCATCCCCCTAGTTGGGGTCCAAGGGAAACACGCCATGGCAGGGGCTTAGGGGTTGGGCAACATCCCTGAAAGGAAAATTTTATTTATATTTTATTATTGTAAATTTGGACAAGTTCATCATTATATCTCATATATGACAACCTATATTTTATTAGCTTAACTTTCCCTAGAAAGAAACCTTATTTTGTGAGGGAATTGTATTACAACTATGTATTGCGATGTATTCTGAGAGTCTGATAGCATTCATGTTGTCTTTGGATCTCTGAGTGGTGATATCTCTATGAGAAGCTTGCTCTGCAAGTATATTGTAATTTGTGATTTTTGAATAATATATTAGGTGACTTTTGGAGTGTGGGGTTTTTCTCCCAAAATAGTTTTTCCCACGTAAATCACTGTGTTGTGGTATGCATGATATTCATGTCTATTTTTTTATAATTGTCTGTAATTGTTAAAGATCTATAAATTTTTTTCATTATTCTCCTCTCAAGATTAGTGTAGGAAGTTGTTTTGCTACCTTAGCTTCCTTATGAAATGTGCTTGGATCTAAGGCATATGTGCAATGAATCTTAGTACAATAGCTCTAAGGAAGAATTTCTCTTCATCTTCAAAATGGTGAATGTGAGAAAGAATGCTAGGTTGGTGCTCATGGGACATGAGTGGTTGAATGATCTCCTAAATGCACGAAGAGAACAACATCTAATTTGCTAAAAATTGACAAAATTTGGATTCCAAAACCCTAATTCTACAATTGCATGCCAATTTTACATTTGCATCACTTTTTTATTCTATAATTGCATCACTATATACAATTGTGCGTCAACATTCAAATGTGACACTAGGGAAAAATACTCATTGCGACCCTATTTTGCAATCACATCACAATTTCACAATTACATCGCTAGACCAAAATTTCTCATTACGTCATTATTTAACAATAGCGACGCTATCCTACAATTGTGACCCTAGACCAAAATTAAACATTGCATTGCATTATGAAAAATGTGTCGCTACAATGCAATTTTTCCACCAACTGTGACAAAGACGTCACAATAATGTGATGCAATTGTATAACCCAATTCGACTTGTAATAAATTCTTAAAAAATGTGAAAACGAAAAAAGTTCCAAAGTGCACATTGGGGGTACTACGTCGATCGACCACTAGTACTCTCAAACCCTATCCGGGAGGTGCTGGGGGAGCACTGGATCAACCATATTGATAGTCAAAGAAAAAGTGGCAACAATTCTCTAAAGGAAGTGTGCAAATGAATTGAAAATAACCCTTGCACCTCTATTTAAGCCCAAAAATTAAGGGTTTTTTCCCCAATTAGGTTAGGAAAGTAGGATTTTCAATCCTTTAAATAAAATTTTGACCTATGCAGCTTATTTTGAGGGTTTTTTAAGGTTTCTTAGCCTATTTTCACATCTTGGAGTTTATTTTCTACACTTGAACTTATGTTAAATCTTTGTCACAATCTCAACATTAAAATTAAAAATTTCACTCGATCTCTCAAGGGGGCAATGTACTAGCATAATAAATTTTGCTAGGGCAACAGTGGGGCATCTAAAAAATCAAGAATTTTTTAATTTTTGATTTGGGAAACAACATTGATCCAAAAAGTGCCATTCTTTGAATAAATGGAACATGTACCTTGCTTCAAAGAGTGGAAAAATGTAGAAACCTAAAATCATCCTGATCGATATTGCACATTTGAATTTGATTATTAACACCATTATCATCCTAATTCACCTCTTTTTGATCATTTAATTAAATAATCTTAATTTTCTAATTAAATTCATCACTTTCATCTATTAATCAGATAATCAATTTTATTAAGTTAATGCATCCCCTTTCATACTATTTATCATACTATTTAATTAGATAATGTGAATTATTTAATTAAATATCTTAAGTCCTATCATTTAATTAAATAATCTTAATTATTTAGTTGGATGCCATTAATCCCCCTTTTATTAAATAAGTTAATTGTTTAATAAAGTTCCTAATCTCCTCCATCATGCACAATTAAGTAATTTCTTAAATTACTTAATTAGCTAATTTCTCTCACCCTCCCACTTGCAAGGGGATAGTCCCACGGAATATTCCTCCATTCTCTAATGGAAATATCTTGTAACAACTTCGTAATTTTTAGGAAGCATGCTTCTTCAAATCAATGAGAGCCCTTGATTAAAATCATTGATCCTTGTCAATTTTCATTCTCATCCATTGATAGGAATCCTTGATCCATGTCATCTCCTCTTATTAATTTTCATCCATTGTTGGATCAAATCAATCTTGACCATTGATTCATCTATTTTCCTATAAATAGTCCTCATTTTTATGAGAAAAGGATCCACTTTCATTTAGAGTAACTACACTATAGTAAATTTTAGAACATTCCTCACAAGCATTTTACCATTTAGTATCTATCTTAGTTAATATTTTCATCCATGATTTTAGCTTATCTTGCATCCATTTTCATCAATCTTCATCAATGGCATCTATTTGAAAGCTTGCTCCAACCAAGGGATTAGGAAAGGGCTGACATTCCACATTAATGCAACACCAATCCCCCAATGGGATGAGGTTTGAGGTATTATATTAGTTTCCATTATGCATTTCTAGTTTGTTTCATGTTTAATGGCTTCTTGGTTTAATATTTTCAAGAATTTCATTGGGAGCTTAACTTAACTAGTTAGATCTTGGTTTATTTACTATGGATCAACCATGTTTAGCTTAGGTTATGATCATGCTCACAAACAATATTTTCATGTTTTCATAAAATAGAGAGCAACATACACATAAGGAAAATGAGGCCTACCTCAAAACCAAGCCCAAATGAAGAAGAATTGAGGGTAAGATATAATCCCTTCCTCTTCCAAGCAATTCCTTTCCCCCAAGATCCCAAATCTAAGCTAAAATTCTCTTGTAAAAAACCAAAAATGAAGAATGTATCCAAATAAAGTAACCCTCCTTTCACTTTCCAAAGGATAGAAATAAGGATAAGGATTGGAATCCCTTGAATGAGGGAGTGACACATGTCACTCTCTCATTCATCCCTATGGATACATCTCCCCATAAGTTCTCACACATGTGTGAGAATTCATGGGGAAGTGAAGAGCCAAAGAGTGTTCAACACTCAATAAGAGCTCACATATCTCATAAATGAGATTTTGAAGTAAACACTCCAACCCTTTCCCCAAATCCATCACTCTTCTTAATGGTCAACTAAGAAGGGTCATAGCTTGAGAAATCTCAAGGATAGGGGTATGATTTGACCCCTAACCCATAGGTAATCATCCTAGGGGTTAAATAAAGGTCAATTAAGCCAATTTAGGGACTTAATCACCCTTTTAAACCCACAACAAAGAAATTAAATTTAAAAATAATAAAAGTAATTCAAAATGTCCCCAAAACCCCCATCAAAAACCTAATTGGATTTTAAAACATAATCACATGATTAAAGATTGTTGGTTAATAGATTGGGCACCTTGAGATTTCACTCCTTTAACCTTGACTCTCTGCTCGAAAGGTGTAATTGTTCCCAAAATCTTTGGGTAATCGTTCTATATGAACAATGATTATCCTCTAAATTTAATAGAGGTACAAATCACCCTCAGATTTTCAATTAATTTAAAAGAAAACTAAAGGAATAAACCATGCGTATGCTTTTGAATTGAAATAAATAAAAGAAATTAAAACAAACACTAGAACAAATTTTGATATCGATGCAATGAAAACTAAATATCACGGATATTAATGCAAAGACTAGCATATACTAAATAACATGTAGATGGACCATTCATAACCCAATATAATATGAAAATAAAACCAATTACAAAGATAAGTAGTTAATCACTCACATCGGAATAACTATAACCACAAAAATAAACTTAGACACACAAATTTAAAATTCTTTATTTATCTCCATAAAATAAACACACACAATTGAATAGGGTTTTAATTGCAGCATGATATTGAAAATGACCAGTATTAAATTTATACAAAAATTATCAAAGAGAGTTTCTTTTGTTTTGATTACAAACTTCTTTTTATAATAATTTCTCAAAAACAAATAGAGTGTTTTCAAAAACTATGAAAATTAGAAAATCAATTGAAGAGTCATGGCGGTGGTGCTTCATTAACTGTCTACATGATAAATTGGTTTATTGATGTGGCAAGCTTATTCCACAAATATTGGAAAGATTTAATGATATGCGGCATCTCCTTGTGTTGGGGAATAGTAACATTCACTACTCATAATCTCCAGGCCATTTTATCATCACACCCCACTTCAATTCTTTTGTCATATGCACTTGCCAACCCTACTATTTGAAACAAAACTATGTCTATTCCACTGATTCTCCTCAAGATTTCAGCATTGAAAGGAAATGTGTTAATGATCTCATCAATCATCTTTTCAAATTTATTCATCAAAACTACAATATCTTCATTGCTACCACTTCCTTCCTAGAAAGACTGCAAACCGAGTCCAAAGAGATTCTTGTGAACCTCTTCCATAATTGCATTGCTTTCTATTAATATTTTGTTATATTCTTGCAAACTCTATCTCACCACTTGTAGCTTTCTTCTTCTAGATTAAACAACCACTATCAGGAACATTTAGGATGATTTTCTCAGTAACTAACTTCTCAATTCCCATATTCAACATTCCCCTAATTTCATTTAAGTATGTGATCTAATTGTTTCTTCATTTTTGAAAAAAAAATGTCTTTTGGTGAAATCTTAGCATCTCTAAAATAAAGTGATTTTCTTTATCCCTCATATTGTTAACCCACTCACCTATAGCCTTTCCAAACATATTACAGTTCTATATCTTGCTTATTATCTCCTTTCCCATTATTGATGTTGGACCAAAAGAGGCTTCGACTTGAGATATTGGTTGAGGTGTAAAGTCAAAGATCGGCTTCAGGCATGCAGTTGGGACCTTGACCTAACTTTTTAATTCATCTTTAATCTTCTTATTCTTCTTAGTTTTTTCTACTAGCCTTTTCATTGTTATATGGAAGTTGTGCACATCTCCATATCTTGTGGATGGCCCTAAATTTACCATAGTGAAATCAAAGTCATTGGAAGTTTCCTTATTGATTTATGTTTGCATCGTGGGATGAGAAACCTACACACAAAAATTTCTTTTATTGTCATCCTTTACTAGCCTAGATGTAATATTAAACTTTTCAGGCTTTGGAGTCCTTTGAAGCAATTGGCTCACCATATCTTTCTTAGGGAGATCTTCCTGCATAACCTTCCTCTTCTTTGATATTGTGTGTTCCAACCAGGATGATATAGAAGTAACAACAACTGGTTTAGAACTAGAAGAGCTAAACAAAGTTCTCCTCAATGGAGGGGTAGTAGAGATCATATTTTTAAATGATGAAGGTGGAGTAGGTCCCATTCTAAGAGGCTCATTTACTTCTCTAACAAGAGATGATCTATGAGATGAAGAAGAGGTGTTGATATGAGTAAGGGAAATATAGGCATTACCTATGTTTTCTTCATGCTTAGCTATACCCTTATCCTTGTTTTATTGAGGTAGGTTAGGGGAATCTTCTCCACATGTCTTTTCTGGTGAATTCCTTTCAGGAGGTTCAACATCACCATCTCCTTGAGTTCCTAGTGGTACCTAATGTGATGTTGAGAATGAAGTCCCTAAGGCTATGGGAGGCTGACTACTCTCACCTGGAGGTTGAGTATTTTGTGACCTAGTTTGGGGGCGTTGCTACTCTGTCTTCTTCTTGGAATCCCATTCCTCTTTTCTTCTTAAAATAATCATAGTTCTTGCTTCAATAGTGTGAGATTTTCTAACTAGCATACCCAAGAATTTAATGACTAAAGGAAATCAAAACCAAAAATATAAGAAGGAATAAACTGTATTCCTCTCAAGAATGCAAAGCTATATTCAGCTTAAGAATTGAGATTACAAGGGAAATGCATTGGTTATATAGGCCAAGGAGAGAGATAAATGAAACTATATTATGAAAAGTGTTGGCATCCTCTGAGGTGTGACAACTCATGTCATTAAAAGCTCAACCACCTTATCCTTATGTAAAGTTAAGCTAGTGTGAAGATGGCTTTAGTGGAGAACTAGCTAAGAATGAACTAGTTAGATAAAGTACCCATTGCACACTAACACCCCCACTTAAGTGCAACTTAGGGATAAGTATGCAATGCAATGATGCAATTATAGGTCTCAACTACTAGGCCTGATGAGGTACCCATGTACATAATAACCTCTCAATGATAAAGAAGGAGAAAACCTAGTGGGAAAAAACTCCTTCCCATGAGAGGCTGAATGAAGAAGGTCTAAGTGACCACCCAGAAGAGATTTATCTCACCCCCAAAAGAGACTGAAGATGAACATACTTACTCTCAATGAAGGGTTTGGTGAATATATGTACAACTTGGTCTATTGTAGGAAAATATCACAAATCAATGACTTGCTCCTGAAGAAAATGCATATGGATCTCGATGTGTTTGGTGTGTTGATGATGGACTGGGTTCTTCCAAATCTGGATGGTACTCTGGTTGTCACAATAGATGACTAATGGATTCTTAAAGGTGATGCCAAGTTCAGTGAGGATATTCTGAAGCCAAATAGCCTCAGTGGCAGCATTGATAGCCCCTAATACTCAGCCTCAGTTGAAGAAAGAGCAATTACATGTTGCTTCTTTCTTTGCCAAAAAATGGGGCTAGAACCATAGTGAAAACTATGGCCAGATGTGGACTTGTGATAATCAATATCACCGGCCCAATCAAAATCTGTGTATCTAAGTTTGAACTTGTTCATACTGCATAGTAAATCCCATACCGATGAGTGCCTTGAATTTAGTGCAAGATGCATTTGGAAGCTTTCCAATGAATCTCATGTGGTTCCATCATGAAGCATAAAAAAATGTCAACTGCAAAGGAAATGTCAGGGCGAGTATGAGTCAAGTAGATGAGGCTACCAACAAGTTGACAATACAAAGTAGCATCAACTAGTGGTGTGGAATATTTTTCCTCAAGCTTAACTCTAGACAAAAAGGGAGTCAGTGTAGGCTTACAATCAGGCATATGAAAATGTGACAAAAGATCAAGAGCATACTTGGGCTATGCAAGTGAGATCTTAAAATAGGTCTGTGTGATCTCGATCCTGAGAAAGTAGTGCAAGAGACCCAAGTTGGTCATGGAAATTTTTTCATGTGAAGCATTATTCATAGTTGTGATGATGGATGAAGTGCTCCCAGTGAGAATCAAGTCATCAACATAGAAATCCAAGAAGAGAAAAGCATCCTCCTACCACAAGATGTAGACATTCAGATCTAAGTGGCATCTAGAGAACCCAATGGAGAGAAGAAAGGAGTCCATTTTGGCATACCAAGCTCATGGGGCCTGTTTGAGGCCATAGAGAGACTTCCTTGGATACAAACCAGTGAAGAATCTTGAATGAATCCTTGGGGCTACTGCATATAAATTTCTTCATGCAGATATCCATGAAGAAATGCACTCTTCACATGCATTTGATGTACAACCCAACCATGAGATGTAGAAATAGAAAGTAGCAAACAAATAGAGTTCATTTTGGAAATAGGGGCAAAGGTCTCATTGAAGTCAATACCTAGTACTCGAGAGAAACCTTTGGCCACAAGTCATACTTTATACTTGTCAACTAAGCCATCTGCTACAAATTTGGTTTAATAGATCTACTTACATCAAACCAGTTTTCTTCCCTTAGGAAGTGGAATAAGATCCCATGCTTTATTTTGCATTAAAGAGTTGTACTCTTCCTCCATTGTAAAATCCCACTCAGTAATACCAAAAGCTTCATGAAATGATTGTGGATCTCAAGTTATGGTGATGTAGGAATGTGGAATATCATGATGTTGTGATCAAGTCCTCCTAATATTTAAAGGATCCCCAACAAGAGTGCATGTAGACTCAAGTGTTTGACAAGCCCAATGAGGCGTGGTATGGGACGGAGGAGGAGATTGTGAACTCTCTGAAGAGGAAGATGAAATATCATGAACAAATCGACAACTAGAGGAAGCTTGAGGAAAATCCTCAAAATCCACTAAGGAGGAAGGAAGAGTAGAGGATGAGCTAGAAGAGATTTCCTCAAAATGAACACTCTGCTCAATGAAGAGTTCATGTGTTTCAGGATCTAGTAGATGATATCCTTTGACACCATCAAGGTAACCAACAAAGATGAAAGGCTGACTTTGAGGTTTCAAGGCCTTCCACTTCTTTGAAGGAATATGTGCCCATGTTGGGGACCCAAAAACTCTAAAGTGACCCACAAAAGGTTTCCCACCACACCAAGCTTCAAAGGGAGTGATTCCCTTTAATGCTTTATGTGGAACTCTATTTTGTATGTGAGTAGCATAGTTGATAGCTTCTACCCAATATATAGGTGCAAGGGAGCGAGCATGGACCATGCAACCAACTATCTCTTTCGGGGACCTATTTTTCCTCTCAGCTACACCATTTTGTTGTGGTGTGTAGGAAATAGTATGTTGAAGATCAACCCCCTCAATACTATAGAATTGGTCAAATTGATGGTTCGCATATTCTCTTCCATTATTAGTGCGGAGAATTTTGACACACTTTCTAGATTTCTTCTCAGCATGAGCCTTAAACTCTTGAAATCTATCAAATACTTCTCCTTTTTTTTGAAGAAATTAGACCCATGTGTATTTGGAATAGTCATCAATGAAGGTGAGAAAATAACAAGCGTTACTAAAAGATAATGATGGAAAAGGACCTACCAAGTCACTATGAACCAATTCAAGGACTTATGAAGCCCTCCAAGCCTTCCCTTTGTCAAAATTTTCTTCAGGATGTTTTCCCAAGGAGCAACCCAGACATACACCATCAAAAAAATTGATTTTTGAGGAAGACCTGTGACCATATTTTTTTTGTTGAGTTGTAGAAGATGGCGGTAGTTGAGATGGCCAAACCACTCATGCCATAGTTTTTTCATAGTATTTGAATGGGTGAGCAATGTAGTGGAATGTGAATTAGGTACAAAATTAGAGAAAGCATACAAGTGAGACTCATTATCGGCTTTACAGACTGCAAGGAGTGCATTATCTTCAAGATTCTAGATGTTGACAGAATCTGGAGTGAAATCAACTTTTCTACCATTCTGAGTGATTTGGTAGATAGAGAGAAGGTTGGCTGACAAATCAAAAACACATAGAGGACATCCTCAAATGTACCATTTACAATATCAATTGAACCCTTCCCAATTACATCCACTAGAGAATCATCCCCAATGAGAATGTGGGGCACAAAACAAGGCTCCAACAAATAAAAATGCTCTTTAATAGAACCCATGTGATGTGATGCACTCGAGTCAACATTTTAGAAAATAAAGCAAAAGAAGGTGTAGTGAATGTTGATCCCATTATCAACCTATGAGTATGGAAGCTAGAAACAAAAGTTGCAAATTCAAGTCCAAGTTGTAACTAAGGGTTATTTTTAGGTTAGATTTAGTCAAATGAATTGAAAGCATAAACCCAAAGAAATAATGAAGTGCAAAGGAACAATAAACAAAAACACATAAAATAGAACAATCTCACCCAATGTTTTCATTCTCCATGGCTAATCTCCATTACACCTTCTAACTTGCTGATCTGTGTTGCCCTCAGATCGAACGTGCGAGCAATCTTTGATGAAGTCCTACAC
Source organism: Sequoia sempervirens (assembly GCA_007258455.2). Lineage (NCBI taxonomy): Eukaryota > Viridiplantae > Streptophyta > Pinopsida > Cupressales > Cupressaceae > Sequoia > Sequoia sempervirens. The sequence goes on from VDFB02000007.1 coordinate 198,035,595, forward strand.
AAGCTTTGAAGGATTTTCTTCTAAAATGACTATGCCTATGGCAATATGATTAAAACTTAATGAAATATGACAATAATGCAACAATCTCTATGAAATATCTAAGTATGTCAGTGTGTAAGTGTGTCAGTGTAAAAATGAGAGGAAAATAGCATTTTATAGAAAATGCCATTTTGAATGGACGGACGAGATTGTCTTTCAACCGAGACCTATAATCAGAGGCCCAGATTAAATTTGATAATCCCTAATCAGGGTTAGGGAAAAATCCTTAAGTGAGCGGTCGAGATTTCATCTGAGAGAATCGAATCAGCGGTGGAGAATAAATGAGATAATTAATTTGAAAATAAAGATTTTCGAAAATCAAGAAGATAAGAGTTGAACTGAAGATCATATTTGGAAAATCAAGAACCTGCCTGATTACTTGATTTTTAGAGGAAAGTTACCAATTTGAATTAAATTAATTCCAAATATGGATTTTGTGAAATAATAAATAATCAATTTTCAGATTATTTACCAAAATGGACTGTCAGTTAAGAATGTGATGACATTTTAAATTATTTCATTTATTTAAAATGAGAGGAATATTAATTTTTTTAATTAAATAATTAAAGATAATTATTTAATTTAGAAGAAATGATTAACAATTAAATAAATTAATAAATTTATTTAATTATGACAATTAGTGACATATTTAATAAATAAATAAAATTTATTTATTTAATAATTAGGAAGAAAATGAAGAAAGGTAATTAAATAAATTAAGAAATTTATTTAATTAGGGGAGGACTTAGACAATTAATGACATTTAATAAATAAATAAAATTTATTTATTTAATAATCATGAAAAATAAGAGGACATGAATTAATTAAATAATTATGAATTATTTAATCAATAGTTGAATGTGGACCAAAGACATAATTAGATGTCATAATTATGATAGGACGAAAGTGTTAAAAATAGAGCTTACAGACCTAGGTCATTTTTAAGTGTCTACATTTTGCCCCTCTTTGTCATAATGTAGCATGTCGCATTGTGAAAAATAAAATAAGTCAAAAATATGCCCCAGTGCAAAATAAGATGAGGAAGAATGACAAGGAGGGTTACGGTATGCCCCCTCGAGAGGACAGATGGGTTCTAAGAACACAGGTGTGCTCTCGAAATTGATGAGAAGACTAGAATATGAAGAGACAAAGAAATGTTAGTGCAAAAGATATGGATGATGAAGATGTAGACTGGATGAAAGAATCCTTCAAAACTTGCAGTAGGAATTTAATATTTATTGCTCTTAATCATCATTGGGCAGTAAAAATGACACAAATGGACAACAAACACCATGATATGACATAGACCAAGGTGTGCAAGGTCATCCACTTGAAAAATAGATAGTCACAGACAAGGAATGTCCTAACTCATACTAAGGGCGAAGTTGCCCCAATCTTTTTGTCAAGACAATCCACAGACATCAGTCAAAGAAAATAAAATAGGCTAGGAGACGTCATTGCACCTCTAAATCCTTCATGGGACATCCTTGAGGTAGCTAGTAACATGACCAAAAAGACAAGATAGTAAAAATATAAGACAAAATAGCCAAGATAGTCAAAATATAAGACAAGATAGACTAGAAAGATTAACAACCATTTTATTTTTTTTGCCAATGTTTGTTTTCCAAAGATTGATTTCTTGTTAGTTTGATAGTTTTGATAGTTTAAGAGTTTTTCCATTTTAATGGTGTTGACAGTTTGACAGTGTAGGATTTGAGAAATACAAATCCACGAAACCCAATGAACACCTGCATGCAAGAAACTTGTCACAGAGCAAGAGAGAGAACAAAACAAGGGTTTGGCTCTGACAATATGCAAAATGTATTATCAAAAAAATGAATGAATCAAAAAAAAAATACAAGAGTTTAATCCTTATAAAAGGAGATCTAAACCTAAAGGAAACCCTAACCCTAAAGGTGAGTGCATTTAATAATTAATATTAATTATTAAATGACTAATATATGTGCATAAAGTGAATTCTTAAGAGGAGAGTAAAGTTAATTAATTACTTTACTCTAACACCCCCCCTTAAGATGAGCTACAATGCAACTACAAACAATGCAGAAGAAAGCCAAGGAACTACAAAGCAACTATGGGTCTCGGAAACATGGCCTGATCAGGTACCCGAATACAACAAAATCTCTATAAAGCGGAGTTAAGGAGAAAACCTAGTGGGAAAAAACTCCTCTCCAAAAAGAGATAAACAAGAGTGAAAGAAGAAGAGAGATAGAAGGAGGACTCAACATGACCCCCCAAGAACTGCTTCTATCACACAAGTACAAAATATGCCCCCCCCATAGGAGAGAGAAGAGACTCCAAAGCCCCCCCAGAATGAGAGAACCCCTATGCCAATGATCAAACCAATGTGTCTCCTCGGAGGAAGAAACAAATCCAATGGTCAAGGAAGAGGAAATCCTTGGATGTGAGGTGAAAAAGGAAGTCGTGCATGATGCTCACTGAAGAACAAAACTGTAGTATGAGTGTCTAAAGAATAGGATGGTGAATCAAACAACTCAAGATGATCCTGAAATGGAATCTCCAATGAAGATGGGATAACAGGTGTGTTGAAACTATCATCTGTGAGGAAAGGAATATCCTCTGATATGGCCTCAACAACTACACTTGATGGCTTGATGAGTGGAGCAACAATGTCAGTCATAGCTGAAGAGGAATCTTGCTGAACAAATGTGATCTCAATAGGAGGTAGAGGTGTAGAAGTCTCAACACTAGTCTCATGAATAGATAGAAGAACACATAAGTTCAAGTGACCAAACTTCACCTCAGATACTGCATGCTCTCTTGTAGAAAGAGAGGAAAACTCAGATAGTGGAGATGGTGGACCAAAGTGTGTGAATGCATACAACTGGGAAGAATGATCAACTATCCCTGTTGCAACAATGTTGCCAGTCTGAATGTCTCTGATTTGGACTGAATCAGGTGTGAACTCAACTATTTTCCCTGTCCCACTGTGAGCAATCTGATAGATGGAGAGGAGGTTACTGGACAAAGATGGAACACATAGTACATCATTGAATGTACCATCATCAATGTCGATAGAACCTTTCCCACATACACTCATATAAGTGTTATTACCCATCAATATGTGTGGTGAGGATGTAGCCTCGAAAGATGAGAACATGTTCTAAGAAGATGCCATATGGTGTGAAGCACCTGAATCCAGTAGTCATTTAGATGATTGTGAACTGGTGGTTGCACATAATGCATGACCCTTATGTGGGGCCTGTTCATCTGTCTGGAATGAAGATGACGAAGAAGAAGAAGACCTACCTGATGTAGATGAAGAAGAGTGATGAATATTGCTCCTCTCAAGAAGAGTTGTCAAATCTGAAACCTGTTTTGCATATGCATCTATCTTCTTCTCATAACACTTGGATTCATCATGTCATGGCTTAGTACAATAAGCACACTTAGGTCTGTATTTCTTCGATGATTCCCCCTTAGGAGAAGGTGAATCAGAGGAGTGTTGTGAACTGGAATCCTTCCAATGCTCTGTTGTCTTTGGTTTCTGTTTCTGCTTTTGCTTCCCTTGAGATGACTGTGCTACCAATGCTTGGTTCTGTGAACCTGAAAGTGAATCCATCTGCTTGAGCTTGGCTTGCTCACGAGTCAGACGATCACAAAACACCTCAAAAGTAGGCATGACATGTCGAGCCCCCAAGGCATCCATGGTGGAATAGAATGTTGAAGAGAAGATCTGAAATGGACCCTGAAGCTTGGAGAGGATCAAGAAGATGCACTTTGTATCAGTCTTAATCTTTCCACAACCCTATAAGATAGATATTTGCTATTTGAACTTCATCAGAAAGTCCTCAATGGAGGGAAATGAATCAGGTACCAAGGAAGTTAACTCGGCCTCAAACTACAATGCTCTAAACTCATTGACAGTGCCAAAAAGGCCATCAAACTTGGTCCAAATGGCTTGAGGAGTGAGACACCCATCAAGATGAAACAAGAGACTGTTTGAAATGTGCAAAGCCATCAATCCCATAGCCTGATCCATATTGTTCCTGTGCTGCATAACCTCAAAGGGGCAAGTCAACTGAGGTTGAACCTCGTCCAAACAAGACCATAACCCTCGAGACTAGAGAAGAGTCATCATGCGACCCTTCCAAGTGTGATAATTATGTGGTGTGAGAGATTCAATAGATCTATCGGCCATCTTGTGAACTATGCCTCAACTGCTTTGAATTATTATTATTATTATTAAGTGGTCTTTCAGAACTAGACAAAAGATGTAGAAGGGGTTTTTTTGTTTTGTTTTGGTGTTTATATATTCTAGTTTTCTGATGTAAATGACAAAAAGCAAGAAAAAAAACACCCCCCCCACAATGCAAAAATCCAATACCCAGTACAAACGGAAAGCCATAAAACAATAGAAAGTAGTAATTGTTTGAGAAAAATATCTGTGTATCTGAAGAATTTTCTGATGAAATAGACTGAATATATGGAAAGAGCACAGAACCACCTTTCTGACGCCTATTCGTTTTCAAAAAACGGAGCAAAAATATCTTCGGACTTTGACTGCGAAAAAATGCAACCAAATTGGAATATTATGAAAATTTTCCTACACCGTCAGAATGGGCTCGGAGCCAGCTTTCCAACGCCTATTCATTTTTGAAAAACAGAGATCAGACGCTCGATTTATGCTCGATTGACCGAAAGAGGTAAAAAAAACAATGAAAGAGGGGCCCGGGTGGCTCCCTGGTGGCTCCGCTTGGACCGGCGGCGCACGGGTGGTGCTCTGACTGTGGGCTGGTGGTTGGCTAGTGGTGAGCTGGTGGCTGGCCGGTGGTGAGCCGATGGCTGGCCACTGGTGGCGGGCCAACGGTGAACCGGCGGAGGAGGGGTTGGCCGCCGCCAAGCTGGTGGTCGCTTGGCTGAGCGGTGGCGACACCCTCCTTTAAAACTGCAAGCGCAGTTTTTAAAACAAAAAATTGTTGCTTTTTTTTTTACAATTTTTGACATTGAACGATGTGCCCTGGGGCCGTACGGCCTTGGGGCAATTTTTTTTGTCTTCTGGTGCAACTGTGTCCAAATCAGACGTATTTTATATGAAAATAGGGGTTTTTGGATGCTGTGAGCTCAACAGTGAGGTCCGTTTGAGCTCAAAGTGCACCAAAAAAAAAACCCCCTATTCCAAATAAAAAATAGAAAATAAACACAGATCTGATGCAACCAAAACCTAGATCTCTAATTCTTTCAAAAAACTGAACAAGCTGTAGCAGATCGGCTCTGATACCATGTAGGATTTGAGAAATACAAATCCACAAAACCCAATGAACACTTGCATGCAAGAAACTTGTCACAAAGAAAGAGAGAACAAAACAAGGGTTTGGCTATGACAATATGCAAAATGTATTATCAGAAAAATGAATGAATCAAAAAAAAAATACAAGAGATCAATCCTTATAAAAGGAGATCTAAACCTAAAGGAAACCCTAACCCTAAAGGTGAGTGCATTTAATAATTAATATTAATTATTAAATGACTAATATATGTGCATAAAGTGAATTCTTAAGAGGAAAGTAAAGTTAATTAATTACTTTACTCTAATAGACAGGGCCTATTGTCAGGAAGGACACATCCTGAAAAAGGAAAAGGACATTTTGATGAGGTCCAAATATGAGGACACATTTTGAAGAGGGCCAAAGAGTGACGAGACTAACACTGTTTTGACTAATATGTTTTGGCAAGTTGACTGATGTTGACTGTATGATTGATTGGACTATGCTGTCTGATTTTGACCAACTTTGACATTGACATTTCAAATGACTTTCTTGTGTCTGAGTTTGACTATGTCTGACTTATTTGACCGATGTGATGATTGTGACAAATGCCATGATTTTATTTGGACCAACCTAAAAGGATTGACCTAATGTCTCGTGGAATCATTGACTGATGGCCTTGCCTACATAGCAAATGCACAGAGACAACATAGTTTGACAATGACATAGACTGACTGACATGACTGACTTTGACTCCCTTTTTAGGATTTTGACATTGATTTGGATGTTTTTGTGTTTTTCTTTAGGACCTTTTATGATTTTTAGGTCTTTCTTCAGGACATTTTATGATATTTTTGTCTTTTTTTAGGACATTTTATGATGTTTTTGGTCTTTCTTCAGGACATTTTATGATGTTTTTGGATTTTGACATTTAAGAGGATCGTGACAAATGCATATGACTGATGCCTACACATGAGAATTCAAGGACAAACATGATTGTGCCCCTAGTCAAGCTGAATACCAATTGACAGGTGATGACAACATTGTTTGACGTGGGAAGAATGCATCCCGAAACAACGTGAGGACGATGATGATAATATGACGAAATTATGGAGGTCTATAGCCAGGCCAGGAATGTAGTCAAGTAAAATTTTGGATAATGTGCTTGTATGGATTAGACTCATTGCATTTGGAATGACTCGGTTAGGACTAGATGGGATGATGGAGTATCCTTAGATCGTTTGACAAGGGAAAGCCAAGATAGGTGATAGACATGAAAGGATGAGAGGTGGCCTTGGTAAAAGATGGGAGACATGAGACTAAAGGAATTGTCATATTATTTTCAAGGACTATGTCACATAAGGATAATGAGTTTTATGTCAGCAATGACATGATGTTTCAAGGATAATGTATGACCAAAGGATAGGCATGTCAAAAGTTTTCCCAAAACATGATTTATGTGTGTCAGTTTTATGTCAAGACCAAGATAGGTGGGAATGATATGGATTAAATGGTCGGATTCCAATGCCAAAAGGAAGGCCTAGGAGATGAGATGACTTGCCCCCAAGTGTAAGAGTCCACGTAGATGATTTATTTTACACATGACGCCTGTTTTCCAGGTTTTCACCATGGTACTTATCTAGGGCGCCTGTTTGCCAGGTTTTCACCGTTAGACAAAATTTTTCTCTTTACTATTTTCATGACTTTGAATTTTTTTTTGGTGTCACCAAGATGCTTGTTTGCCAGGATTTCATCAGGGTGACGATGTTTTACATTTTTACATTTTTTTGTATTTTTGATAATTTAGGATGCTTTAGATGACCATTGACTATTCTGAATCCACTGACGGTGTCGATCCATAGACTGGTGCCATGATATGCCAATAATGTCCTTTCTGAAGGAGTTGTCTTGCCACGATCATAGCGCTTGCATACAACTGATCAATGTCATTGTGATCCTTTCTGATACTAGAGTTGGCCTTATCAGAATACACACATCACGATAGAGTGCCATGAGAGTCCTTATGGTAAAGAGTTGCTGCCAAGATGTCACGGATGTGTGACGTGGGATTTTTGGACTTTAGACGAGATGTAGGATTATGACGAATGATGGTAGATGTGGAAAGGTTGTTTGGAAATTTGGATGAATCACTTTTTATTTTCCAAACTTGGGATGGTCAATGAAAGATTTTGGAGGGATGGCATTTGGAACCAACACTTTTATATGCCTTGCTTGATGACCATTTTGAAGGAGGTGGACATTTGTTGTATGTGGGAGTCCTTTTTTCTTGTGGCTCCACATTGTGATTGACTTTTGTATTTGACTGGGTGTCTTTGTTCGATCCGTCTTTCTTTGGGATCCATTTTAATTTCATTTGTCCACTTGTCCTTTTGTTTGATTCAATGGCCTTTGACATTTTATTTTTATCTTTTGACTTGTAAGACTTTTGTTTTTGTTGGTCCCAGGTTGATTCATGATAGAAAGACTATTTATGGTGTGGGTGGACGGGGTGTTGGCAGCAATCTTATGACAAGGATTTCTCATGGATTCCATTTTGACGTTTGTATCTGACAAGGTTGCCCCTAGTATCGAGGAGGTACCACTGACATCGTTTGATTTACTAACTAAGGAATAGCCAAGACCTTGATGTATGTAATTTTCCTGAAGCTATATTGGTTCTAGAATTCCTTTCTCATGTATGCCTAGTCCTTTTCCTTGATATTGCATGTTTTGATAGATTCTATTTGCTATGGGGTATTTTTTGTTTTGAAAGCAAGATGCTAACCCATCTCTGTGTATGTGGATATTGTCACTTGTAATATTTTTATCTGCGAGAAAGCCTGCTCTGACAAGAGTAGATGAACCTAGTTGATAAAGTGTCTTAGCTTCATTGTCTTGTTGGACATATTCCTGACTGATATCTTTGGTCTGATCTTGTGACATGTCAGGTTCAGATGATTCTGTTGGTGCTTCCAAGGCAATGTCGAAGCCATCATTATGTTTAGTGTCATAGAGTCCAATGATTTTAGCTATAACTTGATCATATGCAAGCATGTCCCTAGTGGAAGATTCTTTTTCTGGAGGAATGTCGTTTATGTGTCCCATGGAGGCAAGTGTCTCAGTTTGGAAAGGGTCAATAGTCGAGGCTTGTATATGGTCATCAAGTGTTTGATCATAAATGGCGTAAAGGTCAAGGAGTGGATTGTTTTGGATTTCTTGGTCCATGGTAGGGTCTTGGTCCAAGATGGGGTTGTCATGGATTTGGATTTCTTGGTCGATGGTAGGGTCTTGGTCAAAGATGGGGTTGTCGTGGATGATACAATTGGAAATAGGGTCATGGGATGGAATACCTTGTTCTTGACGTGAGGGTGACGTTATAATGTCATGCTTTGGGATTTCATTTTGACATGTATCCTCAAGTTTATTAAATGGGATTTGACTTTGAGTAATGATAGAATTTTCATGACTAGATGTGGCTTGTGAGGGGATGACTTGAAAAGGATTAATGAATGACAGACTAGGATAGGACGTGGGGACTTGGACTGGACTAGTATGTGAAGGACTAGGATATGACATGGGTACTTGCATTGGACTAGTATGTGAAGGACAAGGGTATGACGTGGAGACTTGGACCGGATATGACATGGAGTCTTGGACTAGATTAGGATGTGACGACATAGGATGTGACATGGGGACTTCCACCGGATATGCCATGGAGTCTTGGACTAGATTAGTGTAAGGTTGACTAAAATAGGATGTGGAGACTTGGACTGGATTGATATGGTATGATGTGGGGACTTGACATGAGTTGATAGATGGTTGATAAGGGATGCAAACTTCGACGGGATTAATAGGTGAAGGACTAGCATATGACATGGAGACATGGAATGCACTAGCGGATAGTTGAATTCCCTTTTCAAGGTTAGGATAAGGGTAATAAGTAGACATGTGTTGGGAATTAATGGCAGGATTTGTGTTAAGTGAATTTTGGTAGTGAGGGTAGATGGGCGGAGGACTAGGACTGATGGGTTGTTGGTAAGGACATTGATTTTCGACTTGGAGGAATTGTCTCATAAAGTCTGAGGCTTCTTGGTATTGACCTCTACAGAGTAATTCATATTCAACTTTACTAGTAAGCCTATCAATATGTTGCTCAAGGGAAGACAACGTGGTGGATGTCATGATGTTGTTAAATGCAAAGTGATAATGACGTCTATCTAAGGGAAATGACTAATGCAAGATGACGATGTTGTCAAAGCCAAGGTGTCAAATGTGGACTAAGACGATAATGTTGACGAAGGACTAAAATGATTAATGCAAAGTATAGGTTTAAAATGAGGACTAAGATGATAAATGCAAAGTCTAAGTTCAAAATGAGGACTAAAATGGACAATATTTGGAGAAAGGTTTGCCTAACCACTCTAAGCTTGACTTATGTCTCAGTTTTGGTTACCCAAGGACTTGCTAAGGGGACTCTAAAATATACCAATACAAATCACACTTAAATAAATCATCCTAAAAATTTGACCTAGGCTTGCAAGCTTTATTTTTACCACTTTCCCCTAATTAAATAAATTTCTAAGTTTATTTAATTACCCTTCTTCAGTCATTTCTTCCAGATTATTAAATAAATAAGTTTTATTTATTTATTTATTTAATATGTCACTAACTATCATAATTATATGAATTGATTAATTTATTTAATTATTGATCATATCTGCTAAATTAAATAATTATATCTAATTATTTAATTGTCAAAATTAATTTTCATCTAATTTTAAATAAATGAAATTATTTAAAATGTCATCACATTCTTAACTGTCAGTCCACTTTGGTAAATAATTTGAAAATTGATTATTTATTATTTCACAAAATCCATATTTTGAATTAATTTAATTCAAATTGGTAACTTTCCTCTAAAAATCAAGTAATCAGGCAGATTCTTGATTTTCCAAATTTGATCTTCAGTTCAACTCTTATCTTCTTGATTTTTGAAAATATTTATTTTCAAATTAATTATCTCATTTATTCTCCACCACTAATTTGATTCTCTCAGATGAAATCTCGACCACTCGTGTAAGGATTTTTCCCTAACCCTGATTAGGGATTATCAGATTTAATCTCGTCCTCTGATTTTAGGTCTCTGTCAAAATTCGATCTCGTCTGTCCATTCAAAATAGAATTTTCTATAAAATGCTATTTTGCTCTCATTTTTAGATTACACATTACATGCACATGAATTACATTATTCTTGCATATTAAAACTTAGATTTCTTTGAGTCATTTTTAGTCATTTAGGCATAGACATAGAATTCAATCAAATCCTTCATTTTAAATAAATGAAATTATTTAAAATGTCATCACATTCTTAACTGACAATCCATTTTGGTAAATAATTTGAAAATCGATTATTTATTATTTCACAAAATCCATATTTGGAATTAATTCCAAATATGGATTTTGTGAAATAATAAATAATCGATTTTCAAATTATTTACCAAAATGGATTGTCAGTTAAGAATGTGATGACATTTTAAATAATTTCATTTATTTAAAATAAGAGGAATATTAATTTTGTTAATTAAATAATTAAAGATAATTATTTAATTTAGAGGATATGATTAACAATTAAATAAATTAATAAATTTATTTAATTATGACAATTAGTGACATATTTAATAAATAGATAAAATTTATTTATTTAATAATCAGGAAGAAAATGAAGAAAGGTAATTAAATAAATTAAGAAATTTATTTAATTAGGGGAAGACTTAGAAAATTAATGACATATTTAATAAATAAATAAAATTTATTTATTTAATAATCATGAAGAATAAGAGGACATGAATTAATTAAATAATTATGAATTATTTAATCAATAGTCAAATGTGGACCAAAGACATAACTAGATGTCATAATTATGATAGGACGAAAGTGTTAAAAATAGAGCTTACAGGCCTAGGTCATTTTTAAGTATCTACACAAGTTTGTTTAGAGTATTATAGACAAGTTGAATGTCTTTCTTCTCTAAGCCACATGATTTACATTGTGCTCCAAGGTCATTGACCTTTGTTACATAATCATGGATGTTATCAAAAGACTTTGGATCAAGACTGATTAGTTCATTGTCAATTTGATAACCACAAACTTCATCTGTTGTACCATAGAGAGTTTTTAATTTGTCCCATGCATCATGTGAATCTTTACATTCTTCAATCTAAAACATGATATCAAGATTAACTAAAATTATTAGACAACCAAGAGGTTTTGTATGTTCAAACATCCAGAGTAGTTTGTCCTTATCATTTGTGGGTTCAGTTACCTTCTTCTCAACATAAGGTGTATATCCTAGTTACATTAAGGAATTCCAAGCATTTTGATGCCATGTGTTGTAGTTGTATGGCATTATCAATGGAAACTTAAATGTACCTATAGTCAAAGAAAAACAAAGCACAGAGTATGAGAGATGTTCAATCACAAAGAAAACAAAGGACCCCCCCTTCTTTACTCAATCAAAGAACCCCCCCAGAAAAAAAAATGATTTGGCACTTTATATTCAGTGCAGTTATAGATTTCTAGATTTCAATGCTTTTACAAAATCCTCAAGAAATGAGAATGTATTGAAAGTATATATTTGGTACAAATTCATATAAAATAAACAACATCAATGTGAGGTAAACAAAAAATCATGCACTTTCAAAGAAATAATCAACTTGATCTGAGGTTGTATGCAAAAGTTATTCAACTTTGAAGTTTGCAAAATGAGAACGGTGAGGTGTCCTCTCTGAGAATTAGCAATTTTTGAAAAAATCTATGCAAAAATATAAAATATTCTTCACCAATGTGTAGATCATGAAAAATTAGCCCAAATAAAAAAAATTGCACTAAATTTGGAGGTCGGGAGCCTGAGTTATGAGCTTTCAAAGTTGGCCTTGAAAAATTAATGCATCAATGGAGAGGGGGTGATGAGTCCAGTTTATGACTCAATTTTGATAGAGTTTATTATCTATTTTTTGTAGTTTTCATAGAATTTAATATTTGGATGTTGACCATTTTTATGATATTTCCTCAAAACCATAGACATTGGGCATAAACTACTTTTGTAACTTTTAAATGACACTGACATGCTATATGAACTATCTATGTTAATTTTGCATGTGGATTAATGAATGTCACTTTAAGATAGTTACAAATATGCAATTTTTGTGCATACTAATATTATTATGTAGATAATTAAAGCCTACAAAATTGAGGAAGATTCTACTAGCTAGTCATTCGCCATGAAGGTCAACAAGGTGATCGTTCAAAGGTGAATGGAGGGAAGACTCTCAACAAGAGGGAAATTCCTAGTTTAAATCAAAGAATTGTAAGCACCTTGCAAATGGTCTTAATTGTTTGTTGAGCGAATATAGGAGTTATTATTGTGCTAGATCTGCATTAAGGAAAACATGCTTGACTAGATTCCACGCTTGTAGAACCTCCTTTCCACTTTTTATGCTTTCCTTAAAGTGGCATCCTCCTAATCTGTTGGAGTTGACTACCTTGATGGGTAGTTAGTTAGGAGTTTTTCTTCCTATAAATAACACTTGAATGCTCCTTCTCAAAAGGTTGATTAATCTGATGATGTACTTGTATTCTTAGTTTTTTAGTAATATAGTTATGCTACTTAATTATACTCATGATTTCCAATGAATAAAATGAAGTTATAAGTTTGTGCATTTGAGTTCACATTTGTTTAAGGGATACTCATCCAAGGGGGCCCACTTGGTGAGCATTACATCCTTTAGTTTAGTTATTACTTTATGTTCAGCAATTAGTTAAGAATCTGGCACTGCCTATTCCTGCAACAACTAAAATTTTGTTCTGTGACTATTCCTGCAGCCAAAGTAGACAGAGTAGTTTCATGTTTGTTTGCTCAGATCTTCATTTCTCTCATGCATTTTAGCTTAGTATAGTTGTTGGTTGATTCTCAACACTTATGTTATTTCTTTCCAAGAAATTTACTTTCAACATTGTGTCTTTCTTAGTTGTAGAATGAATATGGCTACTTTGAATTCCTAGTACACATATTGTGCTAACCCATTTCAAGTTTATGTCCTTGGGTTGAAAAGTTAAATGAACCTTCATGATGATTGAGATAGATATTTAGATTAGATTTCCAATCTCTGAATCACAACTGTAAGGGATTAGTTGTTAAATCATTGTAGGAGGCCAACATTTTTGGCGTTGTTACCGGGGATGGTGTCAAACTAAGGAGTTCTTTGGAGTCATTGATAGTTTTTCTAGCTGTAGTATTTCTGAAATTTTATTCTTAGTATACCCCTCATTTAGGAAAGTAATGATCCACTATTCTTTTTCCAATTCTTTGTGTGAGCTGGTTGATATTGAGTTGATACCGTATGCATAGAGGAAGAAGGAGAGATTCTCATGGGAGATTCCTTCCTAATAACCCTAATCCATTCCAGCTAGTTGAGCATCAAAATATTCCAAGAGAAGAAAAAGAAGAGCCACATCCCTTTGCTAATGCATTTCATGATTTGACTAGTTCTGAAAATTCCTCTGAAGACCAAAATCAGATTGAGAATCCCTTTGCTTTTGAACTACATCAGGCAGGCATGGGTGATGCAAATAGAAACAAACTGAACCAACCAACTTTTCCTTTCCCAATTGCTCATTAGAATGAATTTGACAACCTCAAAAATATCCTTGCTTCAGTCCCTCCTAAGTTCTATGGACTTGTCACAGAAGATCCTGATACTTTCTTGTTCGAGTTTGATATACTCTATAGGAATTATAACTATACCATTGATTCCCATAGGCTTAAGCTATTCCCTACCACCTTGAAAGAAGTTGCATTAAGATAGTTTATGAGCCTAGGAAGAAATATTGTGGAGACTTGGGAGGACATGAAGACAAAGTTCCTTGAGAAGTACAAGGAATATTGTAGGGGTGGTGACATGAGGGGAGATGACATTTTTAGGATGCAACAAAAGGAAGATGGGAGCCTGGAGGATTACGTTTCAATTTTTCTATTTTTCCTACAAAAATCTCCACACCATACACTTAATGAAGAATCACAAAAGCTACTTTTCCTAAGAGGAATTAATGATAACTGCACTGATGCCTTGGACCTGATGGGAGGAGGAGATATCACCCAAGATCCTTGGGAGGATATCAAGAAGATATGTCAGAACTATTCTAGAGCAGCTTCAAAGAAAGGGAGAGCTTATAAATCCTTAATGGGTAAGTCATCTACCAATGGAGTTTCAAGAATTGATATTACTCACTTGTTGATAGACTTCAAGCAAGACATCATAAACAATCTAGCTACTCAGTTGGATACACTTTAGGCCAAAAAGAAACAAGAGGAGGAAAAGGAAATGTTGGCAGAATATTGCCCTCATTGTAGACAAAAGAAGGACTACAGATGCAAGATGGTAGCTAATATTGACAGTAAGTAGATTCCAATTGAGTTCAAGCCAATCCAAGGTGAAGATGACCAGGTCTACTACATTGCACAAAGGATGCCATGGGCTCCAAGAAAAGGTATGCCACTAGATCCACTATCTTTTGTTGGGCCATATTTCAATTCTTATTCATCTAGTAACCAATGGCAACCCCCATATCCATCCAACTATGGAGGATATCCACCACAACCTTGGAATAACCCTCCAAATTCCTAGCCCAATCACCAAAAATGTCCACCCTAGTGGTAGCAACCTCAGGGGAATTGGTAGCAGTTTCAAGGAAATTGGCAACAAAAATTTCAATGGAGGAGAGGACAGCAATGGCCAAACTAGACAACCAGTTACATGCAACCACCTTCTTAGCCCCAACAATGTACTATAATTCCTCCTCCTACTAGTTCAAGTTCAAATACACCCAAACCTACTTAGCTACCAACTCAGCCCACACCTAACCCAAATAACAAACCACGACAACAACTTGTATACTTTGTTGATCCAAATCAATTCCCTTCATATGCTATGAGAGTAAGTGGCATCCACTTGCATTCAGGAACTACTTTTCCAACTCCTTCCACACCCATTATCACTGAGCTTCCTGTGCAAGAAGAGGAGCATTTTAATTACCCCATTTAGCCAAGTGCACCTAAAAAACCTGAACTAGTCCTAGTCAAACAGACTGAACAAGAACCACCATCTCCTCAAAGGTTGGTAATTGCTAAACAAAAGGAAGAGAAGGAGGAACCAACATTTGATATTCTAGACTAGTTGAAGCATATATGTGTCAAGATACCCTTATTTCAGGCCATAAAAGATGTTCCTATATATGGAAAAGCAATTAAGGAAGCATGCCTTAAGAAGCCAGATAGGAAGAAGAAAGACCCCATTATGGTTCATGTGGTGGGACAACTAGCTGACATCATGCTTGGGAAATTGACTGTTCTCAAATACAATGATCCAAGGAGTCCTATGGTAGGAGTTGTTATAAATGGGATCCAAATAAAGAATACTTTGATTGATTTGGGAGCAGCAATAAATGTAATGACCAAGGATATCCCGTAGCAACTAGATATTGCAAGCATGAGACCTACTCCTATTGTCTTGCAGCTTGCTGATAGTTCCACTGTTAAACCTAGTGGTATAGTAGAGGACCTTGTGGTATCTCTAGATTCCTGGTAGTACCCATTAGACTTCATGATTCTTTCTCCTAAAGCTACACTAGATGGGTACCCCATTATTCTAGGAAGCCCATGGTTAGCAACAACAGATGCCTATATTGGATTCTAGACAAGAGACATGACCATTTCTGATGGAAAGAGAACCAAAAATCTTGTTCTCTACCCTCCTGCTTAGCCATCCCATGATATGGATAACCCCATATGGCCACATGTTGGTGAAGAGACCAAGGAAGTCAATTTTGTGGCACAACTTATGATGTTAGGCATGATTTTTTTCATGCAGCTTCAAGATGAAGATGAAGTATTGTCTAACATAATTCAGAACCATTGTGAGGTGCAAGAAGACTCATCCTCTGATGCATTTGATTTTTCTGATCTAGTAAAGACACTTTTTCTCACTCTTCCTGTAGTAGAACTTCCTACAACAACAGGTATGTCTCATACATTACTGCCACATGAACTCAAGGTACCAAGCATTAGTGAAGCAACTATGGTAGAGATAACTACACAAGTGCAAGTGTCAGAAGGAAAATATATAAATATTAATAGCAAACTGAGTGAAGAACAACAGTTTTCATTAACAAACTTACTAAGGACCCACCAGCATGCATTTGTGTGGGACTATCATGATATGAAAGGATTAGATCCTAACCTCTGCACTCATAGGAAATACATCAGAGATGATTGTACACTAGTGAGACAGCCACAAAGAAGAATTAACCCTACATTGAGAGAAATTGTAAAAGGAGAACTACAAAAATTGTTGGATGTAGGATTTATCTACCCCATTTTAGATAGCCAATAAGTGTCTCCATTGGTGATTGTACCCAAAAAAGGAGGGAAGTGGTGAGTTTGTGTTGATTATAGGGAACTTAATGCTGCCACCAAAAAAGACCATTTTCCCCTACCTTTCATAGACCAAGTTCTAGATTCACTTGTAGGAAAGCAGTACTTTTCTTTTCTAGATGGACTCAGTGGCAATAACTAGATCCAAATTGCACCTGAGGACCAGGTGAAGACCACCTTTATCTATCCATGGGGGACTTATTCCTACTGTATTAGAGAGAAATTTTTTGATTAATATCAAATAACATGATAACTTTTATCCCTAACAACAATAGAGCACAATGAAAACAAGAAGCATAAGAAGAATGAAATAACATCACCTAGTCTTCAAGCTTCCATTGGTTGACCTCCATTGGCCTTCTCCATCTTGCTGAAAACTTGTATAATTTCCCTCAAAATTGAAGTGCAACTATAACCTATGCCAGAGATAAGAAAAATATTGAAGTAATGTGTATGCTCAAGTACTCAAAAGCTCTCAAGCATGTTGTGTGTAACTTGTGTTGTATCCAAAATGACTTGAAAGAGGGCCTTTCAAAGAATTCCAAATTTAGAATGGATAGCCAAGATTAAAAGCTGGTGAAGCCCTAAGCTCAAAGGCCAAGAATCAATGTCGTAAGGAGGATTAGGGTTAGGGAAACATTAGGTCAAAGTTAGGGCAATCCTTGAAATTAAGGGATGAGATTTAATTGGAGATAATCAAATCAATGGCGGAGAAAAATAGGTAGTTGGAATAATATAAATTATTTAATTTATGGAGGAATGTTGACTTATGAATTAAATAATGGTTTAATTCATAAATGGAAATGAGAAAAATACAATATTTATAATTATTTTAATTATTTATTTGGTGGGATGGAAAGTGGGATAAATAAATAAGTTTATTTGATTCAAGGATGAATGATAATGTTATGGAGGAAATAAGGATTGATTAGTGACACATTTAAATAAATAAACGTAATTTATTTATTTAAATAATCATGGAGGAATGGACATGATTAGATAATTCAATCATAGAAAAATATGGTTTGCAAGTTGAGGCCATTTTTATGTGTCTACACCTGCTCAGTAAAGTACTTAGTGGTGGTAATGATGAATTTGTGGCCATTGGATGAGGTAGGATGGATCTTGCCTATGAGGTCGAGTCCCCATTGTACGAAGGGCCAAGGAGAAGTAATCAGCCGAAGTTCCTACACTGGTACATGAATCAAGTCACTGTGTATCTGACATTGGTGACACATTTTGACAAATTCAAGTGCATCTTTCTCAATGGTCGGCCAATAATACCCACGTCTCGTTATATTTTTGGCTAAAGTAGGACCACTCGAATGGGATCCACATATACCCTCATGTACCTCTCATAAGGTCGTTCATGCTTCGTCAATGTCGAGACATCGAAGAAGGGAGTTATCAAAGCTATGACGGTAAAGGGTGTCACTGAGGATGGTGTATCTTGTGGATTTTTGGATAAAGTACTTTCATTGGTTATTGGACAAGTTGGGGGGAAAGGTTTGGGACTTGAGGTAGTCATAAATGTCTTGATACCATGGAGAATTGGGATCAACAAGCTCACAAACCATCTCTGATTCTAGTATATCATATGTAGGAACCAAAAGTTGATCTACCAAAAATTCAAATTGAGGCACATTACTAGGAATGTCCAGGAGAGAGCCAATTGAGGCCATTGCGTCAACTGCCTTATTTTGTGTTCTTGAAACTTGCTCAAAAGTCACCATGTGAAAATATGTTTGGAAGTTGTCAACCATTCATTTGTAAGGCATTACTTTCTTGACCTTAGTGTCATAGTCATCGTTGACTTGGTTAATGACCAACTGAGAATCTCCATAGAAATGAAGTGTTCTAATTTTCCATTTGATGGCCATTCTGAGTCCTATGACAAGTGCCTCATATTCTACCACATTATCTATACATGGAAAAGAAATGCAGAAGGACTTAGGGATTGAGTCTCCTTGAGGGGTGATAAAATATATTCCTGCCCCCGAGCCATGATTAGTATGAGATCCATCAAAATATAGCCTCCAAGGTGACTTAGGTTCTATATGAAATATTGACTCATCTAGAAAGTCTGCTACTAGTGGATGATCACCCTATATAGGTGCATCTTCCAGTTGGTCAGCTATCACTTGTCCCTTTATCACCTTTCTTTCAACATATTGAATATCATACTCACTCAAGATCATTACGCATTTTTCCAGGCAACCTATCAATGTTGCGCGACTTAGGAGATATTTCAGGGGATCAATCTTCGTCACTAAGTGTGTCTAATGATTTAGCATGTAGTGTCTTAATTTTTGAGCAACAAACACAACTGCTAGGCAAGCATGTTTGATGGTTGTGTAATTTAGTTCATATCCAAACAATGTCTGACTGATGTAGTATATGGCCCTTTCCTTTTCCTCGTGGTCATTTTGTGCCAATAATACCTCTAGTGTTGAAGCTGTAGAAATGTACAAAATCAAATTTTTCCCTTTGATTGGTGGCATTAAAATAGGTGGTGATAGTAGATAATCTTTTATTTGTTGGAACGCCTCCTAAAATTTATTTGTCCACACAAAAGGGATACTTTTGTGCAGAAGATATTGAAATGGATGACACTTGTCTACCAATTCTGTTATGAAACGTCGAATAGATTGTAACCTGCCTTGCAATGTCCTGAGTTCACTTATTCCTTTTGGAGGAGGCATGTCTAATATGACTTTCACCTTGGCAGGATTGACTTCAATGCCTCTATGAGAAACAATATACCCCAAAAGTTTGCCAGATGTCACACCAAAGACACATTTCTTTTGATTCAAGCAGACCTTATATTCTTCCAGCCTCTTCAAAATTTTATCTAACACCTTCAAGGGGGCTTCTTGTGTCAAAGATTTTTCCAAAAGGTCATCTACATAATCTTCCATTATCTTGTGCATCATGTCATGGAATATGGTTTTCATGGCTCTCCAATACGTGGCATCTACATTCTTAAGACCAAAAGGCATGACGTTCCAACAATATTTTCCCCAAGGACATGTGAATGTTATTTTGTGTTGATCTTCAGGGGCAATATGAATCTGATTATAACCAGAAAGGCCATCCATGAGGGACATCTCATATCCTGCCGTAAGGTCTACTATGATGTCGATGTTTGGCAAGGGAAAGTCATCCTTTGGACATGCTTTATTCAGTTTCTGAAAATTGGTGCAGATGTGGATTTGACCATTTGGCTTTGTGACTAGTACAATATTTGTTATCCATTCAGCATAGTCTATGGACTGTATGAATCCTACATCTAACAATTTCTTAAGTTCTACTTTGACTAACAAGGCGATCTGTGGGTGCATCTTTCACAACTTCTGTTTCACTAGCTTGGCATTTGAAAATAAGGGAAAATGGTGCAAGACAAGTTCTAGATCCAACCCAGACATATCAGCATAAGACCATGCAAAGTTGACCTTATGCTCTGAAAATAATTTGTGGAACTCAAGTTTCTCTTCCTCTGTCAAAAATGCCGCTGAACATTTTCCAAAATCTCTCTTCAAATGTAGGCTCTTTTGGTTCACAGAACAAGTCCTCAAGGAAACAGTCACTCAGGGATTGTTGGGAGCCAAATTCCCATTCATGGGACTCAGTTTTAGAAAGGGAATCTTCAATTGTCTTGACACAATCTGAAGCATTTACTCTCTCACTAGAAAGCACATTGGTACTATGATCACTAGATTCTCGTGGTCCTAACCCTAACCCAAGATGTGTTAGAGGTTCTCGCCTTCCTGTCTTGTGCTTACCGAGGCCACTAATTCCATTGTATCCTTTTTCCTTTATCATGTCATATCCTTTACCATATATTTTTATTGGCAAGGGAGTTGGATCCTTTGGTTCTCTATAAATCCAAGATACCACATTGTCAGTGTCCTCTTGACTCATTTCACCCCACTTTATGAATACTATTTTTGGAGGGACTCTGAAAATTTATTTTAACTCTAACATGAAGCAAGGCTTTCCATAGACTTGGGGAGACTTGGGCATCCTCATTATGCAATAGGTCGTATTCAACTTATACTCTCCACACCCTTGGTCCTAGATCTTAATACTTGTGTTGATGCTTGGGGTGATGGATGAAGTGGTAGATGTCATGGAGGTGGTCATGGTTGTTGAAGAAGTAGAAGTGGATGTTGTGGCAGTGCAGGTGGATGTGGGAGACTTTGCAAGTGTTGATGGGTCAAGGAATTTAGAGGATGAAGATGTCGAAGCTTCACGGTTGATAGGAACTTGGCACTCTGAGATACCTCTAAAATTGGTACAATATTGAAATGGGTCAGGGTCTCCATATATGGTAATCTCAGTGCCTTCAAGGGGAAACTTCAAACACTGGTGATACGTGGAAGGGATAGCTTTCAAGGCATGGATCCAAGGTCGACCAAATAAAATATTGTATGGAAGTTCTAGATCCAAGGATTGACAAGTGGTATCCACAATGACTGGTCCGATATGAATTGGAAGTGTAATTACGGCTCGAGAGGAACGTTCTTCATCATCATATTCCTTGATAACAATGCTCTTCATAACATCTACACAAGCATCAAAAAAGCATAGGGCCTTAACTAGTTTTAAGGAGCATATGTTCAGTCCTGCTCCACCATCTACTAAGACTCATCTGACCTTATGTTTGCAGAAAAAGACTTCGATGTGTAGGGAATCATTATGGTTGGATTTGGATGATGAGTAGTATTGGTCTGAAAAAGTTATATGGTGGGGAGCGGTAAGATATCCCACCATGGCCTCAAATTGATTGACATCAATGTCTTGGGGGAAGGAAGACTCTTGTAATGTTTTGTTGAGTATAGCCTTATGCGTTGGGGAAATGTGTAGAAAATCAAGTATAGAAATTTGTGCAGGTGTCTTCCCAAGTTGGTCAATGAGGTTAAAATGTCCTTTAGGTTGGGACTATTTGGCTAATGGATGGGACTATGATTGCTGGGAAAATGGGCCAGCTATTGTTATCTTTAGTTTTTTGGGAGGAGGAGGGCCAACTATGGTGACTTTTCCCCCACAGGTAGTGACATTGCATTCAAGGGCCTTTCTGACAGTAACTGTGTTGACATGTTCAACAGTTGTTCCAATATGATTTATGATAGGTCTACCAGAATAGTCATATGCAATACGGGCATGGTTGGCTCGATTATTGTTATTGAATTTTGACATGGAAGGGTTACTAGAACCATGGTTCTGTAGTGGGTTCTTGTGTATGGTATGGTTTGAATTAGATGCAAATTGTGGTCCACCTATCTCAATGGTACAGTTCTCGATAAGGTCTTGTACCAATTTTTTCAGTTGTCGACAAGAGGAGGTTTTATGTCCTTTTTCCTGATGATAATCACAATGCGTTGTTGTACCACCAAAATGGTTTAAACTTCCCTGGTTCATATGGTTTTGGGTCCTTAAGTGTGATGACACCATTTTGAAGGAGTTTCTTGAGGACTTCTTCAATAGGCTCTCCCAAGGGGGTGTATGTGCGATTCCTAGGGAATTGCCTGGGTTGTCGGGGCTGCCTTTGGTTTTGGTTATTTTGATTACCATGGTTATTTTGATTTGTCTGTACAACATTGGAAGCATGGGTCTGTGTGGTTATCTGTGTATTTTGCAGTTGAGCCCCTTTAAGGGTAAGCACATGACCCATTGCATTGACAACCTTAGCATCTACAACACCATCATTGGTGACATGTTTATTCTTAACCCAATATTTGTTCTTGTCGATGGGTGGACTTGCATTTTCATTTTTAGGACCATATTTTAATCTCTGAGCCTCAACAATAAAGGCTTTCTCAAGTAGGATGCCTCATTCAACTAGGTTCGTGAAGGTTGTACAACAATGAACTTGCAAGCCATTTCTCAATGGGCCTAGGAGTGTTTGTACAAACATGTCAACCTTCTCTTTTTCAGGTATGTCTACGTGGCAACAACTTGCTAGGCCTCTCCATCATTGGAAAATGGGATAAAAGTTTCACCAACGTATTCTTGTGTAAGTGTGGATAAGCTAGTGATGGAGGTGTCTGTGTCAATGTTATAGGCATAATTTTTCACAAATTTGTCTGCAAGTTCATTCCATGTTTTTATTCCCTTCAAAGTGGAGAACCATTTAGGTGTGGGTCCTGTTAGACTCTTGGAGAAGATTCTCATTAGGTAGGTTTGTTCATATGCAATGTCCATACAGTTGGTCATGAATTCTCAAATGTGTTCAATAGGACTTGTCTATCCCTTGTATTTGGTGAAGTTTGGTGCCACATGTCCAGGAGGAAATGGTGGCATGTATAAAGTTGTGCCAAACGGATATGGACATAGGTCATATGACATTGGTGGCTTTTTGTTGGATGTTTGCATCTTTTCCATATGTTTTTGGAGGTCTTCCACTCTGGCTATCAAGGCATCTATTATGAGATTATTGGTCACATCACACATGGGAGTGATGGGTATCCCCTGAGTCCCCATTGATTGTGATAGCATGTTCGAGTTTGAATGTGACATGTGTTGTTGTGAAATGTATGATATTTTTTGGTTTGGCGATTGCTGGTATTGCTAGTTTTGATGAAGAATGTGTTGTTGCATGTGGATCTATGATGAATATGTGGGGATGTGTGATCCAACCATATTTGTCAATATTTGGGGGATCCGATAAACTTGACTATTTTGGTGCCGAAAGGTATTCATTTGTTGTGTCATTTGAGTGCCTTGTCCATATTGGAAGAATTTTCCATGTGGGATGTTGGTATTTTGTCGTTGGAATTGTCCATGCGGGATGTTGGTATTTTGTCCTTGTAAGGCATTGATGTTTAGTTGTGGTGATGTGTTAACGTTTGGTTGGGGACCTCTAATAAGAATACGTTGTTTATTTCCTCCAAAGGGGTTGAATGAGGTTCCAACATAAGGATTTGATGATGATGTCCTATGGTCATAGATGAAGTTCCAAATATGGGGTTTGAGGAACTTGCCCCCATTGATGTAGATCCAAGGGTAGTTCCACTGTTTGTGAATATGTCATTGACATTGCGAGCATGGACTGTGAGATTGCTTGTGGCATAGTGGGTGTTCCGCCAATAGATGTTGCATTAATTGAGTTGGAGCTGTTTTGACTTATGGTGCCACTAGGTGTAACATTGATGGTGCTTGTAGCAATTTGTGTGGTGACAACAGTGTTATTGTTGGAGGAATTTTTCATGTTTTGTTGAGGTGTCGAGTTTTGTGTCATGTTTTCCAGAGAAGGTCTTATGGTATTGATGTCAATGCCTATTGGTAGTTTTTCCCTTAAGCATAGCAAGGTATCTGTCAACATTGTTCAAGACCAAGTCCTCTACAAATGAAGCTACATCAGGATTTTGGGCTACAACCTCTAAATCCTCAGCTAATACTTTCCCATTGTGGTCTCTTTATATGAATGGTTCAAATGGATTTCGAGAGGATGTTGGCAGGTTCATGGAATATTTTATGTTCATGTTGGTAAATGGATCGTTAAAAGTCATGTCTTGGTTCATGTCATAAGTGTTGGTGTTGATGTTGGTGTTGAAGTCTTGTCCAAAGTTTTCCATTTGTCTTTTCTTTCTTTAAAGCCTAGTTTCCACCATAAAAGAGAATTTCTCAAATGAGGATGATGATTATGACAACTAGTCTATATTTTTGGTGTTTTTGTGATAAAGGATGACAATGCAAGGTGATTATGACGTTTTCCTAAGGAACTGAGTGATGCAAGATGACAAGATTGCCAAAGAAAGATGTCAAATGTCAAGGCAAAAATGATGACTAGGATGACAATTGTTGATTAATGCAAGGTGATTAAATTGACTAGGTGCAAAATGAGGACTAGGATGATAATGTTGACTAAAAAGGTGACTAATGCAATGTCTAGGTGCAAAATGAGGACTAGGGTGAACAATATTTTTGGATATTTTTGGATTTTTTAGGAATAAAATATGCAAAGTATGGACTAAGATGAATGCAATTTGGAGAAAGGTTTGCCTAACCACTCTAACTTAATCTATGTATTAATTTTGGTTATTAAAGGACTTGTTAAAGGGACTAAGTGACAAGGTCAAAATGACTAGTGAGTTTTCCTAACTAGACTGTTGAGTTGGAAATTCTCACAAAAAGGACAATGACTGGAAAGGAGATTGTTGACTAAGTCCCAATATTACCTACTCTTGAGGGCAATGATTTTGCAAAGTGTGGTGAGGTGGCCTAATCCAAAGTCTGTGAAGATGAAAACCTAAGGAAAATTCTATGTAGGAAAGGATGATTATGAAGCCTAGGGAATGCAACTAAAATTAACAAGGTTTAACCTAAGGTAAAAATGCAAGCTAATGGTTGAATGATGAAAATTTTGAGCAATTTCAGTTCTAGTTTCTGCCAGAGACTTCTAGAAAAGATGTTTGATAGTAGGAAAAATTGTTTGGATGTGGATTCAGAGCAACAAATGTGTTTTACCAGAGCGAATGCATTGCAGAGACTATCACATGCGACATAGAACAACGAATGTGTTTTAGCAAATGCGGTGCATAATGCAAAAGCTTGATTTTTTTGATGTTTTGGTCAAAAATATGAATTGTTTGAAGTTGACTGTTTGTTTCCATATTTTTTAGCGTTGTTTGTTTTGTTTCAGTATCAAGAAAACACTTGGCAAACACAATGTTTTGAATGTGTAATCAATCACAAAGAAGACAAGCACGATCCTATGGTTAGGCCAAGACAATATCTGCTAGATTCCATGTGGGTTTCCTCAGCCACATATCCTTAGCGTGTGAATCCATAAGCTTGGATGCACAGGCTCCCCCTTGTAGTGCACTCTCTTCTCAGGCCAACCAAGCTTCCAACCCCCATAAAACTCCCATGGCAAGCTGATCACCTCTACTAAAGATTGTGAAGATATGGATGCCTTCACAATGATTGTTGTTGCGCTAGCAGATAAAGGGTTTTTGGCTACTACACAAAAGTATTTAGTTTGGGAACCCTGTTTGAGTGGCCATACATGGGGCAAAAGATTAAGCTCCATTTAGGAGGCACTCCAACCTGAAGAGGTTACACTCAACAGGGTTTTGGGGAGTGCTACTTTGTCCATATGACACATCCGCACTCGTAATCCTAGGCTTTCCATTAGGATTCACATTTATATACCGATCGGGGGTAGCTCGGCCAAATAGCTCCATTGCCAGTTTGAGTCGCCTTGGGGTGTGTACTTTTTCCCACCAAGGAAGCCCCAATTTCCTAGAGTCAATAATAGTTTCTCTTGCACCCAGGATCGCATAAGTGCGCAAGGGGAGAGGATACTCCTATTATTGAATCAAAGGTTACACAAGTTGAAAGCATTTGTTTATTTTAATATCCAAATTGAAGTGTGAGAAAAACACATCAAACAGTTTGTTTATTTTAATCCAAGCTTATGATGTCAACTTAAGCACACAAGTTCTTTTTAGGCTGACTAATCCTTCTATGTGAAAAAAAACACTCTAGATAAAGAAAAACTAAAGCAAGAGCCCTACAAAACACGATTAGTAGTTTTGAGTCTCCAATCTTTGACAAGCAACAGTTGACATTGCAAATCTTGAATCGTGGACATTTGAACTTGCAAAAATGGACAAAGATTAGTCATAAAAATTAAAAAAAACTATAATTAAAATTTAATCTAAACCTAACTACGTGAATCCTAAAATTAACCTAAATTAATCTAAAGTAAAATTGATCTAAATATTAATCTAAATTAAAGTTAAAAATTAATCTAAGCTATCATTAAAAAAATTAAAATTAAAATAAAATTATTTAATCTAAATTAATCAAAATCTAAAATAAATTAGAAAATGTAAATGTAAACTAAATTTACTTGCAATCGAATACTTACCAAAATGGACGATGGCGTGCGACTGTCTCTGCTCGGGCCGAGCTAGGGCACCCGTGCCCTAGCTCGAGACCTTTTCTTTTTGCATCTGCTCATTCTGGGGAGGGGTGTTTGGTGTTCTCGGGGGCGGGTGACTATTCTCTGGTGTGTTCTGGTGTTTGGGGAGGTTGGCTAGCGCGTTTCCCTGCTACCTGTGCCGACTGGTGTGTTCGGGGTGTGGCTCCACGCGCATGGGAGTTTGGCTTCGGGCGAGCTTGCGGATCTGCAGCTGGTTATTGTGAGATCCCTTGTTGGTAAGGGGGGTTCAGGGGTTGTATGAGGTTCCTTCTGGCATTGGTAATCTTCCTCTTTTCTGGTGCGAGTGTGGGAGGGCTGGAGCGGCCGGTATTGCGGAGTTCGGGAGGTGGAAGTGATAGGGGTTGCGGCCCTTTATTTCTCTTTGTGGGTTTATGATCTGGAGTAGGGCTTGATGGCTTTATCCAAGGGAGAGTTTTCTGGGGTTACCCCTGATTCGAGTGTTCACGCAACAATTTGTTCGATGTCCCCAAAGAATGGGATGTCAACATATAATAACAATCTATTTACTACGGACTCTGGGATGGATAGTGTAGGATTGTCCTCTGGTACACGGACCACAAAGGTTAATGGTTGTTTAGAGCGGTGCAAGGTGAGACCGAAATTTGTTGTTTCGCCTGATCTGATTGCTGAAGATACTGATTACTATTCAAACCATTCCTTATATTGCAAATTTTTGGGGTTGAGGGTATCACTCCAGTTTTTGGAGACTTGGGCTTACAGAACGTGGGAGCCGGTGGGAGAAATGGAGATAATGTTGTTGGCTAACAATTACTTCATGGTTACTTTTAACTGCATAGCCGATCGTAACAGGGTGTTTGAGGGAGGCCCTTATTTTCATAATAAGGTGGGGTTGTTTATCAAGCCGTGGCATGCAGGATTTAACCCTACAGAGGAGCTTCCAAACCGCGTCCCCATGTGGGTTCATTTACCTCGCCTCCCAGTGGAATTTTGTCGGGAGGATGTGTTGCTCTTGCTGGCTTCCCTTCTTGGAAAACCAGTTGGAGCTTCGTCATAGACCTTGGGGAAAAAGGTAATGACTTTTGCAAGAATTTGTGTTGAAATTGACCTAAGTAGGCCTCTACCGGATGCAATAGATATGTGTGTGGGTTCCTACTCTTGGGTGCAGCAATTGGACTATGAGACCCTTCCTTTCCGCTGCAGGCTCTGTCGTGAATATGGCCATTTGCTAAGAAAGTGTCCAAGATACAAGTTGGTGGATCCCCAGCCTTCTCAGCCTTCTCGGGAGCCTCCCAGGGCGGATATGGAGAAGGGCAGCGGTCCTATTGCGGCAGAAGATAATGATGGTTTTGTTCCTGTCAAGGCTTGGAGTAAGAACAGGGGGCAAAAGAGACCTTTCAGAGAAAGGCAAGAAGAGAGCACTTTTAACAGGTTTGAGGTTTTGGATGACCTGTGTCACCAGGAAGTTAATCCAGGTTTGGTAAACTTGGAGCAGGGGATTGAGAGGTTTGCTCAAGAGGGACCTGCACTCAGTTCTTCTATGGAACCACAACATGATTATGGTGTGCTCACGGATGCCGCTATGCCAACAGAAGGCCTAGAGGCTTCGGTGTCTTTGGCTGTTATTCCAACAGTGGGGGAGGATTCCTCTCCTCTTGGGCGAAGTGCAGATCTGGAGTCTGCTAAGAATTCTAAGCCTCCAAAATTGGGTATTTTGCAAAAAGACATTAAGAAGGGTGGAGCAGAGAAATTTGCTAAACTAGGTAGAAAGAAGGAAGTGGAAAAGATCAAATTGACAGGCGAGAACTTGGTTGAGTCAGGGTCAGTAAGGACTCTGGATTCTCACTTTTCGAGCCCCTTGAAATGATTGTTATTTCATGGAATGTAAGGGGCTTGAACAGCGGCCCTCGACAAAAAGCGGTTCATGATTTAGTTCGGAAGCATGGTCCTGATGTGTTCTTTCTTCAGGAGACTAAGCTATCTGTTGAGAGTATGCTTGACTTGGCACCTAGGCTATGGAGGTGTGGCGAGTGTCAGTGTATTGGTGCTCATGGATCTTCTAGGGGTGTGGCCTATTTTTGGAACCCTTAGAAAATTCGACCTCTCTGGTGGGTGTCTTCTAAATCCACTCTGTCTATGATTGCTTCTAGCTTTGAGACAGGGGAGGTTATTCTCTTTTCTAATATTTATGCTCCTACTGATTTCCGAGGTAAGCAAGCTCTGTGGTCTCATATTAGGTTAGTCCGATCTATGGCCCCTTTCCATCTATGGATTATGGCTGGGGACTTCAATGCTATTTGCGAGGTGGCTGAGAAGCGGGGTGGTTCTGGGAGGCTGGAGCCCTCTACTTTGTTGCTTAGGGATAGCATCAACTCTTTAAATATGGTGGATATCAAGCCTAGTAATGGACAGTTTACTTGGACCAACCGTCGAGTTGGGGATTATTGCATTGCAGAAAGGCTGGATCGCTTTCTGGTTTCTTGCTACTGGGTGGGGGGGATTTTGGTCTTCACGCTCTGAGATATTGGATTGGAAAGGTTCCGATCATTGGCCTATCAAGCTTGTCATTGATTCATCTTGTGCCCCGCGTATGCCTTCTTTTAGGTTCCAGCTCATGTGGTTGAAGGATTATGTGGCAGAATGGTGGAGGAGTGGTAGACCTGTGTATGGGACAGCAATGTATGTTTTTTCCAAGCGTCTCCAACATGTGAAGTATCAGCTTAAGCGCTGGAACTCTCAGTGTTTTGGGAATGTCTTCCATGAAAAGGCAGTGGCTCAGGGAGAATTGGATAGTATCACGAGGAGGTTAAGGGAGGTTGGAGTGACGCCTGAGCTTCTTTAGGTTGAAGTGCAAGCGGTGAGAACCTTGGAGGAATGGGAGTTGAGGGAAGAGATATATTGGAAACAAAAGGCTCGAATAGTTTGGTTGTAGGAAGGGGATAAAAATACGTCTTTTTTCTTCAATTCGGTGAAAGCACGGAGGCATGGGAATTCTATCTCTGGTCTTGTGAACGATGGGGGAGAATATCTGTCTTCCTTCCCTAAAATTTCTAATGAGGTATGACAATATTTTGCTTCTCTCTTTAGGGAGGACTCACAAGGGGGGTCTCCTGAGGAGGATCAAGTTCTCTCTTGTATTCCGCATCTTGTGTCTAGGGAGCTGAACCAACAGCTTATGAACGATATCACATTGGAAGAACTTGAAGGAATTGTTTTCTAGATGCAGAAGGGGAAGGCGCCAGGGCCTGATGGCTTCCCGATCGAGTTTTTTCAAGAATTTTGGGATATTATCAATTTGGATCTCCTGGAGGTTGTGCAAGAATCTCAAAGGAACAAGCAGATGCTAAGGGCCTTAAATTCTACTTTCCTTGTGCTTATTCCCAAGTGTGAGGGGGCAGATAGGTTAAGCCAATTTCGACCCATTTCTCTCTGCAATGTCATTTATAAAATAATCTCTAAGGTAATTACCGATAGGTTGAAAAAGGGGCTTGAGGAGTTGATTTTCGAAGAACAGAGTGGTTTTGTTGCAAGTAGACAGATTCTGGATGGGATTGTTATTGCAACTGAAGTCATCCATTCAATGGCCAGCTCCAAGGAAAAGGCAATGTTTATCAAGTTGGATATGGCGAAGGCTTATGACAGAGTTCAATGGTCCTTCTTGTGGAAGGTTCTGGATGCTTTTGGGTTTGAGGCGGAGTGGATTCAATGGGTTAGGAGTTGTGTTACCTCTGTCTCTTTCTTTGTGCTTATTAATGGGAATCATTCTGAGCTATTTGGTGCTTCAAGGGGCCTTCGTCAGGGGGACCCTCTCTCTCCATACTTGTTTATCCTCCTTGCTGAAGGTTTGGGGAGGTTGCTTAGAAGGAATGTGGAGGTGGGTAGCATACAGGGTTGGCAGTGGGGAGGCAATCTACCTCCGCAGTCTCATCTACAATTTGTGGATGATACTGCTCTGATGGGTATGGCTACAATGCGAGAGGCTTCTAATTTATGTAGGGCATTGGATGTCTACTTGGTTGCCTCAGGTCAACAAATAAATGAGGACAAGTCTTCTATTTTCTTCTTCAACACTTCGTGCCCCTTTCAGAGAAGGATTGCTCAAACTTTGAGATTTTAGATCGGGACACTTCCTCTGACCTATCTTGATTTCCCTATCTCGGTAGGCAGATTGCCTCGGGTATCATGGCAGAGCATTTTAGATAAATTTAGGGCGAAGGTTAATCACTGGACACATTGGTGGCTATCCTTTGCTGGTCGGGTTCAGCTTATCAAGTCTGTGGTATAGGCTTTGCCCATTTACAGATGCATGATACAGGTGGCCCCTTTGGGTTTTGTTAAGGATTTGGATTCTGTGACACGATAATTCTTATGGGCGGGTTGCTTGGAGTCTTCCAAATGGAGTTTGGTCAGATGGGAGGTGGTGTGTAGCCCAAAGCAATATGGTGGCCTGGGTCTACGGCAGATGGCTTTGATTGGTGTGGCTTTGGCTGCGAAACTGTACTAGAGGTGGTGTAAGGAGCAGGATAAGAGTTGGGCCAAGATTCTCTCTCAGAAGTATCTTCAGGGAATCCCTCAGTTGGAAATGCCTCGTTACCCCCTTCTGGGGAAGGGCTCTGTGATCTAGAGCACACTTAAGAAAGGGGCTACTCTCATTAAGGATGGTTTATTTTGGATTTGTAAAAAGGGGACCGAGGTTCATTTTTGGTCTGACTCGTGGGATGGATATCCCCCCATCATTTCTCAGTTTCCTCACTTGTTAAACCTTTGTCAGAGATTTCGCGAGATTGGTTAGACACGGGTGAGTGACTTTAAGTCATTTTCCTCTCGAGGTCAGTTGGAGGTGGCGGGATGGAAGTCTCCAGATGAATGGCCTGATGTTGGTTTGCCAGAAGAATGTAGTGAGCTGCATAGTATCCTTTCCAGGAGGCGTTGCAGCTCTCTCCAGTATGATGATGTGCTTGCCTGGTCTCCCAATCCTAAAGGGGATTATACTGTTGCTTCTGGTTATCAGGAGCTATTGTCCCATAGGGTGGAGGGGGATGAAATCCAGTGGTGGAAGAAGATTTGGAACAAGTCTTCCTAGCCAAAATGTAATTGTTTTGTATGGATGTTGGCTTGGAATAAGTGTTTGACCTGGGATAATATTCAGAAGCATGGCTTTCAGGGTCCCTCGGTCTGTGTTTTGTGTGGGGCTAACGAGGAGGACTCAGCTCATCTATTTTTTCGCTGCCCTTTCTCCCTCCAGATTTGGCACTTCTGGTGGGGGGTTTGGAGTAGTCCCTGTGTTCATGCTTCTTCGTTGATTGAGTTTTGGCAGAGGTTGGGTAGGCCTCCATCTATGGCTTCCTTTTTACAGGTGGTGTGGTTGGTGGGCACTATCTTCATATTGTGGCAGATTTGGTTGGAGAGGAATCGGCGAATATTTCGGGGAGAAAAGAAGTTGGTGCAACAAATTTGGCAGAGAATTTTGGGCATGGTTCAGGAGATGGTGGTGGCTAAGTGTGAGTTAGAATTCCCCTTGGGGAAAAGGGATGCTGAAGTGGCGGAGTGATTGGGGATTCAGGGGCTGTCCTCGGCCTCGGCATGTGTTAAGCGTGGTAAGCATCCGAAGCAGAGAGTTCAAAGGTCTGGATTGTGGCAGCCTCCCCCAATTTGGGTTCTAAAAATCAATACTGACGGTTCCTCTAGAGGCAATCCGGGGCCGGCTGGTATTGGGGGGATTGGTAGGGACTATTTGGGTTCGGTGGTTTTCCTTTTTTTGGTCTATGAGGGTGTGCATACTGTCAACTACATGGAAGGGTTGGCAATTCTTTGTGCTTTTGAGAAAGCTTATGATTTGGGATGGAGAAGGGTTGTCTGTGAATCTGATTCCCAGGTTTTGGTCAATTAACTTATTAAGCAGAAAGTGGAGGATGTCAGTTGGCAGCTGGCTGGGGTGGTGCAACAGATTTTGCGGGTTAGTTCATTAATGGAGATGGTGACTTTCGTCCATATTCCAAGGGAGTGGAATAGAGCTGCTGATTGCTTGGCGAAATGGGCGTCAGAGTATGCTGAGGGATGGAGAATTGAGGAGTGGGAAATGGTTTCTCTGGTGCTTCGTCCTGATTTTGAGAGAATTCTTGCTGAGGACAGGGAGGGGGAAAGTGATGGCTGATGTTGTTGATTGTCTTTTCCTGCTTGGTGGTATGGATTTTCCTGGGGACTTTGGTCCCTTG
Organism: Sequoia sempervirens; assembly: GCA_007258455.2. Lineage (NCBI taxonomy): Eukaryota > Viridiplantae > Streptophyta > Pinopsida > Cupressales > Cupressaceae > Sequoia > Sequoia sempervirens. Next base: position 198,068,493 of record VDFB02000007.1, read on the forward strand.
ATTTCTTTGTAATGATGTTCTTTGAGTTTCAAAAAAAAATTTACCCCTTTGTTTTAAAAAAAAAAAAAATTTACTTGCAATCTAGATTAAACTAAAATTAAGAAAAATTTAAAAAATTTAAAAATCCTAAAGAAATCTAAAAATATTAAATCTAAATGAATTAATCTAAAAAATCTAAAAGAAATCTAAAAATCTAAAATTATTCTACATTAATTACTCTGAAAATCTGATTTATATTAAATACTCTTAAAAAACTAAAAAGATCTAAAATTGATCTAATCTACCTTATTTAATCTAAAAATCTTAAAAAAATGTAAAACCTAATTAAAAATCTCAAATTTAATTAAAAATCTAAATTTAAAAGCTAAAATAAAGTAAATTAGGAAAATCTCAATCTTAATTCTAAACTAAATAAATAAAATAAATTTAAACTAAATATGTTACAGCGTTATTATCTAAATTAAATGAAATTATCTTAAAAAAGAAGTTAAAAAGCTAAGTTAATATTCTAAATAGTTAAATGTAAGTTAAAAATTGAAGTTAAGAATCTAAGTTAAAAATTTTAGTTAATAATATAGGTTAAAAATCTAAATTAAAGATCAAAATAGTGAAAAAAAACTAATCTAAGAATGTAAGTTAACAATCTAATTTAAAAAGCTAGGATCTAAATAAATCTAATTAAAAATATAAAAATCTAATTAATAATCTAAAATCTAATTAAAAATCTAATCTACATTTAAAATAGAATTAAAAATCTAATTATAATCAAAATCAAGATCTATATTAAACTAAAATCTATTCTACAAAAAAGAAAAATCTAATTAAAAATTTAAGTAAAAATCTAAAAGTTAATTAAATATCTAAAAAAATCTAAATTATAAATCTCAATTAAAAACCTAAATCTAAAACATAACTAAATAAATAATCTAAATGAAATGAAAATCATGAAAGAAAAACATTCTAAACTAACATAAAATGAAAATCTAAAGCGAATGTAAATAAATTAAACTAAAACGTAAACTAAATTAAAACCTAAACTAAAGCGAATGTAAATAATGTACTCGCAGTCAACTATCAGCCACGACAATACATGACTTTGATGAGAATAAGATAGGATTGCAGGATGATGACTGTAAATATATATTTGTGTGCTGAAGTAGGAGATTTTGTGGGAACTCTCCATTGTTGGTTGTTGGAGAGCACTAATTTCTACCACTTAACAGTAAAAAGAGAAGGTTCTCTCAATGGCTTCCAGACAAAACAATTAGGACAGAAGCTTCTATCAACAACGTCCAGTCTTCAGTTCAGGCATGTGTTTTTGAATATGTCTTCTTCGAGCATGTGTGCAACCAGAGGAGCCCCAGAGCCATCCAAAGCTGGAAATAGCGCCAACTTGTGAGGGACAACAAAGCCGTCGAAAAGCGAACAGTAGCTCCTACTTGTCTTAGCTGCTGAGGAAAAGTTGTTATGCTGGCGTGGTCAGGCAGAAGCTTTCAACTTCAACACTCCAAAAGCGAAAAAAATGTCAATCACATTTAAGCAAAAATAGTTTCAATCATACTTATTGCCACCACACTTCAAAAGCAAAAATGTCATGTAGAATAAATGAATGTAGTTGTGGGTTCAACCAACTGCCAGCCGCTGAAGCCCTCAATTCAACATGGGTTTTTGAATTGAAAATTTTATCAACAAGCTTATTAATGAATGTAGTCTGTCTATTCCATCAACTCTCAATGTAGATGTGAATAACTTTTGGCATAGATTTGAATGCACTGGGAGAGCTATTAATAATGGGACTGTGTGTTCAACAACTATTTGATGCAGAAGAACTTCAACACGTCAAGCAAAATCAATGCTTCAACACGGCACAAGAAAAATGTCAATCAAAATTAAATCTTCAACGCTTGAAAATCAAGACATCAAATAGAATTAATGAAAACAGGCCAAATTTCGGTGCCAAAAATTAACACGTTAGTGGATTTCTCAGACTTCAATTTAGTAATCACGACGAATATGGAACACAGATATTGAAGATGGGATCACAGACAAACGTGTAAGGATTCCAAATACAACTTCAAATCGTGAAAGGATTCCATCAAATCATAGTCTCTAAAATCCAAGCGCGTCTCCACTCAAAGATTGTGCCTCAAATAAAGAGTTAGTGGCCTCTGTGGTCCACATATGTAATGGGCAGCAAGGTAGGGGGCACCATGAATATATAGAGATATATATTTCGGCATTGTTGTGTCAATTCAAAGAAAGGTGGAAACATTGGTGTTTGAAACACAAGTCTAATGAGTACCTACTGCTGCTCATGCAGTTTTTGGAGTTCTAGGTTCTCGCCATAGACTCTGACCAGGAAGATATGACTTCAAGGCCTGCTAAATGGCTATAAGTGGAGGAAAACGTCAAAAAGCAATCTAGAGATGCCAATTGCATAGAAATGTGTTTATTCTGCTAGTGTTGGAAATAAAATGCACACAGAAAGTGGAATCATCACAATACTAAGGAAAGCTTTGGAAATTCAAGTACAAGGGTGCAAAAATGAGCAAGGTCCAAGAACTCCAACAAACGGCTAAACTGGGTTTTTAAGAAACATACCCATAGAACTCCAATGGACATACACTACTCTGAAAGCACCGCTTGAGTTCCTATGAAATATGTCGGTCATAAGATAAAATCAAAACATGTGCATGCCAGAAGTGATTTATTGCCAAGTGAAAATCAGTGCTAGGAGTTGATGAATAAAAAAGGTACAATATTTCGATCAAGCACTATTGATAAACTAGTTAGGAATTTGCTTGCAAGTAGAAAATATCACACTCAATGGAAAAAAAATACTACAAACATAACATTTGATAAGTGCAGGAAGGAAAATCAATCAACCATTTTAGGATGAATCTTAAAATATCACAGCCAATGGTGATTAAAATAGTTGGAGGTGACGAATGAAGTTTCTGCAAATGAAACAAATGGTTGCGGTCAAAAGCACGTCAGGTTCACCAAATGTATTAGGGAATTTTTTTTGAGATTAATATAGCATATAGCATGATAAATTTTATCCCTAACAACAATAGAGCACAATGAAAACAAGAAGCATAAGAAGAATGAAATAACATCACCTAGTATTCAAGCTTCCATTGGTTGACCTCCATTGGCCTCCTCCATCTTGCTGAAAATTTGTATAATTTCCCTCAAAATTGAAGTGCAACTATAACCTATGCCAAAGACAAGAAAAATATTGAAGTAATGTGTATGCTCAAGTACTCAAAAGCTCTCAAGCATGTTGTGTGTAACTTGTGTTGTGTCCAAAATGACTTGAAAGAGGGCCTTTTAAAGAATTCCAAATTGAGAATGGATAGCTAGGATTAAAAGTTGGTGAAGCCCTAAGATCAAATGCCAAGAATCAATGTCATAAGGAGGATTAGGGTTAGGGAAACATTAGGTCAAAGTTAGGGCAATCCTTGAAATTAAGGGCTGAGATTTAATTGGAGATAATCAAATCAATGGTGGAGAAAAATAGGTAGTTGGAATAATATAAATTATTTAATTTATGGAGGAATGTTGACTTATGAATTAAATAATGGTTTAATTCATAAATGGGAATGAGACAAAAGAAAATATTTATAATTATTTTAATTATTTATTTGGTGGGATGGAAAGTGGGATAAATAAATAAGTTTATTTGATTCAAGAATAAATGATAATGTTATGGAGGAAATAAGGATTGATCAATGACGCATTTAAATAAATAAATGTAATTTTTTTATTTAAATAATCATGGAGGAATGGACATAATTAGATAATTGAATTATGTGAGGGAGAAGCGTGGTCGTCATAGAAAAATATGGTTTGCAAGTTGAGGCCATTTTTATGTGTCTACACTTGCTCAGTACTTCCATTTGGCTTATGCAATGCACCTGTAACTTTTCAAAGGGTAGTCATTAGCATATTTTTTGATATCTCTCATGATTGCATGGAAATTTACATGGATGATTTTACTACCTATGGTGCTGATTTTAATGAAGGATTGGAAAATCTTAGGAGAGTTTGGAAAATCTCAAGAGAGTCCTCAAGAGATGTGCAAACCACAATCTATCTTTAAATAGTGAAAAGTGCTTCATGATGATGCAGGAAGGTGTAGTCCTTGGCCACTACATCTCTCACAAAGGAATTCAAGTAGATCCTGCAAAGATTGAGGTGATTATCAACCTACCTATACCTGCAAAAAAAATGATGTTAGGAGTTTCTTAGGGAATGCAGGTTATTATAGGCGGTTCATCAAAGACTTCAGCAAAATGGTAGCACAATTGTACACTCTCCTAACCAAAGATGTTGAATTCCATTGGACAGAAGATTGTGATAAGGCATTTTCTGACTTGAAAGAAGCTTTAACTCATGCTCCTGAACTTAAAGGTCCTAATTGGGAGCTTCCTTTTCACATTCATATAGATGCATTAGACTATGATATAGGGAGCAGTATTAGGACATAAAGACAAAGCTATTGAAAATGTTATTTATTTTGTCAGCAAAAATATGCAGGGAGTTGAATTCAACTATACAGTGACAAAAAAAAAAATGTTGGTAGTGGTCTATGCCCTTAATAAATTCACATACTACATAGCAAGCTATCATATCTTTGTGCACACTGAACATGCAGCCATTAGGTACCTCATGAATAAACCCCTAATATCAGGTAGGCTAGCAAGATGCTTATTGCTAATGTAGGAGTGTGACATAACCATTGTGGATAAACCAGGGAAGGCCAATGTTGTTGCAGACTTTCTTTCAAGGCCGACTACATCAGGGGACAATCAAGTCATTGATGACTCTTTCCCTGATGAACACTTATTTTCCATCAGTGTGCATACACCTTGGTATGCTAACATAGCTAATTATCTAGTCATAGGGAGAGTTCCTCCTCATTTCTCTCCAAAAGAGAGAAGGGTGCTCATTGAAAAATATTTTCCTTTTTCATGGATGGTTAGATATTTGTTCTACATTGGACTAGACCATGTCATGAGGAGATGTGTGAGGGAAGATGAGACGTATGATATCTTGCATGCATGTCACAATGAACCCTGTGGAGGGAATTTTGAATCGAGAGGACATCAATGAAGATTTTGAACATAGGATATTACTGGCTCACATTCCACAAGGATGTAGAGAAATATACAAGGAAGTGTGATAGATTCCAAAGGATGGGATGACCAACCAAATTTGATGAGATGCCCCTTTACCCTTAGGTAGTAATCACTCCATTTGACAATTGGGGATTGGATTTTGTAGGACCCATTGATCCTCCATCAAATGATAAATACTATATCTAATATGCATTGATTATGTAACCAAGTGAGTAGAAGTTAAGGCCATGAAGCATGCAAGAGATAATAAGGTTGCAAAATTTCTTTATAAGGAGATTTTCACATGGTATGGGGTTCCTAGAGAGATAGTGATTGATCAAGGGGCTTAATTCACCTCAACCCTTGTTACAACACTGGTTAATGAGTACAACATAAGGCATAGGAAGTCTACTCCTTATCACCCTCAGGCCAATGGCCAAGGTGAGGTGACTAACAGGGTATTGAAGCCATTATGACCAAAATAGTGGCCATCCATAGGAAGGATTGGGAAAACATTCTGCCAGAAGCTGTTTGGGCCTATAGGACAACCTAAAAGACAACCACAGACTTCAATCCTTTTGAGTTGTTGTATGGAAAGACAACTATGATGCCCATTGAATTTGGGCATAAGACTCTTAGGACTAAAATAGACTTGGGGATGAATATCTTAGAGGCACAAAGGGACAAAATCATGCAACTGTGCTTTGGATGAGATGAGGAAGGTAGCCTTGCATCACATAGAGGTAGTGCAGAATCAAAGAATAAAGTGGCATGACTAATTCATAAAGGACAAGAAATTCTAGCCAGGTGACTGGGCACTACTCTATGACTCAAGGTATCAAGATAATGCAAGAAAATTGTAGACAAGGTGGCTAGGACCATATGAGGTTACTAAAGTTTTCCCCAATGGTGTTGTTCAACTCACTACCATTGACTCTGTCAGATTTAAGCTGCTTGTCAATGGTCATCGCCTCAGGTTGTATCACAAGCCAACTTCCAAGGAGGAATTCCTGTAGCAATTCACTCAACATGCAAAACCCAAACTTCCTGCAGCCAAAGGAAGAGTTCCTAGTGTCCCTCCTTTTGGCTAAGGTACGTAAATTGTCATAATAAAGACTTCCATTTTGTGGGAGTCCACTTCTTCATTCATTCACCCATCTTCCCATCCATCTCCACCTTTCTCTCTCTTCCATCATGCCACCATAACTTCACTTCATTCCACTCCACTTTCATTACTTGCTCAACTAACTTCTTAAAAGGTGACCAATAATTTCTCCATAATCTTTACAACAGATCTTGCAAGAATTCAAGTATGTGCACATCAATTTGTTATATCTTAATTATCTTTTAGTACATTCATTTAATTATTGTACATTAATATAGACATTCTCCATAACATGTAATTATTCCCTGCCCCTGTCAAATCATCATTACTACCTCGCATGTGAGGACACATGCTCAAATTTAGGTTGGGGGAGTGTGAATACCATGTCCACATGTCAATCCATGTTAGTTCATGTCAGTAAAGTTTAAATTGAGCCAGTTTGAATTCTGAGTGAGATGACGACTCCCATGTGTGAGATGACATCAACTGCCACTATTTTTCTCAATCATAGCCTTCATTTATTACTCCTTTACTACCTTTATTGCTCCTGTCATAATCCTAAGTCACCAAAAAAGGTAAAATTTAGATGACACTGGCATTGGGAATTTAGCAGTGTTGCAGGAAGGAGAATTTTAGCTTTCAAAAAAAGATTGCAGGAAGGGAAACCTTGCAGAGTGATTGTTTAATTATAGACAGTTGAATAATGGGAGGTGGGTTAATTCAAGACTAACCCATGGTTCATGATGTATTACTACAGGATGCACCTTACTAGGTTGAGTTCAAAAATTGCGGGTGGTTAGATTATTTCCTAAAGTTGAATGGTTATAATGAAGACGTCGCGTTGGAAATTTCCCAGACATTGTCTGAAGGAAAGGCCATGGTAAAAGGGTTGGAGGTAATGAACAATGAAGAAAGGATTTTAGAAGTTATGGGGTTTCCTACCAACAGTGAACTTTACCCTGTTACAAGAGACGCTAGGTCAGCTAGGGATGAATTTACATAGCCTAGTGACCCTCCATTGAGTGTGGACAAGAAAGGTGTGAAGAGAATCTCTCTACCTGGGCCATGGAAGAAGGTAGCTATTTATGTTGTGCAGTGCATTACTTGTGAAGTTCGTCAGTTGAATCTACATTATGTGCACTTCAAACTCCTGAATCATATGAGGCATGGGAGAAGAACGAATGCACCAAACGTGCTATACCACCTTCTTTCAATCATGGTGGTTGAGACCCAAAAAGGTAGGGATAATTTTGTTTCCCACCATTGTCTGATCAAATTATTAGTTGAGAATTCTCTCCATGATGTATCTAACATGACTTGGGAAGAATTATTAAACATTAATCAAATTAGACCAGAGCATTTGTGACCTAGGGTTTTGCCTCAACCTCATAGGGATAGTAGGAGATTGAGCATGATTGAAGCCACTCCAGGTGCCTCAACTTTTGGCACAGGCCCTAGTGTAAACCCTCATGTAGCTAAAAAACCATATAGATTAGTTCTTCTAAGGAAAAAAATTCAAACAAAGAAATTTCCTCTTCAGATTCTGATGATGATGTCCCTCTTGGAATCCTAATTCGAACTAGGGCACAAAAGAAAGAGGTAGAAATAAGGAAGGGAAAAGCTAAAAAGAAAATGGTCGAAAAGAAAGTGCCAAGGTCTAAGAAACAGAAGGTTGACACTGTTCTTCCTGCAGCCAAAGAGAAACATGGGAGCCCTCCTAGAAAAATAAGACCAGTTGGACCAGCCATTGATATTTCTCTGCAGGGAAACCCTAGGACTAGAGAAACACCATGGGAGGACACAGAAGCCCCAATGGGGCAGGTGAATGTTGAGGAACAAGACATATTTGAGGAAGCAATAAATATAACGTTGGAAGAGCTTGCTGCCATTGCAGAATGAGTTGAAAGTCAAGAGTATGAGGAGAATCAAGAGCTCCTACAAAAAAAACCAAGAGAAAGAGCTTCTGTTGCAAGAGCAAAAACAATCAGCACCCCTGCAACCAGAATTGGCTGAACAAACAGAATCCTTGCAGTTGGAGCCATACAAAGAACAAGCATCAGTGCCAGGAAATTTTTTGGTAGGAATACATAAGCCCTCTAATTTTTCAATGCACATGGTAGCCATGAACTTATGGAGAGAGATGCAAAGGAGGGAAGAGGAATGGAAAGAGGAGAAACACATGTTGAAGAAGGAAATTCGAAAGAGAGACGAAGAGATTGAAGATAAGAATGCAAAAATTATTGTTTTAAAGGAAAAGTTGGACAATATAGCCACCTTAGTACCTTAGATATTAGAATGTAGAACTCCTCCAAGGGTCTATGCTATGTATTTGAAGGAGAAGAATCTTTCTTTTAAACTAGCAAGGATTATCTTAGGTTTGAATCCTTCCATTGAGGCTCTTCTTGAATTTTTCCAGGCTTATCGGATTGCTCCTCCTGAAATGAAAATTTATTGTGTGAATTATATTTGCATAATTATGTTGTGTCCCAAGATCGTGATTAGAATCCATTGTTGTATGTTGGGGAAGTCCAATTAAGGACTTTTATGTCCTGGATATAGAATGAGATTAGTTGGGGACAATAGTTCAAGACTTATAGGAAAATAGAATCCAACACTCCCTTGCCCATCAAGGCTGAATCTAGAAATCCAAGAGACATTTTCATGGATTGGCATATAATTCTTTACCAACCAAGCTATGGCAGTAGGATCCTGCTTGAGAGAGAAGAAATTTACAAAGAATATGAGGAGGTAGCAGAAACCATAGGGGAATCGATAAAGGGATATTTGGCACAAAGGTGGAACAGTCTAACTAATGAGTTAAAACAAGTTGAGCCTCACTCTCTGCAGAACTATGCTATAGCATGCAAAAGAGTTGATAGATATATATAGATTGGAAGGTCAAAGGGACAATTTTGGCTTCCACTAAATTTTCAACCACCTATCCTATTATGGCCTGTGCCAAATTTTAGGTATTACCAATATGATATAGCTGCAGAGAGACAGAGATGGAGCAGGTTGGACAAACAACAAGAGTTCTATTGGGACCCTAATTCATGCACTACAAGAGCTGATGTAGGAAATTGGCAGTTGCAATTTTCAGAGCATTAACTAAGCAAAAGAACAACCCTTCCTCTATTGGAGGACCAACAAAGCCTTAGGTTGGTGGGAGTGATGAGCCTAGTTTATGACTCAATTTTGATAGAGTTTATTATCTATTTGTTGTAATTGCAATATACTTTGATACTTGGATGTTGACCCTTTTTAAGATATTTCCTCAAAACCATAGACATTGGTCATAAGTTATTTTTTTAACTTTTAAATGACATTGACATGCTATATGAACTATCTATGTTATTTTTACATGTGGATTAATGAATGTTACTTTAAGATAGTTATAGATATGCAATTGTTGTGCGTACTAATATTGTTATGCAGATAATTAAAGCCTACAAAATTGAGGAAGATTCTGCTTGCCGGTCATTCACCATGAAGGTCAACAAGGTGATCATTCAAAGGTCAATGGAGAGAAGACTCTCAGCAAGAGGGAAATTCCTAGTTTAAGTTGAAGAATTGTAACCGCCTTGTAAATGGTCTTAATTGTTTGTTGAGCGAATATAGGAGTTAAGGAAAACATGCTTGACCAAATTCCACACATGCATAACCTCCTTTCCACTTTTTATGCTTTCCTTAAAGTGGCATACTTCTAATCTATTGGAGTTGACCTCCTTGCTAGGTAGTTAGTTAGTAGTTTTTCTTCCTATAAATAAGACTCGAATGCTCCTTCTTAGAAGGTTGATTAATCTGATGATGTGCTTGCATTCTTAGTTTTTTAGTAATATAGTTATGCTACTTGATTGTACTCATGTTTTCCAATGAATAAAATGAAGTTATAATTTCTTGCATCTAAGTTCACATTTGTTTAAAGGGATACTCATCCAAGGGGGCCCACTTGGTGAGCATTCCATCTTTTAGTTTAGTTATTACTTTATGTTCAACAATTAGTTAAGAATCTGACACTGTCTATTCCTGCAACCACTAGAATTCCATTATGTGATTGTTTTTCCAAACAAAACAAATAGAGTAGTTACCTATTTGTTTGCTCATATTTTCATTTATGTCATGCATTTCAGCTTAGTATAGTTGTTGGTTGATGCTAGACACTTATGTTATTTCTTTCCAAGCAATTTACCTTCAACATTGTGTCTTTCTTAGTTGTAGAAGAATATGGCTAAATTGAATTCCTAGTGCACATACTAGGTTGACCCATTCCAAGTTTACGTCCTTAGGTTGACAAGTTAAATGCACCTTCATGATAATTGAGATAGCTATTCAAATTAGATGTCTAATCTCTGAATTACAGCTGTAAGGGATTAGTTGTTAAATCATTGTAGGAGGCGAACAAGGGGTGAACACAAATCTGCCAAATTTAACCTAACTGCCACCAAAGTTAGTGGTCCCCCAAAATTAGATATCTGCCAAAAAATCTGCCAAATATAACAGTCCGCTAGAGAAAATTAACTGACCTCTACTTTAGCTGATCGCTAAATTCTTCTCCAACTTTAGCAAAGTTGAGATTTTTATATTTTTTCATTAAAAAAGTATTAAAAAATAATTGAAAAACTATCGGCAAGATTTTTTATAGTCATCAGCGAAATTTAGACTTTATGTATTTTAATATTGAAAATATTAAAAAAATATTAAGTGTGTTGGCCGAGCTTTAAAAATTTATGTTTTTAAATATTAAAAAACATTAAAAAGTGCATTATAAAAATATTAAAAAAATGCATATAAGGCCTGGAGGCCAAACTCACATTTATAGGGTTAGGCACGAAGGCCGAAGGACTTGTGAAGGACACAGAGTATTGAAGTACACGCAGTATTGAAGTACACACGAGAGTTTAAAAAAAGAAAACATTGAAATATGCGCAGTCATTATTTAAAAGGGTAGACATGAATTTTAAGAGAGCCATCCTTAATAAGAGGTAGTGGCTTCTTATGAAGCTTGCAATTTTTTAAACAATTTTTTTAATTTGCATTTTTAAAAAATTTGGATTTTATTTTAGAATTTTTATTTTTAATTTTTAATTTTTAGTTTAAACCAAAAAAAACTTTTAAATTAAAAGTAATTTTTTAAAAATAAAAATAAAAAGATTTTAAATTTAAAAGCAATTTATTTATTTTTTAAATAAAAATATTCTAAATTAAAAACAAGTTTTGATTTTTTTTTAAAATAAATAAATAAATAAAATTATTTTAAAACTAAAAAAATATATTATTGTTTTCATGGGAGCTAAATGGTTCCCTGGATAAATTTGTTTTGCCTTACCTAATAACTTTGTCCAAAATCGACGTTTTGACAGTTGATTTGATAGTTTTCGGGCCTTCTAAGCACGATGGCAAGGTCAGATTTGACCCAAAATGCTCTAAAATGATGGCTCCTTGCTAGATTTGGTAATGAACCTCTCGCTTGAAATTGTTGTAGATCTAGCCTCTTATGTCCATTTCAAGCAAAATAAAGTGTAGATTTGAATGTCTCAGTTGCTCTAGACTCAATGGTGAGCACAAAATCTTTCTAGGAAGCTTCAAAAGACTTGTAACTGACAAGTCAATGTATGAAACCCCCCAGAAACTAATATTTTTTCACACCTTTCTAATTCTCTAGATCATTTGAAGATGCAAGAGAAGAGCATACTTAGTTTTTGAAAAAAACCTAGCTCTACACTCTTAGATTTCTAAAGGATTGCTAATCCACAAATCAAATTTGGCTATGATACCATGTGAGGTTTGCTAACTAGCATACCCATGAATTTAATAACTGAAGGAAAGAAAAAGTAGAAATATGAGAAGGAATAAACTGTATTCCTGTCAAGAATGCAAAGCTATATTCAACTTGAGAATTGAGATTACAACGTATAGGCCAAAGGGAGAGATAGATGCAACCGGATTATGACAAGTGAACCAACATCCTATGAGGTATGACAAATCATGTCATTAAAGGATCAACCACCTTATCCCTATGTAAAGTTAAGCTAGTGTAAAGAGGACTTTAGTGGAGAACTAGCTAAGAATGAACTAGTTAGATAAAGTACCCTTTTTACACTAACAAATAGTTTTAACCTCTTTGATGCTCTAGTCCATGATAAGAATAGGTTGAATAGAGACATGTTTAGTAAAAATAGGGTCAACTAGATCGAATCCATCATCTTCTATGCCTCAAATATCCCACCTTAAGCCAAACAGTCTTATCTATCTTGAGGATAGTCTCATCCAGCTTCTTTTCCTCGCTTCATACTCATCAAGACAATCTAGCCAGACATGATGAAAACCCAATCCAAGTTGTAAATTAGTCTTTACATAATCCTTTTTTGTCAAAAGGGAAACATTCTTCATAAAACTATAAGGTATACTTGGTCAACTCTCTTTCAATGTTGAGAGCATATGACATTGAGTTGCAAGCAAAATAATTGAACCCTACAAGAAATTGTATCCCCACAATATTTCATTCTTGAAATCTCCTATTTATATCAACAAGCTATCTATAGAATTCAATTAACATAAATTTATCTTTTGTGTACCTTGGAAGCTTTAATGGAGGACCACTAAAACCACCAACTCAAATATATGAAAACCTTTGAAATTGAATGAAATGACTTCCATACATGCCAAATAACTACATAGACTCCAGAGTAAGCCTTAGGTCAATTTTCCCTTGTATCTCCTGGGTTGCCCTCATAGTAAAGGCATCATTAACTCTCCTATGATGATGGTAACTTTTACCCAATTGTAATTCATCATAGTAGTAAAAAATTCGGACTTCATTGCAGGGAAGTGAGCTTGTTCTCAAATATGGCAAGGGTCCAGTATTGGTAATGGCATATATGAGATACGAGGACATGAAAAAGGTTCGATTAATTGTAAAGAATACAAAGGTGTGGTTCATTTGATCACTAATAAGATGCACCCAATTTAAAAATTATTTCTCTTTGAGCATGATTTGGATAAAAAAGTACATCCGCTCCTCGAACTCATGTGCCCTTTCATTTCCCCTTAATCTATGCAACAACACAATCATATCTGAAATTTGATTAACAAAATGATTTCTATGCAAACCTCTAGGTAGTTGGGATTTACCTTTCCTGGGTGCAGCAAGCCAGTTCTTGGCAATTATATTTTGGTTACCCTTTTTTTGTTGAGAATTGAATTTGTGAGGAGAAATTAAAGGGGGAAATCATTCTCTTTCTAGAAATTTCAAACAAGAGGTGAAAGTTGCTCTTTGAATTTTTACGATCAACTTGTTGTTACAAGTTTTGACATCATTGGTCTAGGAGTTGTAATGTCTAATGCATTTGATAATTAAATATGGGAATTGTATTGCTGCAGGAAAGGTAGTTGCTTCTAAAAACCTGATTTTCAATTAACTTTTGTGTGATAGGTGGAGGATTTGGCTTGCTACTTCTCTCCCAAATTTCATCTAGGTTTACATTCTCTAGCTTAGTATCCCCTATCTCTTGCACTGTGCTAGTTAAACCTAAAATTTATTCATAACCTTGATATTTTTATTTCATGGTGACTAAAACACCTAGGTTTTATATACAATCTTTACAAGGAAGCTTGAGCTGATAAAACCCTTCTATCGAGAGCATAATTTTACTCAAAAAAATTATAGAAAGAAGTACCTTTGTGTTCTTTGGGTTTTATGGATCGACGACTGCACCAGTTCACTTCTCTACTCTCCTTCATATTCAATGTCTCAATTGAGAATACTCATTTTAATAGCTCAAATCCTCTTTTTAGTTCTCCATAATTAATACTCGATTAGGTGAGCAATTAATTATCCTATTTTTGTGGCTGGCACATGTAGAATTTCACATCATTCTTTCTTGTAATTACCTTTTGAAATTTTGAAAAGAGAACGACTATTTGATCAGTAGGAAGAGAGGTTCATATAACCCTTTCACTGATTGACATGTGTTTTAAAACAATTGTGAAATACTGAAAACTCTTTGATACATTCCTTACACCACTTTCAAAATCTTCATCATCTTTTAGGTAGAAAAAGAGTATGTTTTGACGACTTTGTCAGAGATCGACAAAAAATTCATAACTTGAGGAAAATTTTGAAATGACTTAACCTTCGCCAAAAACAAGACTTACAAGAGTTATGACAACATTACTCAACACCAACACATTTTAAAAATTTGCAAGCCTAAACTTTAAGTGGTGCATTAGAAAAAGTAAAGGTTATGATAACCTAAGAGGAAACCGTCAGAGTTTCAAGAATTGACCAGAATATCGACAACTTTAAGACTTAGTCAAATTTAGATGAATAACAAGTTTTTAAGACATGACAAAAACTATGGTAACAAATGGCTCTGATTGGGGATGAGGACTACTCAAGATGAAGAAAGGAAACCAGAAGCAAGTGACACATGACTAGTGCTTTATCCATTGGGAAATAGATAATATCACTATTTAGATCAAGAACCCTCTAATAATAGAGAAAGGTGTGTAAGGAGGAAATTTGTAAGTATAAACAATATAATTGCATCGAATAGAAACTAATCTAAATCAAAAACAACATTCAAGATCTATACCCATTACTTATGAAATGAAGCTTTCTAAGCTATTGAAAATAAATAATGAAATCTTATGATATCATAACCAATTCAAAAACAAAGAAAAATTTACCATCCCATGTAGGAGTGTGTTCATGAAGATGTGTTGGGTTGTTTGTAACAATGCAAAGCCTCCATGATTACACATGAGAGCTTTGAAGAGTGTGTGTGCATTTGATCAAAGATGTTGGTTGAACCTTTGTCAATGTCAATTAGTATATTAGCATTACTTCATTGCATAAACTGTATTGATTCTTCGATCCTTTTTTGTGAGGAAAGAGGTTTGTTATATAGAAATTGTGATTTAAAATAGATGATTAGGATTGCACAGTAGAATATCTTGATTGGAAGTCGAAAGATGTTGAGAGGATTTAGATGGGTCTATGCAAATTGATTACATGATTAGTGTGATTGAAGATGATGGAGCCTCAAATTTACATCCTGGCTTTCCTTTTATTATTAGCTTGTCTTGGTTTTTCGGATGGTACCTGGGGCTGGGAAAATTTGTTTTTGCTTTAATGAATCCTTGGTGTGCCATCTTTGAGTTGGGTCTTTTCTGTCGTTACCTTTTTGAAGAGGTTTTAAAACAACTTATGTCCCATTAAATCGTCTAGGCCTGGCCCTTTTAATAAAATGTTAAATATTTTCACTGGCCTCCTTTTATTTACTACGGTCTGAGTCGATCCGTGCCTTATGCTTTTAAAAATAACTTTGAGTCATAGACTGTCGTTGCCCTAGGCGGTGTCCCCTTCCTTTTTCTTCTAAGTAACTTAAATGTTTTGCAGGTGTTATTTGATGACCGTTGATTTCCCGCAGTTGATCCTGACCGCTCCCCGCGATTCCACGATGACATCACTGTTGGCTGCTTGGTGATCACGATATAGCGGGCGGGCGCCACGTGTCCTAGGCTGCTGATGTTGCAAAATTAAATAAAGTGTTTAATATAAGCATCAAAATTTAAGTGCATTATCAAGCGGGTTACTAAATCACATGGGTGATGCACATGCTTATAATCAATGGTGATGTTTTAATCTTGATGGAAAAGTTGCTCAGAGGATAGGTATTGATACTATTCCTTGTTTTGTATGATCATGATCACCGATGAAGAAAATCAACGGTTTCCTGCCATCACGTGATCCAAAGATGAAGGAAGTTTACTAATTGCGATATCGCGGGCTGGCGCCACGTGTATTCTCTTGGTGCTGCGTATTATGGTGGACCCTTGAAGATGATGTGGAGGTGTTTTCAGCCTTTTCAAGGAGGACTATTCGATGATCTGACAGAAACAAGAGATCAATGGTGAAGATTTAAATCTATGCCAAATTACAATTGAAGCCGTTGGCACGATATGCAAGTTGGCTTTAATGGCGGACGAGACATCTACGGGCCATTTTTCATAAAATGTAAGTGTTAAATTGCAGACTATTTTTACCATTAAGGCATTCAAGTGTTTTCAAAGCAGTCTAGAGCCAAAGATAGAGTTTTCAAGCAACTACAGCAAGGGTTTGATTTTCTACAAGACGCAAAATTCTGTGAGTTATTTTCTTTATCACTATTCTGTTTGAATGTGATTCTTGTGGAGGGCTATGTTGTGTTGATCAAAGTTTTTTTGGATTAAGATTCTAGGGTTACTGTTTCTTTTAAATTGTGGGAAGTTGCAAAATTCTATTGTAATTTTATTTTGGGTAGCCCTAGTTGTTCATAATTTGATCTTAGGAGAAGCCCTAGTTGTTTGAAATGGTGCCAACAAAACAACATTCTGGCCATATTGACTACTTGCAAAGGAACCTATATGACGATTTCCTTGACCATTTCCCTTTGTCAACCAATGACAAGAAGAGGGGTTTAGTTTTAATGAGAGGGATAGCCTTAGGTGAAGGATTGAGATACAAAACCTATAACATTGCAGATGCTATGGTACCAGTGAAGGGTTTGGAATTGTTTAAAAGATGGTATGGGCAGCGGAATGCACCTCATCCTTTTTCAAATGGTTGGAGGTATGATATGGGAAAGCTTGTGGTACCAAATGTGTTCCTTGATATCAATCTCCTTAGGGCAGTGGCTGCAAGATATGATCCTATCACAAGGATTATAAGGGATAATGATGGTGAGGTTCTACTAAATATAGATGCAGGTGTGATTAGGCGGGTTTTTGATTTGAATGAATATAGCTCATTTTTGGTCCAGATTGACTTTGAGGAAATGAAGTAGGAATATGCCAAAACACAACCTCTTTTCAGATCAAAATTGCTTCCTCCTCATCTAGCCAAGGTGGGCAGATCAACGATTCATATCAGCCTAACTGATCAGGAGCCTTTCAGGTTGAGTTGTTTTGCTGATCATTTCTTGGCAACTTTCTATTCACTTTGCCAAATTCTAGGATTCAGCCCTAGTACTGTGATGCCTATTGCCTATATGTTCATGGGGGCTCAAATTCAGCATCCCAATTTTTCTGTAATAAATGACTATTCTTCTTTCCTTGTTGAAAGGATACATGAGGGTTTGCTGAACTTATATGTGGGGGACACTAGTACTCCTTATTAATGCACATGTTCTTGTATGAGAATGCCAATTTCTTCTCAGAGACGATGGAGTTGAGGCAGGAGGTAAATGGAGAAAGATTACCGGTACAGGCCTGGAATGCAGACATGTCTTGCAACAAGGGAAGTGCTAGCTATGTGTAGTTTGATAACTAATTTGCTTCAAGGCTTAGGGCTAGACTGATGGTAAATGTGCCAGGGATTTCTGAGGATTTGCACGATTTCCTCCGACCTAAAGAAAGAAAGCTTAATTTAAAGGTATGCCATAATTGGGGTGATATCATTCCATACCTTGTAAGCACTATCTTAAGGGTTTAGGGTTTCCAAGGAGCTCCTCATATTCTCCCATACAATGTACCATCAAGGATGGGATTTGTAGAGGTATTGTGGTAGCTGGGTTGCATCCATGAGGATAACTTGACAGGAAGAGGAAAATGGACTTTGTTCCCTGATTATACTATTGTTTCTAATTTTGTTTTTTCCAAGGGAGGATGGGTTCACTTTGATAAATATTTTGATGATTACCATTTGAAGAGTGGATCCATAAGGCAACATGACCCTGAGGGATTCTTTGCTCTGTTTAGACAAAGAATTAAGGGTGGCAAATTTGTTCATGTTTTCAATTTTCCTGAAGATTTGATTAGGAATGAGTTTGATTTGAGCCGACAAGAATTAAATAAGGAGAAGTGGATTACCTATGAGAAAATTTTGGCCATGGTGCATAAGCTAGACCCAAAGTATGATCCACTAATGGAGTTCACTCCATTTCATAAAAGAGTTGATTTCCTGATGAATAATTTTAGAGAAATCATGAACACCCTGAGAACTAAGAAGATAAATTTGGAAGTGGACTTGAAAATTCAAGGACTAGAGGTGAGACCTGAGGAAGAAAGGCCAACATATCAACCACCAAGGGATAGGCCTTTATACAGAAGGAAGAGAGATGATAGCAATGATAAAGAGGCAGGAGATAGAAAAGGAAAATAAACAATGAAGGCTTCATCACAATTGGGTCATGGGATCAGAAAGCCTGGAGGAATAAAGATTGTGGATCTTGATTCACCACCTAGGGATGACCCTTTGGAGCCGCCATTAGAGCCAAGCCTTAAGAAGCAAAGAATTGAGGAATCACAAGAGGCTCTGGGGGATGAAATAATTATAACTGATCAAAAAATGTAGATTGGGATCCCCTCCCCTCCTAGATCACCACAATTGGTGCCGACTGATATGGATATAAAGGGATAGTATGTACAAGATGCAAAGATGGTGGCCTGCAAGGAATTCTTAGATGATGATGCCTTTGTGAAAAATCCTATTTTCTTGTAGTTGGTGTGGAGGATGAAACTTGAAGAATATCAAGACAAATGCAAGAGAAGGAGGGAATCAAGACCTAATAGGTTTGACCAGGAGAACGATGATGAGGTCAAGGCCGAATTAATGGAGCAATTCAAGAATGCCACTCCTGATGAAGGAAGGAAACTTGTGTCCCAAGCTGGTGTCTTACTTTTCCCTAAATGGGACATAGCTAATGCTATAGCATTCAATGCTATCATGCAGTCCAAGCATCCTATGCAAGGTAGTGAGGAGGAAGTCAAGGCAGCCCTACAAGACTTTGCCTTTAGTGAGGAGTATGAAACTTTAGCGATATGGGCATTGGCACCTCAAGACAGAAAACCAAATGTGGCTGATCTTAGTCAAAATCTAAGGGGTGGGCTTATCATCAAGAGAGTATCTGAAACCTCAACAACAGAGGCCACAAGCTTGACACTAAATGTGGCCAAATTGGCTCAGAAGATAGCTGAAAGAGATGAGGCTGAAAAGAAAAGCTTGGTGGAAAATTATAATGAAATAATTGGGGAATAGAATATAATGCAGCAAAGAAATGTTGAACTACAGTCTAAAGTAGATAGACTAAGATATGGAGAGGTGGGAGAGTCCTCTAGTGCCCCTACTACCAGAGCAATACATACTACTTCAAGGTCATTTCCCCTGTTGTTCCAATCATTTATGTTCCTGGATCCCCAATTTAGACACCTATTGATAGCCCTGCACCAAGGCCAGTTAAAAAGGATGTTGAGTTTTATACAGATCCTACCAAAGGGTAGATGATAAACAAGATTACAGAATTACAGGCTGCCCTAAGGGCAAGTGGGGATGATGCTGTGGCCAAACACAATGAGGTGGTTGACATTGTTGTAAGGAATTTAAATGAGAAGGTTGATTCTAAGCTGCCAGTTGTGCATTCTTTATATTCTTTATTCTTTGAGGGAATTCAAAATATTAACAAAGATCGAGAGGTGATTTTACCCCTGGTTGAGAAGTGGATCCTAAGGGCCATTGACTTAGATATTATGTTTAAGGCTTCTAGATTTGATGTGAATAATAGGCCCCAATCATTAAAGCCTACTCAAATCTTTGTGAAATCATTGAAGGGATTCCAAGCCTTGCCTAATGATTTGAGTAAGAAAATTAGGGAATTAATAAAGGGTTTTGATGATTGGAATGACACCTTTCTGCCAGATATAATAGATACACAGGGAAATGTTAAGACATTGTAGCAGTGGCAAGAAAGGGAAGAAGAGGTCATTGATGCACAAATCAAATTAATCTGTGATGACTCAGATCATGACTTGTTGGTAAGCATCATGGATAAAATAATCAATACTAGCATGTTCTTGGAATCATTTGAAAGGGAAGCTAACCAGGTTGCAGTAAAATTCACACCTTATAATATCAAGATGAAGGAGGTGGTGAATTTTAATTGGCCAACAGATGAAGAATATCAGAATTGGGTTGATAAGTACTTAACCGAAGAGGAATGAAGAGGTGTATTATTGGCAACTGACAGCTCAATGGTTACGTTATAACTGATTTTGGTTTTGTTCCCTGATGGCTTTGGGCACAGTTTTTGAGGAGTAACAAGTGCTATGGTTATTTTGTAATGAATAGAATCAACAGAAAGATGCTCCAGGACTTGGTGGTTGTGATTTTAGTTTTGGACTGGCACATAGCAGTCCAGTTATTTGGTGACATGTGTAATTTTTGGCCCGATGCTTGTTGCTCCTTTGTTTTCTATAAGAAGGATTTCAAGGCCAAAAAAGTGGTTGGAAAGTCAGATATTTTTGAAGGTCGAGTCTAGGTATAGTTGTAGAGAAAATTGTAAGAAATTTTGTGAATGTTAAGGTAATTTAGGTTTGGGGTTATTCTGTAAAGGGTTTCAGATTTATGAAGATTGCATGTCTCGTAATAGTACTAGCATTTAAGCTATGATGTTATATCTCGAGCCAATGTCTCTCCTCTGTACAAACATATCATGATTTTGAATAAAATAATCAAGGATTATGGTGTTCATCTCATCGTTCTGATGTGTGTGTTTTCTGTTTTGGCTTTAATTCAAAGGATTAATTAAAATGTTTGGATGGAATCATGGATGGGTATGTTTGTAAAGGGATTTAGTAAGAAGTACCAGGTCGGGATAGAAATTGATATTATTGTAATGCAATATTGTCAAGGATCATATCTGCTAAGTATTTAAATCTATTGTCGAATCGTAAATGTTTGTAAGTTTGACTCCCCAATGGTATATGGCACTGATCTAAATTGTATAAGTTTGTGAGGCTTTGTATCTATTTGTCCTTACTTTGGGCTTGCCGCCAAATTGCAAATAAAATGACTATCATAAGTTACAAAATAATGTTGTAATTATCTCATGCTCCAAGTAGCTGATCTTACTGGTGAAAGGCCAATTCATTTTAGTGGTATCCTATTCTGTTGAGCTATTTGTGGGATTATCTGTGTTTTGTTAATGATTGTTTATGAATTTGGTGCAGAGATCATAAACACATTATAGGGACCACCCTCCTAGGTCTTGCAGAGCCTGAAGTGTAGGAAGTTATTATTAAAATCCTCATCAGTTGGTCTAGGTCCTCTGAGCCGCCCTTGATTGGAATTGGAAATTCCATAGGTAGATTAGGAGACAAACCTGGTTTACAAGAAAAAACACCAATAGAAGAATGGATTGATTAGTTAGGAAATAGATTGATCAGTTAGGAAATAGATTGCTCTATCAGGAAATAAATTAATCAGTCAGGAAATAGATTGAGCAATCAGTGATTCATAATTTGCTCAATCAGGAAAGTAGGTGAGGATAATTAATTAATTCTTTTTGGAGTTGAACATGCAAATCAAGTTTGACTTTTGCAAACAAAGTTGCATTTTTTTGATTTGATTTTTGATGATGTTTTTCAATAGTTTATTTATTTAAATTTTGGAGGGAAAGTGACATAATTAAATTATTATATTTTAATAATTCAATCGACTTAGGGGAATAAAGTGAATTAGCAACATAATTAAATAATTGGTGTTATTTAATTAATTAGGAGGAATAAAGTTAGATTAGGACCTTATTAAATAAATAAAATTTATTTCATTTGCCAAAAATGATGAAAAAGTGAATTAATTAAATAATGTCATATTATTCAATTAATAGTAGAAATTAGGGCTTTTAGGACTTTATTAGATAAATAAAATTTATTTAATTTGCCAAAAATGATGAAAAAGTGAATTAATTAATTAATGTTGTATTATTCAATTAATAGAGGAAATTAGGATTTTTTCATGCTATTGATGTGAAATGCAATGATATTTGATGATAATGATGTTGATGATGTGAAAATATCAAATTTAATATGTGTGATAAGTGTTAGGTCAATTTTACATGTCTACATTTTGCCCCTCTTTGAGAAAAAGTATTGGTTGCTTTGTTTCAAATATTTTGATGTTAAAATTGAGTTTTGAAATTTTTTATATGCCCCATTGTGCCCTGGTGATCAATGGAGTGATGGTAGGACTTTTTGATGCCCCCTCGAGAGGTTGGTCAAAAAAATCAATTTGGAGGTCAGGCTGACAACGCTATTCTATTTTAGTTTTGATGTGTAGAGGGAAAAAAATTAAGTCTATAGGTCTTTTGTTGTTCATTCAAATTTTCCTGAGAGCTCCTAATTTTATCCTAGGAAGGTTTCCAAAGTAATAATTAGGGTTTCAGGGGATTAAAATAGGTTATTAGGGTTATAATTTCTTCATTTTCACTTTGATCCTATAGAGAATTCTTGCCTCTAGTTTTCTAATTTTTTTAGTTGTCGAGGAGCTATGGCGAGGATTCAGGGAGCCCCACATTGCACATACTTGGTTCGAGAGTTTGGAAATCTTGCAGGCATTGGTGCCTAGTATGTACCTTTTTATTTTTCTTTTTTGTCTTTCCATGTTTCCATAATTAATGCACAGAGTCATATTAGTCAAGTGCACAAGATTTAGGAATCTCACGCCTTTTCATCAGTTTTGGCGCTTTTGACTTTTGAAATAACTTTCTTTTGTTATTTTCTTGCTCACTTTCTCTTGCTCTCATTTTGTGTTTTTGACCTAATTTTGTGCATTTGAAATTCACTTTTGACTTAGTTTTTTGCCTTTGTTTTCTATGATTCATTTTGGTTGATCTTGAGATCAATTTTTTCCTTTGAAAAACTTCTTCGCTTTTGATTTTTTTGCTTTTGAAAATTTCCATCACTTTTGACAATGAATTCATCACTTTTTCCCTTTTTAGTTGCTTTTGACAAAAAATTCATCCCTTTTGAAAACAATTTTTTCGCTTTTGACCTTTTGAAACCCTAAGTCACTTTGTTCGTCATTTTTGATTTGTTTTGTGTGCTGAGAGTGAATCCTTAACATTGTGGGTTTAATGATCGTAGGTGGTCCTTAATCCACTCCAGTTGAGGGAGTGATGTCCATGGGATCTATTAGATTTGATTACTCATTTCAATGTTTTGGAGTGAGATATTTTAGATATTATCGGGTTGCGGCACATTTGTTACATGACCACCATCAGATGTCATAGCACGATGATGAATGTGCTCATGGAGAGGTGGTACTCAAAGACCTATTCATTTCATTTTCCTATAGGGACGACCACCATTACTCTTGAGGATGTGTGGAGGATTCTCAGCATTCCCATTCATGGAGAGATTGTTACATATTCTATTTGATGGGGTACCTATGCTATGTGTCATGTGCTTGGTGTGAGACGTCTGGAGGTTCGACAGTCAAAGATATATTTATTAGAATTTGTTGGCAGAGTTGATCTCATTTCTCCTGTTCTTTGTGGTTTGGTTTTAGGGCTCATTGTTCTGTATAGGTGGGGTTCATAGTTTCCTATGGGATGGGGTATATGCATAGAGCAGATGTTTGAGTACAACACCAAATATGCATGTGTTCCATGTCTCCTTGCCCAACTATACAGAGATATGCACGAGGTTACATATCTTGGTGGGAAATCTATTTCTGTTGGTGTCTCTCTTCTTCACGTATGGCCTAGGAGCACATCTCAATTGTGTTTCCTGATGGTATACTGGATTGTATTATTGGGTATCCATATTCTTATCACTATGGAGATTTTATGCATTATACATTGCTTAGACAACTTCCCTACTAGCATCGTGTATTTGATGACATGCCAGGTTTTGTATGAAGACCATATATGGATTGTGAGGAATGGAATGATGATCAGGAGCAGTTAGTATAATGTAGGCAGACTAGGTGGTTGATCAGTCTCACACACTCTCTTTTGGAGAGATATCTTCTTGACAGGGTTTGCAGGTAGTTTGGAGAGAGATAGGGTCGCTTTCCAGATACCTATGAGGATCATTTTGGTCAAACCACTAGAGAGGTTCATGTCCAGGGTTTACAGGCTGATCAAGGTGTTGTTGTTGTTGCATTTAGAGCTCTTTCCCCAGTCATATGGGGTTGGATAGTGGGCCTAGGGGATCCAAGTACTACTCTCAATTATGATTAGTGGTGGGCATGACGTGTTCCTTTGAGATTCACATATCCTGGTGATGATCCCGTAGTGGGCATAGTAGGCATCATTGGTCACTAAGGAGAGAGACATCACATCGAGATCTTAGCAGAGCAGCTTGGTAGGGCTTGATAGGACAATGCCTAGGGTGATCAGATGCAGGATCAGGGATAGGTTCCAGGCCCCCCTCCACCAACTAGGGATGGAGGTGTATAGTTATTATAGATGATGAACACGAGGGATATCGAGATATTGCAATGACTGGTCGTAGAGGCACAAATTGTCACTCTCACTACAGAGTGAGACACAATTCAATAGGATAGAGAGAGATATTTGGGACCAAGAGATACAGAGATCACACACCATCTTGTTGTAGAGACATAGTTGAGGGTTGTTACACTGAGAGGGACAGTAATAGGATAGAGTGGGATAGTCTAAAAGCTGAGAGAGATCAATTGTTACAGGTGTCGACATATTATTAGACTCTGTATGAGGCCTCTATTTCTAGAGCACAACATCGTCCATAGTTTGGAGAGTCCAATGTTGTGGGGGGTGGTTTCGAGTCAGTTGAGCACTCTATCAGACAACTAGATCCAAAGGGTGATTTGTAACCTAGTCTTTAGAGTCCTCCTCTTCCTGCCAGGGAGTGCCATATTTGTACTTGATCATTATGATGTTGTTATTCAGAGACTTATATTGTAGACATTATTTTGTATATATATATTCATCGTCCTAGTCGGTGCCTCATATATATGTATTATATTTTATTATCCTATCACACTTGTTTGCATGATGATGTACCATGACAATCTCCTTTTTTGATGATGATATTATGAGATACACATGCTTCAATTTGACTTCATTATGTGTCTATGTGATGCTTTATGGATGATGATGTATGATGATGTATGCCTATACATGTTTTGTACCTTTTTCTAATTTATGCATATGATGTGGATGGATGGATTGATCATATTTTATATCATATGATTTTTTATGATGGTTGATTAATATATCATTTTAATATATGATGTTTTATTGATGTATATGATAATGTTGATATATGATTTTGTACTTTTTTGATGTATTCCTATGATGTGGATGGATGGATGATTAATATATCATGTGATGTTATATTGATGTATATGATGATGTTGATAAATGATGGATATATGCCTTATACATGATACATGATGTTTTTTATTGCTTTATTATAATCATGATATGTATTGATGACATTGTGGATGCATGATGGATATGGTACTAATGTTATTGTGATGCATGATGGATGTTAATTAGAAGAAATATTTGATGATGGATGGAAATTTAATGTTGCTAGTTGTTTATGTGTTTCATTTGCTTTGCTTGGAGACTTCACATTTTGAACAATCCTGTTTGATGTAGCAAATAGATAATATGCACCAAGGTATTAATAACCAAGGTGACTTTGTATCTATTGCATGTAATTTGATTCAAAATACAAAGAATATTCTTGCTTATACCAGACATACAATTTTTTTTTTTAAAGTGTATGGTTGGGTTGTGTTAAGACTTTTTGGACTAGTTACACAGAGAGGTAAAGAATACCTAACATGCACCTGCTACACAATTTTTTTCAAAACAACTTCCATACACTTAATAAAGCAAGTATTCGCCATGGTAGTATCACAAAAATATCTTACAAACAACAAACCAAAATGATGCTCAATTTCCCCCATTCCTTCTTGTCTAAATCCTTATGGAAATCCTCGAGAGATCCTGGGAATGCGCTAATAAAATAAATCATAAATTTAAGACCATAAAAAGATAAAACAAAGTTGCAGTATCACTTGCCATATCTTTTTGGAGGTTTCAGGCTATTATCTGTTGTGTATCATGTCTATTGTAGGAATAGATCCATTAAGGTATATCTCAGGATGTTGTTGGTGAATTTCCAAAAGATAGGTAGTTTATACTTTGGCATTATTTCCATCTATTTGTAATCCAAGCTTTGTGATTTTTTTCTTGAAAGTTTTCACTTTTGGTGTTTTCTTTGTTTGTTGTTTGTTTTTTCAAAGGGTGATTGTGACGATTTGTTTATTATGGGTGAAAAGTTTATTGTGGATTGTGATGATGGAGTAGGTCTTTTTTGATTTTTTGAGTTTTATGATTTTTTTTGTTATTTTTAGGGGACTAACCCAGGGCCTTATGGGCTCATCAAAGATAATCCTTGCCTACATTGTACACACATAGGCTCGTAGTTTGCTTGGTTTAATTTTTTTTTATCTTTTCTATTTTGTGAATATTTTTGGATTTTGAATTTTTGACATGTTTTTGGATTTTGAATTTTGTGACTAAATTAAAAATAAAGCATGATAGAAACCTAAGGGGACTGACCTAAGGCCTCGAGGTCTGATCAAAGATAATCCTTGCCTACAGTGTATGCACATAGACCATGTAGTTCAAATAGTTGACTAAAATCATAAAATTATTTTTGGGATTCCAACAACATTGATAACTTGGATTGATATTCCACTATTGTTTCTATAAGATATGTTGTGAGAAATTTACTTGAACTAGCCATGGGGTTCAAGCAAATTTTGATATCTTAGACTGTTGAATGAAGGAATGATCCAAAGTTGTTGTCTTGACTTTTTTTCTTTTCAGATGTTTTTTATTTTGTTATTTTTTAGATGTTTTTTATTTTTTATAGTTTTGACCATGATAGGATGCTCAAAGATCTAATCCATGACTGACTTTGGGAAGTTTCCCCCAGTTAGAGACAAGACTACTTTCCTAAATTAGTAACAAGCCATGGTTTGACAATGCTTTATTATGGAATGAATGGGTAAATGCTTTAGATAATGTTGATAGATAATGTTGCAAGTCTTATTCAAACATAGCACCTGATTTCTAGGTTTTCACTACAGTACCTATTCCAAGAGCACCACAAAGTGGTTTTCAATAAAATAACATTTTATTTCTCTTTAATGTTTTTCTTACTTTTTTTTGGTGTTTTTGATTTTTATCTTTTTTATTCTTTTGGATTTTTACCCTTTTGCCTAGGGTATTAGATATTGAAAAATTGGATTGAATTTCACTTTATTTTTCTAGAGGATATGTTGTAGGAAATTTTCTTGAACTAGCCTTGAGGTTCAAGAAAATGCTGATATCTTAGAATATTGAGTGATGGAATAATCCAACAATGTTGTTTTGTTTTCTTTGAAGGTTACCTTGGTAGTGCGTTGGTGGTACACCTTGTTGTTGGGACAAACTATTTTAAAGGTTACCTTGATAGTGCATTGGTGGTACACCTTGTTGTTGGGATGGACTGTTTTGAAGGTTACCTTGATAATGTGTTGGCGGGACACCTTGTTGTTGGGGAAAACTGTATTGAAGGTTACCTTGATAGTGTTTTGGCAGGACACCTTGTTGTTGGGGTGAACTGTATTGAAGGTTACTTTGGTAGTACATTAGTGGTATACCTTGTTGTTGGGATCATTCCTAGATCACACCGTGAGTTAGAAGACATATATCAAGATTTATTCTAAAGCAAGATGTAAGTACTTTCCCCCAGTTTCTAGCAATGTAGGTGATGGATTATCCATTGATAGGATAACATGTTTGGATAGAGTATCCCCTTTGGACAATTCCTCATGGTTTAGATAATACTAGACATGGTAGGATCAATGATAGTGACCCATGTCAAGATGTTTTCCATAAGCAAGTGTAAAGTGTAAACCAAAACATTTGTCAAGATCAAGATAAGTTGGATTTGGATAAAAAAGAATTGGATTTATTATGGATAAGCTGAGATGCTTCCACCTAAAATGGTGCACGTAGATGCTTGATTCTACACATGATTCCTATTTTCCAAATTTTCATCATGGTACTTGTCTAAAGCAGCACTGTAGCTTTTTCATTGGAGGATGATTTTTTTCATGACTATTTTCTTAATTTTTTTTGTTTTTAATTGATTTTTGATGTCACACAAGACACCTGTTTACTAGTTTTTTATTATGGTGATAATCTTTTTCTCATGTTGAACTAATTGGTGGTGCTAATGTAGATGTTGCTAGTGTTGATATGGTTGTTAGTGTTGTCATGATGTGCCAACAATATCCTACTTGGAGGAGTTGTTTTGCTAGGATACGAGCACTTGAATGTAACCCTTGATAATTCTTATCTTCCTTGTTGATACCAGAGTTAACCTTATCTTGATGCACATATCGTGATAGAGTGTCCTTGTGATAAATATTTTCTACTCATACCTGGTTAATGTGAGATTTGGATATCATGGATGAAAAAATACATTAAGGTAAAAGAGATTTAGATGGACCAGTCAATAGATTGGAATCTTTGACTATCCAAACTTGGGATGATGAGTAATGATGGGTGGATATGGAGATTCGATTGGGATCAACGTCTTGATATACCTTGTGGGTAGCTCTTGAAGCTTTCGTTTACATTGGTGGACTTTTTTGATGGATGAACTTCCCTTTTAGATTTTTTCCCATAGTTTCTTTAACTAATGGAGTTTGAAAGGCATGATTTTCTTTCTTTTTCTATTGTATCCATTTAAACTTTTCTTTTCCATTTTGTTTTGATCATTCTTCTGCTTCAATGACTTGTTTTTTCTTGGATAGAGCCTTTTCTCTTGTTTTTGGTCCCAAACAGAGGGTTGAAATATGTGTGGATGATGATTCATGATATAGCTAGTTGTAGCATTGGTAGTGGTTTCATCATAAATACCCTTCATGCTCTCTATGTTGATGCTTGCATTACATAAAGTTTCCCCCAGTATTATAGTGGTATCACCGATATGTTTAGATCCCTTAATTGTTGAATAACCAAGACCTTGATGCTTAGGATTTCTAGTAATATGTAATGGTTCTAGGATGTCGTGTTCATGTAGGCCTAATCCTCTATCTTGATAATGAATCCGTTGAAAAAAATTATTTGCAATAGGATATGTCTTACCTTGGAAACAAGGTGCTAATCCTTCTCTGTTCTATTGTGGATCTTCAAATGTGATAGCTTCTTCACTGATAGGGTCCTTCATATGTGGGATAACTTCCTGATTGATATTTTCAACTTGATCCTATGAAATATCAGATTTTGATGGCCCTTCAAAATATATTGGTGCTTCTTTGACTATTGTATACCCAATGCTCTGTTCCTTAGGATTGTTATTTATCTTTTCTAATTTTAAGATATTGTGCTTAATATTTTCATGCTTGATGTCTTCAACCTTCCTAGAGGATGTTTTTGATTTTAATGCTTCTTCTTGATCAATTTCAGACATGTCTATAGATTCTACTATTCTTTGATCATGTGTAAAGATGTTAAGAGTAGGTGAATCTTGTTCCTTGTTTATGATATCAAGAGTATGAGACTCTTTTTTTGGATGAAGATCATCTACATGCCCATTAGGAGTAAGCATCTCATGGGTAGATGTATGTGTGCTTGGTGTATGATTTTTTTCTTCCTTTCGAAAGCCATGGATGTCTTGGAAGATATCTACCAAGTAATTGTAGTATTTTGATGATAAGGATTCTTCATCTTGACTTTGTGTGGTATTATCTTTGATATGCTTTGGTTCGTGCTCCTGACATGGATCAATTTCAAAGAAAGGATTGCTTGTAAAAGATCCTTGGATTTTCTCAAAATATGGGCATATGGGTGATAGCTCTTGGCTTATATTTTTTGTATTGTGTATAAGTGTGGGATTAAGAGTCCTTGATCATCAATTTGTATTGTCATGAGGTTGGACGATATCAATATATCTTGGAATGGATCATTGCTAGACTTTGGTGATTGATTTTGATCATGCTTTGGATTAAATTCTTGTTTTATGTCCTCTTGCTCATTGGATGATGTAGAGACATTGTCGATGTGATCAGTGATGCATAGCTCTTGATCATTGTTTTCAACTTTTGAGTTTGAGATGTTGTCAATGTTGTCATTGGTAAATAGCCCTTGGAGGTCATCTTCAATAGCTATTTCTGCTTGATCAATATGGTCTTGAATGATATTTTTGAGTGTAACACATTTTGATGCATCATGACCTTTTACTCCATGGTATTTACAATAGGTATTGTCATCATACCATGGGAATTTGATGTTAGGTTCAACACTTCATGGCGGTTTTGGAATTATGATAAGTTTGGCATAGACTAATTGGTTTAACACACCCTCAATTGGATCACCTAAAGGAGTGTACTCACATTTAGTAGTGCGATTTTATTGTGAGGCTTGTTGTGGTGGACATGATTGTTGTATTTGAGATGGAAATTTCTTGTTGGTTTTGAGATTGTTGATCTTGATGATGATTTTGATGATTTAAAGGTTGATATTGTTGATGGATTTGATTTTGATGTTGATCTGATTTTGATTTTATGACCATTGTTGTTGTTGATTAACTTGATGTTGTGGAAATTGACTTTGTTTTTTATATGAATCAATGTTTTGATGAGCATTATGACATTGTTGATATTGCGACCCCTTTTTTGCAGGGTGTCCAAAGCATTTTTGATAAAGGGCATCATTTTTTTTCTCATGTGCATCTATGGAAATTTGATCTTGGCATTGTTTCAACACTACTTCTTGTTGTTGTGACTCTTGATAAGTTATATTTTGATATGAATGAGGATTTTGATTGAAATCGACCATGTGAGTGTTGGGAATTTATGTTAGTGTTCACATGTTAGTGTGAGGTAAAGTGAGATAAATTAATAACTCACATAGTTATTATGAGTGTTAGGAATGTTTCTTAGGTTAGTTAAGTCATATGTACATAGAGTTATTTTGGTGTACGAGTGTGCTTGTTTGAGTTGTTAAAGCAGCTCATATATTTAGAGGAGTTGTTATAGGAGGTTTCCTAGAATATAGGAAATACAACTCCTATATATGTCTATAATGTGTATTGGACATGAAATGAATTGAAGCAATATATTATTATTTTTTACAAAAAAAATTGTCGCTATCCATATTTTCTAATATGGTATCAAAGTAGGACTGTGGGAATACCCAGGAAGATGATAGTACGTGAAATGTAATATTTTGTAGCATAGCATAATTAATAGTTTAGAAGAGTGTATTTATTTTTATGTGTTGTTTAGTTGTTGAGAGTGCGACGTGTGTGAAAAGATAGTTAGATCAACTATTAGCCAATGGGTTTTTGACATCTTCAAAGATGACTTGGTGTTGCCTACCATATGATTCTTTTTTCTCTATATAGACCACCTTCCATTGAGGATTTGTGCTTGACTAGTCAACAATTACTGAAGAAAAAACAAATTATTTATGTGTTTGATTGCATCAATCTGCCAAAGGAGATTGTTATTTTTGAATAGCTCAAAAAATCATCAAGTGTTAAGCCACCCCCAATGCAAAAAGGAGATCTATGATCTAGTGAACCCGATTCCAACAGATTGTGACTTATAATTTCTTTCTTCCTACTGTTATAATGCTTTCCTGCTGAAAATAAGTCACCTCATGCTTACATAGAGGAAGGAAAATTTGGTCTTGAAAGTGATCACAATTTTCTAAATTAAGGCATGCTCAGATAAAATATCATATCTTCTGGATGCGACTACTGTATAGGACTATTGCAGTGGTGTAAATCTGCAATGAATTCATTCACATTTGTAATAACATAAAGGTTTGGGCATGTATGGAAGGAGTAATTCTTAGAGTCTACTATGAATGATGAGTTATCTGGTGGAAATGTGCCTCAAATTCTACCAATAATA
This sequence comes from Sequoia sempervirens, assembly GCA_007258455.2. Lineage (NCBI taxonomy): Eukaryota > Viridiplantae > Streptophyta > Pinopsida > Cupressales > Cupressaceae > Sequoia > Sequoia sempervirens. The sequence continues at coordinate 198,100,456 of VDFB02000007.1, forward strand.
TCGATGCTGAGCAAACAGTGTTAATAATTTTCTAAGCAAGGAAATCAACAATACAACAGTGAGGTAATGTCAAGTTGGATGCTTTCTTGCTTGTAACTTAACTTTCAATTGGAGGTGGGAGGTAACAGAGGCTGGAGGATATTCAACAACCTCTCGTGAGTCACTAGCGATGGGGTTGCAAAATTTTTTTAGTGACAAAACAACTTGTGCCAAAATGACTAAAGCCAAGATTGGTTTCCAAGTGGCAGCGACAACTATCTCATATCATTTGTGATTAGAGTGGCAATGATCTATAGTGGTGGTTACATACATGACAATGAGGGCTTGGTGTTCAAGACTTTATGTTGTGGTTGGATGTGTATGTCCCCAATCAAATTTCTTGGTTGTATGTGAATGGATGTGTTTGTCCCCATTTATAAGGTGTAAGTGATTGGAAGTGTTTGTCCCCAGTCACATGAGTTGGTGATTATGATTGGATGTGTGTGTCCCAAATCAAAATTTTTGTGAGAAAATGTGTGTGTCCCTATTCATAACCTTGATGTTGGATAGATTCTTTTCTCTACATCCTTGGATGAATATATACTAAGCATAGTGAGGCTAGTTCCACTATCACTTTGCATGAGTAGATGTGTATGTCCCTACTCATACCTTATGATGAACTATTACATGTGGTCATCAAGTAATACTGAGCGTAGTGAGGCTAGTTCCACTATAACTTTTCATGAGTAGATGTGTATGTCCCTACTCATACCCTATGATGAGCTAATACATGTGGTCATCAAGTAATACTAAGCATAGTGAGGCTAGTTCCACTATCACTTTTCATAAGTAGATGTGTATGTCCCTATTCATACCTTATGATGAGCTACTACATGTGGTCATCAAGTATTCTGATGTACTTTCACCCCATGTTCACACTAAGGGGGGTGTTGGGAATTTATGTTAGTGTGAGGTAAAGTGAGTTAAATTAATAACTCACATAGTTATTATGAGTATTAGGAATGTTTGTTAGGTTAGTTAAGTCATATGTATAGAGTTATTTTGTTGTACGAGTGTTGTTTTTTGAGTTTTTAAAACAACTCATATATTTAGAGGCGTCATTATAGGAGGTTTCCTAGAATATAGGAAATACAACTCCTATATATGTGTAATGTGTACTGGACATGAAATGAATTGAAGCAATATATTATTATTCTATACAAAATTTTCTATTGCTATCCATATTTTCTAATAGTGAGAAGATGCTCCAAAACCTTGATTAGGGGAATCCATAGTTGATGTATCATTGAAATTTGTGGCATAGTATGTCCCCATGGGTGTACAGAGTGGAATCAGATTTGGGTAATAGATTGACATGTTTTGGGGATGTTATGGTTGCATGTTTAGGATGTTTTGATGCTCAATACCCTGTCGTAAGGTCACTTGGTTTATATCCCTATGGGTCACTTCCATCATTTGTAGTTTTGTTGGGGGTATACTAGCACTAATTTTTTTTGCTTCCATTTTTTCCTCAATCTTGTGAATGTGTGGTTGTTATAAACAACTGCCAAGATTTTGTGAACATTTTCATGACTCCTAACTATGGAAAAATAATTCTTTTATTTTTGGAATTTTTGTTTTAAGGAAAATGAAGTGTTTTTTTTGGGGATTTTCTATTGAGTATTCAAATTTGGTTCACCCATTAAAAAGTGAGTATAAAAATTTCTTAGTTGGATGTCATGATTGCAGTGAATTTTCAAGATGTGCCCCTTGGAAAACTTTAGACTAGGATGGTTCTTTGGAAGTCAGAATATAGATTTTCACTTAAGGATTTTTTTCTTTTCAAAGATCATGAAGGATGAATACCTATTGCCATGTAGGAGGTGGTAACATGGGTCTTCCGGTTGCAAGGTTTTCTTTCTCTTCCTCTTTATCTAATATGTTTTCCACATTTCTCCACTAGTTTGATGTTTCTTTCATCTTCAATATGAAGCTTCTCAAACTACTGACTATGTTTGTGTGTTCTCCTTCAATTAGTTCAAAGTTTGGTTGTATTATGGCTAGTGTAAGGTTCGGTTGTTGAACTAGAGCAAGTGGTTACCAAATGGTCATAAGGTGAGATGGTGTTTTGATATGGTTGTTATAAAGCTTAAGACCCTAAGGTTTGAGTGTTGTTGTGGAATTCCGCTCTTCTTGGATCTCAAAATGTTGAAAGTCTTGGATTGATATTTCACTTCTTCTTCTAGAGGATATGTTGTAGAAAATCTTACTTGAACTAGCCTTGAGGTTCAAGCAACTGTTAATATCTTAAAAGTGTGGGTGAGGGAATAATCCAGGTTTGTTTTTTTTTATTTTGATTTCCAAAATTAGGATGAAATGTTGAGAGTCGATGAAGGACTATATGATGTATCTTGGGTTTGCTATTTGTTTTGTTTCAAAAAAAATCTTGTAACCAACTTTAGATCATTTTTTATAATTTTCAGTAGAACACAAAGAAAAAGCAGTGGTTTTTTTAGTAGAAGCAGAAAGCTATGAGAAAAAGCGGCCAGTTTTATCAATTGCGACTAGGTTTGTATCAAGTGTGCTCAATTTTGGGCATCAAGTGTGAACAAAAATGTCAAGTGTGGCCAGTTTTGTAGCAAGTGCATTGGATTTTTGAAAAGCAATAGATTTTCATCTGTAGCTATTTATGGGATAGAGAGAAAAAGTGAGCTATTTTTGGCAAGTGTGACTAGTTTTTGGTCAAGTGCACTAGAAATAGTATCAAAAGCAGCCTTTGTTCAATCTCGTTTTCTAGTTTTAGTATTTGGTAGTAGTGTTCAATGATTTTTGCAGTTTTGGATGATTTTGTTTTATCTGTTTCAAGATTTTCCAAGTGATATCATGCAACACAACAATCAAAACATATGTGACCTAAATGTCTATACTTTAAACACCTTTCCCTCAATGAAAGCTCAAAGTTCATAGAGGTAAAAGTGCTAAAGTTATAGTTTCCAATGTTTAATTTTTCCTTAATGTGACTTGAAATGTGAGCCTAGATATCCAAAAATCTTTAAAAATATTGTTTTACAATATCTTTTAGGAGTGCAAATAGATGGCTCATTTCAAAGGATTCACACTAATTTAAAAGGGTTTGTCATTTCAAAACCATGTTAAGTGCTTTTTTGGATGTTTTCATTCTTTAATTCAAGCACAAAGTTTGATGTTTTCAAAGTAACCAAATAGATCTTGGAATTTTTGTGAGAACAAAGTATACCCTAGGAATAGACACTTCTTCCTAGGTGGGCTTACCTTATGCCCCGAAGGGATGATTTTACATGCAATGAATGGAGAGAATTTTTACGCTCAACCATAAGTTAGACTTGGTAAGTAACTTCTCAGAATCAAAGTTCCAGTGCACCACTTCAGAGTATTTTTTGGATAAAAGGGGCAGCTTCTACAAACATTTGGTTCTTAGTCATGTTTTGGGGAGATTTTTTTTATGTCTATACATGCGGCGATTCACTCAATTAAGAGGCCTCCCAACCCTTGCAGGTTTTGATGTATCACACAGATACTAGGGGAGACATTTTTTAGTATAGAACAACACTAGGTGGGTGAGAACTTTCCTCACACCCACAATAATTTATATAGCGGACCAAAATAGAGTATCACTTATGTAGGATGTGTCTCAAAAGCCAAGACCTCTAAAGGTATGCTTTGAAGTAAAAAGTGTGAAACTCAAGATGATTTTTGTCACCCAAGATTACCAAAAGGCACAAGGGGAGAAGATAGTCACCTAGTTTTCCAAATACAGAATATACTTCATTGCAAATGTTCTTTTTAAGTCCCTCGAGTGGTGCTATCCAAAAAAAGTAAAATAAGGTGTGTACAAGATATCAATGGTTCTTTTTAAGCACCTGATAGAAGTGTTTTGGATATCAATTAATGAGATAGCAAAGGTGCAAGACAAAATTGATTTTTTCATTTTTAAGCCCAAAACTAAGTATTTTCTAGATCCTTGTCTTACTTGGTCAACAAAATAATCATTCATCCACAAAATGGAATTGCTTTGGTCAACAAAAAATAAAAAATATTTCCTTAGAGCTTTGAGAAGATTCATTTTTAGAGCACCAAAAATGAAGTGTTTGTGGGCTTATTTTTAAGCACCAATTTTGAAATGCTCTAACTCTATGAAAACTTTAAAAGATTCATTTTAGAGCACCAAAAACAAAGTGTTTGTTTGTGGGGTTCTTTTTAAGCACCAAATTTGAAGTTCTCTAACTTTATGAAAGCTTTAAAAGATTCATTTTGGAGCACCAAAAATGAAGTGTTTGTTTGTGGTTTTTTTTTTTAAGCACCAAATTTGAAGTTCTCTAACTTCATGAAAGATTTAAAAGATTCACTTTAGAGAACCAAAAAAATGACGTGTTTGTTTGTGGGGTTCTTTTTAAGCACCAAATTAAAATTTTCTAACTTAAGAAAGCTTTGAAAATTAAAATTTCTTCAACCATTTGTCTTCCTTGCAGTAAAAGTGTCAATCATTTTTGGATAAACACCAGTAATAACTATGCAAATCCTACATTAAAAAACATTAGTCCCTATTACACATTCAAATTAGGTACCCATTAGTGTTAGAAATCAAAATTTAACTTGTAAATCTCAGATAGAGACTAATACAGAAAAAGTGAAGGAAAAATAGTCAATAGTGGCCTCTATCAGAGGTCAAAAGCACTAAAAAAATCAAGAGTGACCTTTTTCAAAAAATAGAAGTGCTAGAAAATATCAAAAGTGCAAGAACCGTGAAGTTGAGTGCGAAAATTTTCTGGAACCTATGCGTGAAGATTTTTCCAGAGCGCTTCTAGAACCTGCAACTTCAATTTAAACTTAGAAAATTGTTAGTGCTAAGGACCGTGGTCTCACCAAGTGTGCTAGAATGTATAAGGGGGAAATCTGCAAGTATAAACAAGATACTTGCATTTAATAGAAACTAATCTAAATTAAAAACAACAATCAAGATCTATGCCCATTACTCATGAAATGAAGCTTTCTAAGCTATTGAAAACAAATAATGAAATCCTATGATATCATAACAAATTCAAAAACAAAGGAAAGTTTACCATCCCATGTCAGAGTGTGTTTGTGAAGATATGTTGGGTTGTTCGTATCAATGTGAAGCCTCCATGATTACGTGCGAGAGCTTTGAAGAGTGTGTGTGTGTTGGATCAAAGATGTTGGTTGAAGCTTTTTCCATGTTGATTAGGATCTTGGTATTACTTCGTCGCATAAACTATATTTGATTCTTTGATCCTTTTTTGTGAAGAAAGAGGTTTGTTATATAGAAATTGTGATTTAAAATGGAAGATTGGGATTGCATAGTAGAATATCTTGATCGATGGTCAAAAGATGTTGAGAGGATTTATATGGGCATAATATGTGCAAATTGATTACTTGATTAGTGTGATTGAAGAATAGATTGGTTAGTCTAGAAATAGATTGATCAGACAAGAAATAGATTGATCAGTCAAGAAATAGATTGATCTGGCAGGAAATAGATTGAGAAATCAGTGATTCATAATTTTCTCAATTAGGAAAGTGGGTGAGGATAATAAATTAATTCTTTTTGGAGTTGAAAGTGCAAATCAAGTTTGACTTTTGCAAAAAAAAAAATGTTTTATTTTTTATGATATTTTTGAATAGTTTATTTATTCAAATTTTGGAGGGAAAGTGACATAATTAAATTATTATATTTTAATAATTCAATCAACTTAGGGAAATAAAGTGAATTAGTGACATAATTAAATAATTGGTGTTATTTAATTAATCAACAGGAATAAAGTTAGATTGGGACCTTATTAAATAAATAAAATTTATTTAATTGGCCAAAAAATTATGAAAAAGTGAATTAATTAAATAATGTCGTATTATTCAATTAATAGCATAAATTAGGGTTTTTAAGACTTTATTAAATAAATTAAATTTATTTAATTTGTCAAAAATAATGAAAAAGTGAATTAATTAAATAATGTTGTATTATTCAATTAATAGAGGAAATTAGGGTTTTTTGATGCTATTGATGTGAAATACAGTGATATTTAATGATAATGATGTCAATGATGTGAAAATGTCATTTAGTATGTGTGATAAGTGTGAGGTCAATTTTACATGTCTACAAAAGGAAACACACCAAAAATGAAACAAAACACCTACTAACAATGTACAAGAGGGGCCTTATGTAAATGCTTACATCTGATATAGCTTGAGATCCTGCCCATTGTAAGGAATGGGAAATGGAGTATTATTGAGATATGACAAATGGAAGGTGTTTGGACCACACTTTTGAGTAACCTTAAATGGACCTTTCTGGAGAGCATCAAATTTTTTATGTGCACCTTTTGAATCTCTCTATTTATCCCATAATAGTACCAAATCTCCAATCATGAATTTCCTTGGCCTAGTATTTTTATCAAAAATTATCTTAACCCTGGCCTAATGCATTGTAATCATGTACACCATTTCATTCCTTTTTTCTTTAATTTTTGAGAGTTATAGGATCCTCTTTTCCAAAGAATCATAGAACTCTCGATCTTCTATTATAGTCTATAACTTATTGGTTGACAGTTTTAGTGGGAGAGGTAAAACACTACCTATTCCATCTACCAACTCAAAAATATTCATGCATATAGCTTTCTTTGGGGTTGTTATGTCTTACCACAATGCTTCAAAAATATTTTTTGTGTCAATATTTTTTATTCTTTTCTACCAACTTCTTAATAATACTAACTAGGTTTTTATTACTCAATTCATCCTACTTGTTTCCTTGAGGATAATAATCAACAGAATGAGACAGAGAAATTCCATATTCACAAAAGAAAAGAGAAATTTTATTTGAGGAAAATATGGTAGAATTATCTGCAACTAACTTGTAAAGTACCCCAAACCTGATTAAAACATTGTCCTTAATAAAATCACATACTACCTTTGAAGTTGTTCTTTTAACAAGAATTGCTTCAACCCACTTGATGAAGTAATTTGTTGTAATAAGAATGTAGGTGTTTCCACCACTTGATTGAGGACTAATAGGTCCCACAAATTTCAAATCCCATTGTTGAAAAGGTCCATCAATCACCACAAGCCTGAGTGGAAGTGTCACCAATTGAGGTATGCCTATAAACCATTTACACTTTTCACATCTTCCCACTCAATAATATGCATCCTTAAACATACTTAGCTAGTAGTAGCAATATCTCAAAATATTGAATGTAGTCATTGTAGAAGAGAAATTTCCCCCACATGCTTCATTGTGAAAAGTCTCCAATAACCTTTCTTGTTGACTCTTGTCAACGCATTTTAGAAATGTATCGTCTAGCCCTCTCTTGTATAAGGTATCTTCTCAAATAACATACTTAACTACTTTCAATTTGAGATTCCTTCTTTTATTAGATGACAAGTGCTTTAGCATTCTCCATACGTGAGGTAGTATGCAATATCTTAAAACCATTTGTCTTGGAGACTAACTATTAGCACCATAGGGAGATCCTCTACCATCAATTTACATAATCCTCTACCCCAGCCAACTTAGTGAGCTTAATATCCATGTCATATTCCTGCACCTTGAAAATCCATCCCCTCTTTTTTTACAACCAATATCTTTTTGGGTGAGTATGCTTTTGACAGTAGGATCTGGCACATAAACAATTGAATATCAGTGCAATATATAAAAATAGAATTGCTTAACTACTTTGACAATTGTAAATGTGTGTTTCTCGATTTAAGAATATTTGATCTCATTTTTATTCAAAGGAACACTCATGAAAGTAATGGGTGCTTGGACATCCTGATCATTAGCCTAGAGAAAAATGGCAGACATTGTATGTTAAGAGGCATAACAATAGATAATGAAATCTTTGTTGAAATCTGAGTGAACTAATACAAGAGCAAGGGTGATGGCTTCTTTAATTTCTCTAAATGCTTGCTTACCAACTTCATTCCATTTGATGGCCTATCTTTCCTTCATCATGTCCACTATATGTTTGGTAATATCTAAGAAGTTTGGTATGAATCTCCTTAGAAAATTCATTTGACCAAAAAATTATTTAACCCTAGTCTTATTGGAGGGTAAGATCAGATATAGAATAGACTTAACTCTATCTAGGTCTTTTTTAATTCCCTCCTTTGATACTATATTCCTAAGCAACTTACCTTTAGTGAGCCCAAAAATAGACTTTAGATTTAGTGAGATACCATGTTCTTTACAACTCTGAAAGACTTGCTCCAAGTCTTTCAAATGATCATCCCTCTTCTTAGAGAACACTATCAAGTCATCTAGATAAATGACAATGATCTTATTCCCAAGTTTGCTAAAAGATAATTCCATAGCCTTCTAAAATGTGGCTCCAACATTAATGAGTCAAAAATGCATTCTATTATTGGTGAAAGTTCCCCACGAAGTGGTAAATGTTGTTTAATGATGATCCTCCCCTACTACACTAATTTGGTTATATCCTAAGAAACCATCGAGCATGCACATTATGTCTGAACCAGCCACTATTTGGAGAATGTGATCCATCATGGTCTCAATTGGATAATTTTCCTTTAAATATTTCTAGTTAAGATTCCTAAAATCCACACAGATCCTTATTTCACCTTACAAAATGGGACAATTTTGGCTACCCAAGTTGAGTGATGAATTAGGTATATAATCCTCGCTTTCAAAATTTTATCAATTTCCCTAAAAATAGCATCAACAACTTTAGAATTGTAATTCCTCTACTTTTCTCTAAAAGAAACTATGCCCTCTCTCAATGGTATATGATGCTAGAACCTTCCTCCCATAAAATTCTTAAAGTCATCATAACACTAGGCAAAGACTTCCTTATATCTAGTCAGTGATGGTATCAACTTCCTCTTTTCTTCAAGAGTACAACACTTCCCTATATAAACTAGCTTCCTGGACTTGATATATCAAATGTTCAGCATCTCATACTCCCCTGAACTATTTATATATTCAATATTTTTCAAAAAAGTCCTCCAAAGAAACCAAAACCTTAGGAATTTTATTACCTTTTAGCTGATCAACTCCATTCTCCACGTCTCATGCATCATTAGGAAAAAATGAAGAAACAAAGAAGTAGATACTGCCAATGAGTCAGATCTAGAATTTAATTCCCTAGGAATAGCCTCTATAGAGAAAGCTTCAAAATTTTTAATGGAATCCCATACTTTATTTTGATTGTGTCTTAATCTTTCATTATTTAGAGTGAAAACCTTATGCACCTATTTGACAATTAGTTCAACATTTCCTAGGACTTTGAGCATCTTGATACCCATATTTGTTACTTTAGAAAACCTTGGTAATAGGTATTCATACTCAACCATGTTATTAGTATTCACAAACTCCAATTTGTAGTAAAAGGGAACTTCTCACTTGAAGGAGCGATGAGAACTACACCCGCTCCCAATCTAGAACTAGAACAACTTCCATCAAACTCCATTGTCTAGAGTTCATGAGGTATGTTCAGACCAATGATATTAGTATCTTTGTCACCATCAGAGAAAAACATGTAGTTCCAAAATTTAGACTCCTCATATAGGATTTATGATCTAGGGTCTTCAAATTTCAAGACAATAATCTTGGTCTTAGGATCAAGGTCCAGGCATACCTTTTTATTGCCTATAGGAATATTAGCATGAGACAAATCTAGCTAGATCTCCCCTCCCAGATCCTTGAAATTTTTTTTTTTAGGAGCATACCATAGCTAGTAGGGATTTCTACCACCAAAATTGTGAGTCTGAGTCTTTTATTCGAATGAGTTGTGAGCACTACTTGAGCATCCTTGATTTTTCCAATTAAAGGAGCCTATTTAGATTCCATTGAATAGAATTTTCCAAAAGTTTTAGTCAGATAAAAACCAAAAGGCCAAGCAATCTATGTTGGCATAACATTATCAAAAGCACAAAATCCAATAATGCAATTGCTTAATATAAACCCATTGATAAATAGAGAAACATAAAATGGGTTAGGATTATCATCTATGAGAGTCAATTTCGATGTCTTACTATTTGAGGCTAAATTGGTTGTGGGATTCTCAAGATTAACCATTTAGTCATCTAATCCCATGTTAGAACTATAAAATTTTGAATATTTTATAGTCCATTGCATTCATGAGTTTCAAAAATAAGTCCTCATCATAAGCATAAAATTCCTTCCTTATGGCGTCTCGCTTATATTTTGTCATATGATCCATTAGAATTCATCTAATCCTTGATGTTTCAATGTATTACCCATATCTGCAAGATAGGGTGAGGGTCTCCCCAACCCATATTTTTCACTAATGTATTCTTTTTGCAGATTTTCGGCAGGACATATCTTTTGTTTCGGCAATAGAAAATTCATATCGGCAAGAGAATTGTTATCAGTGTGAATCATAGCAAACTCATGTATGTCTCACTGACTAGCGCATGGAGTGATGTATCAACCAAACAAAAGACTATCGAAGTGAGGTCTTGCCGAAGGCAGTAGCTCTTGTCGATAAGGCACAGGGGGTTTTGTCAAAAGGCTATCGAGAAGAAGCTATGTAGTCTTTTCGACTCAAAAGTCACACCGATAAAGATATGCATCGGCAGGAGAATTGGTCATCGGCATAAGTTTCACTGAAATCTAAAAGTTACATCGATAGAATACTTCGGGGAGAGTCTCACTGAATAGAGTAATCTGGAGGAATAGGTTCGGCGAGACATTCGGCATCAGTATGAGTCTTTTCGAAGATCCATAAGTCTTGCTGATGAAATTTATTTCATCAGTAAGATTAATTTCATCAGTGAGAGAATAATATTGTCATGGCGACAAGAAGTGAACTTAAGGAGTTTTTTCGGTAAGACATAAGATATCTATGGGATGTCTCCCCGACAACAGAATGTCACAACGAAACACAAAGAACCAAAGGATGACTATCGATGAGACATTGGCCTTTGGTGTGACTACAAGATGTTTCGGTGAAAGATCTAATGAACGTTGAAAAAAAGATTTCACCCCAGATTTGAAAATCTCTCACCGACAAGACACTTGATGTGACAGTGCAAGTTTCAAATAACTCTTCATTCATGCTTCAGTTGACACATTCATGGCCCGACGAGATATAATAGGGTAAGTGTAATCAAATGCATTTGTGTTGAATTGATTGCAGAAGAGTCAGCAGCGCGAATAGAGAACCAGGACATCTTCTAGCCTGAGGAGCTCGAGCAATATACTATAAGTGACTGCATCTTAGCCTTCCAAATTTTAACTTCTGTAATCTTAAAGAATGGAGTCCCCTGGTTCTAGAAAAGTTAAAAGTAGGAAACTTGGTGAAAGTTGTAATCAAGGGAAAATTTAGATTGTTAAAGGGGTTTGCACAATAACAATAAAATTTCAATGAAATAACAAAGCACAAAGGAAATAATATGAAAACAAAAGGAACAATGTTACCCTAAGTCCTCATCTTCCATGGTTGACCTTTGTTACACCTCCTAGCTTGCAGTAAATAAAAGATGCCCTCAGATTTGTATGAGCAACTATGACAAATGACAAGACTAAAGCAAGTTTTGAAGGATTTTATTAAAAGAAATGACTTGACAATAGACTACAATGACAATGACTGCAAATGACAATGACCATGAGTTGACAGAAAATCAGCATGAGATGGAGAGAGAGTTCAGAGAAAAGAGAGGGCCAAATGAGAACAAAATTGCCATTTTATAAAAACTGCAATTTTGAATGTGTGGCCAGGATGAGAAGATGACAAAAACCCTAGAATCAAAGATCAAGATTGAATGTTGTTGTATGCATTAGGGTTAGGTCAAAATTAGGGCAATGATAAGGATGAAGGGTTGAGATTGAATTATAAAATAATTCAATCAAGGGCTGAAATTAAATGAGATGTCAAGAGATAAGATTGGCACGGACAAAGAGGTTGCTGGAGAAATTAAATAATAAAATTTATTTACTCCAGGTGACCAGTGAATAATTTAAATAATAAAGATATTATTTAAATATGGAGGAATGTGACAAAATGAATTATTTTGAATTAAGTGATGATTTAATTCAAAATTCCAAAGAGTGGGCTAAATCAAATATAAAAATTTATTTAATTTGATGAGAGAAGAGGCTAATGAATAATTAAATAATTAAAATAATTATTTAATTATAGTGGGAAATGGACAAAAATTAAATAAATTAGAATCTATTTAATTTTAAAAGAAGGGGACTTAATTAGTGATGTAATTAAATAAATAAGAATTTATTTAATTAATCAAGAGAGAATAAAGATAAAAATGAATTAATTAAATAATTAAAATTATTTAATTAATAGAAGAATTATGACTTTAGAAAATAATTAAATAATTAAAAGTTATTTAATTATTAAGAATGAAAGGGGCAATGTTGAATAATCAAGAGTTGCAAGCCTAGGACAATTTTATGTGTCTACATTTTGCCCCTCTTTGTCATAATGTAGCATGTCGCATTGTGACAAAGAAAAGAAGTCAAAAATATGCCCCAGTGCAAAATAGGATGAGGAAGAATGACGAGGAGGGTTGTGGTATGCCCCCTCGAGAGGACAGACAGGTTCCAAGAACATGGGTGTGCTCTCGAAATGGATGAGAAGACTAGACTATGAAGAGACAAAGAAATGTTAGTGCAAAAGATATGGATGATGATATGGATGCAATGCCTATATGAGATGAGTGAGAGAAGATGACAAGACTAAAAAGATGCATGTTAGTTCCTAGACCAAATCCTTCAAAACATTGCCATAGGACTAATATTTATTGCTCTTAATCATCATTGGCGGTAAAATGACACAAATGGACAACAAACACCATGATATGACATAGACCAAGGTGTGCAAGGTCATCCACTTGAAAAACAGACAGTCACAGACAAGGAATGTCCTAACTCATACTAAGGGCTAAGTTTCCTGTATTTTTTCCCGACACACAAAGAAAATAAAAAGGGAAAATAGGTCAGAGCACCTCACCTCTAAATCATGGGACATCCTCAGGTAGCTAGTAACATGACCAAAAAGACAAGATAGTAAAAAAAAAAAAAAAAAAATAGACAAATAGCCAAGAAGCCAAAGATAAGAAAGATTAACACCATGTAATTTTGTTTGCCAATGTTTGTTTGCCAAAGATTGAATTCTTGTTTGATTTGACACTTTTGACAGTTTAAGAGTTTTGCCAATTTGACGGTGTTGACGATTTGATCGGGGCCTATTGTCAGGAAGGACACATCCTGAAAAAGGCAAAGGACATTTTGACGAGGTCTAACTCCAAGAAGGACACATCTTGAAGAGGACCAAAGAGTGACGAGATTGACATTGTTTTGAGTAATATGTTTTGGCAAGTTGACTGATGTTGACTATATGATTGATTGGATTATGTTGTCTAATTTTGACCAATTTTGACATTGACGTTTCAAATGACTGTCTTGTGTTTGATTTTGGTCTGACTTATTTGACTAATGCGATTGTGACAAATGCCATGATTTTATTTGGACCAACCTAAAAGGACCGACCTAATGTCTCGGGACTCATCGACCGATGGCCTTTCCTACGTAGCAAATGCGCAGAGACAACGTAGTTCGACAATGACATGGACTGACTGACATGACTGACTTTGACTCCATTTTTAGGATTTTGACATTGATTTGAATGTTTTTGTGTTTTTCTCTGGACCTTATGATTTTTTTTTTTTAGGACATTTTATGATGTTTTCTGTTTTATGATTATTTTGTCTTTTTAGGACTTTTTGATTTTTTGTCTTTTTTCAGGACATTTTATGATGTTTTTTGTCTTTTTGTCATTTTATGATTTTTTTTGGATTTTTGACATTTTTGAGGTGTCAATGGATGAAAATTTGGGTAGCCTTTGTGCTAGATACCAATGACAAGGGGAAAACCAAGTCTAGGTGCAAGGAGATAAATGGGATTAATGGATGAAATGGATGTATGCATAAGAGAGCAAGGATGTGATCTCCAAAGACTATGTCGCATAGGAATGACATGCCCCATTCTAAGTACAAGACTTAGGATTTTTCGTGACAAAGCTGATGACAATAGGATAATGATATGATTGGTTTAGATAGGATGAGGTATGTCAAGAGATACCCAAAAAACATGTTTCAACATTTTGCCCCTATATCTTCATCAAGATCAAAAGGAGAAGAGTGGATAAGTGGACCCAATATGATAGGTAGGTATGATGGCTAAAGATGGTAGGTAGGATGGAAATGATATGACATAAAAATGATAGGTTGGATAGATAAGACATTGTGCCCCCAAGTGTAAGTGACATAGAAGATCAAACTACACATGATGCCTGTTTGCCAGGTTTTCATCATGGTACTTATCCAAGGCGCCTGTTTACCAGGTTTTCACCATTGGACGAAGGGATTTCTCTTTACTTTTTTTCTTTTCTTTTCTTTTTATCTTTTTTTTTTGACTTTTTTTTTTGACTTTTTGGATAGGGGAATATGGATAAGAGGGACTCAAGTGTCTAGTTGCATGAAAGGCAATAGTCCCACTAGAGATAGATGTCATTGCATGGACCATGTCAAATGTCATTATGCGCATAGATGTTGGTAAGGGATGACATGAAAGGGAGATGGAGTAGGTAGATGATGGATTATGATGTGTATTGTGGAGGAAAATAATGGATTATGATGCAAATTATGTTGGGAAATATGAAAAAGATGAATGGGGAGGCTTAGCCAAAAGCATGGACCATAGGGATATGATGGGGGAGATGTATAGGATAATGAGTGATGGATGAGGAGATGGAGGTATGTGGAATTGTTGTGAAATGGAAGGGAACCATGACCAATGGTTGCACACATTGTGATAAACATTGAAACTTTTGATGTGGATGAGGTGTAGGAAGCAATGGAGATGTTTGCTTAGGATATGGGTGATGAAGTGCTTTAGGTATCCACATAGACTTAGTGTTTTTATGATTTTTATTTTTCTTGTGGACTTTAGGAAATTGAGATTTTTGAATGGAATGTGTATTTTGGATGGGAGGGGATGGTTGGGATTTTTGTGATGTGGATGTCTCATTCGACTTGATTTCTTTTTGCTTAGGTACCCAAACCATTTTGTTTTTATACTTTTCTTTTGGAGGTATGGGCTTATATAGATTTTTAGATGTACTTGGCTTTGACTTTTTGAAATTGTATTCTAAGGCATTAAGACCTTTAGAATTTTTGACTTTATAAATAGAGGCATCCAAATTTTTATTTTTGAATCCCATGGGGTAGATGGAATGAGTGGAAGCTTTATGTTTACACAATGTGTGCATTTGTTGGTCATACTAGGATATTTAGGGTATTTATGAATGATTGGAATATTAGGTGTTGGAAGTAATGGTGGCAAAGTGGATGGAGGGGTATTAGGAGTTGGAAGTAATGGTGGTAAATTGGATGGAGGAAGGTGTATGGTCACATGCTTTTGACACTTGTAGGATGACGGTGGTGGAATGGAAACATATGTCTTAGGTGTATGGTAGGATTTATGATGGAAGGGGGTGGACTTAGGAGACATGGGGGAAGTACCGACATCTTGAGATTGGTGTCCTTGGGGTATGCAATGGACAATGGGACTGGGTGTAGGTGGAACACTAGACACGAGTTCCTTATTGGAAAGACCAAGTGGATATGATGGAGGACTTGCAATGGGGTCGATAATGGGTGATGGAGGATCAGTAGGATCTTGATTAGCATTGTGTTCACTTAGATCCAAGGTATTTGTTTGATCTTCTATACTAGCTTGGGAGGCAAGTATCTCATCAAGGGGAGTGGATGTCAATGGATCATGGATAGGACTAGGTGGTGGTGAAATTGGAATATCTTGCTCATGGATGGGTATAGGGTCAAGTTGCTCATTGATAGGATCTTCATCATTATGGATATCATCTTGATCATAGAAAAGATATAGATTATGGACAGGTTGGATGAAAATGATATGATCTTGATTAGGACTAGGGCTTGATGTTTCCACATGCTTAGGAGTAGGCTCTTGACATGCCTCTTGGGTTGCTTGAATGGAGGTGCAAGGGGATGACTCTTGGAGAGACTTGACATGTTCTTGATGGTCAACAACATAGGAGAATGAAAGAGGGTGACTTGGACTTATGAGGGGAGACTCTTGACTTGGCTCAAGGGGTTGTGGATGACATGGTTGACTTGAAGGACTTGGCATGACGTTTGAGGACTCTTTTGTATGTTCAAGTATATGTGTTGAATGACATGGTGGCAATTGATTCCTTTCTTGTAGCCTTTGGGTCCCATCCTTTGTAGGTGGATTGGTGGATTTACATAATGCCATCAATTTATGTTTTAAATATCTAAATGTAAGGGATTGATTTGATGGAGGATTAGATGATGGTGGGGGTAATGAAGAGTTTGATGGGTTAGAAGATGGAGTGGCCAATGGATTAGGACTAGGACATGGTGGATTAGGGATATTCATTTGATTGGATGGTGGTAAGGGTGCATGGACTAGATTGGTGTTCCCCTTGTCAAAGGTGGCATTAAGACTTAAAGGCTCTTGATGTTGTTGCCAAGGTGGACTTGGGAAGCTACGTTGTTGTTGTGATATGGGTGGACATGTCGATGTGGCATTGACATGGAAGGTAAATTGGTTTTGTGGGCATGATGATGAAGGTAACACATAGGATTGTGGTTGAATGTCTTGTGGTTGGAATGGTGTTTGGACTTGTGATATGATTTGTTGTTGTGATGATGATGAAGGGGTTGAATAGGACAATGACTGTTGAAAGGTTGATTGATGTGGATAAGAGTTGAAATTAGAAGAGTTGTGATAGGTTGACGAAGGGGTAACATGATATGTGGATGGATGAGGTTGATATGATGATGTAAGTGACACATAGGGTTGATGTGAAATGTGTTGATGTGGTGATTGGACTTGATAATGTGCTTGTTGGACTTGACAGTTGGCCATGAGGTATTGGATTTGTGCTATGAGTTGTTGCATTTGTGGTGATTGGTTGGTTTGAAGTTTTTGGATAATGTTATGGGTGCTTTGAATGATTTGTTGGTCTAAAGGTGTTTGATTTGTTTGAGCTTCATGAAGCATGTGAATAAGCTCTAGTGCTATGTCTTCAAATGTTGTCATGGTGTAAAATGATGTTGATTGGATGAAAGAGATGATGATGTGGAATGACGAGATTCTATGATTTGGATGATGTGGCAAGTGTTTATTGGAAGTTTGACTTGGGAAATATCAAACACAAGATCTCACATATGGACACACACACCAAGCACAATGATAAGTTTGTCTTCCAAGATTAAATGTTATGATTAATCAAGCACTTGAATACACAACAACAAGCCCTATGACTAGTCAAGTGGGGTATGGCCAATTAGGTCTCTAGCTAGATTGCACAAGGTTGACTAAGGAAGAATTTGAAAGAAAAATCATGCCACACAGCGGAGAGAAAGGGGTAACCCACCCTTCACTTTCACTTCCCAAAGGTATAAAGTTCTTTGGGGCTTAGCCAAGAGTGACAAGATTTTAACTTCCAAACAAGCGTGTCTTTCGATTCAAACTTCGATTGAGGTCATCCCTAGGGGTGATGAAATCCCCTAGCAGGCCTCCTATGAAGGGTTTGACAAAATCAAATCAAGTGAGGTGTTTGTGATCACACACACACTTGATTCACACTCACAACGATTAATTTCCCTTAGAAATGAAATGTTTGTATGCAAACAATAGAAGCACATGTTCTTTTTAACCCCAATTCAAATGTGTAGGAAGACAATGGTTAATTTTAGACCCAATTTTGATATGTGATTGAAGACAAAATTCATTTTTAAGAGCCCAAATCCAAATGTGTTTGCAAACAAGGATTAATTTTATGCCCCAAATTGAAATGTGTGACAAACAAGATTAAGAAATGGAAGATGGGATATGTGCACCTGATTATTCGCTTTCCAATTTGTTGTGTATGAATGATATTTCTGCCACTAAAACTCCTTATGATCACCTACAAAATCAAAAGAAATAATATCATAATGCAGCCATGAAAAAAAAATACTCATTAGAAAATTGCAATTTCAGATACATATTTTTCACATAGCTGAATTAGATTCGATTATTTGAGGACATTATTGATCTGAAAAATACAAAATCAAAGAATAGACTAATATTATTTTCTAGAGAGCTTTCCAGAAATGTAAAGAAGTCAGAAACATTCGCTATTTTGCGCCCAATATTAATTTTTTATTAAAAATCATAAAAAAATTATAAAAAATATAAAATAGCTCCAAAAATTCTGAGTTTTTTATTGAAGTCGTACTCTATCATTTCAAATCTGCAAAAAAAAAATTGTGATCAGATCGGCAACCATGAGTGAGATATAAGCAAATTTGTTTTAAACCCTAATTTCAAAAACTCTATTTTTTGACTAATAATTTCACATCAAAATTTAAAAACTAAAGAGTAGACCCCTATTAAAATTAAAAGAGCTTTCCAGAAATGTAAACATATCTAAAAAATTCGATTATTTACTCCCAAAATTAATTTTTTATTAAAAACAGAAAAATAATTATAAAAAATGAAAAACAGATCAAAAAATCTGATTTTTGGAATGAAAGCTCTTGATGGTGTCCTCGACCTGCAAAAAAAAAACTGTGACAAAATAAGAAGCCGTGTGAAAGATATGGTCGAATCCTTGGAAACTAGGGTTTTGTCCAAAAATGATGCCAAACCTGCAACAAAAAGCTAACAAAACCTGCAATAAAAAGATCCAACTCTAAGATTTCTCAAAATGTGTTAAAATATGTCAGGTTCACCAATGTGATCAATGGAAAATCAGATTTTTTAAAGGGGTTTGCACAATAACAATAAAATTTCAATGAAATAACAAAGCACAAAGGAAATAATATGAAAACAAAAGGAACAATGTTACCCTAAGTCCTCATCTTCCATGGTTGACCTTTGTTACACCTCCTAGCTTGCAGTAAATAAAAGATGCCCTCAGATTTGTATGAGCAACTATGACAAATGACAAGACTAAAGCAAGTTTTGAAGGATTTTATTAAAAGAAATGACTTGACAATAGACTACAATGACAATGACTGCAAATGACAATGACCATGAGTTGACAGAAAATCAGCATGAGATGGAGAGAGAGTTCAGAGAAAAGAGAGGGCCAAATGAGAACAAAATTGCCATTTTATGAAAACTGCAATTTTGAATGTGTGGCCAGGATGAGAAGATGACAAAAACCCTAGAATCAAAGATCAAGATTGAATGTTGTTGTATGCATTAGGGTTAGGTCAAAATTAGGGCAATGATAAGGATGAAGGGTTGAGATTGAATTATAAAATAATTCAATCAAGGGCTGAAATTAAATGAGATGTCAAGAGATAAGATTGGCACGGACAAAGAGGTTGCTGGAGAAATTAAATAATAAAATTTATTTACTCCAGGTGACCAGTGAATAATTTAAATAATAAAGATATTATTTAAATATGGAGGAATGTGACAAAATGAATTATTTTGAATTAAATGATGATTTAATTCAAAATTCCAAAGAGTGGGCTAAATTAAATATAAAAATTTATTTAATTTGATGAGAGAAGAGGCTAATGAATAATTAAATAATTAAAATAATTATTTAATTATAGTGGGAAATGGACAAAAATTAAATAAATTAGAATCTATTTAATTTTAAAAGAAGGGGACTTAATTAGTGATGTAATTAAATAAATAAGAATTTATTTAATTAATCAAGAGAGAATAAAGATAAAAATGAATTAATTAAATAATTAAAATTATTTAATTAATAGAAGATTATGACTTTAGAAAATAATTAAATAATTAAAAGTTATTTAATTATTAAGAATGAAAGGGGCAATGTTGAATAATCAAGAGTTGCAAGCCTAGGACAATTTTATGTGTCTACAAAAGTAGTCAGCCAAAAGGAAAGAAACAGAAAAATGAGACTGAACATGAGGGTATAGAAAGAAGATATAACTAGGACCTCATTGATCAGTTGCCTAGTTCAAGGCCTAAATCCAGAAAGTCTGCACAACTTAGGGCATAAATTGATAAACTTGATGATAAGTGCAAATTCATAGGAGACGTTTGGACTACTATAAGGGGGTATGAATTGTTCAATTTCCATGATCATAGAAGAAGCCGTTTTAAACCAGTTTACAATCCATGGAAGCTGAATGTAGGAAAACTGGTGTGACCTAATGTATTTGTGAATGCTGAATTAGTAAAATTGTTGGCTAATCACTATGACTCGAAGCATAAAGCTATATGTGACTCGTCTGGAAATCCACAAATATATCTGTCAAAAGAGGAAATTGGGAAAGTTTTCAATTTGGAAGGATTTTGGAATGAGGAGATCATACATGACGAATTGGAGAAGGAATTCTTGAGAATGGATATGATCTATAACGGTTGGAGGTTGCCAATTCACAGAGTTAAGAAAAGAAACAAACCAGATCCTCTGTAGGATAGTGAGGGACCTCCTTATCATGTGGACCTGTTTGAGCCCTATATGAAATACACCTATTTCTCAGTATGCCAAGTATTGGGAATGGATGCCCCATAATACATGTCAATTGTGCCAATGATTATCACAACAGATATCTAGTATCATAATTCTCAGCCATTTGACTATGCCTTGTACATTTCTAAGGGGCTTGATTTAGGACTGACGGCTGTAAAAGGTGGATCATCCACTCTTCATCTTAGGCATTATTCATTGTTGATGCATCTGGTACTCTATTTTGGACAGAAGTTGGGAGTATGGCCTCCAGAAATGAGAATTTCTCTGCTTGATAAAGATGGTGAAGTATTACCAGTTCAGCTGTGGACTACTATTTGGGATAGCAGGTTTGCTAATGCTAGTTTCATTCATTTTGAGGAATATTTTGTGAAAACATTGTACAAATTGTATAAATATCCCTGTAATTATTCATTATTTGATGAGATAAAGAGATTTCTTTGACCAAAAGATTTCAATGGGCCAATTGATCATAATTGGGGAGATTGGTATTGTTTGGAGGGAGCTACAATGATCAGAGTCTATAGGTTTGAAGATGCCCCTTTCATTTCGCCAAAGACAGTTCCAAACAGGATTGCATACTTGGAGATTGTCAAATACATGGATTACTGCAGTGTAATGAATTTCATCTCTTTCGGGAAGCAGGCTTTTATGCCTAGTACATTATGTTTTGGTGACTTCACTATATTGGCCAAAGAAGGATATAGTTTGATCCTTGAAAAACTGCTTTAGTACAACATGAAGAGAGGATCATCCAGAAAGAGTTTTGATCTAGAAGGATATATTAATTTGGCTAAAATGAAGATAAACTTTGGAGGGTACCAGCATGTGCCCTATCCCTTTGATGATATGATTCAGAATCTGGAGGAATATGAAGCTGAAATGGTAGTTGAAAGATATAATGAAGGGCTGCAGGATGCAGAGAAATTGCCTTTAGGGGAAGAAACATCACAAGATAAATGTGCCACATAGCCAACCAAAAAGGGTATCCAGATTGAGAACTTAATGGTATGTTTGCCCAACTAGAGAGCTGAATGTTGAAAGTGGTGATGCAGATGCAAGGCATATTGAGTATAGATCATTTGTTTTAGATGATGAGTTCATAAACTCCCCAGAATTGAAAGCATTTTTGTATAAACAGAAGGGGAAGGAAGTAAGAGAAAAGGTTGATGATGTCACTACAAGAAATGAAGAACAATTGCTGAATGAATTGAGGAAATGTGTGGATGATGAAATGACAAGTATGACCCCTAAAAAGGGGAGGAAAATGTTGCAAAATGCTGGTGTCATGATCTTTCCCAGGCTAGATCTCAATTGAGCCCTTGTCTTTGATAGTTTCTTGAGGGACAGTAATGCTACACATAAGCTTGACAAAGAAAGTGTAATAGAGGTGTATGCTGGATCAAAGTACAATACTGATGAAGGGTCATTGATGATTTGGGCTTTATACCCACCCCATAGGAAATCAATAGTTATTGATACAAAAAAGGAATTTGGCAATGTCATGAATCTAAAGGTTGGAGAGGCTAATCATGTGGCTACTACAGAAAGTGGAGTAAATATTGCAATACTGAACAAAGCCCAAATTCAGATGTTGATAAAGGAAAGAGAGATGTATAAATCAAATAATGAAAGGATGCTAAGGGAAAATGATAGATTAAAATATTTAGTAGACATCACTATGAAGACACCTAGGATGCTTACTCAAGGTGAAAGCTATCAGACAAAGGATCATTGGGTAGGATCAAGTGCTTATTCCCAGGGAAGGCATGATGCAATTGTAGCAATAATCAAGAAAAGGCAAGATAGTTTAACACCTTGGTTGAATAAACTTTGGGGAAAACATTCACATTCCCTTGCTGCATTAAAGGAGCATAAAAGGATGGATGGACGGATTATGGAGAAGTTTCATGAATAGACAAAAGAGATGCTTCTAATAGTGCAACAATTGAAGCTGCAAATCATATTATAAATCGACATCAAAACTTCCATGATGAATTGCAGGGAGATGCGCAGGGATTGATGGATGCTCCTATGAAAAACCTGATTGCATTCTCTAATGACAAAGGGGAACTTAAATAAGTTGCTAGATGGAAGAATGAGAGTGATTCATCACTAAATGAAGTTATGAGGATAGCTTCTGCGGTGGATACAACATTAGATGAAGTGAGTGAACAAAATGAGAAGATGATGAAGATTGAGATCATGATCTGGAATGCGGTTGGAAATGTGGATACATACGAGCGCTAGGATTATTTGGATCATCTTGCTAAAACTCACTTGTGGCTAAATAGAGCTTAATTATCCTCTAATCCTTTTGTTATATAAACATATGATATTTCGATTTCCAAAAGGATGCATCCTTTCATATTCTCAATGTATAAATATCCGTTTTGGAAATGAAATAAGAGAGAGATAAGTAGAATAGGATAGAGGATAGAAAATATACAGTGTAATACAATGTTTCACTAATATGACACTATGTTGCATGTGTAAAATCATGGAGATATCAATGGAAATCTAATAATATGGTGCAGTTGTTTCTGGTATCAGTTGTTTATGATGTTCATTGAAAGCATTATTGAAGTTGTCTCCAATATGGCATTTTCTGGTTATTTGAATTTATGTAACAAGTTTATATCATGTTTTTCAGTGCACATTTGCTGCATCTGTATGGTCAATTGATTGGTTCTTTCTAGTAAAGATTAAATCCTTTAAAATTGATCATAGTAATTAGAGAATGTCAATTGGATCACTAAGAAGAACTCGGTAATCATAACTTTGCATGTTTATACAAGCTATAAACTAAATCAAATGCTGAATAACTTGAATGTTTTCCAGAATGAAGTACTTGTTTTAGATTTCTCTTGACTCTGTGTACCCAATAAGGCACTAGTCTATGTATTTCACCATTTAGATTCATTCATTTTTCTTTACATCTATTAACTGAGCATATTAGGATTTAGCTTTGAATATTGGTATACAATTTATATGAAATTTAGTTTTATTTGTTCGCTTCCATCTGCCATTGTGGACAAATCACTGCAAGAAAGATAATCATAAGTCAAGTCTACCCAATTCAAATAGGTACACCCACCTAGGTCTAGCAGCACCTAAAGAGTAGAAGGTTCAATTGACCTTGTTTGTTACCCTAAAACGTACCAAGAGATTGGCAACCTCTTTAGATATCCTCACCTGTGTTTTTGAGAGCTAACAAATTGGTGACTCTACTGGGGACAAATCAATTTAGAATCAAGGCTTTAATCATAGAGTCAGAAACCTTCTACAGACTCCGCTGGGAATAAGAAATATCAAATACTTTCTCACTTTTGAAAAAAGTGAGTGGCGACTCTAACAGAAACATTGCATCTATTCAAACATGAATGGAAGAAGATCTCAATATAGGGGAGGTCATACTGGAGCTCCTGCTGGCAGCAGTAAGTGGACTCACAAGGATGAGAAGGTTGATAAGGGTAAAGGGATAAATTTAGACATGTGCATGATGAACAAAGACAAATCATCAATACCACATGGTGAAACATATGACTGTTATGATACATTGAGAGATAACTCAAGTATAGAACCTCGTACCCCTGAAGAATAGAGAAATCCATTTCCATTTTATAACCCTCAAGAACAACCAGAGTTTGATGCTAAACTCGAAGCAAATGGACTCATATATCAACTGGAATGTGAACAAAGAGAGGAGGGTAATCAAAATGAATTCAGTGAGAATGTGATTCTTCAAAAGATTATGAATCTTTAACATATGAAGAAGTGAAAGCATGGTTTGAATCTTAGAATAAAGAGAGAGAGGAATAGGAGAAGGCACAAATGATACAAGCAATGAGAGAATTTGAATTGCAGAATACTCAGACAGCTAGTTTCCCCCCAAAATATGTACCACCTCATAAGCAGGGAAATCATGGTACAGGGCCTTCTGATCCTTCAAGGGCTCCTCACCATCAGGTAGGGAATCAATACAGACAGCCAAATCATCCACCCCATATTCCCACACAATATACAAATGTTCGGCCACCTCATAATCAACATTATGTACCACAACATCATACACAATTCAATAATCCGATGTACCAATATCAGTATCCACCCAACCCTCCGCCTCATCAGTATACAATGATGATTAGACAATTTGATTTGGCAAGGTTTCAATTATACCCTTATCCTATGGATGGTAGTTGGAGAGGTCTAGTGCCTAAGTTTATAGGGAGTAGTGCAATTTCTGCTGAAGACCATTTAAGGAGTTTCAATTCCTTCATTCAAGATTTGGATGTACCCTATGAAGATTTACATATGAGGCTATTCATGATGTCATTGACTGAAGAAGCTAGAGATTGATTCAATAGCCTAAGAACAGCCTCTATTGATTCACTCCAAATATTCCAGGACCGATTCCTTGAGCAATATGGGAATCAAAGTGCACCTGATGCTGCTCTTCATGAATTGATGCGAATTCAAAAAAATCAGAATGACTCAATTTATGATTTCAATCGAAGATTCAATAAACTACAGAATAAAATACCTCCTGGATCAAAATTGCCAGACTCTGTGGCATTGAGTGTTTATTTGAATGCGTTTGATCCTAAAATAGGATATGGACTGAGAAATAGGTTCCCAAGAGACTTGGCTGAAGCTCAGAAGACAACTTTAACAATTGAAAACAATAGGAGGGTTGTTGAGATAATTGATAAAAGAGAAAATCATAGGGCTCCTCAACAAACAAATAATTATCAATACAAACTGGAAAACACGTACAGGAATGAAAGGCTGAGGTTACATGACATGCCCTATAATACAAACTGGAAGGATGGAAAACCTATAATAGATAGGCCTAGAAACAAAGAAACACTTGATCCATTGAGGAAGAAGGGAACCTATATAGTGAATAACAATTATTTCTGTGAAGTTTGTGATAAGCCACATTCCCCAGATTATTGTGTTGTAGCCCAAAGAATGCAAGAAGAAGGAATGTTGATGAACAATGGAGAAGATCACAAAGTGTATTTGACTTTGAACACTTTTCACCATGTGGAAGAAAGGTACTCATGTTCAGAGGATGAAGGTTATCAGTATGATATTTCAAATCAGAAATATAATGTCCACATGGCTGAACAACAAATCCTTTCTGACTCTGAAGAAGATTATACAGAGCCACATTCTGTTGAAATACCTACTCAATGCAGTATGAGGAAACTTACTGAAGAGGAGATAGAGAGATTAACTATTGCTGCAGTTGAAGAAGCAAAGAGTAAGTACTGGTTGAGAAATAAGACAGTAAATGAGAAGGAAGGTGTCCCTAGGGGAATCTTTATGAAAGAGAAAAAGGTGACACAAGGAACTGTGAAAAAGGCAGAGAATAAACAACATGAAGGTAAACAGAAGCTTGTCCAAAAGGAGGAAGTGAAGGAATTACACAAAGAAATGCAAAAGTCTGATCAGCCAAGTAAAAGAGAAAAGGAAGAAAACAAAGGAGAAATGTCAGAGAGAAAGAGAGTGGTTAAAGTGGAGGGTTCTTCTTTTGACTTCACTCAGGCTTTATCTCAGGTAAAGATGTCTGTACCACTACTTGAGATGATGAAAATTAAAGAATACAGAGACAGTGCAGTTCAATTAATAACAAATGGGAATTAAAAACATATAAATTCTGAAAGCAAGATGGCCACTAAAAATAAGCAAGAGAATGTGAATATCCTAGAGTTGTGCCTTAGTAATGCATTTCCCCCACAAGTTGATCCTTTTTTCACTACATTACTCATAAATAATAAACTGTTGAGGAATTGCATAATAGACTCTGGTGCTGCTATGAATATTATGCCAGTAGGAGTGATGAAACAACTAGGCATGTGGGTGGATACATGTGAAGGGAAATTCTATGCAATGGATAACTGACCTGTTCCTGTGGTAGGTATAATGAAAGATGTTGAAGTCAAGCTAGCCACTTATCCTCAAGTGGCCTATAATATTAATATAACGGTAATAGACACCCCTCCTTAGTTTGGTATGCTTTTATCAAGACAGTGGATGGAAGCTGTTGGTGGAAATGTCTAGTTTGATCTGTCATATGCAACAATTCTAGTTAATGGTTAGGAAGTGAAGTTGTACAAAGAACCAAGAATGAACCAGGTTGTTGACTATGTTCCACAAGATCAAATCAATTATTTTTGTGATATTGATCTTGGGAGTTTTAATATAGAACTAGCCCAGCCATAGTTGGTCAATACTAACCCAATTGAGAAGCGTGCTGCACAAAACTACAATGGTGTGTGGAAGATGTACTTTGATGGAGCCTGCAGCCAAGAAGGTAATGGAGTAGTGATAGTATTTGTTTCACCTGAAGGTATTACCTTTAAGTATTCATTCCTGTTAACATTTGAATGTACAAAAAATGTGGCAGAATATTAAGCTTTATTAATAGGACTGAATATAGCTGTGAAACATAAAATCAAGTTGTTGGCTATTCTTGGGGATTCAGAGTTGGTTGTTTCACAAATTAAGTCAAAATATGCAGCAAAGCACAAAAGACTGAAGCAATATAGAAATTTTGTATGGGATACAATTGATTTGTTTGATGCCTTCTCAATTGAGTGGGTAGATAGATCAAATAACATAATGGCTGATTCTCTAGCAAATGTAGCACTAAAAAGAGATGATATTACATTGGCTGGGTATCACAAATTGAATTCAAGACAAGGCCTGCTGTGCCTAATAACATATATAGTTGGTAGGTCTTTAATGATGATACTGATATTTTGAAATTCATCCACTGTATAGATCAGTATGAAGCCCAAGAAGTTGACTTCAATGCCTTCGTTGAAGAGGTGGATGGGAAACAAATGGTATTTGGGAAAGAGATCTTATAGCTCAAAACAAATAAGCTTCCTAATGGCTTAGTGGCATTGGAGAGGGTGTATGATGGAAATGATCGGTCTCTCCTGAGGAAAACACTAGTTAGAAGGGAGGATATTAAAGAGATTAACTTGGGGAATAAGATGACACCAAGAAAGGTGTACATAGGCAAGAAGATAAGCCCTACAATTAGAAGAATGTTGATAGAGTTGTTGAGAAAATATAAACATGTATTTGCTTGGTCTTATGAAGATCTAAAAGCATACAAGGAAGGTCTGTTTCAGCATGAAATACCATTGAAGCCAAATGCTAAGCCATTCAGACAAAAGCAAAGACCCATAAATCCAACATTGGAGTCTAAAATGAAAGAAGAATTAAGAAAGCTCAGAGTTGGGGGAATCATCAAACCAATCACGCATTCTACATGGGTCTCAAACTTGGTCCCTGTGAGAAAGAAGAATGGAGATATCAAGCTATGTAGATTTCAAAAATCTAAATATGGCATGCCTTAAAGATAATTATCCTTTACCCAATATGGAGGCTATATTGCACAAGGTAATAGGGTGTGAATTGTTGTCTATGATGGATGGGTTTTCAGGGTATAACCAGGTTATGGTCAAAGAATATGAGCAATATAAGACAACATTTACAACTCCTTAGGGAACATATGTATACATAAGAATTCCATTTGGTCTCACTAATGCAGGGGAAACCTTCCAAAGAGCTATGGATGTGGCATTTGCAGATTTGATCAATGTTATCATGGTGGTGTATCAAGATGACCTCATTTCTTACTCAAAGAAGGCTGAAAATCATGTTCAACATCTGGAAAAGGTATTTATAAAAGCTCTTGAATATGGTATTAGCTTGAACCCTAAGAAATGCCATTTTGTAGTCACATAGGGTAAGCTCTTGGGACATATTGTCTCAAAAGAATGGATTAAGATAGATCCTAAAAGGGTTGAGGCCATTGATAAAATTCATGTCCCTAAAACTGTTAAGGCTATACAATCATTCTTTGGACATATTAATTTTGTTATGAGATTTATTTCTAATTTTGCTGAGATCATTAAGCCCATATCAAAGATGTTGAAGAAAGGACAAAAAAATGAGTGGACTACAGAAGCCTTGGAAGCTTTTGTATCCATCAAACAGGCCATCAAGGAAGCTCTTGTCCTTAAATCTCTGAATTTTGCAAAACCTTTTCAGATATTTTCATTTGCCTCAATGCACACTATTGCTATAGTTATGTTACAAAAAAATGAGGATGGTTATGAATAGCATGTTTCCTTCATTAAGTCATTACAGGGGTATGAATTAAAGTATGATATAATGGAAAAATAGGGATTTGCACTAGTGAAAGTTGTAAAAGCTTTCAGGCAATATCTTGTTGGAGCAAAGGTGGTTGCTTATGTTCCTCATGCAGCTGTCAAGGATATTCTAACACAGTCTAAAGTAACAGGAAAAAGATGCAAATGGATTAACAAAATCCAATAGTCTGACATGGAGATACAAATTACTAAACTAGTAAGAGGTCAGGGCTTGGCTAAGTTGATGGCAGAAGAAAATATTGAAGAAAACCAAATTTGCAATGTAGAAGAAGAGACTGCAATTGCGAGTATTGAGCATACTCCATGGTATACAGATATCATGCATTATCTTAAATACATGAAGTGTCCAGAGGGATTGAGTGACAGCCAGAAAAGAACTCTGAAGTTGTAGGAATCTAAGTATGTTTTCATGGATGGAGATCTGTTTTGGAAGAACAGGGATGGTATACTATTGTTATGTCTGGATGAATCACAAGCCAGGCATGTCTTAAGTGAAATGCATGAAGGAGTTTGTGGAGGACATTACTCAGCAAAGACAACTACGCATAAAATTCTCAGGGCAGGTATTACTGGCATAAGGTTTTTAATGATTCTTTTACATATGTAAGAAAATATGAGGCTTGCCAAAAAATTTCTAGAAATCTGAAGTATCAGGGAGCTTTTCCACTTTGACCCTTGCAAGCTGATGCCCCTTTTCATCAATGGGGAATTGATTTCATTGCAGAGATACAAGAAAAATCAAGTGGTGGACAGAGATGGATACTAGTGGCCACTGATTATTTTACCAAATGGGTAGAAGCAATCCCAACTAAACAGGCTACAAGTAGAGTTGTGACAAATTTTCTAATGGACAACATCGTTACTAGATTTGGTACACCAATAAGATTGATCACTGACAATGGGATGTGTTTCAAATCAGATGAATTAAAAAAAATTTGTAGCACATATGGTATTACCATTTCTTATGCAACTCCTTACCATCCATAGGCTAATGGTCAAGCAGAGTCTAGCAATAAGAGTCTTTTGAAGATTATAAGGAGGATGTTAGGTGAAAACAAGAAAGCTTGGGATTCAAAATTAAAACTGGTTGTTTGGGCTTATAGGATTACAGTAAAAAAGGAAATTAAAAAATCTCCATTCGAATTAGTGTATGGAACACAAGCCAGGTTGCCTTTGCAAAATTTGTTACCAGTCTACAAGTTTGTCCTTCAGGAAGATTTGGATGTTCTAGAACCTATGGAGGAAAGAATGGAGTAGCTAGCTGAGCTGGATGAAATTATGAGAGTTTCCCAAAACCAAAACATGAAGTTATAGACACAAATGAAATATCTATTTGATAAAAAAGAAAAGGATAGAAAATTTGGAGAAAGTGATTTGGTATTGATGTGGAACGCAAGATGCCAGGAGAAGGGAAAGCATGGGAAATTTGAAGCTTTGTGACTAGGACCTTTTGTTGTTGTCAGAAAGAAAGGAGAAGATTCATACTATTTACAGAATATGGCTAGTGAAAATCAGGAGTTCCCTGTACATGGGCAATTTCTGAAACATTTTTTCTCATGAATAATACAGAGGATTAAGGGTTGCTAGTGCATGGAAAATCCTTGACAATCCTCTCAAAACTTTATCTTCCATGCACAATAGTCTAGGAAATAAAAGGAATATGACTTGCCAGTACATGGACAATCCTAATTTTCCTTCTTTCAAAATAAATTTTTCCATGTACAGTAGTATAGGGTCACATTCATTTCCATTTCCATTCATTCATCATGCTCACATGATCCATCACCTTGAGGTTGGTCTACTCACCCAAAAATCTAGATCCTTGCAATGATCTTACTATCATTCATCCCCAGATGGAGCCACTGTTAGAACTGTAAAATTTTGAATATTTTATTGTCCATTGCATTCCTGAGTTTCCAAAATAAGTCCTCATCATAAGCATAAAATTCCTTCCTCATGGCGTCTCGCTTATATTTTGTCATATGATCCATTAGAATTCATCTAATCCTTGATGTTTCATTATATTACCCATATTGGCAAGATAGGGTGAGGGTCTCCCTGACCCATATTTTTCACTAATGTATTCTTGTTGCAGATTTTTGGTGAGACAAATCTTTTGTTTTAGCGACAGAAAAGTCATATCGGCAAGAGAATTTTTATTAGTGTGAATCATAGCAAACTCATGTATATCTCACCGACTAGTGCATGGAGTAATGTATCAGCCAAACAAAAGACTATTGAAGTGAGGTCTTGCCAAAGGCAGTAGCTCTTGCCGATAAGGCGCAAGGGGGTTTCATCAAAAGGCTATCGGGAAGAAGCTATGTAGTCTTTCCGACTCAAAAGTCACATCGACAAAGATATGCATCGGCAACAGAATTGGTCATCAGCATAAGTTTCATCGAAATCTAAAAGTTACACCGATAGAATACTTTGGGGAGAGTCTCACCGAATAGAGTAATCTGGAGGAACGGGTTCAACATTAGTATGAGTCTTTTCAAAGATCCATAAGTCTTGCTGATGAAATTTATTTCATCGATAAGATTAATTTCATCAGTGAGAGAATAATATTTTCATGACGACAAGAAGTGAACTTAAGGAGTTTTTCGGTGAGACATAAGATATCTATGGGACATCTCCGCGACAACAGAATGTCATAGCGAAACACAAAGAACCAAAGGATGACTGTCGATGAGACATTGGCCTTCAGTGTGACTACAGTATGTTTCGGCGAAAGATCTAATGAACGTTGTAAAATAGATTTCGCCCTAGATTTGAAAATCTCTCACTGACAAGACACTTGATGTGACAGTGCAAGTTTCAAATAACTCTTCATTCATGCTTCAGTTGACACATAATGGCGTGACGAGATATAACAGGGTAAGTGTAATCAAATGTATTTGTGTTGAATTGATTGTAGAAGAGTCAGCAGTGCAAATAGAGAACCAGGACATCTTCCAGCTTGAGGAGCTCGAGCAATACACTGTATGTGACTGCATCTTAGCCTTCCAAATTTTAACTTCTGTAATCTTAAAGAATGGAGTCCCCTGGTTCTGGAAAAGTTAAAAGTAGGAAACTTGGTGAAAGTAGTTAGCCA
Organism: Sequoia sempervirens; assembly: GCA_007258455.2. Classification (NCBI taxonomy): domain Eukaryota; kingdom Viridiplantae; phylum Streptophyta; class Pinopsida; order Cupressales; family Cupressaceae; genus Sequoia; species Sequoia sempervirens. The sequence continues at coordinate 198,132,285 of VDFB02000007.1, forward strand.
AAAGGAAAGAAA
>VDFB02000007.1:198132396-198161242 GCA_007258455.2 Sequoia sempervirens
AAAGGTGATGAACGAATTTCATAAAAAGTATGGCACTGGCCATGGTTCTGCGATTGCCACAGCAAATCAGATTTTGAGGGCAGGATATTATTGGCCCACGTTGTTCAAAGACATTCACCATCATGTTAGGACCTGCCATACTTGCCATACTGCGACAACAAGGGAAAGGTATGCAACACTTCTACTTCAATCGGTCACTGAGGTAAGGCCTTTTGCTCAGTGGGGTATGGATTTCATAGGCCCCATCAACCCACCATCTTCTGCGGGACACAGGTACATTCTAACTATTACTGATTATTTCAAAAGATAGACTCAGGCTTTTGCTTGCAGGAAATGTACATCTGAGGTAGTGATTGATTTTCTAGAATCTGCTATTCTTAATCGATTTGGATGCCCTATTGTTGTTGTCTGTGATAATGGTCATGCCTTCGCATCTTTAAAATTTTTAAATTAGGCTTTTGATACAACATTATTGTAAATTTTGTGTCCAATTACTATCCCCAGGGTAATGGCTTAGCAGAGTCCTCCAATAAGAACTTATTGACTGCTATCTGTAAGCTGTTAGAGAGGAACCCAAAAGACTGGCATACCCAGCTTTGATTTTCCCTCTGGGCAGATCATACAAGACTTAAGTCATCCATCATAACATCTCCCTATCACTTAGTATATGGTCTGGAGCCAGTATTCCCTATTCAACTCAAGATCCCAACCTTGCAATTTATTAATGAGTTTAATGATGAGGGGGATAGAAGGGAGGCTAAATTGACAGAACTACTACACCTTGAGGAGAAACGAGACAATGCCCTTGAGAACTTTGCCAGACATCAGGGGGTAGTTAAGAGGTGGTTTGACAGAAGGGATAAAGTCAAGGCCTTTAGGATTTCTGACCTTGTGCTATACTGGGATAAGCCTCATGATCGAAAAGGGGACCATGGGAAGTTTGATAAATTGTGGCTTGGTCCATATTAGATTGCTGAAATACTTGGAGATAATGCCTTCCGACTGAAGACTCTCATGGGAGAAGATACTCCACTGCCTGTCAATGGGCAATATTTGAAACATTATTTCCAATCCTGAGTTGTTTTCAGCTCCATGCTTTGTATATAGTTAGTTTAGGTTGCTTTCTGTGGTTTTGTTTTGGTTAGAGTAGGTTTCCTTTCAGTTTTTTGTTTTGCTTTGGTTAGAGTAGGTTTTCTTTGGCTTGTTTTGTTTTGGGTTTGTGTTGCTCTCGCTCTTGGTTCCTACTTTTTCTGGGGTCCCTTGTTGCATTTGTATGACAGTGGTGACAAAGTAGGTGTGGTGCTCTTAGTATTTCCCTTACAAACTTTAATCACCTTTCCAGAATGTCATGGTATTAATTCTCCACCCAATGTCACATGTCCTTGTGTTTAAAGCAGAGGGTCTTCTAGTAAGATTGAATAGGAATACATTAGGGTCTCATATTTTCAAATATTAAAGATACCTGAAGTTGTAGAAGGTCCTTATAAAGTTTGCACAAGTGAAAAATCATTTTCTGCTCTAGTGCCATTGTGGTTCTCATCCCTGAGTGTGAACTTCATTGTTCACAGGTTGAAGTGAAAGTAGTGAAAAGACAAGCAGTATCAAAAGGAAAATAAAAAAATAAAAAAAATAAAATAATAATACTAATGTTGAAAATTTAAAAAGTTGAATTCAACTCATTAGGGGGATCTGGATATCTCTACCGGGGCTATGGACACCTGGCTGGCAGTAGAGATATGTTCAGGAGAATCATAGCGATAACTTCATCGGGGCTATGGACGCCTGACTGGCAGCGAGCCTCTATCTAGGTTACTTCTAGAGTATGAATCTTTATGTAGCTTGTTCAGACCAAATTTGGTTCTTGTTGCAGCTAAGGGAAGGTAATGAATGCATATGCACACACTTCGACCCTGGTGTAGGAAAGTTTGGGTGACTGGGGGGTTCTTTGATTTAACCGTAGGTAGTGGCAAAATGGATGAATGGAAACCATAAGCTCTGGGTTCTTGATTCCAGTTTGTCATCGAAATGCTCTAGAGCATTTCCCCAGTAGAGTCGCCATTTGTTGTGTAGTTTTGCACACACGCCCCACTTAGAGTAGGGACCCTCTTTTCGGATGTCTCTTGGACCTTTGGTTTTTATTGGGTTTGTCTTTTCAAGGTCTTGACATGTTGGTCTTTCTAGTTTTGGTCTTGCCCTGAGGATTGAATTGATTAAACTTGGTTTTTGGTGAAAGTCTGGGTTTTGGCCTAGGTTCAGGATTTTCTGGCTTAGTCGGATTTTCCCAGGTCCTAGTCCATCGTCTGGTTATTGCTGAATTTTCCGAAGTCTGGGTTTTTACTTGAATCCGAGATTTTCAGACTAGGGCGGATTTTCCCGAACTTTGTTAAAGTCCCGAAGGGTGCGTTATCCGTGGAATCCGTGCTCACCCGGATTATTCGTTCGGCTTGGTTTTTTCCAAAATTCTGTTTTGGGCTCAGGTTTTCGGATTTCTTCAATACGTCTTATCAACCATTAATGCTTGAAGTACGTCTTCTCTGGCGCAATTGTGAGCGGATTTAAAGTCTTTTAGCACTTTTCATAACTTCATTATTCATTTTTCATCCTCTCTGGTGCTTGGAATTCTTTATTTTGAGCTTTGATTGTTGGATTCGAGCTGCTTGCATGTGGATTGCTTGAGCACGTGTGTTGAATGTTTTCATTGCTAGGGCACCTTGTTTTGCAATGACTTCTTCGGGTTCGAGCTTCATTCAAAATTGATCCATGGTAGGTCGTTGCTGACTTCTCCTTTTTGTTTGCACTTTGATCGAATCTTTTGAGTTGTTGATTGGTGGTTTTTTTAGGTTGGCCCTTCCTTGTTTCATGATTGTGTATTTAGCGAAGTAGGGTTTGACCAACCTTTTCACAGGTTTTATCACTCGCACTGTGCATCCCTTCGTTTATCAATTGAATGTCGGGTATATCCCTATGGCTAGGTGTTCCTGTTAGGGCCTTGCCTTCTGGGTGCATAGTCTGCTATATATTGCAAGGTTAGGGTTTTGGTAGGTTCACCTGAATTTGCTAAGATCAGTGCAGTTACCACGATTTTCATGTCTTGTGTTTAGCTCGACCCTATTCATATCTTGTGAGACCCCTGTGTGCTTTAGCTTGATCATTTTGAGGGATAGTATTTGAAACTTCGAGCTTACCCTAGCTTTCATGGTGGAGGTCTGGTTATTGAATTTAGGGAATCATTGTTTCGTCATAGGGATCAGTCATTTGAGAGTTTTGGGAATCCAAATTCATGTGCAATCAAAATCTGACTTATTGGGATCGATTTTATGTCCATTGAAATCCAAATAGAGTGGTTTGCGTGTTAACGATCGTCGAGTTTCTGAGGTGTCCGCAAAATTTCTGCGCACCTGGATTTTCCTGGTTTTTGCCATATCCGTGGAGTATGATGAATTCCAGAATTTCGAGCTATCCGCAGAAATCTGATCTGTCCGGATTTTTCTGGTTTTCTGCCTGGTTCCACATCTTTGTGATTATCAAAATTGGGGGTAATGAATTGAATGCTAAATGATGATTTCTTGTTGCTAATGAATGAATTTCATGATAGTCACACAACTCTTTGTCCGTATTAACGATTCATTTGATGAATAATGTCTTGGCAGCAGAAGTCTGTTTGGGTCGGATTTCTCCGAATTCTGCCCTGATTGGATTTTCCCGGTTTACTTCATTTTCCTAGATTACCTCATTTTTCTGGATATTCAAGATTGATGATTAGTGATGGATCTTAATCATTTTATGTAGTTTCTAGGCTAACCCTTGATTGAAATATGGATGATAAGTGGATACTCATGAGGCTCTTTTGTGAATGCAGGTTGAATCAAGTAAAGTTGCGGCAGGAAAATCCAAAGGTGATACAAAAGGGTCCTCGGTTACAGATGCAGAAAGATTGAGGCTAGATACGAGAGTCAGTTGCCTGATAGCAAGATAGCTTCAGTATGTTCTGAGGTCTCTGACACCAATGTAGGAGCATGGAGGTATGAGGAATTCAAAGAAAGAATAGCCCAGAAAGATCTATCGGCCCTGACCAAGGGAATGATGAAGTCAGGACTGGTCCATGTAGCAGGATTCCCTCCGGCGGTTCAGTGCTATGAACTGATATTGGAGTGTGCCCGGCAATATGACTTCGATACACAGAGGGTCGTTAGCACTGAGGGAAGAGTATTGGCAAACTTCAATCTTGTTTCTATTGCCTAGGCATTTGATATGCCAGACTTACCATGTGTGTGTGCCTTAGACATGGACATGGCCAGAACTTCCTATGAGGATGAGCCTACTAAAGTCCAACAAATGATTAATTCTTGGCTGGAAAAACCAAAATCCCACTTTTCCAAGCTACCTAAGCAATTACACAGAATTAAGTTCTGACAAGACATATATGATGCTATCACACTATTGAGTAGAGTGGCGAGCTTGAGGAGTGCTCGGGTATTGGAGAGTTGGATGGTACATGTTATAAACAGGATTGAGCAAGGCATCAATTACCATTGGGCAGGGCTCATCAGTGCAATAAATTACAGGCAGTTAAGGGATGTGTTGGAATCAAAGAAGTTCACCATGTCCTCTTATGTGGTGTATGTCCTTGCTCAATTTTACCCATACAGGGGTTTGAATCCAAAGGGAACATTTGGACAGGATATTGTCTATGAGATATACCCTAAATTGCACCTAGGTAATCAGAATTATAGAAGAGCAAATGATGCATTCATAATGCATATTACTAGGTTACTCTAGAATGCAGAGCATGTGAGAATATCTGATGGAGCCAAGGAGCTAATAAAAAAATATGGAGCTTGGTTTATACAATTCCCCACCTTCCCCTATATCAGAATTGACGGATGTCAAACTACTCCATACAGATTGCCAAGATACCCTACTTACCACATTGTGCTATTGGAGGTTACGAGGTAGATATGTGACTTTGATGCTATTGTTAAAAAGGAAAAGCATAAGACAGGGTTTGGTGGAGATTTCCCTTTGAAAATTGGTATAAGTGAGGTTTTCCCTTCAATTCAACCAGCTCATGCATCAGGGGATGAATTGAGTATTTATGGTTTCTCTTTCCATTCTAAGAGGACAAATTTTGACATCATTGGAGAAGCACAGAAGAAGGCAACCAAAGAGTATCATCACAAGGATGATCTAGAAGATTACTGGGCAAACATCAAAGATGACTTTGAGGTGAGGAAGAAAAGATACTCTAGGCTTCCAATTCATGTGATCAGAATGTACAATGTAAAGTTGATCCCTAACTAGCTAGAGGATGACGGGAATTTAGTTCAAGATCATGCATATGAGTTGGTCAAGGATAGATCAATTGGAGAGGTAAACTGGGCTGAAAATGAGGTAACTGAGTTGGAAGAACTAATGGCTCCTATTATGATGTTTACCAAGTCATGGTTGAAGCACAAAGTTTGGGAACTAGAAAGCAAGAAGGTACCTTGTACCTTTAATTTAATGGGAAATCTGAATCCTCTTTCCACCTCAGAGGAATCTCGTGAGGATGATTCCAAAGGAAAAGCTAAAGTAAGTTCACCCTTCAAGATCAAAATCAGAGGCCCTAAGGAAAGTGAGCCCGAGCAGAAAAGGAAACCGAAGGGAAAGAAGAGAAGTCGAACTTTGAGAATAGGTAAGTCTACAGAGGAGGAGGAACTTGAGAAAGCAGAAAAAGAAGATACTCCTCGAGAGCTAAAAAGGACAAGGACGACTAGGGCTTCAAAGAAGAAAGATCAAGAAACTCCCAAGGATGAGGCAAACCCTCCGGTGGTTGATGTGGAAAGCTCGGGAGAGAAAACCAGGGTTTATTCAAGGAAATCAAGGACTCCATCTCCCAAGGAGACCATGCAAAAAATACATCCTCTTCCAATGGCGTCCACCGTGGAGCATCAGAAGGCTTCTTCCCCTTCATTAAGTGTACCTGAGCAGGCAACCCATGAAGAGCATGAGACCAGTGGGGAGGCAGAACCATTCAAGGAAGGAGAGCTCTTTGATGCAGTAGCTGAGATGGAGGTTGAAGATGTAGAAATGCCCCCTTCTCCATTGGTACAGTATGAAGATTCTCCTGAGAGCAGCTAAGATAACAGATCCCCTGAGAAGGAGGATGTCCCTGTTAATACCCCATCACCTCTGCAAGAAGAAGAACTTGAGTTAGGTAATCAAGGTGATCAGTCTCCCAAAAAGGAAAAGGATGAGATAGCGGAATAGCATGAAGAGGTTAAAAAGGATGAAATCCGGGTGGATCCTACTGTCTTGGATTGGTTAGATAAGGAGATTACAAGAAAGAAACAGGTCATTGTTGAGGACACCCCCCTCGATTGGGATGAAATGTTGGCCAAGATTGGTAAAGGTAAGAAGAAGAAGATGGCCAAGGTAGTTTCAAAGATAGAAAGAGATGAAGCCAGTAACAGGGTTATTCATATTTCCACCCCTGCTGCTGATAAGAGTAAAGATGAGGTCACCGGCAAAGATTACAATATACAGAATATCAATCTTGGACCCGCTTCTATGGGACAAGACATTGAAGAAAATGAGGGATCCAATGCAGTGATAATTGGAAGATTAAGGAAGGAAACACAGTCCAAGCATGAGCTTAAAAGGGAGAATGAAAGGATTAGGAAATGTCTAGAAGATTTGATGAAGCCTTTGCAATCTCTTCACCCATCCTCTTCTGCTGCTACTGGTTTCTTGCCTAAGGAGACTATTTCTAAAATAGAATGGATGAAAGCTTCTACTCAGACTACAATATATTGGTTAAAAGATGTACAAGTGAAAGGAGATGATGCAATAAAGGAAATCCTTTAAATTGGAAAGGATGTAGTAAGAGCTAAAGATTTATTAGAGCATGTTTTATCTCAGGACAAGGAGGATATTGACCTTCTATTGCAGAAAGCTAAAGTGATCATGGAGTATGGTAAGGACAAGTTGGTGATAGATGGAGTCCTTGTTTCATCTAGATTTAATGAGCCTTGGGAATGGTTCAAGGCCTTGCAAATTCGACAGAAGGCCATCAGGAAGATCCGTAAGTGAAAGAAACAGATGGATGGTGATCTGACTAGTTTTTTTTGATGGATGTATAGCATTCTTTGAAATAATGACTGGTCGAAGGAAGATTGCCCCTAAATACTTGAGCTTAGAACAATTGAGGGAATGGTGGAATGATGTCTATGCCCATGATTCTAAAAATGTTGTAACAGGGCACCATTTGGATGATGCGGCAACTTACTTGGCTGTGGTGGATAAGTACTTGGCATATAAGGGTGATTGGGATGCAATGGTCAAGCAGTCAAAGGAAGAAATTGGATCCATTGAATGTCGGCTCAAAATATTACCCTTGCCACCTGTTACTGAGTTGGATAAAGTGTTTTTGAAAGTTCATGAATCGTTGGATCAAAGCAAGGATAAGGGAGGCAGTAGTTAATGCCAATTTTGAGATTTGTGCTTCCCTATTATTATAGGGGATGTGTTGATCCGGGATGCATTGAGGAATGTGTTTTGGGCTGACCTTGATGGTGTATCGGCATTTAATGTGTGCCTTATTTTATAATTCCTAAGACCAACTTATTTTGGCTATTTTATTTTGTAAATGTTTGGCTGGGTCGACATGTTTTGAGGATTTTCTATAAAGGGCATTCTTGCCTCATTGTAAGAAGTTAGTTAGAAAGATAATAGAGACAAGTTAGACCAAGAAGGAGCTAGAACATTTTGTAGTAGAGATAGTAGTTAGTTCTCTTGAGCAAGTGTTGTAATCAAACGGTGGAATTGTATCTATATTTTGATGATCTAATACAATTGAAGGCATTGTGGTTTTCTGGTGAACTCTTTTGTGTTATTTTATCTTGTATGGTTCCTATTTTTCCATCTTTGAAATTGCTTAAAGATCTAAGATTTAGTGTTAGATTTAGAATTAGATTGGTGAATAATGTTCATGGTTTTATACTTGGAATGTTTGTAGCCATCTCTGGTCTATACTCCCAGTAACTATTTGATTGTAGTAGGCTGGTGAAGTCAACCTGGACCATACATCTATTTGTGCTTAGTTCGATTGTGGATGAATGTCGATGATTTGAAAATCTGTATGCCTTAGAAGATTGCACCTTTCTTCTGATATTGCATTGTGGGTTAAGCAAGAATTGGTTATTTGAGATTGGTCTGTTCTAGGTACTTATCATTTGCATTGCTCATCTTAGAAATAGTTTAGATTTCATTACTTCTTTTGCGCCCTTATCTTTTGTTGTTTCTTTATCATTTGGTTAGATTTAGGATCCAAGATCATCATATTGCAAGATTTGATAAATTGGAAAGATACAGTTTGCTTGTAGTAAGGTCCAATTGTGATTACCAACATTTTCACATATTATCTGAGTTGTTTATGCATTGTCATGACCTGACACCCGAGAGACCTTGGGGTGATTTTTAGTAATTTATTGATTGAAGATTACCTTTCAAGAGAGATAGGATATTGTATTCTGTCTGAGTTGTTGTGCAGAAAACACCATCAACAGGACTCATTCACCACCCTTGGTGAATGGGTCGCACTTTGAGGTTTTTGAGGTGGCTCTTAAAGACTTCAGGGTTTTAAAGTGTTTTTATCAGGATATTAGTTAAAATATGCCTCAGGATGCAAAAATAAGGGGTCATAGGGGCCTATTAATGGTAATATAAAGGTTATAAATGCAAGGGCCCAAAATCCAATGTGAAAGTGTAAATAAATACACTTTACAACATGAAATTAAGGAAAATTTGAGTTTATTCAGCTTAGAAGGGCCCTAAATCCCATGTGAACATGTAAAACACATTACAACACTAGATTAGGTCCACTTGATTTACAAGCCTCCCAAATTTAATGTGAAGATGCAAATAAATACATTGTACAACATTAATTTAGGGTAGGGTTAGGTTAATTTAGCTTAAAACGAGCCAAAGACCTAATGTGGATGTGTAAAACACCGCACAACACTAGACCAAGGTGACATAAAATCTAATTTATCTTTAAATTTTCCAAAATCAAGCAAGGAAAAAGGGATACTTTTTTGGTGACTCCACAACAACAAGCAATGTAATAGCAACAATCTCAACAACAAGCCTTAATTGCACAACAACAACAAGCATTGCAATAGCAACAAGTTCAATAACAAGCCTTAACTACATAATAACAACAACAATAGGCCCAAAAACAAGCATTTCTCACACACCAACAACAACAAGCCCAACAACAAGCATTGCTAGCACAACAATACACCCAAAACAAAAAATTATTATGCAACAACAATAGGGTTTGTATTATAATCCCCAACAAAATTTCATGAATTCAACAACACAAGGAGCATATATACCTCCGCCCCTACCACCATTACCTTCACAATACCAGAATCCACCCTACACACCATATAACACCCCATCATATCAAAATACCACTTACACTTTATCCACCATTCCACAATATACCATATATGCTCCTCTACCAAATCCATAAGATGATGTATCATCATAGCTTGAAAGGTTCTCACACAACAAATCTAGGACATTGAAATGGGAAAAACTAAGAAAATACATATGTAACAGAACTTGTGTCCTTATCCCTTCGATAGGAACATAGCAATGATACCTTTCCTTCCTAGTTTTGAGGTTCCAAAGTTTGATAAATATAAAGAATGGGGAAACCCAATGGATCACATCAAATAATTCCATGTAATGTGTATGAAGGTTGCTTACAATGATTCCTACTTAATGAGCCTATTCCCACGTAGTTTGGCAAGGCTGACAATTGGTTAGTTCTCACAATTACCTCCAAGCATCCAAAACTTCCAACAGATAATCAATAGGTTCATAGATAATTTCTCCTTCAATGTTGAAATGGATGTGAGCTTGGAAGAGTTGTATACCCTCAAAAGAAAAAGCGGGAATCATTTGCAAACTTCCCACAACAATGGAGACAGTGAGCTAGCAAGAGTAAATGGCCTATCCCTAAAGAGCAAAAAATCAAAATCATCATTACTAATGTCGACATGGATTTATCCTTTCAGTTAAAGATGCAATATGTCACATCTTATGACTATCCTATCCCTAGGGCCCTCAACATTGACAGCCCTAATTGCACAAGGGAGCACACAAGTGTATAAAGATAACCACCCATCCACTAGTTCTAATGACAAACCCCGATTTTGAGCCAAGAGTAAGAATGTTACTATTGATGGTGTTGTTGATGCAAAGGTGGTATTAACTACTCCTAGGAAAGAAAACACCCAAACCATGAACACACAACAACCATAAATGCCATCGCCAAACAATCAACCAAAAGTCAATGCTGCAAACACTCAACATGGACCACAAAGAACAAACAATTCCCCTAAGCGACAATTCACTCCCTTAGGACCTATGGAGGATGTGCTAAAGAAGTTGATACAATATAACCTTATCAAAATCCCAAATTTCTCAAACCATCAAGCGCTGCAAGTTAAACCTCCTAGCTATAGAGAAGATCATTTTTGTGAATTTCACCAATACAAAGGTCATAACACACAAAATTGTTTTAGAATCAAACATCTAATACAAGACCTTATTGAACAAGGAGACATTGGAAATGAAAATCTGTAAATTTAAACAAACCCTATGCCTAATCATGGAAAAACAAAAGATTTAGGATAGGCATCAACTTCAAACAACATATTTGTGTATTAAACCATACTCATGATACCATGGTGGGACATATTTGTGTATTCATTCATCACAACATGAAGAATCAAACATGTATCAAGATAATATTTTAAAACAAATTCCAAACCCATCAATAGTTTCTATCAATATTTCATACTGTAATTTCATCAAGTATGTATCATATTACGGTATCTCTCCCACATATGACTTCATGATTGGGCATGTTGAATTCCTAACGTGCAAGAAATATACCTTATTGCACCCATACCCACAAATTGTTGTGAAGAGTCTTTTACCAATGATATATCATCCACCCAAGAATCATGTCAAGAATAGGCTTGATGCAACATAGAAGGGAACACAATAGGGTTGTTCAAAAATTCACAACTTGGGTCTTGAATTGACTCACAAAAACCCCATAAGAGGAATAGGCCTTCAAGGTTTTCAACTTCTACTTTAGGTTTTAGATCTCTATATGAACTATTTTAGGCATCTAACAAGATTAAAATTTATCAAGAAAACACAATTAAACCAACTCATAGGCCAAAAACCCCGTCCAAGGACAATTCCTTCATTCTATTGATTAAGCCTTGTCGGTCTCCAAATAGGACTGTCAGAACTTTTCCCCCAAATTAAGCACTAAAACCCAAATCTATTTTCACACTTGAGTGCCTTTTGTACTTGCTTAACACATACTCTAAAATGGGTATTAAGTCCTTTGAAACAAGAGCATCAAAATTTGTTGTCTCAGTTGAAACTACGCCTAATTATGCTTTGGTGCAGACAAGGTTTATTGGTTTTTCTACTTCAAAGTTCATTTTCTCATAAAATACACTACTAACTACCTTTAATGAGCATGCTCGTGCTTTAGGATCCATCAAAAGTCCATTTAACATATTCATTATCAAAACCTAAGCTATAACTATCTTGACTGTTTTGTTTTTAGACTATTACACAAAATTTCTAGGCTAGGGCATCAAGATATTTCCTTCAAACTTCACCTACCAACCTTATGACTTAGGAATTTCTTAGATTATATAAAAAACAACATACACACCCATTTTCAGGAGATATCAATGAATTCAAATGAAGAAATACATTTTTAAAGACTCACTGTTACCCTAAGCAGGGGTTTTGACCCATCCGGGCTAAAATCAACATAACTTTCTCCATACATGGTTAAATTGAATGAAATAAAAACCAAAAAAAGGTAGACTCAGAGTGCTAACCATCCAATATGATTTTAGGCCACTTTCAGGCCATAGAGCCTGCACATCATCATGAAAAGAAGAAAAAAGTGTAGGAAACACAATTATTTCTTATTCATTTCATCTTCAAAGTACATAATACCATTTCCCACCACCATGCAACGATGGATTAAGGCTATTTATTCCTTTTCAAAATTTTCCCCATGTTTTCCAACTAACTTACTAACTACCCAACTGACTGAACTTACATCTTGCTTATTTTTCAATTTTTACACTTTGGCATATTTGACAACTTTTACAAAAATTGGAAAAATGAATACAACTGATTTCCCATGACTCCAAAATGAGTCAATTACATGGAAAATGGTCGCATTAGACCTTATTTAATATAATTAGATCTTTTCTAATACAAAAACTCCCCAACACCTATGCTTGACCTATTGACCTCTCTAAAGTGAACTTCATATGCTTGGTGCTCCTGCACCATACTCCCTGCCAAAAGAATTTCAAGTCCCTTGAATAATTTGTTGCACCATTCCTTTGCTTGAACCTTCTTGTCTTCTTTCTCTTCACTTTTCTTTTCTCCTAGTAATCCCTTCCATTGTGTCAAGTATTGGAAAATTGTTCCAATAATGCCCTTGAACTTGCTCACTTGCCATTGCTTCTTCACAAACTGTACTTTGATCTTCTTCTTTCCAAGAATTGATGGTGTACTTATACCTATACCTGCAAACAAACTCATACCTTTCATTCATTCACTTTGTCTTTGCCTTTTCTTTTTTTCCATCTCTCTTTTCTACCTATCTGGTTCACAATTTATTTTCTCTTTGTTAATGCCATATAATCACCAAATCAACCATTAGACTTAAGAAAACCATTCATTATTGCATCATATTATGAAACCTTTGATTCTAGGTTTTAATATTGTTGTTCCCTCAGCACACACGCCCCGTTCGGAACGGGACCCTCTTTTCTCTCACCTTGTTGGGTCATTTTTGTCACTGCCTTGTTTTGCATGCCCCATTTTGGCATTCCTAGTGGTCAACGTGCCTCCAAAGCCTCATCTCGAGTTGATCGTGTTTCATCTCCCCCATTTGGCTAGGTCTTGGTGCCCTGCGGAGTCTCCTTGGTAATTTGCCTCTGCCACTAGCCTTTGGGCCTGGCAAGTCTGCGCTGACGGGTTTCCCTAGCTAGGTTTCCCCCTTATGCTCATCCTTTCAAATGGCGGAAGGTTTTTGCCTTCCTGAACCCCGGAACTTGGCTCTCAATTTTTCATTAGTGAAAACTTATGAAAAATTTGGGCTACTTTTGAAGCCTTCGAGCCCAGCCAGCCAGACTTCCGCGTCTGGAGTTCCTTGCGGACTTTGCCGTCCCCGATGGAAAACTGCGGATGACACTCCACCCGCCGGATGCTGAATTCCCTTTCGCTGTCGATGATTTCTGAACTGAATTTTGAAGACGACGAACCTGTGAGAACTTCCCGCCCTTTGAGCCCCAGGATCCCTTTCACTGGCTGATTGCAGAACACCATTAGAGCACCTGCTGCCTCGTGTCTTCCCAACATCCGGACCCCGGACATCCCGCCGTTGTCCGCGAATTTAAATTCACCCACCAATTTTCTTTCCGTACTTGTATTTAATGAGGAAATTAATGGTAGGGTGGGTATAAATATCAAGCCCCAGCCTATCATTTTCACTTGTCAGGATTGCATAATAGGTCAGAATGCTTGTCGGAGAAAGTTCACCGCCTTCGTCGATCACCACCTTTGTACCCGTTGCCATCATTTGCCGATCCGCGGTGAATTTAGCAGCTTGCCTCATCAGACTTCTGAGTTAGGTTCATCACTTTCCCTCCCATCAAGTTTTTTCATAATTTTAAATGCCTAAAATTGAATAACATGGATTAAAAATGCATGGGATAGATAGATAAGTGCGACACACACAAAACCCATGTATTAGAATCTTTGAAAACCTCCCAAGCATCCCACAGGGTCAAACCAGAACCTTCATTTTCTGTGGTTGTTCTTCATATAGGGAATTCGAACCCTCTAGGCCTGGACCCTTCCGCCACCACTAAACTTATGAATGAAACATCTTTTTCTAAAATGGAAAATCTCCCTTTCGGGCTCAGTCCCTCGAGCCTTTGTCATTTCATCGACATCGAAGTTTTGCAAACTTTGAAGTCGGTCTCCGTTTTTCCTTCTCGGGCCTAAGACCCTGGGATTTCGTGTCCAGAATTTCGCTAAGCGTTCGCCATTCATGAACGGCGGAGAGACCCCGTCTTCCCGACCTCCAGGGCCCGCCTTGCATCCTGCCATCCAGTCTTTTTGCTAAGAGGTAACCCTCCATCTTGATCCCGGGTCCCAGTCCACAGACCTCCGTAGGGGCTTTGCCCGATCGAAGTGGCCATCAAGCAACGACTTTCAGCCGCTCAGACCCTAAGCGTGTGTTTGCCGCAAAACACCGAATGTTGAAATGTAAACATCCTCGCCCCCATTGGGCCCCAACCTCCAGAATTTCATCCTATTCGGTTACACTGAATGGAGAAATACACACCCACCACTCTGACCTCTAGGTTCCACCCTCCTGCTCATCGAAAGAAACTTCACACAGAAAATAAGACATCCAGGATTGACGTTAGGTTCAGTCCTCCAGGCCGCTCCGTCTAGGTTTCCGCTCCTGGATTTTTGTCCCAAAATAGCATAACGTCAACGGCTTTCCGTCGTCCTGGTCCTGAACCACCCACCGTCCTTTTTCCTTCCGGTCCCTTGACTCCGGAGTTCCATCTCTAGAACTCCGTTTTGAACCTGCAGTGTCAAAAAACCAACCCCTGACGGCTTTCCAGCCTTGTACCCCCAGATGCTCCCAAGATGATCGAAACAACCTCAAATTTGAAATTTGATCTTGACCCACGTTCTCAAATTGATCCTTCTCTCGCATTGACCTTTTATACCATCAAAATCTAGTCGGAAGAAGTCACATGGATCGTCCCACTCTGTTTTCCCTTTCAAAACAACTTTTCTGCCAGGAAAGTCCGGCCCTCTAGGCTTAGATTGTTCGAAGCTCCTCCAGTAAATCGCTAACAATGTCTTGAAGTAAACATTTGATTTCATCAGTCATATATTGTCTGAATTAGATTTCGACTAACGTTCATGCTTTTATAGTCAGTTGTACTCATTGTGTCCATGCTTGTAGGATATATGGAATCAGGTGCAGGGCCCTCAGAGGCGACTAAAGAGAAGGACAAAGGAAAGAAATCAGGAAAGACTCCTCATGGGAAAAAGGATAAGGACCAGATGAAGTTCCAGTTCCATGGTGAACCTCTATGATCAAAAATCATCACGGACTAGAAAGAAATAACAGACACCAATATTGGCCAAGTTGATATTGATGAGTTTATGCAAAGGGTCAAAATTCACCCAAAGACTGACAATGCCAGATTAATCAGGTAGAGCAAAATTGCAAAAGTTTTGGGCTTCCCCCCATCTCTCATCGCCCCTAAGCTAGTCATGGCCTATTGACAGGCCTATCAACCCAAGACAAGGAACATCGTTGACAGATATGGTAATATTCTAGCGGACATGTCGACTGAGGGCATTACAAAGACCTTCCACATTCCTACTTTTGAAGAGATGGAAATGCCCACCATAAAGGAATCTAAGGCAGCATGGGATGACAACTTGATGGGCTGCAAGAGACTGATAAATCAGCATTGGCTCAAGCAAAAAAGGGGCAACGCCGCAAAGGTTCCCCAATAACTCTTCCACAGTGATTTTGATGAAGACTACCATGACTTGGTCACCATGCTGAGCCGGGTAATGGGCCATCCCACCACTACCCTCTTCCAGGAATGGATGGTTTAGTTTGTTCAAAAAATCCCCCGCAGGAACAAGGATTTCACCACAAAGGCCTCGTTCTACTAGGGAGGCATGATAAGCAACTGCTTCCATGAACATTTCATGAATGTGAAGAAAAGCTCCAAGTTCTACATGACCTCCTATCTGGTCTACTCCTTGGTAGAGCAGAGGTAGTATAGTGGACTGTTTGTGGCACTTGACGAGGAGCCAGGGTGAAGATTGAAAGTCTATGACAGACATGCCTAGCTCCAATTTAGAAATTTTAAGGAATATTGTAGGGTCAATGATACCTTCATTGGCCATGTCATCCGACTACTTAGAGGGGACTTTGAGAGGAGGGTCTCCCACAGTGCGCGAGCGTTCCTGAAGTAGTACACCATCCTGTTCCTTCAATTCCCCAACTTTACCTACATTCACGCCTACGGTTTCACCGAAAGGCCAAACAAGTTACCCCGGTACCCCAATGACCGGATTATACTATTGGAACTCTCTCGGCAGCTGCAACATGGGCACACCATCCTTAGCAACAAGCATTTGGTAGGGGTCTCTTATCCCTTGACCCTCGGTTGGGGCATGTAGAAACTACAAACTTTGCAATGCACTGGGAATTCAGAAAAGGAGCTGGTGGAATACCACTTCCAACTACACACTCATCGCCCACGGATGGACCCATATGGGTATGTAAGAAAAGCATTGGGGCCAAAGTAAGCCCATTTACATAATGTCAAGGATTTCTGGGAAAATTTCTAGGATGACAAAGAGGTGCGTGCCAGGCACTATATGAGGATGATTGCATACTTCGTAAGAAGGGTGAAACTATTCCCCATACCGGATCAAGTAGAAGAAGATGAAGGCATTGTCATGGATCCCCAATATAATACAGTCACCAATTTACCACTACCCGCAATCGATTGGAATGAATAGGGGGTCGATGACCTTGAAATCTTGACGAAACCCATTGTGGTGTGAACCAAAGAATAGGTTAAAGGACAAGTGATCCAGATAAAGCAACAAGGAGTGGTCCTGACATATGAAGGACTAAAGACTGAGCCCAATGCCTTCAAAGATGTCGCCCCCACAACTTCAACAGATGGGACATCCAAATATCCTCCAATCACTAGATCTAAGAAGAGGAAAGAAACAGAAACAGAGTAGTCTCCAGATCCCAAAGTGTACACAAGGAAAGATCCAGGAGACTCACCTTCTAAAAGGCTCAAGCAAGCGGGAGGCACCACGGACCAGCCCATAATCCAAGAGGTGAAGAAAAGAGGACAAATTAGTTAGAACCTCTTTTAGCTCTCCCTGTCTTGACTGCCCCATCATTTGTCTCCCTTGCCATGGTCACCACATCCCCACTGGTAGTGGACATCTCAATCCATCTTGCTCCTTCACCTCTGGCTGAGCCTGTAATAGTGATTGACTCTTCCGCTGTCGTAACTACTCCTCCTTCCTCCACTGCCATGTCACCTACCACATCACTCCCATTAGCTACAGTGACAACACCAATGCCTACTCCTACCTTTCCTGAGGCCTTCTTGAAATACATGCAGAATCTCCCTTCCGAGCTCTCCCAGATCCCTATGGACACCACTCTTCAGGTGGCCCTAGCGTAGGTCCTCACTATTGCTAAACCTCCACAGCCTGCGGTAGGACCATTGGCTATAGAAGCCACCATGTCAATCTAAGAGGAGTGGGAGATATGGGAGCAAGAGTCCTCAAAGCCATTTGAACAGGAATCTGACGAATACCATGAACACCTAGAGTATGAACACCAGACAATTGACAGGGTGGCCTATGAGGAGGGAATAGGCTCTTCCGAGAGTAGGGACGAGGAGGAGGATGCTAACAGAAAGGTCATCGTACAAATATTTGATGACGATATTGAAGAAGAGATGGCCCAATAGCTAAAACACGATGAACAAGAGGCAAAAAGGTCACCTCTCAAAGAAGAGGAGGGCAACAAGACAGCAAAAATTGTGGAAACCCTTGTAGGGGAAAGACAACTTAAGATTGTTCCGCCTCCCGCAGAAGAAAGAGACAAAGAAGAGGACCAGTCCGAGGGGTACATGCACAAAGATGAATAGATTGAAGACATAAAGGAAAAGGACACTAAGGAAGAAGGGAGTCCCCGAGGATAGTTGATTACTAAACCTCCCATCAAACGCCTCACATTCGCCATAGATTCTGATGAGGAAGAGGGAGACAACACTAAGGTGAAAGGTGCACAAATGAAGGGCCTAACAAAAAAGGGTGAATGCGATCAAGAGCCACTAAAAGAAGAATCTATCATGCCTGAGTGGTTGGAAAGAAAATTTGAGAAGAGGACTCTTGCTCCTGAGGATCCAAGAGCAAGGCTAGAGGCTATCCTAGCCCGAGTACAAAGCTCAACCAGGAAAGAGAAAAAACCTAAAGTGAGATCCAAAATAATGATGGATACTTTTGGGTCCCAAACCACATAGATAGCAATGCCCGTTGAAGGCTAGGCTGGTGTAAGCTACAACATTTCCACCATCAACTTGAGGACCGCTACCATAGAGAAGAAGGTAGGGAATCTTGAGGAGTCAGTGGCTACAGTGGTGCACCTGATAAAGTAGGACAAGGTCTCGAAGGATGAACTCAAAGCATAGGTAGCCGCCTTGATAGATTACATCCAACAATGGTCTTCGGTGGATGACCTACCTACCACATATGCGGCTCCACCCCAACTGCTATCCAAAGAGAAAATTGAAAAATTGGAGAGAAGAAAGAACTTGGAAAAGACCACAGAGAGCTAGTTTCGACAAGTCCTATACGTCAGGAACGTGGGTATTAGTCGGGGAGTTCGAGCATCCAACAATTTTTTGGATCTGTAGCAATCTCTAGAGAGCACGAAGAAGCTCTGCATCGACTTCCCTGCAAGATATGAATCCATCTATCCAAAGATTGAGGCCATCCTCCAGTTACCAAAGGCCACATGGGAAAAGGAGCTTGCATTCAAAAGGGACAATCAATGGCTAATCGATGTGTGGAGGCAGGATTTTGGTAATAGAAAGGAAAGGTTGGAACAAATAATGAGTAAGGTGGATCCAGACATCGAATGTGTCAAGGAAATTAGGGCGGAATGTGCTCGATATCTCAAGCTAATGACGGGGTATAACATGCCCGCAGTACAAATGGATCCAGAGAAGATAAAACCTTACTTTCAAAAGAAGATGGAGGACGGGATGTCCAATGAAATAACAGTGGAATTCATGAGTTTTTCCACCCGTTTCTTTGACCAATCAGAGTTGTTCAGAGATCAAGGCATAAAGTATGATGAAGACTAGAAAAAGATTGAAGATAATGCAAAAGAATGGGGCTACCAGATGTTGCGATATGAGATCATTAAGGTAGACAAGCTCTAGCTGGTTATTCTAAAATTCATGGAATATGCAGCTTCAAAGAAGCAGGAGGATAGCCCTGTTATCAAAGAGGAACCCTCGAAGGATTAGCTACAACAAAAGAGCAACTAGAAAAAGACAAGATGCTATAGTGCCAACACTAAGTGACAAAATAGGTTAAAGGACAATTTTTTTTTTTTAAATTGTAATATATTGGGGGGTGGGTGAAACCCTATTTTGTAATGAATCTTGGCCACACAATGAAAATCAATCTTTTCCATTCATCTAACTTTTTGGGCACTATAAATAGGGGTCTCCTCTCATTTGCAAAGGGAGTTGAGTTGTTGTAAATACATGTTGCTGAAATTTATAATGAAAATATATTGACTTGGTGTATTTTATGATTTCTTCACATGTTTCATGGTTCAATCTCCATTTTTAGATGTTTAGTTAGATTCACATTGCTATTTTAGTTAGTTGTATCTTTACTTTGATAGATTTTAGTCTTGCTATTCTATGATTATAGAAATTTATGTTATGTTGATGCCTCCTAGCCCATACTTTTCGTTATTCGCTGCTGATAAATGGCCTTGCAAAGTTAGCTTGGGCTGAAATTTAAAGCTGCTCTCTGAATCTTTATCTTTGTTCATGCATGAAAATGGTGGATGAACGGTAAAATACTTGCAGACCTTTGAAGATAGCATAGATTTTGCGATACTGGAGACCTCTTGGTTAAGTGAAATCTTGTTTGAAGGGAGCTGTCCATAGCCAAACTTCCATGATCATTGTTCATAGTTAGTTGCAGATCCAGGAACCTTCCCTATTCCTTGCTCTTTATTTTTTTTTTTAGAAGTAGCCTGTGCTAAGGTTCATTGCACATTGTAAAGCCAAACATTGAAGTTTTTGATTGTTGTTTGAACCTACACCAGAATACACTTTACTTCCCATCCTAGAAACTTCAGGTTTGAAGATCCATCCTGCATTTAGCTACATAAGTCCGCCCTATGATTACTAGCAAAATCACATCAAAATCAACTGAGTTCCATGCAAGTCATGACCTTACAACTGAGAGACCTTGGGAAGGTTATCAATAGCTTACAGTTGGAGATTTCCTTTCAAGAGAGGTAGTGCACCTACGCACTACCTGTGTTGAGGTGCATAAAAAATAAATCAACAAAACTGGCACTAGAAGGAGGGCCTTGTGAAGCTAGATCGAATCAGATCATTCTCCCTGGAAAGATTTCAAAGAGTTTTATGATCGACACCAAATAAGGGAGAATTCCAAGAGTTGCAACCCCTACAAGGGAAAAATGAACTAATGGAAGAAACACTACTTCCTCTTCCTCCATTCCACCCACTTCCCTTCCACCTTCACCCTCATTCGGCTTGCGTTCATCTTCCACCCAACCATTTGAAATTGCATTTTCACTCCCCATCTCCAGCAGCCAGGAAGTTTCCTCTCTCTCGGCCTTTCAAACCCAAGGTACAGTCTAAACAGCCGCAACCCAGGCTACTGTCCTACTCCAAGCGCAACCCCAAATTGTTGTTTTTCAACAGCAGATACCACCTCCGCCTCTCGCCATGGATTGGTTGGCACAAAATCCTTCATCGATAAATTTTGCTGCTTACCATGATATGCCCAAGAATCTGAAAGGCTTCTGTTGAAAATTTAATCCTCATGACTTGCAAAGAACAACTGAAGAACATATCAAAATATTTGAAACAACAGTCACTGAAATGCAAATCAATCATGAGGATGTAGCATGTCACCTTTTCCACATTCGTTGGGCGAGGAAGCCTTCTATTGGTACATCAATCTACCGAGGGGGTCTGTTACCTAATGAGACCTAATGAAGAATGCTTTCCTACAAAAATATAAGATCGCAATCAGCCCCTCGGAGCTATATAGGCAGTTTATGTCCGTCAGGAGGGAAATCAATGAACCAATTGGGTCCTTTAACGACCGCTTTCATCGTGCCTTCACAAGGCTTCAGGACCCATACCTTCATAATGATGTCACAGCCCTCCCAGTCTATTATTTAGCATTGGAAAGCCTCACGTCAGCCTTGGTAAAGAGGATGCATCCTCCACCCACCTCATTAGTGACTTCTTATACAAAGGCTGTTATTGCAAGTGTAGATTTGGAGCAGAATATCTCTAGCATTTTGCCTTATTTGGGACCAGTAGCCCACTCAATGCAGATTCAAGGGCTTAATTAAGAATTTGCTAATCAAACCCCTCTTATGAACTACGTGCCTCAGCTGCCCATCGTTCCGCACCCTAGACAACCAATGAATTATGCACCTCCTATGCCTTCTTATTTACAGTACCAACAAAAACAAAGTTACACTCAGGCTCCCCAACAACAACAGGTGTATTCTCAACAGCCACAAGCACCACTCTTTTTTCCAGGATCAAAATTTCCTCCAGTGCATCAGAATCAGCCGATAGCTCCACCTGTCTTTCTCCAAAATCTGGCACCTCAACCAAGCAGCGCTACTGACAAAGACAAATTGGAAGAGCTGACAGAGATGATAAAGAAAATTTCCACGAAGATGACGCACTTAAAAAATTAGAATAATCAGTTACAGGCATCTCAGTGTAACCTCCAGGCCAATCTTAATCAGGATATCTGAGATAAAAGGGACAGTAGGGACAACCGGGAGAAAAGCACCTCTTCTAGGGAGAATTATAATAAAGGACAAAATCTGAATCAAAGTTCCGAGAGGAGGCCTTTTTAGAGGCATAACTTCACGTGG
Source organism: Sequoia sempervirens (assembly GCA_007258455.2). NCBI lineage: Eukaryota > Viridiplantae > Streptophyta > Pinopsida > Cupressales > Cupressaceae > Sequoia > Sequoia sempervirens. Next base: position 198,154,277 of record VDFB02000007.1, read on the forward strand.
AATATGAAGCCCAATAATGGAGATGTCCCTACTCCTCTAGATCAGTTGGCCAACAATGAGAGAATAGCCAGTGGGGTGTACCTCACCGAGGCAGCCTTGTCCGGGTGGTGCCGAATTCACAAGACTAGTAGACACTCTAAGTTGGATTGCCCTGAATTCCTGACAAATGCATAAAATTTTCAAATTGAGGTCCAAAATGCTACTGATAGTACCAGTTGCAGAGACATCATTCCATTGGAACCTTATGACTCCTGCTATCTCATGGTGAACCAGGTGCCATTTCCACAAAGCGACCATAATCAGCCCGAGGTCGAGCCTACTCCCATTAAAAGCGAAGAAGTGCAAGACGTGAGTAACGAGCACACCTTGGCTCAACTTTTTGATTCGGTAGACAATGGTCTGGTAGATGAGGAATAACCATATGTAGATGAAATTCACATGTTTCATCAGAGAACAACCCCTTACTTCCTCAGGAATAGGTAGGCAGGTGGACCCTTTGCAACTTCTACACCACCAAAGAATTTTACTACCCTGCCTGACCCTAATGCCAACAATAATCCTAGGCTTCCCCATGTACCCACCCAATATCTCGACAAGGATAGGCCTCAAAATCAGGTACAAAATCAACCCCAAGGTCAGCCCCAAAATTAGTCAAGCCAAAGGGAAGTCCAACCTTCTAGCTCCACAATGGGTCAAGCCTTTGGCTCTGAGATTGAACAGATGGGCGACTATGTGGTAGAAGAGTTCAAGAAAGTAAGAATCAGTTTATTTTCCTTTGAACTACTCAAGCTCCCTACCTTAAGGAATGCCTTCTTTAGGGTACTCAATGAGACCCCATCTTCTAGCACGACACAGGAGGCCTCGGCCAAAAAAGTCACCTTCGAAGAGCCTAGGCAAGAAGCCGTGACACAAGACAACACGGAGAAAGGGAAGGATGTTCCCTTAAATCAGTCTCCAGGTAAATAGGTGGAAAAGGAACCAGACCAGAATGATAAGCAGAATTCTAAGGATCAGTCATCTAGATAGATTATTTAAGATAAAACTGGCGACAAGAACAAAGCTTAGTAGCTCAGGTAGACACGCCTATGGGCCTCTTCCAAGGAAGAGTGGAAACTCCCCCTTTCCTCATCACCATTCAGATATTAGGCAAGAACTTGCATAACTGCGTACTTGATTTAGGAGCGTCGACCAATGTTATGCCTTTGGTGGTATGTAAGGCTCTTGGAATTACTCCCACACCCTCTAGGAGGAAGGTGACCCAGTTGGAAAAAACATAGATCAACATAGTGGGACAAATGAATTGAATCCCAATGCAAATCATTGTGGATCCAAGGATACAACAAGTCATTGATATTTAGGTGGCTGACATTCCTGATGCATATGGGATCATCCTAGTAAGATAATTCACCAAAACACTAAATGGATATGCTGCCACAGACCATTCTCACATGTGGCTACCATGGAAATGGCTTCCAAATCAAATCCGTGTAGATCACGAGCCCCATATGAAATACATGATCACAGAGTACAACAACCTAAACGAGGTACTATTTGTTGAGACAGAATTGGGAAATTACTACCCCTTGTCCCGTCAAGATGAATTCGAACCTCAAGAGGAGTATGCTGCAGAAGTACTCTTAGTGCAATGCAGTCCTCCAACCGACTTTACTCAAATGCCTCCAAGTACAGAAATGCTAATGGAATCAGGTGTTAAAACTGATGAAGGTGACAACTAGGGATTACTCAGTGGTTTCCAAGAATTCATGGAAAAGTGTGCAAGGGATCAACTCAGCTTGGGCACCCGAATGAATTTCCAAGATCTCTCACTGCCAAATTGGTGCAAGATTCACAGTGCTTTCCACTTCGAGTTTGATTGCTACCTGTGCCAAATAGTGGTGGACCATGTCAAAAAATCAACTGTTCCCCAAAAGGAAACACCAAAGGAGGCGCTAGCTGAACCACCTACTGTTGAACACGTCGGGCTACCAGATTCCCAAAAGATTATGGGAGAAATTCCCCAGCCAAGAGGAAGTCTGAGCCAAGTTGAACCTGAAATCAAAAAGCTTTCCATATTTTGGAAGCTCTGATTCGATGGATCTAAATCAAAACAAGGAGTCGGTGCCGAGTTCGAGCTCATCAGTCCAACGGGTAAGACCTTTCTTGCTGCCCATAGGTTGCAGTTTCATTCCACCAATAATGTAGCGGAATATGAGGCATTAGTGCATGGTCTTCTTATGGCCTTGAAGAAAAATGTTAAAATGTTGCAAGTATTCGGGAACTCTGAACTTGTAGTTAAACAAGTTAAAAAATTGTACTCTTGTCATGATAGAAGACTCACAAACTATAGGCATAGGGTTTGGGATCTCTTGGAAGGATTAGATGCATTTAATATGCAATTGATCCCTCATGGTCAAAATATTACAGTCGATGCCTTGGCTCAAGCAGCCAACACTCTGCACCCCCTTTCCTTGTCTGGGATTAAGAAGTTTATAGTTGAGTTGACGTCTACACCATCTGTCCCTGACAATATCACTCACTTTCAGGTCTTCAATGATGATAAGCACATCCTTGAATTCATCACGAGTTCAGATGTCTTTGCCACCCAAATAATTGATGAAGTTGACCTTGAGGAGGCTGATTTGGATATAGAGGGGGTTATCAACCTCAAAACCAACACAATTCCCAGAGGCATGGTTCAACTCGAACGCATATTTGATTTGGACCAGATCAGAGACCAGGACCGTCAAACAAAGAAGGAAGCTATAAGCAACCCGTGCGATGCTCACAACCTTGGGATAGCCAAGGAGACAAAAAATATGTTTATTGGCAAGGAGTGCATGCCCGAAGAAAAGAAGGGAATTGTTGATGCTTTGTGAAAGTATCACAACATGGTGGCATGGAACTATGAAGATCTCAAGACTTATGACACATCCATCATCACGCACACCATCCCTCTCAAGACAAAAGTGAGGCCATTCCACCAGTGACAGCGCCCTATTAATGCCCTGTTAGAGCCCATCATTTACAAAGAGGTACAGAAATTGCTTTCAGCAAGAATTATCTTCCAACTCAGGCATTCTACATGGGTAGCCAACTTGGTCCCAATTAGAAAAAAGAATGGGGAAATCAGATTATGTGTGGACTTCCGCAATCTAAACAGAGCTTCAGAGAAGGATAACTACCTAGTGCCTTCATTGGAGGAGGTGTTGTAGATTGTCAACAACTCCCAAATGATGTCTTTCCTCGATAGGTATTTTGGGTACAACTAGATGATGGTACAGTATGAAGACCGTCACAAAACAACGTTCACCACTAAGTGGGGGATATTCGCTTACAAGAGGATGCCATTTGGGCTCATCAACGCTGGCGCCACCGTCCAACATACCATGGATATCACCTTCAAAGATTTGATTGGAAAATACATAATCATCTACATGGATGATTTGACTATGTTTTTTAAAAGGCGAAGCGACCATGTCTCCAATTTATGCAAAGTGTTTTAAAGATGTAGGGAGTTTGGAGTTTCCCTTAATGCAAAAAAGTGTGTTTTTGACGTAACTGAAGGTAGGTTGCTTGGACATGTCGTCTCAGAACAGGGAATTTCCATAGACCCTGAATGTATCCAATCCTTACTGAAGATCCCACCACCGAGTAGCAAGAAAGAATTAAAATCATTCTTTGGAAAGATCAATTTCATCAGAAAGTTCATCACAGGTTTTGCTAAGATTGTTAAACCACTCAATGCCATGTTAAAAGAGGATGCCAAAGTTGAGTGGGCTCTCGAAGCCAAACAAGATTTTGAAGAAATCCAATGGGCCATTGCTGAAGCACCTGTGCTAGTCAACCCAGATTATCTGAAGTCATTCTATATCTACTCATTCACTTCAGAGCATTCTTGTGCCAACATTTTGACTTAGAAAGATGATGGAGGAAATGAGCACCCGATCACCTTCATGAGCACTCCCCTGAAGGAAGCTGAATTACGATACCACAATGTAGAAAATCAAGCATATGCCCTTGTGCGAGGAGTAAAGAAATTTCAATATTACATCTTACGTAATAAAGTGTTCGCCATTGTCCCTGACCTAGCAGTAAAAAAACTACTCATGCAAAGTGAATTGGGTGAGCGAAGAGCCAAATGGGTCACCCTACTTCAGGAATATGACATGGAAATCCAACCGATGAGGTTGGAGAGAGGATAGGCCCTTACTTGAACGATCGTTGAAGCAGCAGCAGAGGCCAGACCTGAAGTCACTGTGCAGCAATACTAGCTCGAGGATGTTTCCCTGCGAGAATGGTACGAGAATGTCATCTATTATTTGCTGAACCAGAAGTGTTCGCCTCATTTACAGGGAGTCCAAAAGCATTCTCTTAGATTGAAAAGCAACAGTTATATGTTGCTGGGGTACATTTTATACAAGAAAAATTATGAAGGCATTTATTGAGATGTCTTGGCAAGGAAGAAGCAAATCGAGTCTTGAAGGAGTTTCATGATAAGTTTGACACTGGTCATGGATCTGGGCCCTCCATCACTCATCAGATATTAAGGGCAAGATATTATTGGCCAACTGTCTTCAAAGATGCTCACCGTCATGTTTGCTCATGTCACATATGCCAGATAGCAGCCACCAAAGAAAAGAATGTTGTTGTCCCACTATAGCCTGTGTTGGAGGTGAGGTTGTTTGCACAATGGGGCCTCAATTTCATCGGTCTGATAATCCCCCCATCCTCTGTGGGACACAGGTACATTCTTACCACTACTGATTACTGTACTAGATGAACAGAAGCAATTGTATGTAAGCAATGCACAACTGAGATAGTGAAATTTTTTTTGGAAAGTTACATTTTAAATCACTTTGGTTGTCCTTATACATTAGTATGTGATAATGGGCCTATTTTTGCTTCATTAAAATTTGTTGGTTGGGCCTTCGACTATGGGATTTCCCTTAAGTTTTTATCTAATTACTACCCTCAAGGTAATGGCCTTGCTGAATCCAAAAAAAAGAACCTGATCATGGTAATCAAGAAGTTGCTAGATAGGAATCCCAAGGACTAGCACACCCAGCTCTGTTTCACTCTTTGGGCAGATCGCACCCGCCACAAGGCTGCCCTTGGTGATTCCCCATTCCATCTTGTTTACAGCCTAGAGCCCATATTTCCTATCCACCTGCAGATTCCCACTCTCTAATTTATCAACGAATTTTACAAAGGAGGGGATCGTAGAGAAGCTCGGTTAGCTGAGCTCTTGCATTTAGAAGAAGTCTGAGACCGTGCAATAGAATTTTTTTCCAAACATCAGGGCATGGTTAAAAAATGGTTCGACCGCTGAGCCAAGATCAAGGCCTTTAGAATTGTCGATTTGGTCCTATACTGGGACAAGGCCCATGAAAGAAAAGGGGGACACAACAAATTCGACAAGCTTTGGCTTGGCCCATTTCAAATAGCTAAAATTTTCGGAGACAATGCTTTCTGCCTGAAGTCTTTAACTGGTGAGGATGTCCTATTGCTAGTTAATGGGCAGCATCTGAAGCATCACTTTCAAGCTTGAGCTCCTCCAGGCTCTTTCCTGTAAATACCTGTATATAGGTTAGAATAGGTTGTCTTTTGTTTTGCTTTCATTTTTCCTCGTCGTTGTTTTCTATTTTGCTCATTCCCGACTGTGTTGTCTTGAAAGGGTGTTCTCCATCCCTTTATGGTGGCTGTGCTAATTCAATGAATGGATCACTTTGTTGTTTGTCCTTTTTATTCTTTAGATAAACATTCATTCCTAACTATTGGTTCCTGAAATCCACCTAGGAATGATTTCCTTGTCTGAACTCTATTTTAGAACTTGACCCTTGGTTGGCTCTCTTTATGGATATCTCAGATCTCACACAAAACATGTTAACTATTCCTAAGGACTGTACATTGGCTACTATTATACCCCAGTAAGTGAAAAATACAAAGTCATCTCTAGTGACCACTGTGATTCCCAAACCCTTTGTAGGCTTTGACACTTACACAGTCAAGCAAAAGATAAGAAAACAAAACAATTTGAAGGAAGTATCAAAAGAAGTCAAAAGAAAGAAAATTCTAAAATTAACCGACCATATGGGTGTGCGGATAATTCTATTGAGGCTATGGATGCTCGGCTGGTAGTAGAGCAATATCCTTGGGGTCGCAGTGACAACTCCGCCAGGGCTATGGACATTGGACTGGTAGTAGGACAATGTCCAGGTTACTTTTGGTGTTGGACGAGCTATGTAGCTTGCTCGGTTGGATTAGCAGTCACTTGGCACATTCCCGGGAAAGGAATGAATTCACGACACACACACTTCTAAGATGTCTTGTACATTAACCCAACTAAGGTTCTTGTTCTCCCAGTTCACTCTTGAACGTCTGCTCCTAGTCTGTGAAACCAGAGATTCTGGGTTAAGGATGAATGCTTATCCCTAGAATGCTTGGAAGTATTTCCCAGAAGAGTCGCCATTTGTTGTGCCCTCAGCACACATGCCCCATTCAGAATGGGGACCCTCTTTTCTCTCGCCTTGCTGGGTCATTTTTGTCACCTCCTCATTTTGGGATCCCTAGTGGTCAGCGTGCCTCCAAAGCCTCATCTCGAGTTGACCGTGTTTCATCCCCTCCATTTGGCTAGGTCTTGGTGCCCTATAGAGCCTCACTAGTAGTTTGCCTCTGCTAGTGGCCTTCGGGCCTGGCGGGTCTGCGCTGACGGGTTTCCCCCTTATGCTCGCCGTTTCAAATGGTAGAAGGTTTTTTCCTTCCTGAACCCTGGAACCCGACTCTCAATTTTTCGTCAGTTAAAAATTATGAAAAATTTGGGATGCTTTCGAAGCCTTCGGGCCCGGCTAGCCGGACTCCTACATTCGGAGTTCCTTGCGGACTTTGCTATCCCCGACGACAAACTGCAAATGACACTTTGCCCACTGGATGTCGAGTTCCCTATTGCCGCCGATGATTTTTGAACCA
>VDFB02000007.1:198167653-198211023 GCA_007258455.2 Sequoia sempervirens
ATTGTTGTTTTAGTTAGTTGTATCTTTGCTTTGATAGATTTTAGTTCTGTTGTTCTGTGATTATAGAAATTTATGTTGTGTTGATGCCTCCTAGCCCATACTTTTCATTGTTCATTGCTGGTAAATGGTCTTGCAAAGTTAGTCTGGGCTGAAATTTAAAGCTGCTCTTTGAATCTTTATCTTTGTTCATGCAAGAAAATGGTGGATGAATGGTAAAATAATTGTAGAACTTTTAAGATAGCACAGATTTCGCGATACTGTAGACCTCCTGGTTAAGTGAAATCCTGTTTGAAGGGAGCTATCCATAGCAGAACTTCCATGATCAATATTCACAGTTAGTTGCAGATCCAAGAACCTTCCGTCTTCCCTGCTCTTTTCCTTTTTTTTTAGAAGTAGCCTGTGCTAAGGTTCATTTCACATTGTAAAGCAAAACTTGTAGAAAAACATCAAAGTTTTAGATTTTTGTTCAAACCTATAGCAGTATACACTTAACTTCCCATCCTAGAAACTTCGAGTTTGAAGATCCATCCCGAATTCAACTACGTAAGTCTGCCCTATGACTACAAAAAAAATCACATCAAAATCAACTGAGGAGTTCCATGCAAGTCATGACCTGACAATCGAGAGACCTTGGGGAGGTTATCATCAGCTTGCAGTTGGAGATTTCCTTTCAAGAGAGGTAGTGCACCTATGCACTGCCTGTGTTGAGGTGCATAAAAAACACATCAACAAATATCACAAAAAAAAGGGTTTATTGGAATTGTTCACTCCAAACCTTCTGCCACCTTGTAACTACTTTAAACACATTTTTTCTGGTCTGTACATGCAAATTTCACCATTCACCAACCTTTCCCATTGTCTTTTCTTCCTTTCATCACTTGTAGGCACCATTTTGCATGGAAAACATAGATTTTTTGTGAGGGCAACAACCTTGGCTCTGTATTTTCACTTCCTGCAACAACACACACACTTCTACAACCAAAAAAAACTAAACACTCTTCCTAATATCCCATTCCACCAATCTATTACACCTACATTGGTGGAATGGTAGGTTAGCTTCTTAAAAGACTCTCAAAACATATTTATGTATTTGGTCTTTAAATAAACTAAAAACTCAATGCAAATCCTTCAAATTGACTTAGAGTGAATGCAAAAACACTATCCTTCCTAAGGCAATAAAAATCAAGGCCTTATATGATTGTGCAGGCTGTACAAGTTTGGAAACTAGAAAGTAAAATCAGAAAATTGCAGAACAGTGATGTTTTATTTCAAAGTTTGCTTCCAAAATTACAAGATGCTTTCCTTACTCACCCCCACATTGCTTATATAGATGTTCCCAAACAATTAACTGACTTTACAACTGCCTTCTTTGACCTATCTCTTCATATTTCCGTCAAAGACTCTTGAACTTCCTGATTTTTTTGCATTTTACAAATTGGCAACTTTAACATTTTTTTCAATTTTTTGTTTTTTCTATCTCTTTTCCACCTAGTGACCTATTTGTGACCACAAATACATTATTTATGACCTTATTACATAGATTTACATTCTTTTTTTCATTTCTTTACAATTGAAATGAAATTTTTTCCTTTTGAAGGCATTCATTGAATAGGGTGCTCCTACACCAAGGCTCTTAAGAATAACGAAAGTTACAATGAATTGAGTTAGGATCAAGAATCCCTATCCCTGGAGTTTCACCAAGAACTGAGGGAAATCTTCCAAACAATTTTAAACTCCAAATATGTCCCTAATATCACCCCTGGGATGTTTCTTTTTTATGGACATATAGATGTTCTTCATATAAAGAAGAATCTCCCAATCTTGATGTTCTCACACAAGAGCAAGTAGCACTCAAGATTATTGATTCTTATAGTGATTGTACATCATCGACATCTTTTGAGTCAACACCATCATATTTTGAACTAGTATCAACAGATAATGATGTCATAAAGTCAGAGCAAAAAATTCATATTCCCAAATAGCAAGAACCTGTTGATGGGTGTTTTTGCACCTTCTCAACACAGGTAATGCATAAGTGCACTACCTCTCTTGAAAGGTAGTCTCCTACAACAAGTTGCAACAAACTACCCCAAGGTCTCTTGGGTTTTAGGTCATGACAATGCTTGGAATATCTTAGTTGGTTGATGTGTTTTTCTTGTAACATAGGGTCGACCCTTATGGTTCACAAAGCATGGAAGTTGGGTCTGCAAATGAAGTTTATAGAATTTATGAAATTATGTTCTATTGCTACAAGTTCAGGATAGCAGTCTCAAACTCCACTTTGATCTTCAGATTTGGCTTTACAATGCGCAATGAACTTTTCCTAAACTACTACTTAAAAGAAAATTCAAAAGGGTGGGGAAAGAGAGAAGTTCCTAGACCTGAAACTACTAATGAACAGTGATAATGGAGGCTACTACAGTAGAAAAGCTTCCTAAACTAAGTTTTGCTTGGCCAAGAGGAACCTACAGTTACACAAAACCAGTGCAATCTTCTAAGGTCTACAGATTTTCATATTGCACATGCACATCATGAACATGCAATTGAACAGAGTTGCAACAATTGAATAAGGAATCCCATGCTAACTTTGCATAGCAGCTTGTCATCAACAAGAGCCAAAATTATGGGCTGAAAGCTCATCAAATACCATAATAGCAATATCCATCATCACATCCATTCAAGAAACTAATAACTAAACTAAATGGAAGTAGAACCATGCATACATAATAGAAACACCCATAAATCATGCAATGTTACTCTCTATTGCTGCATAATTCTTGTACACCAGCTCTCCAACCATTTACAAATTAGGGGCAAGCCCCTATTTATAGTTTTTCAAAGCCCAAATGAATGGCCAAGATTGATTTACAATGTGTGGCTCAGATTTTCTTTACATTAGGGTTTCACCTACCCCCCATTATAAAGGAATTTAAAATACATCTTGTCTTATTCCTAGTTTGTCTTGTAGTGACCTTGTATTGTAGCAGTTTTGAAATTTAGCTGATTGCTCTTTTACTATGGTTGGGATTGCTTGAAGGCTGCCCTCTATTTGATGGGCTTGCAACATCCTCAGTCAGTTAGATGTATTATGCTTGCAAATTTGCATGACTATGCAATAGATTAATTACCCTTGATTTGACTGGATAGCCCCTAATGGATCGTGATTGTTTAGTGAAAGACCAAACAGCCTCCTCCTTTCTGACCTTGGAAAACCACCATTTGTGCTCTTGGTACTGCCTCTCCTTTATCATGCAACCACACATTGATCAATCCTCCCCTGTCATCCAGCCTTTAATTTATTGGTCTTGTTTTGACAAATCATCTACTACTTAGGTAGTAATTTCCCCTCAGGAAACATGTATGGTCTAGGAAGTGAATTTCCCTCCTCAATCGGGTTTTATGGATGGTTTTGATTGATATTCCCCTATGCAGACTTAGGAGGTTTATGGGTTCTCCATTAGATTGCACTCTTCATGATTCCACCTTCTCCCTTTCCTCTTTGTATCGAGTCAAGACTCCCTTTAGTAGGCCTCTATGGATAAAACCCTCTAGGGGTACAATATCATAGGTGAGTGCATTGCAAGCAGCTTCCTCCTTTGCAGTAAGCCTCTTTGATGATCTCCATTTTATAAGCAACTATGTGATCCTTCTCCCCATAGTATTTTTCTCCCTTTTGATGATTCTTGAATTCCAAACCCCACCACCATTGCACACTTACAAGACCTTGCATATTAATTTCCCCCCCAAGATTCAATGTTCAACAAAGCTCATGGGAAGAGGGATGCCCCGCTCCATTGTTCAAACAACATAAGAAGTAGCGGAGTCTACATGGATAAAGTCTGTCTATTGGAGACATCCAAGCTAGTCCAAATGGTGGCCGAATGGTATATAGAACCTGCATACTCATTTTTTCTGTCGCTCATGATGCTAACCTCCATCACTCTGCAAAACATCTCGTACTTACTGAATGACATCTTGACATTATCTTTTGAAAAATTACATCACTCCCACCCTTGACCCTAGAGGATTCCCATAATAAACAACCGGTCGCAACAGGGAGACTGTTAGAACTATAAAATTCTGAATAATTTCACAAGTTTTTCATACCCTTGAGTTTCCAAATGGGTTTTCATCATAAGCACAAGGTCCTCTCCTCATAACATTTTTCCCATATCTAGCCATGAGATCCCATAAGTCCTTCTAGGTCTGAATATTCCATATTATAATTCCTATTGGCATGAAGAAATCAAGGTCTCCTTGATCCATCCTACATTTTCTGTTGATATACATTTGTTGCAGATTATTGGAAAGACTTGTTTGGTGTCATAGTGATCAAAATTCATCTATAGGCACCTATCGGCAAGACATAACACATTGTCTCAGTGGCGGAGGATTCATATCGGCAAGAGGGTCTTCGTCGCGATGAGTCACAATGAAGTTATATTGTCTCACCAACTAGCGTAGGAGTATACACTTCGGCCAAACAAATTGTATTCTATATGTGGTCTCACCGAATGGGGCATGTCTCACCGACCATTGTGAGGAGGCTTATCGGCCAAGCTAAGTGGTATTGCTGTAATATCTTGGCGAGTGCATCGAGTCTCACCGACAAAGCATAATGGGACTCTACCAAGGGTTATCAGCATAAGGTCTTGTAGTCTTGCTGACCCATTTTGTCACGCCAACATTTTGTTGCATCGGTGTGAGAATGATATTGTCACAGTGACCCATATTTCACACCGATGAGGATATTTAATTCAGTAAGACTAAAGTGCATCGAAGTAAGGTCTTACCGAAGGTGTTTGGTCTTGCCGACATAGCGGAGGGGTTTCATCAAAAGACTATTGGGAGGAAGTCACGTAGTCTTGCTGACTCAAATGTCACACCGATAAAGATATGCATCGAAAAGAGAAAGGGTCATCAGCATGATTTTCATCAAAATTTGAAAGTTACACCGATAGAATACTCAGGGAGAGTCTCACCGAATAGAGTAATCTGGAGGAACAGATTTGACAAGACATTTGGCATCGGTATGAGTCTTTTCGAAGATTCATAGTCTTGCTGATGAAATTTATTTCATCGGTAAGATCAATTTCATTGGTGAGAAACTTGAAGGTCATGCTGAGATGTGGTTTCATCAGCGAAAAGGTGGTTACGTTTCAACGACCAAAAAATTACCACAGGGTGCATCTCGATAAGACACAATATGATCTGTGGAACATCTCCCTAACTCAGAATTGTCTCGGCGACACAGAAGATGGAGGGACAACTTTCGGTAAAGCAAAGTATAGTCTATGAGACGTCTTCCCTACTTTATGGGTCACAATGAAACAAAAGGATCAAAGGGATATTTTTTGATAGGACTTTGGACTTCAACATAACTATGGGATGTCTTAGCGAATCTCTTAAAAATTGTTAATTGAAGTTTGAATATAGTTTCCCACTGACATGCAATGCGAAGCGTTGTGCCTTTTCAGATGCAGATGTATAAATATTCATTCTCAATTGTAAATAGAAAAAGCAGACATAATAGGTAGATAGGATAGGAAAAGAATTTTCATAGAACAAAGATTATGATGTATGATTTCAAAATGGAAGTATTTATGAAAATCAGTTGATGTGGCATCATATTTTCTGGTGTCAATTGTTTGTTAAGTTTATTGAAAGTATTACTAAAGTTGTCTCCATGATTGATGCTTTCTGGTTATTTAAATTGAATGTAACAAGTTTATATTCAGTTTATCAGTGCACATTTTCTATATCTGTGTGGTTGATTGATCAGTTCTTTCAAGGAGAGATTAAATCCTTTTAATTAACCATAGTAATCAGGAGAATTCATCTGGATTATTAAGAACTTGGTAGTCATAGTCTTGCATGTTTATACAAGTTATAAACAGAAACATATGCCAAAAAATTTGAGTGTTTTCCATAAAGAAGTTTCCCATTTAGATTTCATTCGACTCCGCACACCCAATAAGGCACTAGTCTCTGCATTTCACCATTCAAATTTGTTCATTTTCTTTACATCTGTTAAATGAACATATTAGGTTTTTATATTGTATACAATTTATATGAAATTTAATCTTATTTGTCCACTCCTATCTGCCATTGTGGGAAAAATATTTCAAGAGGAATAAGCACATTAAGTCTGCTTCGTTCATATAGGTACACCCACCTAGGTCTAGCAGCACCTAAAGAGTAGGTCTAAAGCATCTGACCTTGTCTGTTACCCTAAAACGTATCAAGAGTTGGGCAGCCTCTTGAGGCATTCTACCTACATTTTTGAGAGCTAACAAATTGGCGACTCTACTAGAGACAAATCAATTTAGAATCAAGGCCTTAATCATAGAGTCGGAAACCTTGTACAGACTCCGCTGGGAATAAGAAATATAAAACATTTTCTCACTTTCAAGAAAGTGAGTGGCGACTCTGATAAAAACATTGCAACATGAATGGAAGAAGATGTTAATACAGGGGAGGTCATACTAGAGCTCCTGTAGGAAGCAATAAGTGGACACACAAGGATGATAGGGTTGATAAGGGTAAAAGGATAAGTGAGGACATGTGCATGATGAACAAAGACAAATCATCAATACCACATGGTGAAAAATATGACCATTATGATGCATGGAAATATAATGTGAGTGCAGAGCCTTGTACCCTAGAAGATCAAAGAAATCCTTTTTGCGATCCTCAAAAATAGGCTAAGTTTAGAGCTAAACTTGAGGCTGAACGAATTAGAATTCAGCATGAATATGATAAAAAAATGGAAAGTAACCAAAATGGACCCACTAATCCTGAAACTCCTCAAGAAGATTATGAATATTTAACATATGAAGAAGTAAAATCACGGTTTGAATCTCAGAAAAAGGAGAGGGAAGAACAGGAGAAAGCCTAGATGATACAAACAATGAGAGAATTTGAATTGCAGAAAGCTCAGAACATTACTCAGACAACTAGTTTCCCCCCAAAGTATGTACCACCTCATAAATAGGGTAATCACGATGCAGGGCCTTCTGATCCATCAAGGGTCCCTCACCATCAAGTAGGGAATCAATACAGACAACCAAATCATCCACCTCATATTCCCACACAATATACAAATGTACAGCCACCTCATGGTCAGCATTATGTGCCACATCATAATACACAATACAATAATCCAATGTACCAGTATCCACCCAACCCTCCCCCTCACCAGTATATGACAATGATCAAACAATTTGATTTAGCAAGGTTTCAATTATACCCTTACCCTATGAATGGTAGTTGGAGAGGTCTGGTGCCTAAATTTACAGGGAGTAGTGCAATTTCTGCTAAAGACCATTTAAGGAGTTTCAATGCCTTCATTTAGGATTTGGATGTACCTTATGAAGATTTACATATGAGGCTATTCATGATGTTGCTTACCGAAGAAGCTAGGGATTGGTTCAATAGCCTAACAACAACCTCTATTGATTCTCTCCAAATATTTCAGGACCAATTCCTCAAGCAATATGGGAATCAAAGTGCACCTGATGCTGCTCTTCATGAATTAATGTGAATTCAGAAAAATCAGAATGACTCAATTTATGATTTCAACCAAAGATTCAATAAACTGCAGAATAAAATACCTCCTGGATCAAAATTTCTAGACTCAGTGGCATTAAGTGTTTATTTGAATGTGTTCGATCCTAAAACAAGGTATGAACTGAGAAATAGGTTCCCAAGAGACTTGGATGAAGCCCAGAAGATATCATTAACAATTGAAAACAATAGGAGGGCTGTTGGGATAATTGATAAAAGAGACAATCATAGGGCTCCCCAACAAACCAATAATTATCAATACAAACAGGAGAACGCATACATAAATGAAAGGCCTAGGTTACATGACATGCCCTATAACACAAACTGGAAAGATGGAAAACCTATAACAGATAGGCCTAGAAACAAAGAGACTCCTGATCCATTATGGAAGAAGGGAACATACATGGTGAATAACAATTATTTTTGTGAAATTTGTAATAAGCCACATTCCCCAGATTATTGTGTTGTAGCCCAAAGGATGCAAGAGGAAGGAATGTTGATGGGAAACGATGGAGAAGATCACACAGTGTATTTGACTTCAAATACTTTTCGCCAGGTTGAAGAGAGGTACTCATCTTCAGAGGAAGATGGATATGAGTACGATGTTTCAAATCAAAGGTACAATGTACACATGGCCGAATAGTAGATTCTTTATGATTCTGAGGATGATTATGCAAAACCACATTCTGATGAGATGCCTACTGAGGGCAGCATGAGGAAACTCACTGAAGAAGAGATAGAGAGATTAACTATTACTGCAATTGAAGAAGCAAAGAGTAAGTATTGGTTGAGAAACAAGACAGTAAATGAGAAGGAAGGTGTCCCTAGGGGAATCTTTATGAAGGATCAAAAGGTGACACAAGGAGCTTTGAAGAAAATAGAAAACAAACAAAATGATAAAAATGAACAAAAGCTTGTCCAAAAGGAGGAAGTAAAGGAATTGCACAAAGAAATGGAAAAGACTGATCAGCCAAGTAAAAGAGAAAAAGAAGAGAACAAAGGAGAAACATGAGAACAAAAGAAAATGATTAAGGCAAAGCTTTCTTCTTTTGAATTCACTCAAGCTTTATCTCAGGTAAAGATGTATGTTCCACTACTTGAGATGATAAAAATTAAGGAATACAGAGACAATGCTATTCAATTAATAACAAATGGAAATGAAAAACATATAAATTCTGAAAATAAGATGGCTGCTAAAAATAAACAAGAGAAGGTGAATATTCTAGAAGTATGCCTTAATAGTGCATTATTAAATCCCCCACAAGTTGATCATTTTTTCACTACATTACTAATAAATAACAAATTGCTGAGGAATTGCATGATAGACTCTGGAGCTGCCATGAATATTATGCCAGTAGGAGTAATGAAATAGCTTGGTATGTGGGTGGATACTACTAGAGGGAAGTGCTATGCAATGGATAACAAACATGTTCTTGTGGTGGGTATAATGAAAGATGTTGAAATAAAGCTTTTTTCTTATCCTCAGGTGGCCTACAATGTTGATATAATAGTAATTGATACCCCTCCTTAGTTTGGGATGCTTCTATCAAGACAATGGACGACAGCTATTGGTGGAAATGTCCAGTTTGATTTGTCTTATGCAACAATCTTGGTAAATGGTCAGGAAGTGAAGTTATACAGGGAGCCAAGGATGAACCAAGTTGTTGACTATGTGCCACCAGATCAAATCAATTATTTTTTTGATGTCGATCTTGGAAATTTTAAGATAGAACCAGCGCAGCCAAAATTGACCAATAGTGATCCAATTGAAAGGCATGTGGCTCAAAACTGCAATGAAGTGTGGAAAATGTATTTTGATGTAGCATGCAGCTAAGAAGGAAATGGAGCTAGGATTGTATTTGTTTCACCTGAAGGTATTACATTTAAGTATTCATTCCTATTAACATTTGAATGTACAAACAATGTGGTAGAATATGAAGCTTTAATAACAGGTTTGAATATAGCTGTGAAACATAAAATCAAGTTGCTAGTTGTCCTAGGGGATTCTGAGTTGGTTGTTTCACAAATTAAGTCCAAGTATGTAGAAAAACATAAAAGACTGAAACAATACAGGAATGATGTATGGGACACAATTGAGTTGTTTGATGCCTTCTCAATTGAGTGGATTGATAGGTCAAAGAACTTAATGGCTGATTTTTTAGCAAATGTGGTGCTGAAAAGGGATGACATTACACTGGCTGGAGTATCACAAATTGAGTTCAAGACAAGGCCTATTGTGCCTGATAACATATATAGTTGGCAGGTCTTTAATGATTATACTGACCTTTTGAAGTTCCTCCATTGCATAGATCAATATGAAGCACAGGAAATTGATTTCAATGCCTTTGTTGAAGAAGTGGATGGGAAGCAAACAGTACTTGGGAAGGAGATCTTACAGCTTAAAAAAAATAAGCTTCCTGAAGGGCTAGTGGCATTGGAGAGGGTGTACGATGGAAGTGATCGGTCTCTCATGAAGCAGGCACTAGTCAAAGGGAAGATATCGAAGAGATTAACTTAGGAACTGAAATTATGCCAAGAAATGTGTACATCGGGAAGAAAATAAGCCCTACAATTAGAAGAATGATGATAGAGTTGGTAAGAAAATATAAACATGTGTTTGCCTGGTCTTATGAAGATCTAAAAGCATACAGGGAAGATTTGTTTCAACATGAAATACCATTGAAGCCAGATGCTAAGCCATTAAGGCAAAAGAAAAGACCCATAAATCCAACATTGGAGCCTAAAATGCAGGAAGAATTGGCAAAGCTCAGAGATGGGGGAATCATTAAACCAATCAAGCATTCAACGCGGGTCTCAAACTTGGTCCTTGTGAGAAAGAAAAATGGAGATATCAGGCTATATGTAGATTTCAGAAATCTAAACATGGCATCCCTCAAATATAATTATCCTCTACCCAATATGGAGGCTATATTGCATAAGGTGATAGGGTGCAAACTGTTGTCTATGATGGATGGGTTTTCAGGGTATAACCAGGTCAAGGTCAAAGAATCTGAATAGTACAAGATAGCTTTTACAACTCCTTGGGGGACATATGTATACATGAGAATGCCATTTGGTCTTACTAATGCAGGATCAACCTTCCAAAGAGCTATGGGTGTAGCATTTGCATATTTGATCAATGCTATCATGGTGGTGTATTAGGATGACCTCACTGCTTACTCAAAGAAGGCTAAAGATCATATACAACATCTGGAGAAGGTATTTATTAAAACCTTAGAATATGGCATCAGCTTGAACCCTAAGAAGTGTCATTTTGCAGTCACACAAGGTAAGCTCTTGGGACATATTGTTTCAAAAGAAGGGATTAAGACAGATCCTGAGAGGGTTGAGGCCATTGATAAAATTATTTTCCCTAAAACTGTTAAGGCTATACAGTTATTCTTTGGACAGATTAATTTTGTTAGGAGATTCATTTCTAACTTTGCTGAGATTATTAAACCCATATCAAAAATGTTGAAGAAAGGACAAAAGTAGAGTGGACTGTGGAAGCCTTGGAAGCTTTTATATCCATTAAAAGAGCCATCAAGGAAGCTCCTGTCCTTAAATCTCTAGATTTTGCAAAACCTTTTCAGATATTTTCATTCGCTTAATGCACACTATTGTTGCTGTTATGTTACAAAAGAATGAGGATGGTTATGAACAACCTGTGTCTTTCTTCAGTAAGTCATTGCAGGGGTCTGAATTAAAGTATGATATAATAGAAAAATAAGCATTTGAATTAGTGAAAGCTATAAAAGCTTTTAGGCCATATCTTGTTGAAGCAAAGGTGGTTGCTTATGTCCCTCATGCAGCTATCAAGGACATTTTGACATAGTCTGAAGTAACAGGAAAAAGATGCAGATGGATTAACAAAATCCAAGAGTTTGACATGGAGATACAAATCACCAAACTGGTAAGACGTCAGGGCTTGGCTAAGTTGATGGCGGAAGTGAACATTGAAGCAAATCAAAATTGCAATATAGAAGAAGAGACTGCAATTTCGAGCATTGAGCATACTCCATGGTATGCAAATATCATGCATTACCTTAAATACATGAAGTGTCCAGAGGAATTGAGTGACAGCCAGAAAAGAACTTTGAAGTTGCAGGCATCTAAGTATGTCTTCATGGATGGAGATCTATTTTGGAAAAATAGGGATAGTATACTATTGTTATGTCTGGATGAATCACAAGCCAGGCATGTCTTGAGTGAAATGCATGAAGGGGTTTGTGGAGGAATTTATTCAGCAAAGACAACTGGGCATTAAATTTTTAGGGAAAGTTATTACTGGCTAAAGGTTTTTAATGACTCTTTTACATATGTAAGAAAATCTGAGGCCTGCCAGAAATTCTCTGAAAAACTGAAGTATCAGGGATCTTTTCCACTTCGACCCTTGCAGGCTAATGCCCCTTTTCATCAATGGGGAATTGATTTTATTGGAGAGATACAAGAAAATTTGAGTGGAGGACATAAATGGATATTGGTGGCCACTGATTATTTTACCAAATGGGTAGAAGTAGTCCCAACTAAACAGGCTACAAGTAAGGTGGTGACAAATTTTCTAATGGAGAACATTATTACTTGATTCAGTACACCACTAAGACTGATTACTGACAATGGGATGTGTTTCAGATTACATGAATTCAGAAACTTCTATAGCACATATGGCATTACCATTTCTTATGCAGCTCCCTACCATCCACAAGCCAATGGTCAAGCTGAGTCTAGTAATAAAATTCTCCTAAAGATTATAAGGAGGATGCTAGGTCAAAACAAGAAGGCATGGGATTCAAAATTGAGATTAGCTATTTGGGCTAACAGAATCACTGTAAAGAAGGCAGTTGGGAAATCTCCATTTGAATTGGTGTATGGAACACAAGCCAGGATGCCTTTACAAAACTTGTTACTAGTTTACAATTTTATTCTTCAGGAGGATATAGGCATTCCAGAGCCTATGGAGGAGAGAATGGAACAACTAACTGAACTAGATGAGATAAGACAAGGAGCTCAAGATTAGAACATGAAGTTATAGACATAGATGAAGTATCTATTTGATAAAAAGGAAACATATAGAAAATTTGAGGAAAGTGATTTGGTACTGATGTGGAATGCAAGGTGTCAGGAGAAGGGAAAACATGGGAAATTTGAAACCTTGTGGCTAGGACCTTTTGTGGTTGTTGGAAAGAGAGGTGAACATTCATATTATCTACAAAACATGGATGGTGAAAATCAGGAATTGCCTGTACATGGACAATTTATGAAGCATTTTTTCTCTTGAACAACACAGAGGATTAAGGCTTGCCAGTGCATTGACAATCCTTAACAATCCTCTCAAAATTTTATCTTCCATGCACAGTAGTCTAGGAAATAAAAGGAATAGGACTTGCTAGTACATGGGCAATCCTGATTTTCCTTCTTTCAAAATAAAATTTTCAATGTACAGTAGTGTAGGGTCACATTCATTTCCATTGCCATTCACTCCATCATGCTCACATCATCCATCACCTTGAGTTTGGTCTGCTCACCCAGAAATCTAGATCCTTGTAATGATCTCACAATCATTCATCCCCAGATGGAGCCACTGTTAGAACTGTAAAATTCTAAATAATTTCACAATTTTTTCATACCCTTGAGTTTCCAATGGGTTTTCATCATAAGCACAAGGTCCTCTCTTCATAAAAATTTTCCCATATCTAGCCATGAGATCCCATAAGTCCTTCTAGGTCTAAATATTCCATATTATAATTCCTATCGACATGAATAAATCAAGGTCTCCTTGATCCATACCGCATTTTCTATTGATATACTTTTGTTGCAGATTATCGGCAAGACTTCTTTGGTGTCACAGTGATCAGAATTCATCTATAGGCACCTATCGACAAGACATAACACATTGTCTCGGCAATGGAGGATTCATATCGGCAAGAGGGTCTTCATCGGGATGAGTCACATCAAAGTTATATTGTCTCACCGACCAGCGTAGGAGTATACACTTCGGCCAAACAAATTGTATTCTATATGTGGTCTCACCGAATGGGGCATGTCTCACCAACCATTGCGAGGAGGCTTATTGGCCAAGCTAAGCAGTATCGATGTAATATCTTGGTGAGTGCATTAGGTCTCATTGACAAAGCATAATGGGACTCTACCAAGGGTTATTGACATAAGGTCTTGCAGTCTCGCCGACACGTTTTGTCACGTAGACATTTTGTTGCATTGGTGTGAGAATGATATTGTCATAGCAACCCATATGTCACACCGATGAGGATATGTATTTTAGTAAGACTAAAGTGCATCGAAGTAAGGTCTTACCGAAGGTGTTTGGTCTTGCCAACATAGCGGAGGGGTTTCATCAAAAGACTATCGGGAGGAAGTCACGTAGTCTTGCTGACTCAAATGTCACACCGATAAAGATATGCATCGGCAAGAGAAAGGGTCATCGGCATGAGTTTCACCGAAATTTGAAAGTTACATTGATAGAATAATCGGGGAGAGTCTCACCAAATAGAGAAATCTTTCGGAACGGTTTCGGCAAGACATTTGGCATCGGTATGAGTCTTTTCGAAGATTCATAGTCTTGTCGATGAAATTTATTTCATCGGTAAGATCAATTTCATCGATGAGAAACTTGAAGGTCACGTCGAGATGTGGTTTCATCGGCAAAAAGGTGGTTACGTTTCAGCAACCAAAAAATTACCACAGGGTGCATCTCAGTAAGATGCAATATGATGTGTGGAACATCTCCCCAACTCAGAATTGTTTCAGCAACACACAAGATGGAGGGACAACTTTCGGTAAAGCAAAGTATAGTCTATGAGACATCTTCCCGACTCCATGGGTCACAACAAAACAAAAGGATCAAAGGGATATTTGTCGATAGGACTTTGGACTTCGGCATAACTATGGGATGTCTCAGCGAATGTCTCAGAGATTGTTAATTGAAGTTTGAATATAATTGCCCACCGACATGGAATGTGAAGCATTGTGCCTTTTCAGATGCAGATGTATAAATATTCATTCTCAATTGTAAATAGAAAAAGTAGACAGAATAGGTAGATAGGATAGGAAAATAATTTTCACAGAACAAAGATTATGATGTATGATTTCAAAATGGAAGTATTTATGAAAATCAGTTGATGTGGCAGCATATTTTCTGGTGTCAATTGTTTGTTAAGTTTATTGAAAGTATTACTAAAGTTGTCTCCATGATTGATGCTTTTTGGTTATTTAAATTGAATGTAACAAATTTATATTATGTTTATCAGTGCACATTTGTCGTATCTATGTGGTTGATTGATCGGTTCTTTCAAGGAGAGATTAAATCTTTTTAATTAACCATAGTAATAAGAGAATTCATCTAGATTATTAAGAAGAACTTGGTAGTCATAGTCTTGCATATTTATACAAGTTATAAACAGAAATATATGCCAAAAAATTTTAGTGTTTTCCATAAAGAAGTTTCCCATTTAGATTTCATTCGTCTCTGCACACCCAATAAGGCACTAGTCTCTACATTTCACCATTCAGATTCGTTCATTTTCTTTACATCTGTTAACTAAACATATTAGGTTTTTATATTGTATACAATTTATACAAAATTTAATCTTATTTGTCCACTCCCATCTGCCATTGTGGGAAAAATATTTCAAGAGGAATAAGCACATTAAGTCTGCTTCATTCATATAGGTACACCCGCCCAGGTCTAGCAGCACCTAAAGAGTAGAAAGTCTAAAGCATTTGACCTTGTCTGTTACCTTAAAACGTATCAAGAGTTTGGCAGCCTCTTGAGGCATTCTGCCTACATTTTTGATAGCTAACAGAGACAACCCCCATTAAGCTCACAACTATTTATCGATCCATGGATATATTTGGTTTGTTAGAAACTAGGCTCTATGTAATAGGCAAGATACTCGCAAACCTCGTGTCAATTTTTTAGGTTCATCATTGCAGATTTCATCCATTTAAGATAAGATTTTCTTATGCCAAACGAGGTGTGCAGACATATGAAGAAGGGTGGTCATTCCTGGATTTTCGCTGCCAACGGTCAAGGAAATGGTGGCGTTGCATAGTGAAGAGTCTGCAGTGAAGGAAGGTGTTAGGAAATGTAGACTGCGGGTCCCACATCAGTGCGAGTAGGCCCTCTAAATATTTTAAACAATGGTAATCCATGGATGTTTTCCACACTAAGACAACCACATTGCTAGGTCTGAGGATTCTTTTGTTACTTCCTTCCTTTATCTTGGCACCATTTTATTAAATGGATAGTAGCCCACACATCTAGATTTCTCATGCAACCCAACATGGTGATTGATGCCAGGAATGACATTGAATAGGGGAAGCCTACAATCATGTTTTCATCGCAAATACTCTTGTTGAGGTAGTAACTCCCAAGCAACATCCCTCGATTCATCCCTTTTCTTCACACACACCAGATTCCTTAGGTCACATGTATTTTAAGGATCATACTGAATTTGTAAGCTTCATTCTTTTAAATATTTTAGGTTTTTCATGGATAAAAAAATTGAAGGAAGCCCCTACTTATGATATTTTTTCAATCGAAGGTGGTAACAAGGAGCTACGATGATGGAGAAGCCGTCAACTCACCCTCATTCGTTAAGCACCTATTCAAAGGAAATTGTGATTAAAGTTGGTGTAAGCATTAATATGCTCAGCGATCATCCCTGTTTTGCTTCATAGGATATCATCGATCTCTGTTTGGAGTAGATCTAAGCACCTATTCATCATGGTGGCAATCGTTATTCGCAATCTCAGACCTACACCACCCAACTTTCTACAGCTCTAAAATATCACTGTTAAAGGGGGGGAAGCACTAGGATCATTCACGTTTCAACAACAATCTGGAGGTCTAAGGTACCCCATGGACCCGCCACAGTCTCCCTCCCTTCGTAATCGCAGTTGCACCTCTTTTCTAGCTGCGAGTTCATCATCACACTCCTCCTATGGAAAAGGAACTGACGTGATCAAGAGGGAGCATGCTACATTTATTGTTGCGGTTCTAAAAATAGGTCATATTGTTAGCATATCGCTAAGGCATAGTTATTCTTTTATAGATAGATGTACTTGGTTACACCATCGATCCTAATTGTCATTAGTATTGCCAGCGGACCCTACTAGTGCTACCATTCAAATGAACATCGCTCATTCCTTGAATGCCCGCATACAACTTAGTAGTTTCCCGAGTAAGCGATTTGCAAAGAGCCCTAAGTGGCTTGAGGTGTGATGGAGAGCCACCTGTTGAGGAGCTGTGGGGAGGACACGGGAAAAAGGCATGGGAATGTCGTTGTCATCGTGGTGGAGACGGACGTCCCCGGCTAATGCGGATTCCAAAAATCTTATGGACACAGGGAATGGGTGGTGTGAAGACGTCACATGAATGTCGTTAAAATGATGGTGAAGAAGAATGGTGAATGCCAATGCAAGATTTGCAAGCCCCACGTCCGTCCATGAACATGTCTCTTGATCAATCATCCACCCCGACCAAGCGATCACTCCAAATATAGTAGGTGCTCATCCCTCACCAAACTTCTCCATCTTTGTGACTCCACTTTGCGTAGGATGTACAAATATTCTTCTTTTCTTCAGCAAAGGTTGATCGGCCTATATTATTGTTTCTTTGCGAGATACTCATGAGAAGAAAGTATGCAAAGAGATGAGCTAGGGATTGCAAATCAGCAGCCTATAAGTTCTCATCTGATACCACTTTCCATCCTGGCACTGAGGTTGATAAGTAAAGTGTTCACATTGTCTAAGAATGTGGTTCCTACCTAGGGAAGATCCACAGGAGCAGGGAAGTGGAGAATGAAATACGAAAGGATGTGTGTAGTCTATGATGGAGAAGCGATCCTTCGATGGATTGTCATTCTACCTTTAACACCTGCGTATTATTACATTGAATATGCCTCCATTGTTTAGCAAAAAGGTGAACCATGTCACCAGCCACTACTGTAATCATAAATTTGTTTCCATATCCCCTACAGGAAACTTTGAGGATGGAGTATGGAGGTTGTCTAGAAAATCCGTTGGCAGACGGCTCATGAAATAGCAACCTCTGACACCCATATAATCTAGGGGATACATCTATACCGGGCTCACACGATCCCTTACGAAAGAACACTTCATACTTTGACAAATCCCAAACGCTAGAGAAATATCATTGTCTGCAAGACTTGGGCACTACCATTCTTCATGGGCTCGGCGTTACCACCAATCCAATCAGTTGAAAATCAACAATCTCTAATTTACTCCTTATTCCACTCCTTTTGTGCTTATGATAAAGGAATACCGTAATATTGGGTTCGCGAAAGTTAGTTCTCCAAATCGCCTCATATTCTCATAATCCTACACCTTTGGATTTCTAAGTGCGGATGTGTGGCTTCATGGTGTGCAGTCTCTAAAATACAAATGTCCATCTAAATGGTTTGCAGGTGGAGGAGTGTGGGGGGATGTTAGATGTAATCCATCGAGAAAATGGAAAAAGACAAGTGGAGGCCCACATATTGGGTCCCGCATCATTGATGGCCATTGGCACCAAGTTTAAATGTCACCATTCATTAGGTGAAAAGTTTTAATGCATCACATCATCCCTTCTATTAACTAAAGATTCCATCATGCTTTAGATGGAGTGACTTGAGGATGCCATTAAGAATATCCTTCGGAAGCGACCAAGTTATTGAATGGGAATGAGGCATGTGGGTGTGTCGTGGATGAATTCCTTTTTTTCAACAATGAGATGATGGATGGCAGACGCTGTGGGCGAGCCCGCAAGAGAGCAATGGTGTTAACGAGTTGTGGGCCAGCAAATCAGGGAGGCAACGAAGGGGGGCCATTGTGAAACAGTGTCAGGGTAACAGCCTTATGCAAGTAGTGGCCCGCAAGAGCGGACCCACCAGCAAGCGCGGACTTGAGATTTCATCATAATTTTATGATTCCACTTCAAGGAAGTGGTGCATGTGGGTCCTACCTAGTGGGACAATGTGAAAGCTCAATCATTCGACAACATCAGTCAAGGAAGGAAAAATGCATGCAAAGACCTGTGATCATTTAGGGCTTAATCAATTTTAAAGCACGTTGGGCCAAGTTTACTTCAACAATGACAATGATGAGGATGACAAGACATAATGCGGAGCTCGCCATGTGAGCGGCGGTCAAGTGTCGGCCACCGTGAATGCGAAAAAATAGGGAGGGTGACTTGCAGCTATGGATCTACGGAGCAAGAAGGACGCAGCAATAAAAAAAAATGTAGGGTCCACACGTCGGGTAGACGTCAAGGCCTGGTAGTAAATGAATGGTGGAGTGGGATGACAAATGGCAAGAGGAAATCCGTGAATGTAGGTCTGCAAGGGTCAATGAACGCTAGGAGAAAAGCAAAGGGACAATTCCAGGACCCAACCTACAAGGGGAAAATGACTTAGTGAAACCCAACTAGGTGATTTTAGCTGATGGGACAATTGATCATTTTCAGGCTTAGGGCCAACTTTGGCTCAGAAACGAGGGCACATAAAACAAGACAAGAACAAAGCAGCCTATTGGGAGTGAAAAGAAGGGGGTCCCTACCTATGACAGGGTGTGTGTGCAAAACATGCACAACAGACCCCATAGCAATGCCATGTGTTCATGACAAGTCATATTTAGTGGTTATGGATCAAAGGATACATTATCAAGGCAAAGAATTAGGTATTTTCAATACCTTCACAACATCGGGGGAAATCTTGTCTAATGCAAACATCAACATATGGAGCATAGAGGATCCTTATGGTGAAAATATTTTCAACACTACAACTAGTTGTATCATGAATCATCATCCACCCATCATCTCATACACAAATTGGGACCAACATAAAAATAAATATTTCTATCAAAGCAAGGAGGAGATCATGAAATAAAATGAAGTCATAAAGCAAAAAGAACAAAATAAATACAAATGGATACCAAAGGATAAAAAACAAAATCATCCCAATCATACTCCATCAGTCAAAGAAACCATGGGGAAAAGTCCAAAAGGGAAATGTATCCATCAAAAGATTCCTCAAATGCAAAAGTAGGCTTCTCAAGCAAGGAATGAAGTATATCCAGTGGTTGGTCCTAAATCCATGAAAACCTCTATTCCCACCCATAATTGCTCATCTTCCCAATTTTGGAGGGTCAAAGGTTACAAACCATCAACCAATCCATCTTATATTCCTCCATGCATGTCACCATACACTCCATTCATGATATCCAATTCTCAAATTGAACATGTGTTGGTAGCCACTCTTCATCATAAGGATTTTGAAGGCACTCTATCACCATGTGCACACATAGACAAAGTTAATTCCAATATCCACAAGACAAATCAAATTTATTCAAAGTTGCATTCAAGTGGTCATATATTAGCAAAGAAACTTCTTTGAGTAGGATATCATTGGAATGTTATGACAATGGTCTTTACCTCAGTACCACCAGGTGGTTCAACATGAGCGTAAAGCTTTCAAAAAATCAAAAAATCAAGAAAATAGTAAAAATAAAAATCATCCTCTAGTGAAAACCCACTACGGTGGTGCTTTGGGAAAGTACTATGATGAAAACCTAGAAAAAATGCATCATGAGTAGAATTGAGCATCTATATGATCCTTCTCAAACAAAATTATCTCATCCTTGTCATGATAAATCCAATGTTCCCTATATCCATCCAATGCAACTTTATCTAGATATTCTAGCTTATCTCGATCTTGATAAAGGTTCAGCATATACTTCAACTCTAGTCATAGTAGACCCTTCATAGGATCTTGACCATTTTGTGCCATGAAGCCCCATAGACCATATCTAGCATGATAAGACTCTGTTGAACTCTTCGTATTTACATTTCCTATCTTAGTTTTTCCATTGCACTATAAAACATTGCTAGACACTGGGGGTAGGTTATTGCACTCTTGTTTTCGAATAACTCTTGATCCATGTCTTGTACCTCAAAACATGATATCGACATCATGATCTAGATATCGTTTAT
The DNA here is from genome assembly GCA_007258455.2 of Sequoia sempervirens. Classification (NCBI taxonomy): domain Eukaryota; kingdom Viridiplantae; phylum Streptophyta; class Pinopsida; order Cupressales; family Cupressaceae; genus Sequoia; species Sequoia sempervirens. The sequence goes on from VDFB02000007.1 coordinate 198,188,226, forward strand.
CTCAAAATCTCATCAAAAATCCAAAAACATTCAAAAATCATAAAAATATATAGAAACATCAAAATCTTGTATAGCCAAAAATCCAAAAACATCAAAATCTTGTATAGTCAAAATCCAAAAAAATAAAAATCTTGTATAGCCAAAATCCAAAAACATCAAAATCTTGTATAACCAAAATCCAAAACATCAAAATATTGTATAGCCAAAATCCAAAAACATTCAAAAAATTATAAAGGGAAAAATCCAAAACATCCAAATCACATCAAAAATCCCTACACTAGTCAAAATAGTCAAAAAATCAAAACCCAAAAACTGAACCATGTTGAACTACATTGTCTTTGAGCTTCAATGTAGGCAAGGCCATCACGATGTTCCCCTGAGACACCCTAGGTTAGTCCTTTAGAAGTCTGTCGTAATAAACTAACAATCCATCAAGTGTTCATACCTCATCAATAAATTGTCAATGACAGTCAAACCACGTGGTCTCTATGTGTATTAACGTAGGCAAGGCTAATCTTTGATAAGCCTCTAAGGCCCTAGGTCAATCACTTTTAGGTCTTGGTCAAAACTCAGAAAACACCAAAACATTTGAAAACTTAGAAATCCCCAAAACATTTAAAAATGGAAAACCCAAAACACTGGAAAACTTACAAAAATCCCTAAACAACCTTAAATAATTAAAAAACCTAAACATTCACATAAACCAAACAAATCAAAAAAATCCCTAAAACATTTCAAAAACATCAAAAACATTGAAATATTCCAAAAATTCTAAAACCACCCATCCCATCTCTCTTGCACCCACAATAAAATTTCATACATAATAAATCGATCGTCATGCTCACCCTTTGGTAACACAAATGGGAAACAAGTACAACAATTAGCAAAAATAGAACCTTTAAACAAAAACAATCAAACTCTTGATCATTATCAAACACATAAATTAAACCTTATATCAACGACCTTTCAAACAACCCATCAACTTGCTACCATCCACTAACATGTCCTGGGATGCATCCTTCCTACAATGGGAAATATCATTGGCAATCATTTTGGATATTTATCCTCAGAACACATTACACCTTTTGGAAAGAGATATAGATAACATTGACTATTTGTTTTTTGATCTTTTCTTATGATTTATCTTGTGGTCCCATTCTGAGGACCTCTCGATGATGTTTATCAAAATGATTTAGAGAGAAAGGAATGGGGCATCAATCATTCTCTTTTGTTTGTTGTGTTTGTGGGATATTCTTGTAAAATAACTTTGGTGCATACTTTCTTTGTTGTGTGTAGGGAGGATGTTTGGAGTAGATTGTTGACTATTGTGTATACTATGGTCTAAAATATTCTAAACTTCTAAACTATATTCCAATAAGTTTTTTGTATGCAAAGGTGTGCATAAGGACTATCCTATCTATGTGTAGAGTAAAAATCTATTGCACTAGATAAAATTCCATTCTAGTTATCAATACCATGATGCATTGTGTCTATGTGTTATATCAAAAATAAGATGTGATGTAGTATCCCAATCACAGAAATGAGCATATCATCAATCTCATCACCATATCTAATAAATTCTTGAAGACTCATAGGCTTGTTGGACTTCTAAATCAATCTTGAAACCAATGGTTATTCATCCATCTTATTGTTCTTATTCTCCTATCTTTACTAATGTTTCTATCCAAGTTTCGAACATGTGTGATATATAAAAATACACATGAGGCTACTCATGGCTGATGACTGTCTATACATCACCAAATTTTTCTACATCATAAATTTGAGCTTTCTAAGAATTATCTTTTGTCCTATATGAGTTGAACTGATCCTAAATCTTTTTCATGATATTGACCCAAAATTCCAAAATTTCCACCTGATATCTTGAGTGTGTAGGGTACTAGCTTAATTCCTTTCGTTGGGGAAACAATGGGGCATCCAAAAAAGCATGATTTAAAAAAAAAAAAATGATTTGAGTAGTAGCATTAATCTAAAGAGAGTTAGTCTTTGAACCAATGTAACAGGTACCTCACTTCAAAGAGGGGAAAAATATAGACACTTAAAATTGTCCTAAATAATATTACACACTTGAATCTGGTCACTAACATCATTTCATCCTAAAATTCATTTTCTTTTTGCATGTTTGATTAAATAAGCCTAGTCATTTAATAAAATGCACCATTTTCATCTATTAATCTAATTAATGTTATTAGGTTAATTTATCCCCCTTTTCACATTTCACCTCTCATCATGTTTAATTGAATAAATCAAATTATTTAATTTAAACACCTTATGACTTCTCATTTAATTAAATAATCTTAAATTATTTAATTAAATATCATTTGCCATCTCCTTCCATTAAATAAATCAATTATTTAATGGTAGTCCTCATATTCCTCAACTTGCAAAATTAAAACTTATTTTTAATTACTGGTTACTAATTTTCCTCACCTATCCACTTGCATAGGGAATATTCCAAAGGAATATTCTCCTATTTGGTACCAAATAATATAATAGTGTTTCCTAACAAACTTTGTAACAAAATTTCAAAGTCATTACAAACTGTGTTTGTTTGAATCATTCTCATCCATTGATTCTTTCTTTGTTTCATGTGATCTTTGATTCTCATCCATTGATGAGAATCCTTGATCCATGCCTTCACCTTTGATTCCATATTAACCATTGATTGATCAAATTGATCTCAACCCTTGATTTTCTTGGAATCTGTGCCTCAATTCTTACTGACAAGAAACTCCTTGAAGGAAAATTCGAAGTGGCATCATGGATGTCTGGCCGACTAACTATTCTGAAAGTTCTAAAATGTTCATATCAGCATGACAAGGTTGATGTCTTGCTGACAAGACTATCACTGTGACTTTCGGCATTCAGCATGACCTTTTGGCAAATGGATTTCTTCAGGTGACAGTGTGATCTTATCGAGGTAACATAGAGGTCATGGGGAGATGTCTCAACGATACAGCTAAGTCACGCTGATGGGAGATGTCACATAGTCTTTGCGGTGACAAAAGACTTCACTGGGAAGTCTTAGCGAAAGTCTTAAGTCACGCCGACAGAAGTCTTCAGGTTAACTTTGGGTGCTCGGAGAAACGTCTTGGCAAAAGTCTTGAGTCTTGCTGATAGCTCTTCGATAAGACTTAGGGAGCTTGGAGAAAGGTCATAGTGATAGACATGAGTCTTGGCGACAATGTGACTTTCAGTGGAAGTCCTGTTTCGGTATGACATCTCACCGAAACCGTGGGGGTCTTGCCAATAGGTGAAAGGCTTTGGAGTAGCATAAGGTTGTCGACAAAAAGTCTTAGTGAGAATGAAGTGTCTTGCCGATGGAATGTCTGATCGATATGACTTGAAGGTTTCGACATAACGTTTCGCCGATAGAGGAATCCTTTGCTGATAGGAATGCGATGGATGACAGAGACTTCGGTATGACTTCAGAATCCCGGTATGATCTCCTGGCGATAGCTATGGGTCTCACCAATTGATGGCTGAAATCAATGCAGCTTGTGAGCTTGGTAAAACATCCTGCTGACTATTTGAACTCTTAGCGATATCGATGAGATTACTTTGTGGCATTGGGGAGACACTGTTAGTGTCTCACCGATATGCCAACAAAGTTGAACGCCCTTGACCAGTTCGACCATCCTATGTGGATCATCGTGGACCAATCAGAGGGAGCATTTTCAAATAGATGATGTTTGTATTTTTGCATCAGTTGCAATGCTGGAGAAAACTGCATGCAAAGAAAAATCTGAATAGGAATGGAAACCTTCTTTGATGAAGCATTGGCAGATAAGGATCGACAAGTAGATAAAAATTATAATGAGAAAATAATTCATTGGATGAGTAAATCAAGTTGTTGAGATCTGTTTTTGTAACTGAATGAACAAAAAATGAAGTTTTTGAGAACTGATAACTAGAGAGCTGAATCTTTGAATTGTATGTAATATTTTTGTTACTGAAATACAAAGAGAATCAGTTTGGTGTGGTGGGTTTTTCCCTGTAAGGGTTTCCCACATAAATTTGTTGTTCATTGTCTTTGAGTATCTTCTTTGTTTCTGTAAATCTTTCATGTGTGTCTCAATTAGATTGTAATTTGAAAATTGAGAGTCTTGTATTGCATTCTTCCCTATCGTTTTGACATTAGGAAAGTGATTCTGAACCATTGCTTTCCTTACAAGTGGTATCAGAGCCTGGCTAGTTGTAGTGTCCTTGTGAGTGGGTTGGGTTTTTTGTGTTAAATCCTTTTCAGTGGGAGTCTGGTAGAGGTCTGTTAATTTAATTGCAGATTGAGATGGCAAGTACATCCAGTAGGATGGAAATAGAGAAATTCAATGGTAGCAATTTTGAGCTATGGAAACTCAAAATGGAAGATATGTTAGTTGATCATGATCTTTGGACCGTTGTGTCTGGAACAATGCCTCAAGGCATGAAGCAAGAGGATTGGGACCTGTCTGACAGAAAATCAAAAGGGTTGATAAGGCTCTATTTAGCTGACTCTGTTCTTTTGAACATGCATGAAGAAAAGACTGTAGCCTCTTTGTGGACAAGACTAGCTGCTATTTATCAAGGCAAGTCCTTGGTGAACAAGCTGTTCTTGAGGAAGAAGTTGTACAACTTGAAGATGCAGGATGGAGTTGGTGTTGTTGATCACTTGAATGCTTTCAACATGTTGATTGCTTAGTTAGCATCTATTGGTGTGAAGATAGAAGAAGAAGATCACTGCATGCTACTGTTATGTTCTTTGCCCGATTCGTGGGATCATCTGGTGATGGCTATTGGGAGTACAACATCCTCATTCAAGATGCAAGATGTTGTTGCTTCTCTGTTATTAGAAGAAATGAGAAGGAAATATTCTGAGATGGCAAAGGAGGCCTTGGCTGTCAGAGGTAGACCAAAGGAGAAAGGCAAGAAGAAGGACAAGAAGTCCAGATCGAAATCAGAAGGGAGATCAAAGTCTCCTGGTAAGAATTCCAAGATGAAGTGTTGGAACTGTGGGCAACCTTGGCATGTCCGAAAGGACTACAAGGAGGAGAAAAAGAAGAAGAAGAACTCTTCTGGAAATGATTCTTCTCATAGTGATGTAGATGCCTTCATTGCAACCTTGGCTACCCGGGCATCAGATGACATCTGGCTGATTGATTCTGGAGCATCTTTCCACATGACATCTCATAGAGAATGGTTCATGAAGTATGAAGTATACAATGGTGGAAAGGTGTACTTGGCAAGTGATTCATCTTTGGAAATTGTTGGTCGTGGAAGAGTCAGAATTCAATTCCTTGATGGAAGAGTGAAGGGAATCAATGATGTGATGCATATACCAGGTCTGCCTTGAAACCTACTTTATGTAAGTAAGCTGAATGATATCGGAGTACAAGTCACATTCTCTAGAAATCACTAAAAGATTACTAGAGGGTATTTGGTGCTAGCTAGGGGTGCTCAAATTGGTACTTTGTACAAGCTAGATGCACTGGCTATTCAATGCAACAGTGTCTCTGCAAAGTCACTTAAGGCTGCTCATGAAGAAAAGAAGGAAAATGTTCCTGATGGTGTAAACTCCATTGAGATTAAACTTCCAATAGAGAAAACTATGCTCTGGCATCATAGGCTAGGCCACATTGGTGAGAAAGGTTTAAAAACCTTGAAAAATAAAAACCTGGTAGAAGGGCTTGAAGATTGTAACTTTGAATTTGATTTTTGTGAACATTGCATATATGGAAAGCAGCACCATGTTTCATTTTATTCTAGTCCTCACAAAACTTATAGTTTGCTTGATTATATACATTCTGATGTGTTTGGTCCAGTGAATGTTCCTTCTTTGTCTAAATCAAGATAGTATGTGTCGTTTATTGATGATTATTCAAGAAGAGCATTTGTATATTTTTTGAAAAGTAAATCAGAAGTGTTCATTCGATTTAAGGAATTTAAAAACCTTGTAGAAAATCAAACTAGTAGAAAAATAAAATGTTTAAGGACTGACAATGGCGGTGAGTTCTATTCAGATGAATTTGAAAGGTACTGTAAAGATCATGGGATCAAAAGACACAAGGCTACACCTTACACTCCACAACAAAATGGAGTTGCTGAAAGGTTCAACAAGACAGTAATGGAAAGAGCATGAAGTATGCTGAGTAGTGCCAGCTTGGATGAGAAGTTCTGGGCTGAAGCAGTCTCTATAGCATGTTACCTAGTAAATTGTTCTCCTAGCTCTTCTCTTGTTGAGAAGACGCCTTTGGAAGCATGGTCTAGAAAGAAGCCCTCTCTGAGACATATTCGTGTCTTTGGCTGTGAGGCATATGCATATGTGCCATTTGAAAAAAGATCCAAGTTGGATAACAAAGCTGTAAAGTGTATATTTATAGGCTATAGTGCTGGCATAAAATGATACAAGCTTTGGAACCTTGAGACTGAGAAGGTTTTACACAGCAGAAGTGTTATCTTTTGTGAGCTGAAATCTTCTACATTGGATATGTAGTCAAAAAAGAAATCAAAAAATGAAAAGGATGTAGCAGTAATTCCTCAGACACCAGATAAAGAGGAATTGAAAAAATAAAAATGTACCTGATACTGAGGAGAGCTTGAGTAGTTTTGAAAGTTCTGATGAAGATGAAGAACCACCTCAGCCTCAGCCTGTGAGGAGGTCAACTCGTGAAAGAAAGCAACCTGATAGGTATCGGTTTTCTTTAATTAAATCTTTGTGTGCTTATGCTTTAATTTCTAGCACTGATGAACCTAGGACTGTGAAAGAGGCATTTAAAATGTCTGATTCAAACTCTTGGTTGGAAGCCATGAATGAAGAGATGGCATCATTAGACAAGAATGATACCTGGAGTTTGATGCCATAGCCTAAAGGCAGAAAATCTATAGGCTGCAAATGGATATTCAAAAAGAAAATTGGTCTAGATGGCAGTGTAGAAAAATATAAAGCAAGGCTAGTTGCAAAAGGTTATTCCCAGGTAGAGGGAATTGACTATGGAGAAATCTTTTCTCCTGTAGCTAAGCTGACATCTATTAGATTTCTTTTGTCACTTGCATCAACATATGATTTAGAGATTGAACAGATGGATGTGAAAACAACGTTTCTTCATGGTGATTTTGAAGAAGAAATTTATATGTCCCAGCCGGAGCACTTTGTGGTAAAAGGTAAAGAAAGACTAGTTTGCAAGTTGAAGAAATCTCTGTATGGTTTAAAACAGTCTCCTAGAATGTGGTACCAAAATTTTGACATGTTTGTTTTGTCATTGGGATTTGTAAGATCAAAATGTGATCACTGTGTGTATTACAAAGTTGAAAGTGATCAAATACTTATTATTGCTCTCTATGTTGATGATATGTTGTTCATAGGCAATAGTAAGCTAATGATTTCTGATATTAAGTCTCAGTTGTCTGCAAAGTTTGAGATGAAAGATCTTGGTGCAGCAGGGTAAATTCTGGGAATGAAAATAACCAGGGACAGAAAGAACAGAAAGCTTCGGCTTAGTCAGAGTAAATATGTTATGACTGTTCTAGAGAGATTTTGTATGATTGAATGCAAGCAGCTAGTTGTTCCAGTTACACAAGGAATAAAGCTATCTGTTGAGGATTTTCCAAAATCTTCTTCTAAGATGGAGGACATGACCAGTGTTCTTTATACAAGTGCAGTTGGAAGTCCCATGTATGCTATGGTTTGTACAAGGCCAGACATTGCCCAAGCAGTGGGAGTTCTTAGTCGGTTTATGGCTAATCCTAGAAGAATACATTGGGATGCTATGAAGAGTGTTTAGATATCTGAAGGGCACTTCAGACTATGCTCTATGTTACCATGGCAACTTGGTTGAATCACAGAGGACTCTCAACATTCAAGGATATGTGGACTCTAATTGGGCAGGGGACATTGACAGCAGAAGATCCACTAGTGGATATATTTTCATGATGAATGGTGGTGCAGTGAGTTGGATGAGCAAGCGACAAGCTGTAGTCACTTTGTCTACTACAGAGGTAGAATACATGGTAGCCACATGCTTATAAAGAAGCAATCTGGTTAAAACATTTTTGTTCTAACATTGGCTTTGATGCAGAAAAGATTACTATCTACTGTGACGGCCAAAGTGCTATATGTTTGGCAAAGAATCCTACTTTCCATGCCAGGATGAAGCATATAGATGTACAGTATCATTTTGTATGAGATATGGTGGAGGATGGGAAGGTCTCTTTGGAGAAATTGGATACTCTAGAGAATGTTGCAGATGCATTGACGAAGCCTGTGAGCACAAACAAGTTCAGTTGGTGTGCCAGCTCAATGGGCCTCTTGGCCCATGAATCTCAATAGTTTTATGATGTTTTGGAGGTGTCAGTGTTTCTTCGTCAAGCGGGAGCTTGTTGGAATCTGTGCCTCAATTCTTACTGACAAGAAACTCCTTGAAGGAAAATTCGGTGTGACATCATGGATGTTTGGCCGACTAACTGTTCTAAAAGTTCTAAAATGTTCATATCGGCATGAAAGGGTTGATGTCTTGCGGACAAGACTAATGTTGTGACTTTCGACATTCAGCATGACCTTTTGGTGAATGGATTTCTTCGGGCGACAGTGTGATCTTATCGGGGTAACACAGAGGTCACAGGGAGATGTCTCAACGATGTAGCTAAGTCACGCCGATGGGAGATGTCACATAGTCTTCATGGTGACAAAAGACTTTGCTGGGAAGTCTTAGCGAAAGTCTTAAGTCACGCCGACAGAAGTCTTCGGGTTAACTTTGGGCACTTAGAGAAACGTCTTGGTGAAAGTCTTGAGTCTTGCTGATAGCTCTTCAATAAGACTTAGGGAGCTCAGAGAAAGGTCACAGCGATAAACACGAGTCTTGGCGACAGTGTGACTTTCGGTAGAAGTCCTATTTCAATATGATGTCTCATCAAAACCGTGGGGGTCTTGCCAATAGGTGAAAGGCTTTGGAGTAGCACAAGGTTGTCTGCAGAAAGTCTTAGCGAGAACGAAGTGTCTTGCCTATGGAATGTCTGATCGATATGACTTGAATGTTTCAACATAATGTTTCGCCGATAGAGGAATCCTTTGCCGATAGGAATGCGATGGATGACAAAGACTTTGATATGACTTCAAAATCCCAATATGATCTCCTGGCAATAGCGATGGGTCTCGCTGAATGATGGCTGAAATCAATGCAGCTTGTGAGCTCGGTAAAACATCTTGCCGACTCTTTGAACTCTTAGCGATATCGATGAGATTACTTTGTGGCATCGAGGAGACACTATTAGTGTCTCACCGATATGCCAACAAAGTTGAATTCCCTTGACCAGTTCGACCATCCTATGTGGATCATCATGGACCAATCAGAGGGAGCATTTTCAAACAGATGACATTTGGATTTTTGCATCAGTTGCAATGCTGGAAAAAACTATATGCAAGGAAAAATCTAAACAGAAATGGAAACCTTATTTGATGAAGCATTGGTAGATAAGGATCGACAAGTAGATAAAAATTAGAATGAGAAAAGAATTCATTGGATGAGTAAATCAAGTTGTTGAGATCTATTTTTGTAACTAAATGAACAAAAAATGAAGTTTCTGAGAACTGATAACCAGAGAGTTGAATCTCTGAATTGTATGTAATATTTTTGTTACTGAAATACAAAGAGAATCAGTTTGGTGTGGTGGGGTTTTTCCCGTAAGGGTTTCCCACGTAAATCTATTGTTCACTATCTTTGAGTATCTTCTCTGTTTTTGTAAATATTTCATGTGTGTCTCAATTAGATTGTAATTTGAAAATTGAGTGTCCTATATTGCATTCTTCCCAGTGGTTTTGACATTAGGAAAGTGATTCTACACCGTTGCTTTCCTTACAGATTCTGCATTTGATTTCCTATAAATACTTCACCATTTGGAGAGAAATGATGCACCATTTTCAAGCTTTCTCATCTTTTCATCCATCCATAGCATTGTTTTATCATATTTAACTTAGTTTATTTCAACAATGGAGTTTTTTTAAATGTTCATCTCATCGAAGGAGTTTGGAAAGGTTCGCCATTCCACATCAATGCGACACCACTCCACCAATGGGATAAGGTTTGGAGTATTAGAATAAGTTTCTTTTAAGATTTCATGTTTGTTTCATGCTTAGTTTAATGGTTTCTTATTTTTTTGATGCTTTCAAACATCTCATTGGGATTGTAGCTTAGAGGGTTAGATATGTCTTAAATTCATCAAGATCTAGGGTATTTAACCTATACTATTATTACAATCACAAAAGGTGATAAAAGCATTCTACAACAACATCCATGATAGATTATGCAAACAACGTGACTACCACATCTTCATGTTGCACACCAAGCACACCACAAGCAAAAAATAAAGCATCAACATGTTCTTCAAGATAAATCTTTCCATCACCCTTAAACTTGGGTAAATTATTACGGGAACCTTTAGGTAAATCATTTAAGTTAGCACCCAGGTTCAATGGACCAATAGCAGCCCCCCTCAACATTGGTGGTTTCTAAGCCATATTGTGAGGGAAACTAATGACTACAAAGATGATTGTTCTATGTAATATCAATGCTTAACAAGTAGAAAAATATTGGGGGTGCTCTAGTTGGAGAAGTGGGTCTACTTCTAGCTCTAACTTTTCTTTTAGGGGGAACAATATAAGGAAAAATATTCTTTTGCAAGGATTCAAAGATGGGATCAATAATACCTTTGTTTTTATCCCCTCTAGTAAATCTTCGAGAATCTAGGATGAAATTTGAAATGTTTGAAATAGACTAGATAAGGCAACTTGAATTTTATTTCTATTCGTTCCCCAATAGAGTCGCTACAAAACTGTTGGTTAACAGATTGGGAACCTTGATATTTCACTCCTTTAACCTTGATTCTCTACCCAAAAGGTGTAATTATTCCCAACAACTGTGGGAAATCTTTATGTATGAACAATGGTTACCCTCTAAATTTTATAGAGTTATAGCTCCCTCTTATATTTTCAATAAATTTAAAAGAAAACTAAATCTAAATAAACCATCTATATGCTTTTGACCTTAAATCAATAAAGTGATTAATTCAAACACTAGAAAATTTTCTCATATTGATTCAATGAAAACTAAATATCATAGATACTAGTGCAAAGACTACCATATACTAAATAACCTGTAGATGGACCATTCATAACCCAATATAATCTGAAAATGAAACCAATTATAGAGATAAGTTATGCACTCACATAGGAATAACTATAACAACAAAAAGAAACTTAGACATTGCAGATTTAAGATTCATGAATTATCTCCATAAACTAAACACATATAGATGAATAGGGTTTCAATTGCAGCATGATATTGAAAATGATCAATATTAAGTTTCTTCAAAAATTATTTGAGAGAGTGTCTTGTGTTTTGATTACAAATATATAAGTGGATGAGTAAGTGCTTCTTTTCAAAAGAACTGCTAAAAAATAAATAAGGAATTTTGAAAAACTATGAAAATTAGAAAATCAATTGAAGAGTCATGGCAGTGGAGCTTCATTAACTGGCTTCGTGGTTAGATGGTTTACTAATGTGCAAATTTTCTTCTACAAACCTTGAAAAGACTTAATGACATGTGACAGCTCCTTGTGTTGTGGAATAGTAACATTCCCTACTCATAATATCCAAGCCATTTTTTCATCACATCCCACTTCAATCCTTTTGTTGTATGCACTTGCCAACCCTTCTATTTGAAAAAAAACTATGTCTATTCCACTGAATCTCCTAAAGCTTTTGACATTGAAATTTTGGATGTTAATGATCTCATTAGTCATATTTTTTAAGTTATTCATCAAAACTCCAATATCTTCATTGCTACCACTTCCTTCCTAAAGAGTATGCAAACCAAGTACAGAGATATTCTTGTGAACCTCCTCCATAATTGCATTGCATTCTGTTAATATTTTTCTATATGCTTGAAAACTCTATCTCACCACTTGTAGATTTCATTCAATGCTCTTCTTCTAGATTAAAAAGTGACTATTAGCCACATTCAAGATGATCTGCTCACTAACCAACTTTTCAAGTCCCATATTCAACATTCCCTTGATTTCATTTAAGTATGTGATCCATACTGCTTCTTCCTTTCTGATAGAAACAATATCTTTTTCTACTTCCACCTTTAGGGTGTATGCATTTTGGTGAACTCTTAACATCTTTGAAATGAAGTGATTTATGTTATCCCTCATATCATTAACCCACTCACCTATAGCCTCGCTAAACATCTTACAATTTTTTATCTTTCTTATTACCTCCTTTCCCATTATTGATGTTGAATCAAAAGAGACTTCAAATTGAGATATTGGCTAAGGGGAAAAGTTAAAGACCGAATTTAGGAATTTGGTTAGGACTTTAACCTGACTTTTCAATTCATATTTACTCTTCTTATCCATTTTAGTTCATTCTACTAGCCTTGTTTTTGTTATCTGGAAGTTGTCCACATATCCATCTCTTATGGATGGCCCTAAATTTACCCTAGTGACATCAAAGTCATTGGAAGTTTCCTGATTGATTTCTTTCTACATAGTGGGATGAGAAACCTCCACACAGACATTTCTTGTATTATCATCCTCTATCATCCAGGATATAATCTTCAACTTTTTGGGCTTTGGATTCCTCTAAATAAATTAGCTCACCATATATTTCTCAAGGATATCTACCTGCATAACCTTCATCTTCTTTGATATTGTGTGTTCCAACCAAGATGATGTAGAAGGAACACCAGCTCCTTTAGAACTAGAAGAGCTAAAAAAAGTCCTCGTCAATGGAAGGTAGTCAACATCATATCTTCTAGTGATGAAGTTGGGGTAGGACTTGTTCTAATATGCTCATTTACTTCTCTAACAAGAGATTTTCTATGAGATGAAGAAGAGGTGTTGATATGAGTATGGGAAATAGAGGCATAACATATGTCTTCTTCACCCTTATCTATATCCTTATCCTTATTTTATTAAGGTAGGTCTGCGGCATCTTGTCCATATGTATTTTCTAGTGAATTCCTCTCATGAGGCTCATCATCACCATCTCCTTGAGTTACCAATGGTAGTGTCACATCCTGTCTTGATGTTGTTGAGTTACTTTTACCTTCACGAGTAAATAGGATGATAAATACAATCATGATTTTGATATGTTTGATAAAGGAATGGAATATTGAAATAGATTATAATTTCTTATTGCTTTTAAAGAGTAATTATATTTATATTGATGATGAACAATGGAATAATACGTATTATGGATTTTCTAATTGATGAAAGTGGATTTCATATGAACGCCTAACTACTTCTACAAATGTGACAAGTTTGATGCAAGTCCAGGTTCAATCCTCTGAAAAGGAGGGGAAGTATCACTCAAGATAATTTTTTGGTCAGGTAACCTTGAATAAAACCTAAATGATCTTATATACACACACTCACTAGTATAATGGTTGATTCAATTCATAGTGTTTTGGAATTGGTAAGCTATCCTTTAGCATGATGTGTTGCAATAGAAAGGAGTTTGAATTCTATTAGGAGCATTCTTTTTTTATGTTTAGTGCTTGATGCATGTGATTACTTCTTTATATTACTATGTTTAATTCATGAGGTGTACATACATTGAAGGTATATATATATATATATATGTATGTATGCATACCATGTCAATGATAATCCATATGCATGAATGAATGCATACATGTGAGTGCATCTAGGTAGATGTACCTATGTATGCTTATGGACTAGTTTCTTATGAGCATGGTGATGTCGAGAGGACAATATGACATGTTTGTGTGTATATATGTCATACATATATATATATATATATATCTACCAATAAGATAATAATTATTTATGTATGTGGATATGTTATCAAATGTATATATATATATATAAGCTATATACATATATACATATGTGTACATGTATTGATATATACATATGTAAAGGAAAATGGAAATGCCCATATGGATACATCAACATATGTATACATACATATACATGCATATTGCATGTATACATATATATAGCATTGAGGCTATTATTGATATATATATATGTACATGTATATATATTGTTGGCAGATGGTCAACACTCCCCTTAGGATTCGTGACATGGACTAACCACCTCTTGTGGATCCATTAACTCTGACAGTTGTATTGAGCATTAACAGGTCAATCTTTTGGTGCAATGGCAACTATGGGCCAACAATTGGTATCAGAGCCAAAGGTGTCAGGTTCAAATCCCCTCGGGTAATGCTAAGGGGGATTTTGTTGGAAGATGGTCAGTGCTCCCCTCGGGATTTGTGACAAGGACTAACCGTCTCCCGTGGATCCGTTAACTCTGATAGTTGTATCAGGCATTAATAGGTCGATCTTTTGGTGCAACGACAACTATGCGCCAACAATATATATGCCGATATAAATATATATTTATAGAAAGTGATTAAGGCCAAATTGTATATATTATGCAAATTGATTGAAGGTCGATTTATGCATATATTATGAAATGTATTAGAGGTCGATTTATACAAAGTATAAAGGTTGATACATAAAGTTTATAATTTGGTCAATATATGGAAAATGTGGAACACTATATTATAGCACCCAAGCATATGTAAAAGCATGAATATCATTTCAGAGTAAATGGTAATAAGGTACATGAGACTTTAGACTGTTGTGTGGGTTAGTAAACTAAAATATGCATGCAACACAATATATCATAGTGCTCTAGTGAACATCTAGTTGTATTTTTCATCTAAGATAAATTGCATTATATACATAGCGTATGAAGTAAGCCAATGCCACAAATAAAGACTAAGTCAATTTAGAATAGGTGGCGTATGAGCTATTGTTTACAAGGATGAGTCTTTAACCTATATTTTAGTGAATGAGAGCTGTTCAAGATGCCTCAAACAAACACATAGGAAACACTATTAATGAGGCCTATGGACTAAGTCTAAACCAGTGCATAGTATAGTTTAAAGTGAGGTTGATCCATCTGGATATGTTTCCAATGTTTTAGAATAGACCAATTCAACCTATGTGAAACACAACCAAGTAAGTTTAGACCATTTCATAAGCTGGACCACAACCTTATAAATAGGGAAAAGATGTAAACCTAGCACCATAATATGAAATAGATGAGTGTTGTAGAATTCTATTATGCCTAGAAATAAATAGTTGTGTTTAAGTATGTACCTTTTTGAATATGTCAAATTGTTGTGTCGATCATTGAATCCATGAAACAATGACTATCCTCATGTAAATTTTCCACCTTTGTTCACATAAGTTGAGTCGATTTGAAAGGACTAAGAAGTGGAAATCTATGAACCTTATTTGTAGCCTTATGGATTTGATTCTTGTGTATAAATATAGGTCAATCACACCCCATTATATACACATTTTCACATTCAATAGTACACTACCATTTTTTTGTAGTTTTCAACTGAGTTATTATTATTTTTATTGAGATCGTTTGGTTAGGGAGTGCTAGTGAGGCTAAGTGAAGGAAGGTTGAATTCTAAGTTGTTAGTAAGAGGAGTCCAAAATAGGAAAATCTATCATCAATTGGATTAATCATTTGATAGGCATGGAGTACTATCTTATTCTATTTTATCTTCAAATCTGAAATATTATTTTTGATTGCTTATTGCTTAATTGTATTAGCTTTCTTATAATAGAGAAATGTCTATTTGCTTATAAAAGAGGAAAGGTTGTGATTTATGTTATTTCCATATAAGTTCTTGTATTTAATTTCTATTAAGGGAGTTTGATTGACATCTATAGTATTGCATACTAGGAATGGTGAATTGGAAAATAGATTGAGAAGTTATTTGATGCAAAGTCACTCGCATGATCTTGTTAGATATTTTCTTGAGAAACCTATCTATTAGGTTGCTATTTTTAATATATCCTATTTGGGAACTCATATGATGTTCTATACACAAATAGATTATGCTACATGTATAATGTGATATGTGTCAATTTCATGAAGTGACTTGACACTATTAGCTTATTATGCTAGGAAACCTTAGGTGTGATAAGGTTTAGAAATATGTCAGCAGTGATAATATGAACTACATGATAGGATGTGACGTCATATTTTTAATCTATACTTGAATGGTCCCTTGACCATTACTTTACTATTGAATGAAACCCTAGGTTGGGTGTAACCTATGTGGGTCTAGAGGTCACTTAGATTTATGATTGGAACCATAGAATGAGAATAATCTACTAGGATTGAGATATTTACTTGATTACCCATTAGAACCAATAAGTTGAGAATAACCTACTTGGATGGTTTATGTAGTGGGTCTTGTTTAAAGCACATAGATTTATATTATCCTACACAATCAGACTAATTGTTGATTATAGATTATATTCAGGATTAGGGTATACCAAGGTTGAGACTCACCTATGTGGTTAATTAGATCACTTGAGCTTATGAAATAATATCTATTTGGAGCAATAGGTGGGATTACCTATTGGGTTAGATTTGTTACCTATTTGGGTCATATATACTCTTGATGAGAAGTCATATTGTAGACAATCTTATGCTTTTAGAATAATCCTTTTTACTAAGGAGGTTACACTCACAAAGAGAATCATTTATCAATTTGAATGTTGTTCGATCAAGGTTATATGTTGATGAGATTATACTCTTGATAAGAATCACTTTTTGACATGATATACTCCTGAATGGAGCCATTTATAGTTGGTTATTTATTATATGATAAGTTGATACATGTATAGCTATAGTTTAGAATATAAATCTATTTATGAAGCTCTTGTAAAGTTAGAGTCATGAAGGAATCATAGATTATTCCTAGGAAGAGATTGTCTGATGAAGGGGACAACTTATACATGTGAATAATAGGTAGAGATACCCTTGTATTATGGGGAAAGAGGAATAGGTGATTTCCAAGGTTAGAGATTACCTTTGGAAGTAAATTACCTAGGCATAGTATATGAATGGTCATAATCCAAATCGAACTATGGTAGTGTATGTGAACAAGAAGATTTTCACTCAAAGCATTGGCTGAGAATACTTTGGCCAAAGTAGTGTAATTTGGCACTAATTGCACTGTCAGTTCACTGTGTTCTTTTTATGCATGTTATTCCAAGATTGTAGTTGATGCAAGATCTAGTTATGTAGGGAACAACACTAAGCTCAGATAGGATATTCTTATGGGATTTACCAGCCAAACACTTTGTCAAAGGGTAGGGCCATCTATCTATTGATAGATGTGTGGGGGGTGCATTTGAGTCTGTGGTTGGTAGAAAATTTCTTGAGTGATGATTCTCCTCATTAGTTGGTGGCTAAGGTTTGTGGATGTTTGTGCTAGTATCGGGGACAATTGGAGCATATGCACCAAGGAATGGTGACATCTAGAATGTGTGCACTAGTACGATGACATTAGGACCGTTTTGTATATCTATTTTCAGATGAATCTAAGAAGAGCTATTATTGTATCTTGTTCCCATTTATTTGGAAGGATGTAATCTTGAATGATAAAATTGAGTTTATTCAAAATGAAATCTATGTTATGGAAAGATTTGTGAAATTACAATGAAATGCAATGGAATTTTGGAACAGTGGTTATTTCAAATAAGCATGTAATTTACATTATGGAAAAGAATTTTTTTTACTGCTATGTTATGACATCATGGAACATTAACTTAACATGAAAACTTTGGAGTTTTATCAAGTAGAACAATGGGGTTGTTACATGTGGTATCAAAGCTACCAAGTTTAGCTCTGGAGCCTATGGGCTCATTATGTAAGTTAAACATAAACCTTGATGGAAGTTAAAGGTTAAAAATTTCTTATGCCAAGATGGAAAGAGGAAGGAACTAAGGGAAAGAAGAAGGAAGATAAGAATCCTCAAAACTTGTTTAAGTTAGGGACTAGATAAGAGTCATCCCTAGAGTTGGAAACTCCTAAAGCAAGAACTCATTAAGATACCCTCTTGGATTGTAGGAGATTATGTAACCAGGTTAATAGAAAGGTTATGAAGGTTTATTGATGGATACCTTCACCTAAAAAAATAGTTAAAATGAATCTAAGGGGATAGGAAGAATTGAAATAACCCCCTTATTGATAGTGATCTATAGTTGCAAAGAGTCAAGGATTTTTGGATTTTTGGATTGTTGGCATAAATTGGAAACTTCAATCAAAGTAGTTAAACAATGAAGGAAAATAAATCTTGACAAAATCTAATTTTTGTACAAGGATAAGATCTTACAAGAAAAGAGTTAGTACCTTGGAATAAGGGAAGAGACTAGAATGGTCAAAAATGAAGTAATCAATGAGGTGGACATGGTTCCACCAACAAATTTTGATAAGATCAGTTTGGAGTTCTGATTAAGATGAGAAAAATAAACCAAGCCACATGGGGTGCTTAAGGTTATGAAGTTACCAAGAATTGGGACAAATTCACTTGGGTAGGTGATTATAAGAAAGAAACCTGAGAAAGGTAAATCAAATTGGCCCAACAAAGGTTTGGATAGTACTAATTTTGGTAGAAGTGTAGATTAGACACACCAACTTGCCAATAAACTTGAGTTTAGAGGTTCCAAAAGGAAATGGGGTCACTATGTTTCAAATCAATAGAATTAGTAAGGAAACAATGCTCTAAGTCGAAGACACATCAACAAAAGAGGCTTTGTGGAGATGGATATTCCTCCATAAAAAGGATATTGGAATGCCACTTAGCTTGTAAATTTTCTAATTATTTAATAGATCTCTTAATTGATGATCCAATTGTTGAATCTATGAGATTAGAGACCACTGATGAATCGAACTTTGGAAAAAAAATGTATATTCAAGGCAAGTTAAAGCCAACAACAACAAATGAAAAATCAACTCAAGAAAGAAAAGGTTACTATGAGTGCGACTTTGAGTTGATTGAATACCATGGAAACACTAAGGGGGAAAGGAAGAGAGTGGATTGACTCAGATAAAGTACCCCACCCATCGAAAAATGTAAATATATTTTAAATTGGAAGAAATTAAGTCATATATTTTATGACCACGAGAACAAAGTATTGGAATTATTGAAAGATAGTGAAAAGGTCATGGATTATGCCCAAAGAGAAAGGAATATTATCACTCAATACTTTATATATTTTTTATTGAAAGATCAATTGTTATTATCATTTATGCCTTAGAAAAGGATAAGCAGATTACTTGATCATAAAGGCAAGATCATTGCCTATGGGATAGGAAAGGGGAGATATAAATACTCATATTTTTTAGAAACATTCATGCTTGGTAATTAGGTATGTAATTACATTTGACATGTTTTAGGAACCATCATGATTGAACAAGTATTTTTTACTTGAAATTAGTACCGATGCTCATCGAGAAAGATAGATTGAGCTGAAAAATTGGATTACAATTTTAAAAATGATTTAAGGATGGAAGAAAATTCAAGGTATGGATGTCCTAAGATAAAGGAGATTTATCTCTACAAAACATATAACCATTATTAATTGGGAACTAAATGTGGCATGAGTCCATGAAATAGGTTTTCACCTAGTCAAAATAGACTATTATGGGATGTAAAAGTGTTGGAGTACGAAAAAACTACGAAGGGGGGTGAATCAGTATTTTAATAGCCAAAATCAATTCAATAGTTTCCCATAACACATTGTTTCTTTGTTATAATTGTATGTTCAATTACTAGAATGTATTTAAATGTGATAGTCAAGAGAAGATACTTGAATAACAAGAAAGTTAAAATGTTG
The DNA here is from genome assembly GCA_007258455.2 of Sequoia sempervirens. Lineage (NCBI taxonomy): Eukaryota > Viridiplantae > Streptophyta > Pinopsida > Cupressales > Cupressaceae > Sequoia > Sequoia sempervirens. The sequence continues at coordinate 198,207,963 of VDFB02000007.1, forward strand.
CAAAGTACATAACTAAAATAGCAAGCCTAAATTGCATGTGACATGAAGACCATGTGAACCACAACACCATAACACAATAATTTATGAGTGGAAAATCCTCATAGGGATAAAAAACCACTCAAGAAAAGTTGTCTCACTAGCTTAATAAAATCCCACTAATTACAGAGCCTCACTGGCTACTTTTTGTGCCTCATTGGCTACAAAATATGTCTCACTGGCAAAGTAGCCTCACTAGTTACAAGTATGACTCACTGGCAAATACAACTTTCATATCAAGATAATATGCCTCACTGGAAAATACAACTTTCATATCAAGATAAAGAGTAAAATATAGAGGGTCTCTCTGTTTCACTAAAGCTCATGGCGGCTTTCTTCCTTAATGCATTTCATGTCCTATAGATTCCATTTCATTTGAAGTCTAGAACACACAAAATACATTAAAAAATAAATTGTTATTTTGCAATAGTTTTTTAAAGCATAGGATTTAGTATAGCATATTCAAGAATACATTTTATCAAGCAATTGCAATATAGGGTTTTGAAAGAAGCCTCTTTCTACAAAACAAAATAATCAAAGCAACTGAATCAAATGTATTTTTTTGCCTTAATTTTTCATCTCACTATCTAACCATATGTTGAGCTCAAACATCTGATGTACATATAGCAATCAATAACCTTCCAAAACTCAATAATGCCATACCTCGGCTTAAGACAAAATGTAACTGAAAACAACTTACAAATCTCAACTACACAAACTGCCAAATCTTCCAACTATCCATAGCCACCACTGACTGTCAAAAAAATCTTGTAAACTTTCTTCTCTCCAAGCTTTGACCCAAGTCATTTGTTTCTCAAGCATCAACCCTAAGTTTGCTATTACATACACCAAACTTCAAACTTGCATTATACCCGATATACCATTCTTTTGCAAATATTACAAAGTAAACTTGTTGAATTGGTAACCCTAGGAGGGGTTGATAAATAAAATGAATTTAAACACTTCAAACCACCTCATAAAGCACCCTCAACCAGATAGAGCAAGTCACTACTCAAAAAGAAACTTTATTTTGATGCTTAGAATTTATACACAACTTAAGCATATTTCAAAAACTTGAAGATATGTGAAAATCCCTAAGCACCATGGAGCTTGACACTTTGAAGTTTTCTTATGCATTCCAACACACATCAACCAAAGCTAAAGAAACTTTCTCATTGATGAATATCTTCAAAGAAGAACATCTAGGTAGAACAAACATGTGCCAATACTACACCATCAAAAAACCCGAACCATGGAGAATACATTTGCATCAAATAAATTGCAAACACAAAGTAGTGATAAAGATATGACTGACATCAATGAAAAACAATGCCAAAGCTAACAAACTCCCCATTTGGAATTGATGTCAACAACCAAACCTCTATTGCTCCCCCTTTGAAGATAAATCACTTGTTACCTACAAATTCACTTGAAACAACCTTGACAAGGAGAAAATGTTAACCACTGTCAAAGCAAATATGTACTTCCAATGTCAAATTAAACCAATATAATCATCAATTCAACAATTCTCAAAAATAATAATGTCAAATCACAGTCATAATACATTCAGAAGTTGTCAAAATACCTATATGTGCACTAAATGCAATGCTAAAGGCATAATGCACTGATAAAAATGTTCACTGAATGCAATTCTAAAGGCATACTACACTGATAAAAGCAATGAATCATATGGCCCTCTCCCCCTTTGAAAAAAATTCCAAAGTAACAAATAATGAACATGATTAAGATCCATAAGCAGTAGAGTGAATGGAAACAAATACACATGATAGTATCATACTGCCAGACTATCCTTTTCACTATTAGCACAAGAGCATTACAACCATGTATCAAAGTAGAGAATGAGCATTATAGACCTGCCTCTCAAGACAAGCATAGCACCATTAGTAAGTGAAGTAACTATAAACCATTAAACTAATAGAACTCTTTACTATCACTGAACAGTGAACAACTATCAAGCAAGAAAAAAAAGCCACTACACCAAGCATAAATCAATCAAATGGTATCAAGAAGAAGCATAAATCACCATTGCAATATTATTGATAACAATCCTTATAAGCCAACTGTTAGAGCAAAGGAAATAGTCCACAATGATGAACAAGTATATCACTGAAGTCTCACAAAGAAAATAGCACTAGTATTCAGCATTAGGACTTAACAATATCCATTGTATCTTCAGGATGCAATATATCACAAGGAACCACAAATTGGTGCATTGAAGGCATACAAATAATCTATCATCAGTATTATATGTATACATCACGAATACACTATGAAAGTTTTGTTACATAGAAACTCAATTCATTGATCCAAGTGTTGCTATACAATCTAAACATCTGGATAAGAATGAAAAGATAACATGATGCAACATCCACGAGTCAAGAATGAAAAAGATAAGCGTTGAAACTCCCCCTAAAATATTGCATAGTATGCAATGATCATTGTGATAATATGGAACTTCAATTCAAACTTCAATTCACTATTCCATTGATGATAAACAACATTGAACATTGGCCAATACCAATAGTGCAAAACACATTTTTTACCTTGAAAGTATTCCAAAGCATTATGATTACCAAAGAAAAATAAATAAAAAATATATATATATATATATAAGACAATTATCAAGATCATCAAGCCATCATATCATAATAAGGAATCCACATATATGCAAAGCAATGTAAGACAATTATCACATTATCACCATTGTTAAGGTAAATATGCAAGGAACCTAACTTCACTATAATCCTGGATTCAGTGTCACTATCCCAACTGACAATTTTCAACAAAGATGATTACCCTATCATCAATACCACTCTAGATTAGCACACTATCATCAAGGTGTCATCAAACAACTATATGAGTAAGTACGCTGTCAAAGAGTATAATGCATCAAAGAAGAATGTTAGCAAAAGATTGGAACTGTGGATCTTGAACCCTATTACTCCCCCTATTAACTATCATAGATATAGTGCAAGATCATCAGGACATGGTATTCCATTGTGTA
>VDFB02000007.1:198219101-198261445 GCA_007258455.2 Sequoia sempervirens
GAGTGAGAGAAAGACCCAAGAGAGGGAGAAGGGGTAGGAGGGAGAGACTTGAGATAGAGTGAGTGAGTGAGTGAGAGAGAGACCTGGGAGAGGGAGTGGTGCTAGGAGGGAGAGACTTGACATAGAGAGAGAGATAAAGGAATGGAGGGTTAAGGGTTTAGAGATACCTAAGAGAGGGAGAGAGGGAGGGAGTGGAAGAGAGATAGAGGGAGGAGGGGTTAAGGGTAGAGGGTAGATGGTTTAAGGGTTTAAGGTTTAAGGTTAAGGGTTTTGGGTTTTGGGTTAAGGGTAGAGGGAAGTGTTAGTTTTGTTTTACAATGTAACCAGGTTGGTATTGTAATCTACCTATGGAATTTCCAATCCCAATCAAGGGCAGCTCGAAGGACTTGGACCAATTGACGAGGACTTTAAAAAAGCCTCCTACACTTCGGGCTCTGCAAGACCCGGGAGGGTGATCAATATCCCTTAATGTGTTTCCAATCTCTACACCAATATCATAAACAACATTAACAATAACATATAATCTCATTTAATAGCTCAACATAATATGATAATATCAAATAGAATTGGCTATTCATCGACATTATCAGCTATTTGGAGCATGAGATAACTACAACACAATCCCAAGATAAAATAGGTCATTTACTTTCAATTTTTAGCAAGCTCTAGGTAAAGATGAACAAATACTGAATCATACAACTTAGATCAGTTCCATAAATACACATAGTCTCCTCCTTTTATCTTTATTGGATAGCCACCTATCACATATGTGGGTGACCTAATAACTCATCTTCCTATATAACGAGTGACTATCCAATAGGGTTATGGTGAGAGGGGCTTGACAACAACTTGAAATGCTTCCCCATTGTTTAAAAGATGCATAATTGAACTTGATGCATCTATGAAGTCACTTCCTTTATAAACAGATCATGGATCTTCTTAAGAAGATTGAAGGACATATCAACACAGTATGTTGCATCTTTTGAATCTATCCTTTCCTGTCCTGTCTTATGTTCCTTTCCTATCTTGTCTTATGTTACTAGTCTTTTATGGTATTGGGAAAATCCTAAGGTTGGGGTTTTTTCTTTGACTGAATCCCTCTATCTCTCTCCCCTCTACCCATAGCCCTAAACCCTAAACCCTTAAACCCTCTACCCTCTACACACTCTCTCTCTCTCAAGTCTCTCCCTCCTACCTCCTCTCCCTCTCTTAGGTCTTTATCTATCTCTCACTGATTAGCTCTATGTGTCTCCCCTCTACCCTTAAACCCTAAACTCTAAACCCTTAACTATAAACCTTAAACCTTCAACCCTTAAACTCTAAACCCTTAAACCCTCTACCCCATATCTCTCTCCCACTCCCTCCCTCTTTCCCTCTCTCTCTCAAGTCTCACCCTCCTACCCCCTCTCCCTCTCTCTTACTCACTCTTATATCCCTCCCCTCTACCCTTAAACCTCTACCTTCTACCATTTATCCTTAACCCTCTACTCTCTATCTCTCTCCCACTCCCTCCCTCTCTCTCTCACTGAATCCCTCATCTCCCTCCCCTCTACGCATAACCCTTAAATCCTCTACCCCCTACCCTCTACCTTCTCTCTCAAGTCTCTCCCTCCTACCCCCTCTCCCTCTCTTAGGTATATCTCTCACTCTCTCACTCTCTATCTCTCCCCTCTACCCTTAACCCTAAACCTTAAACCCTTAACCCTTAAACTCTAAACCCTTAAACCCTTAACCCTTAAACTCTAAACCCTTAATATTAGGTGTGTATTAAAACATTATAAAAGTATGAATTTTTGGAGTTCTATTTGGAATTGAATGATAAATGACGATGAATGGGAAAATCTACGGCACTTTAATATTTTCAACTAAAAATTGAGAGGTCGATTAGGATTAGTGTTCACTTAGGGTTAGGTTTTGGGTTCAATTAATGTTCAATTTGGGTTAGGATTGAGGATGAGGTTAGGGTTTAATTAAGGTTATGAATTCAATAAGAGTTAAAATAGGGTCAACGTTAAGGTTAGGGTTGGAGTTAAGGTTCAATTAGGATAATAATTAGTGTTAGGTTTAGGATTAGAGTTCAACTGTAGTTCAAAGTTAGGGTTATGGTACACTTAGGACTAGTGTTCAATAAATGTTCAATTAGGGTTAATACTTAATTAAGGCTAGTTTTAAAGTTCAATTAGGGCTTGGGTTAGGGTTGGGATTGTGAATCAAATAGCTTTGGGTTAGGGTTTGATTAGAGTTAGGTTTAGGGTTTAGTTAGAGTTACGGTTAGGGTTAGGGTTAGGGGTAGAATTCAATTATGCTTAGTGGTCAATTACAATTAGATTTAGTGTTCAATTAGGGTAAGGGTTAGAGTCCAAATAGGGTTAGGGTTTAACTAGGGTTAGGATTAGAATAGAATAAAGTTGTGTTTAATTATGATATCTAGAATTTAGTATAATTTTAGAAAATGAAATGATTTGGACAATGAAAAAATAGAAAAGTTGATTTTATATAGATCTTATTTCTTAATTTATTCTAAAATTTAATCAATAATTGTTTATTAATTTAAAATGAATATTCTAATTTAATTTAATTGTATTAGATAATTAGTAAAACTAAATAGATAATAAATATTTTATGGATTTTAAAAATTAGAATTTTATTTTATTTTATTTGTAATGTCAAATATTAAAATTTTAGATTGAAATACTTAATTTATTTTAAAGTATTTATAATTAATGTTGAATTTATAAACTAATATTAAGACATTAATAAATATAACCCTAATAATATGTTATTAGGATTAGGGTTAGTGTTAGTATTAAATTAGGGTTAGGATTATGGTTCAATTGTGTTAGGGTTTAATTAGGGTTAGTGCTCATTAAGGGTTAGGGTTTAAATATGATTCAATTGGGGTTAGGGTTCAATTAGGGCAAGGATTTAGATGGGCTTAAGGTTAGGGTTAGAAATAGTGTTTAATTAGTCTTAGAGTTAAAAATAGGGTTCAATTAGGCTTAGGGTTAAAATTACGATTCAATTAGGGTTAGGGTTCAATTAAAGGTAGGATTATATTTCAATTAGGGTTATGATTCAATTACGGTTAGGGTTTTGGTAAATTATAATTATCTCACATATATGAGTTTGAGGTTAGAGCTAGGATCTTGATTTAATTAAGCTCGTGCTTAAGGTTAAGGTTAGGGTTTAATTAAGCTCAAGGTTAGTGTTAAGGTTAATGTAACGCCCGCCGTGCAAACCCCAGAGAACACACACAAAGCAAATAATTTTTTTTTTAAATAATACAATTGAACATGCAAGAACATTAACCATAATCACATAACACATTACATTACACTATTACACTTAGCTCTCTGGGGAACGCGAGGTTACTTCACAAACAACTAATCAACGAAAGTAAAAGATAACAACATAACTATTAATATTATAAACCATGAACAAGAATACATCCAATAACAAAGAGCGAGAATATTAATACATCACATAATACATTCATAATGAATCTCTTTTAACAAGTTATGATTGATCCTAACTTTTACATCATCATTTTAATATTACATTACAAGCTCTTGATTAGTAATTACATCAAATTTTCCAACGTGTGGGATAATATAAATACAATGAAATCTAAACTACAAAGGAACACTGGTACAATTCCAACTGCGAAAATACTGAGAAGACAGGATGTTGATGGGGAACCCAACGGGTGTGGAGCACGTTCCACCCAACCATGTGAATTACAAGTAACTCACCCCCCGTGCTCAGAGGTGACAAGGAAGAGAACCCGACCATGAATGTCAAACTGACTCACGAACAATCATAGTACAAATACAAACACAACTCAAGGCATACACTAAAATAACCTACAACGTTCACGAACCAAACATGTTGAGATAAAGCTATGAAACACATCACAAATAAACCAATTAACAATTAAGCAACTAAATAACAATCATAAACCAAATTCACAAGAATCGGAAACAATATAAAGATTACAATATCCAGAGGCCACTACAAGAAAGCATAAGGGTGTCTAGTGGAGAGTGTCATCGCATAGCTCTCATGGGATCTCCTGGCCCTTCCTCCAACTAAGGCGCCGACCCATATATAAAAAAAAAAAGCACTCTCCCTAAGACCCCTAATATAAAACAAATCCAGGCAAGGGTTGAACTAAAACAAATTAAGCATAATACTCAAAATGGGAAAATGTGAGGCATTAACTCTCTCGCGACGACTCATAACCAAAGGTCTTAATAAAACCGTTCAACTCTTCCAAGCATTAAACCAAAAGTTTCAATTCCAAAAGTATGGCTAAGACGAGGGGAACATTAAAATTAAACAAGCCTCTGGAATAAAGTTTCACAAATTGACAACAGGTTTTCCACATCGATTTAAAAGTCAACACAATAAAGCTAGAACGGAAAATTTAAATAACAATCTCCAAATTTGCTCCATGTCGATATAGAATTCAACAATAATCCAACACAATTTATTACGTTGTTTTCTAAACAAAGTTCACTTAATTTCACAAATTAAACATCAAAAGAATCAACACTCGAGAAAATTTGATTTAATTACAAGCAACCAATTTATCTCCACTTTTCACAATTACACTATATATTGCAAATTTCTTAAAACTATCATAATAAAACCATAATCACAATATATCAAATCTTCTATATATATATATATATATATATAAATATATACATATAAATAAAACACATATTCAAAATTTATGTATATATAACATATTATCAAATTTATAAAATATCTTACCAAAACAGCATATACACATTTATATATATAATAAAACATATTGTATACTACCATACTGTAGAATTATTTCATTTCAACATAATAAAATCTTTTGCCTATATACAAATTAAATTAAACATAAATTAAAATTATGCATTTATCTATAACAAATATAAAAATCTATAATCTATAACAAATTAAAATTATAATCTATAACAAATATAAAAATCCATTCAAATCATATATTAATTTAATCAAAATCTAACATAACTCCAAGCGAAATTTAATAGCAAATACAATACATTATCAAAGAATTTATCTATTATGAAATCTTATTGTAACCAATAATCAAAGATAACGCAATAAAACAAAAGGAGACGCATTTAATTTTTTAATACCCCTCCATGACTAAACAGAGACAGCAAGGTACTGCGTACTGTACCCTTATGGTGTATGTTATCCATGGTAGAGAAGTCAGTTTATTTCCAACTTTAGATTACTCTTTTCTACATCTCTTATATTGTATCTGCAATCATATCATCAGGAATATATATATATACGCATATATTAGCTATACATAACATAATGGAATATTATACAAAATTCAATCACAGATTTTGAACTTTTCCTGTAGATATATATATTAAACTTAATGCGAATGAATGTATATTTATGTTTACAGGGCAACCATGTATAGGATTCACAGACAGTTGACAGAGGAAGGGAAAGAAGGCTCGGCTGAGAAGAGATAACTAACTCAAGGAGTGGATCGAAGTAATTGCAGAATGAGCACATAAGAGATTGTTTTTCCAAGCAGCTCTCTAATAATTGTATTAATGAAGCACTCTAGAACGCCACCAACATTGCAAGCTTTGCTTATGTCCAAGATCATAGTGGAACTATATTTATAGCATTCAGAAGATTTTAGAGTAAAGGGATGATAAATGGTAGAACCATTGAGTTCTAAGAGGTGTGAACCTCTTCACATTTTTAAATAGTGACAGAGTTCTAGTGGAGACTATCGGTGATGCTAAGTGAAAACAATCTGAAGGATAGGCTTGCACTATAATAATTTCAAGCAAAGGCAATCGGCAGGTGTAAAGCCAAGTTCACAACCTTAGCCAACAGCCTTGCTAGTTGTGTTGCAATGGAAGTTTTGAAAAGGGGTATGTGCATCCCATAGGGAAAGATTGATAGAGGAATTGTTTGAAATACTGCAGTTGCAACTGCACTTAAATGAGACCATCAAATTCCTTTCCTTAAGGGTATACACCAACTTAAAACACAATGCAAAGGATTACAAGAACACGCAAGCAATGGTACATCCTTAGACAAAGTACAATATACATGCAACCATACCCAAAACAATACTCTAGCAACAAGACTGCAAATTATGGATCACAATACTAAGTATCAACAAAAGCGAGTTATGATCCAATATAATCATAGAATAAAAGAGATGATCGTAGGGCTACACTAATTGGTTCAGTTGGAAAGACTTAGGAAATTATATGCAAGCCAAATGAAAGATCTAAATATCATTAGAGATATATAGCACAATCTATTATTGAAGTGAAAGATAGAAGTTGCACATAATTACCATGCATTAATCTGCATAAGAAATAGGATGATCAACAGATCAAAAGACTCCAAGAGTGTGGACAAACATGCAAGACCAAAAAGCTACAATCTATCATGTGAGAAGGATTCTTTTGCAAAGCATTAAAACTCTGACCTCACAGACCCTTGATAATAATGATGCAAATTTCCTTCATGAGAAAGCAGACGATACACCATAACCAGATTTATGCAAGTATGGCTAATTGAAAGGCCTCCAAGTAGCATAGGGCTGGACATGGTCGAATTTGAACTATACAATGAATGCTGCGATACATTTTAACCCCTCTATGACCTTTAAATGTTGTGATACACATCGAACCAATGAATATTGATGATGGCTAAGAGATAAGTATGATGCCAATTTTAATAGAAAGAAGGTAGAAAAAACCCAAGTGACTAGAAAGAAAGAAAAATAGAAAGTTTTGCTCACTGGATGAAGACATCAAATACCAAGGAACCCAAGCATCAAATCACTTAGTACCAAAGAGTATCGACATAATTTATCAACAACAATTACTATATTCATTGAGTGCAATATATTACCACGCACAGACTTATGTAAATTTGGAAAAACCAACATGCATGCAATTCGAACCTACAAAATGATTTACAATTCACAGCACAACGTATCAAAGTTATAGAGGGAAAAGAAGATCATACTCTTTCCACAGAACCTCGACGAGAGATTTCGATGAGATATTTTCAATGGACGCTCGCAACCAATGCTGACTGAAAGGAGAACCCAGTGCCGCCCAATCTTCGACAACCAGAACAATTCTGCTCATCCCTCAATCCGAATTCTCAATTTAATGCCAAATTTGTCATTATTCTCCCTTAAATTTTCTTACAGACCCCTTCTTTGAAAACTAAAAATCAAAAGAGAGATCCCAAAACTGCCAAAATTTTCAATTAAAATAAAAGATAATACCCCCTTTCTTCCAAAAGCTCTAAAAAATCATAAATAAAAGAAATTGCATTTTTTTTTTAAAAGCAGCTTTTTAGTTAAATCTCCATTCTCATTCATTCTCACAACTTTTTCTATTCCTTTATTTATTTATTTTTGTTTTAATTTCTGCTTTTACAACTTTACTTGCACATCACATTATCTAATTAATTTAAATAATCTATTTTAACAATTATCCTCAACAAGATAATTAATTAAAATAATAAACACAATTTAATATTTAATCAACATTTAATAAAATACATGAATTTTAAAAATAAATAAAATATTTAAATATTTAAATACAATTTAATCTGAATTTTAAAAATAAATAAAATATTTAAATATTTAAATACAATTTAATCTAACATTAAAATAAACAATCATTACCCTTATTTAATTAATTCAATCACAACTTAAAAATATCAACATAAATTATGTATGAAAAAACACAAACGACGACCACAAAGAACGACAATTACAAGAATGCACAAAACCATTTAAACAAGACGATCTGACATCATGGGACGGGATGACTTCATTGCCACCTCTGTTTCAACATTATACCATTGGGTTATAGGTGCTCGCCCTGTCCTGCCGAAGCAGGTGGAATCGAGACTATGTACCTGCAATCCCTGCATACAAACAATGTTGTGCACAATATATCTATTTAAATACAAGCACCTCATGAGAAGGAATCGCAGCGTAGCAGGGCACCCGCGAACGAGTGGTGCTACACTGTCCTTCGTCACATCTATCCAATCAATATAATATAACCGATAAATTAATCATTTCTAAACTAACAAATTATATCATATCATCATGAACAATTACTAATTCATTGTATCACCACCTAATACTGCATCTATATAAAAACATCACCAATTAAATGCAATCATAATGTAATATCATACTCACAAAATACCATTAGAAGCTCTTGTCCTATCTTCCTCTTCTGATTCCTTAGCCAAACTACCTGCACATCCCAGGTGAGAATGGAGGGGTACTACAGTTAAGGTCAAGGTTTGATTAGGGTTATAATTAGAGTTAAGGTTGTCATGAGAACTATGGTTAGTGTTAAACTAAGGATTATGAATAGCATTAGAATTATGGTTAGGGTTAGAATTATAATTAAGATTATAATTAGGGTTAGAATGAGAAGGGTTAGGATTATAATTATAGATAGACTTAGGGTTGGGATTAACATTAGGGTTAAGGTTAGGTTAGGTTTACCATTTAATTAGAGTTGGGGTTCTAGGATAAAGCTTGGATTCAATGATAGGGTTAGGGTTGGGCTTAGAGTTAAAGTTCAATTAGGTTTAAGGTTAAGGTTAGATTAGGGTTATGATTCAATCTCAACAATAATTCTCACTCTAACTCTAACCCTAAACTTAATCATAAAACTAACACTGACACTTTTTTTAACCCCAACCCTAACTAAATATATATCTAACCCTAACCTTAATTCTATAACTAAAACTAATTCTAATCTTGTCTTTCATGTTGTGCTACAAATGCTACTAGCATATATATATTATTTATTAATATATATAAAATACGCCAAGAAATATCTTTGTCAAGGCACCTATTTTATAATAGTACAATAGACACATCAAAAGGATATCTCTCGACATATTTTATATATATTATTAATAAATAATATATATGCTAGTAAGTGTTTAATAAATAAAATAAAATAATTAAAAAATGAATTAATATTATTTTAAAATTATTATATATATCAATTTTTTATTCATTAGTAATTATTTCATTTTATTTCACAATTATTTTATTAATTGTGTTTTAAAAATTGATATATTTATTTTATTTTATATATTAAGTATGAAACATTTTTTATCCTTTAAAAATTATTTTATTACATATATTTTAAAACTTGATATATTATTATATTTGTTTTTATTATGTGTATATATCATTTTTTTGTGTATAAGAATTATTTTATCAATCATATTTTAAATATTGATATTTTTTATTTTATTTTATTTATTAAATGTATATAACAAATTATGAAACAGTTAGTTCAAAATTATTTTATTAATTATATTTAAAATAATTGAAAGTAAAACAAAATTATTTTTTAAAGAACAAAAATTTATTCTATATTTTTAAGAATTTAAATATATAACAGTTTTAAAAAGTTTTAAAAAGTAGAGAATATTTTTTACAGAAAAAAATTATATTAAACATACTAAGGAAGTACGCAGCAGCTAACAAATGAAATGTACATTAACTGAACCGTTAACAAAAGTGTGGCAGGCATAAGCCATACAAATGCCCATTCCTTTTTGTAGGCTGGGTAGCCATTGCCCCACCATACTACTCATTGCCAAGGAGATCCACGTGGCGCCTGCCCGTGATATCACAATCAATAAAGAAATCACAAATTTTGATCACGTGATGGCAGGCAACCGTGGATCTCAACCATCGACAATCTTGTTCATTCAACACAGTTGCCAACCTTTTTTATTAACCATCGAGCACCTTTCTACCAAGATTATAACATCTTCATTGATTTAAAACACATGCATCTTATAATTACTTTAGTAACCCACGACATAATATATTAAAGATGCATCAAAGTATTTATCATTCCTTCGGCTTCACTGAATGAGACACATGGTGCTTGCCCATGATATCTCAATCAATAAAGACCCCACAACTTTTGATCACGCAATGGCAGGCAACCATGGATCTCAACCATCAGAAATCTTGTTCGTTCAACACAGTCGCTAGCCTTGTTATTAACCATCGAGCACCTTTCTACTAGGATTATAACATCTTTGTTGATTTAAAACAAGTGCATCTTATAACTGCTTTAGTAACCTGCGACATAATGTATTAAAGACACATCAAAGTATTTATTATTCCTTCAGCTTCACCAGATGAGACATGTGGCACTCGCCCATGATATCATGATCAACAAAGATAGTGTGGTGGGGTCATCGCGGGATGGCGGCGAATGGCTGAGATCACAGTACGATTGATCTATGACCATACGAACTTGTCCCTATGCAAAATAAAAACATCTATTAGGGGAGAGGGTGCACTCAATCATGATGATAATACCTAGTCTTACCACATATTTTTACTATATATTGTAAATAAACAATCCAAATGTAAATAAAGAAAAAACCAAATGTTGATTAAAAAATGGACCCATACTTGAACACATGAGAACCTCTAAATGTTATGTGAAAAAAACATAAATACATTCGTGAAGAAGTGAAATAAGTATTTTTTTGTTTCAAATAAAATATCACAACTCTCCACTATAAGTATATCATTTAAAAAATAAAATGCTCATTTAATAAAATAAGACACTCATTTAAACAAGTATTGTTATCATAGTGAAAAAATATTGTTCTTATGTGTACAAAAATTGGGGTAGCAATGTACAAGCATTGGATAATTTTATATTAATAGTTTGTCCTATTACAAATATAAAAGGTGAGCACAATAAATAACATGTATTTTCCCATTAAATGTGAAGGATTTTCAAAAAGTTTTAGTGTTCAACTATTGCTCCATTTTTGTTCAATATAAGTTGTATTTTAAATCATTATGTGTTGTTTTTATAACAAATAGATTTTTTGTGTTCAACTATTAGTCCATATGTGTTGAATACAAAAGGTAGAGATATCAAAGATTTAAGGTTATCAATAAGTATTTGGTCCACTTAGGTTGTATATTAATTTTAATTTAAATAAAAATATCATATTCTACAAGCAACAAATGATATTTTTTTGGTTCAACTATTGGGGTTTCCATGATTAAGTTTTGGTCGAACCTTTAAAAATTCAAATTTTAGACACTTCTCAAAAGATTTGCTGATGTGGCAAGTTGCATGATGAGTTGTGCCTCAAAACCTTAGTTATAGATAAATAAGAGACCAGTCTACATTTCAAAAAAAAAATGAAGGTTCTACAATATTCCAATCAATGGCTACATGCTATGAAAGTTAGCCTGCATGACTATTGGGCCCTCTCCCCTAAAGGAATAAGGGGACATCACTAGGTTGATGACAAACAATGACATAATTTGTTTTAACGAGGGAACATGAGACCAAAAAAAGACTTAGGAAAAATAAAGTTAGGCAAAGGAAATAAAACAATAAAACAAAAGGGGGCCCAACCTAGATGAAGCGATGGAGCTTAAGTCATTTTAAAGACTTCCCAAAAAGTAACGGCCAAATAGATCCCATCCAAGGTGTAAGATGAACACTAGGGTTTTACATGAATATGAAGGTAAAACCCCAACCTTAGGCTTTTCCCAAACACCATAGATGACCAGAGACACGAGTTAGGATAAAATAGAACATAGAGAACAAAACTTTGAAGTTCCATCACTACCCATAACCCTAAACCCTAAACCATTAACCCTTAACCCTTAAACCCTCTACCCTCTCTCTTTCTCAAGTCTCTCCCTCCTACCCCTCTCTCTCTCTCTCTCTCTCTCTCTCTCTCTCTCTCTCTCTCTCTCTCTCTCTCTCTCTCTCTCTCTCTTATCTCACCCCTCCCACCCTTAACCCTCTACGCTTCACCCTCTGCTCTCTATCCTCTCTCCCACTCCCTCCCTCTCTCTCTCCTGAGATCCCTTTATCTCTCTCCCCTCTACCCATAGCCTAAACCCTTAACCCTTAACCCATAGCCCTTAAGCCACTGCTCTCTGCCCTTAACCTGTCTCCCTCTATCTCTCTCGCTCCACCACCCTCTCTCCATCCAGAGTCTCTCCCTCTCTGGGTCTCTTTTCTCTCCTCTCACTCGGTCACTCTATATCATGTATCTCCCTCCTACCCCTCTCCCTCTTAGGTATCTCACTCACTCCTCCTCCCTCTATCTCTCTTCCATCTACCCCTTAATCCAAAATCCTAAACCATTAACATACTTAAACCCTTAAACAATCTACCCTCTACCCTTAACCCACTCCCTCTCTCTCTCTCTCAAGTATCTCCATCCTACCCCCTCTCCCTCTCTTAGGTCTCTCTCTCACTCACTCACTCCCTCTATCTCTCTCCCCTTAACCCTAAACCCTAAACCCTTAAACCATGTACCCTCTACCTTTAACCCTCCCTTCCTTTATCTCTCTATCTCTCTCTCAAGTCTCTCCCTCCTAGCACCGCTCCCTCTCTGAGGTCTCTCTCTCACTCACTCACTCACTCACTCTATCTCAAGTCTCTCCCTCCTACCCCTTCTTCCTCTCTTAGGTCCTTCTCTCACTCACTCACTCCATCTATCCCTCTCCCACTCCCTCCCTCTCTCTCTCTCTCAAGTATCTTCAATATCCTACCCCCTCTCCCTCTCTTAGGTCTCTCTCTCTCACCTCTACCCATAACCCTAAACCCTTAAACCCTCTACCCTCTACCCTTAACCCTGTCTCCCTCTATCTCTCTCCCACTTCCTCCCTCTCTCTCTATCAAGTCTCTCCCTCCTAGCACCACTCCCTCTCTTAGGTCTCTCTCTCTCTCACTCACTCAGTCACTCTATCTCAAGTCTATACTTCTTACCCCCTCTCCCTCTCTTAGGTCTCTCTCTCACTCACTCACTCCCTCTATCTCTCTTCCATCTACCCATTACCATCCCTTCCTTTATCTCTCTCTCTCAAGTATCTCCCTCCTAGCACAACTCCCTCTCTGAGGTCTCTCTCTCACTCACTCACTCACTCTATCTCAAGTCTCTCCCTCCTACCCCTTCTCCCTCTCAGATATTTCTCTCACTCACTCACTCCATCTATCTCTCTTCCCTCCACCCTTAACCCTAAACCCTTAAACCATCTACCCTATACCCTTAACTTTACCTCCCTCTCTCTCTCTCTTAGGTATCTTCAATATCCTACTCCCTCTCCCTCTCTTAGGTCTCTCTCTCACTCACCCACTCCCTCTATCTCTCTCCCCTTAACCCTAAACCCTAAACCCTAAACACTCTACCCTCTACCCTTAACCCTCCCTTCCTTTATCTCTCTCTCTCTCAAGTCTCTCCCTCCTAGCACCACTCCCTCTCTGAGGTCTATCTCTCACTCACTCTATCTCAAATATCTCCCTCCTACCCCTTCTCCCTCTCTTAGGTCTTTCTCTCACTCACTCACCCCCTCTATCTCTCTGCCCTCCACCCTTAACCCTAAACCCTTAATCCATCTACCCTAGACCCATAACCCTCCCTTCCTCTATCTCTCTCCCACTCCCTCCCTCTCTCTCTCTCAAGTATCTTCAATATCCTATGCCCTCTCCCTCTTTTAGGTCTCTCTCTCACTCACTCACTCCCTCTATCTCTCTCCCCTTAACCCTAAACCCTAAACCCTAAACCCTTAACCCTTAAACCCTCTACTGTCTAACCTTAACCCCCCTTCCTTTATTTGTCTCTCTCTCTCTCTCTCTCTCTCTCTCTCTCTCTCTCTCTCTCTCTCTCTCTCTCTCTCCTCTACCTCTCCTTCTTCCCCTCTTCCCCTCTCCATTTACCTCCCTAATTCTTTCTCTATATATCTCTCTCTCTCCCTTTCCCCCCTCTCTCATTTTCCCTCTCCCTTTACTCCTCTCTCTATCTCTCTCCCTCCCCCCTCCTAATTCTCTCTCTCCCCCTCTCTTTGTCTCTTGCTCTCTCTCTCTCCCTTTCCCTCTCTCTCTCTCTCTCTCCCTCTCCCTCTCTCTCTCTATCTCTCTTTCCCACCCTCCACCTCCTAATTACTCTTGGGTATATGTGTGAAAAAATTAGATATCTGATTTATAGCACCAAAATATTACATTTTAAAATGTTTTTAAATTAGATATTAGACATGAATTGGATATCCAAAACAAATCAGATATCCAATTTATAGTACTTTGGCTTGGGCATTGCTATGGAGAAATGTACTGACAGCCAACCCAAAAAAAAAAATCAACTTGGGATGGAGGGAGAGATGGAGTGAATGAAAGAGAAAGGGGGGAGAGGGAGAGATAGCTCAATAGATAGAGGGGGGAATAGGGAGTTACATAGATAGTGGGAGATATAGAGAGTGACAGTGAGAGATATATAAATCACCCTCCCTATATCTCTATCTATTCATCCTTATATCTTTATCTCTCTACCCCTCTCTATCTCTTTGTCTGCCTTTCTATTTGTGTGTTTGTCATTATCTCCCGCTCTCTCTATATTTTCTTCCCTATATTTATCTTTCTCTCCTTAAATGCACAATGGGTACATTGAAGAGGTCTTAAAGGAGAATTATCATATCTTTAATCAAATGGCATGCTACCTTGACCATAACTCCCCAAGGACACATGCCAACCTTGGATTGTTGACATGAAACAACCAATCAAAATTTAGTTTCTCTCTCATATTAATATATATTACTATTATATTAAATATATATTATATTAATTATATTTTTTATTATATAAAAATATACTTATTATTAATTATTAATTATAATAATTTTATACGTATTTAATAATTTTGTTAAAGAATATAATATATAATTATAATAAGTTTAATAATTATATTATTTATTATGTAAAATATAGGTAATATATACTTAACTATATTGTAGAATATTAAAACCTAGCTAAATGGCACTAAAATTTTCAACTTAATTAACATATTGTAAAACCTAATGAAACGAGGTTGTAGATCATCAAATTGGAGAAGTGAAAGGTCAATTGCAGGACCGAGGAAGAGTTTGGAGTAGTGAAAACAAGGTCAATGCCGACACCGAGGAAGAGTTTGGAGTAGTGAAACAAGGTAAATGCAAGCGCCGAGGAAGAGTTTGGAGTAGTGAAAACAAGGTCAATGCCAAGGTCGAGGAAGAGTTTGGAGTTGAAACAAGGTCAATACCAGCGCCGATGAAGAGTTTGGAAGAGTGAAAACAAGGTCAATATCAGCGCTAAGGAAGAGTTTGGAGGATTGAGAACAAGGTCAATACCAGCGCCAAGGAAGAGTTTGGAGTTAAAACAAGGTCAATACCAGTGTTGATGAAGAGTTTGGAGGAGTGAAAACAAGGTCAATATGCACGTCGAGGAAGTGTTTGGAGGAGTGAAAACGAGGTCAATACCAATGCCGAGGACGAGATTGAGGGAACTTAGGGAAAATCGATGACCAAGGGGCAATGAGTACTATAAGTTTGGCACCCCCATTCTCTTTAACCTTCAATTTTCATGCCTAGATTCCAAAGATCTTCTTGTACATTAGCACCCCTATTCTCGTAAAATGGTATAAGATAAGATAGAAAAAATAAAATAGCTTAGTCTTTCACATTTTTATCCACCAGCCTTAGGTCTTGGAAAAACTCCCATAATCTACCCACATCTTGGTTGAGGTCTAGGATTTCATTGCACATAGCCTTCATCGCATGAGTCTAAAGCACTTGTAGACTTAGCCCAAGTATATGCTAGGCTAAGGTAGGTCTAATGAATGGAAATAGAGGCATAAAATTCTTCTTTAATACCTCCACCACAAACATATTCAAGGTGTTGGTTGTTTTTACGGTAAGTAGGTTGATCTTCTAATCTACCTATGGAATTTCCAATTCCAATAAAGGACAGCTCGAAGGACCTGGACCAACTGACGAGGATTTGAAAGACCTGCTACACTTTGGGCTATGCAAGACCTGAGAGGGTGATCCCTTAATGTGTTTACAACCTCTGCACCATGATCATAAACAACATTAACAACAATAGATAATCTTATTTAATATCTCAACATAATAGGATAATACCAAATAGAATTGGTTGTTCATCAATAATATCAACTATTTGGAGCATGAGATAACTACAACAACATTTCACAATATAAGATAGTCATTGATTTGCAATTTGTAGCAAGCTCTAGGTAAAGGAAAAAAAAACTGAAACATATGAATAAGTACAACTTAGATCAATTCCATATATCCATTGGAGGAGTCAAATTTATAAACATCTAAGGGTTTATGATAGATTTAACACATAACATATAAAATCCTTGATAACATTGCTTTACAAACTCATCAATATGTATTCTAACTCAATACTACTTATCAAATCCTTATACAAAACATATCCACCTATAATCCCATTCAAGCATTTTAATTGATTCCTTGAATTAAACCTAAAACAAGAATCATACACACCACAACAGTGAGATGAATGAAACAACCCTTGATCATTTTATTCAAAATTCAGATATGCTTGTACAATGGAGAGACATGAGTTTGAATTAATCATATCAATTCAAATGCCAGTATTGTCATAAAACATCAAATTCCCATAAATTCAAAACCTACTACAGAATGACTCAAAACCTAAATTGCATTCTCCCTAAAACCATCAGAATTTATAATTTGATCTGCAACTTCATCTAGACTCGACCAAAAATATCTAACTAGCTAACCCGTACTTCTAGCCTTGAAATCCTTATAGAAAAAGGAGCAAACAAGCATTGGGTCAAAAAGCACACGTGTCACCAGCCAATTGGATTGCTTTGTGACATTCCAAAAAATTGTTACAACAACAATCTCCCCAGCGAATCTTCTTGTTCATCGTGCCCGCTGAGAATGGTTGATGCAACAACAAAAAAATTCAAGAATTCCGCACCTAGAATGTCATCAAAAAACAAAATTGGAATCTATTGTAACTGCAATAGCTGATTTCTCAACCATTAATAGCCTACTCCTTTTCACTCTTACTCAGTTAAATATACATTTACCCATTTCTGGTACTCTTCATCAGTTGGCAAATAAAAATTGATCACCTCATTCACCTTGACACTATAAGGTTTGTACTTAACTGCCACCTGATTTGATTCTCTTTCAAAAGACTCCAAGAATGAGCTGGTGCTAATGATTTTGTCCATATAGCTCACCAACAAATCATAATATAAAGGGGCTCTTACACTTTTTATGATTATTGTAGCTTGTGTAAGAGGCCCCATGGATAGTATTGTAATTGTAGGATGCATGAATAGGGGATAGGATGAGAAATAAAGAAGGTATAGCTATTTTCCTCAATAGTTTTGTGAAGAAAAACATGTGAAATGAGAGGTTCAAGCCTAGGTTTCAACAAAACATGTATAGGAGATCTAATTTTATGAATTTTTATCCATGTGTAGACCTAATGGGTTGTTTTTGAACACTAAATATAAATGATATACACACAATAAACACAATTACTGGATGCTCTCCTAGAACAATAAATTCAATATATCATTAAAGAAATATATATCTATGTATATAAATGTGTATTTCTAAATGCAAGTGTAAATGTAAAAAGCATATATGGTTTTGTAGTGTTATAGATACAAAATATCCATAAATTAATGTAATTGACATTCTAAAGTCTTCAACACATATAATATGAAATCAATCAAACTATTAAACTACATGAGAAAAAAATGAAAACAGTAAATGCATATGTATGTGTATTTGTAAATGTAAGTGTAAAATAAATAAGAATAATGAAAATTTTAAAAGAATACAAGGAAAGGTCTCCTCCCTTCTTGGTAGTGATAACCTCCTCCACACACAACCCTTAAAAATTATCAATAGAGGAATATACTCTTTGAAGAATTTAAAGTTGATTCTCTCCTACCTGATGCAATTAGTTATTTTATCCTTACAAACATTTATAGTGATTACTAGAGGCACATAGACCAATTCTTCATAATAGAAGAATTTGATCATACTTTTCCAATGATGGCATTATGAGAAAATCTTAGGTTAAATGAATAATTCCTAGCTAAGTTCTTTAAATCGTGTCCAACCGTATAAGAGAAGACTGCTACTATGTGTACCTGGATACCATGGAGAAAGGCTCTTTGGGCTCTTTCATCAATCATCCTACCTTAAAACATACCAAAAGTCTCCTAGCAATTAGACATAGGAAGATTTAAGATGACTTAAAAAATTTGTATTGCCAAAGCATAAACTTATGATGACTTAACTAGGCCTAGTACACACTCCCTCCTCGTTAACCACTTAGACATATGTAAATTAAATGTAAATTTTCTTCCATTTTTAGTCATGTAGGTGTCCAATAAACCACTTGGTGGTGTTTCCCTTCAAGTTTATTTACTTGAATGAAGAGTAAAAGTCCTTTGATTACAATTAGATAATACATTTGAGGCCTTGGTTGTGTAATTGGTGGACCATAGTCACATTTAACACTTGTTACAAAGTTTGGGAGTTAAAATGTTAAGTAGATTTGATTTGTGATGGACACATTTGGATGGTAGTAACAATAAATTGCAATCTATCAAGACTTGATTACCTTATAACCTATGAAATTCTAGCGATGAAATGATAGATTAATCATAATGTCACCTTGGGATCACATCACCATGAAAAATCCATCCAACATCCTTATGAGTGAAGGTGCCACCAAATAAGTATTTGTCAGATTTGTCTTCCTTGAGCGAGGGAAATTTAGGAAGAGAAGAGGAAAGCGAGACATGTAGTATGTCTAAAAGAGGGAGATCAACTAGAGGTCAAAAGATTAGAAGAAAATTTTGTAAATGCATGGAATTTTTTCTTGCTGAAGGGGGTCATGTTCTTATGATGATGAGAGCATAGGCAACGTCGAGGTGGCCTTGAGGTACAAACATCTATGGGAACAATGGGTACCCAAGGAACTACCTCCAATAAACACTAATTTTTGTATCAACGAGAGGATATATCACATAGCACCATCGTCATTACATGGTTTGGGCCTATTTTGCATGGATAGCATAAAGGTTTGTTATGAAAAAGTTACTGAATTGATGGAGTATGTCAGACCTTGTTACAGTTACAAAGATTGGATGCAACTAGTTCGATATACATGAAGTATGCATAGGTATGCACTGTCAGCAAATTATATACAACTAAAAGATAAGGATCAAAATAAAGGAGTGACTATTTACATTGAGGGAAGGCCAAAAGGATCAGCGAATATTGCAGGGTTTATAAATAATACACGACCTAGGTCAACAAATAGCAAGCCAATTGCATATTTGAGGCGCACGAGGGAAACCGTGCATTCGTATGTGCGATAAAATCAATAACTGCAGGGGAAGAGTTTCTAATCAATTATAATTTGAATCACTTAGTTACAAACATAGTTACTATGGGGGTGGTACATACTATGTACCATTTTACCCAACCTCCAATTAATGACTCCAATATACCATTTTATTCTTTCTTTTTTTGTCATAAGTCTATTGGTTTCATTTCGGTAATATTTTTTTATATTTAATTTTTGTCATAGTGGTACATTGATTGTACGGAGAAGGCTCTGGCCCAAAGAATAGATCATGATGTATCTTCAAGCGCTTCTATCTGATAGGTTTACCTCATTGTAATTGTAAAAATTAGATACGAGCAAAATGTTTTATTATTATGTTCTTTTCATAATTTTATTGGGTTAATTTCGATAATGTTTTTAATATTCTTGTTGTAGTCAACTAATCGGGGAGAGGCACCAGCAGTAGATGAGAGCATCCATAGTGAGGTGCAATCAATATTTTATGATGATGACATCACTTATTCAATAAACCCTCTTGACATGATAAGGAAGATCCAAAAAAAATGCAATGAAGAAATCATTAAGTTGATATTCATAGTGCCTCAAATAGATGAGATAAGAGAGGGTTAAAATATTGACTAAGAGATCACAAAAATTGTAAGTAAGCTATCATGAGGTCTTTAATTATAACATAACTTCATTCATGGTTTTATATTTTGTACTCTTTTATGTCATGAACTAAAATATGTGTTGTTTTTATAAGATTATTTGCCTCTTCATGATGGTCCTGGCCATGATTAGGGTACTGCAAGTGCTACCTGAGGAATAGGGGTTGGTACAAGTGTCCATCCTGATCTTTTTGTGCATACATCACATCATCTGACCCCATCATCCGTTCCTATATTGTCATTGTAACTAAGGGTTAATTTTTAAGTTTGAATTTGAGATTAGCAAAGACTAAAAAAACCCAAAGAAATTACAAAGTATAATGAAAGTAAAATAAAGAATGATTATACCAGCTAATCACCAAGACCTCCATGATTCAGCTTTGTAACACCTTCTAACTTGTGGATAGTTGATGTGTTGCCCTTAGATCGAACGTGTGAGCAACATTTTCTGAAGTCCTACACAAGCTTTGAAGGATTTGATCAAAGTCTAATGCCTATGACTATGTGATTAAAAATGACTATGCCTAAATATGCCAATACTTAACGAAATATCACAATAGATGCTACGATGTCTGTAAAATGCCTAAGTGTGTCAGTGTGTAATCTAAAAATGAGAGAAAAATAGCATTTTATAGAAAATGCCATTTTGAATGGACAGATGAGATCTACTTTCAACAGGGACCTAAAATCAAAGAACGAGATTTAATTTGATAATACCTAATCAAGGTTAGGGAAAAATTATTAAGTGAGCAGTCAAGATGCCATCTGAGAAAATAAAATCGGCGGTGGGGAATAAATGAAATAATTAATTAGAAAAATAAAGATTTTCAAAAATCAAGAAGATAAAGACTGCCTGATTTGTGAGATTTGAAAAATCAAGAAGATAAGGGTTGAATTGAAGATCAGATTTGAAAAGTCAATAATCTGCTCGATTACTTGATTTTTGGAGAAAAGTTACCATTTTGAATTAAATTAATTCAAAATATGGAAGATTAGATTTGAAAAATCAATAATCTGCTCGATTACTTGATTTTTGGAGAAAAGTTACCATTTTGAATTAAATTAATTCAATAATAAATAATCAATTTTTAGATTATTTACCAAAATGGACTGTTAGTTAAGAATGTGATATCATTTTAAATAATTTCATTTATTTAAAATGAGGTAAATATTCATTTTGACAATTAAATAATTAAATATAATTATTTAATTTAGAAGATATGACTAATAATTAAATAAATTAATAAATTCATTTAATTATGAGGATTAGTGACATATTAAATAAATAAATGAAATTGATTTATTTAATAATCAAGAAGAAATAAATGAATTAATATAATTAAACAAATTTAGAAATTTATTTAATTAGGGGAAGACTTAGACAATTAATGACGTATTTAATAAATAAATAAAATTTATTTATTTAATAATCATGAAGAATTAAAAGGACATGAATTAATTAAATAATTATGAATTATTTAATCAATATTCGAATGTGGACCAAGAACATAATTAAATGTCATAATTATGCTAGGACGAAAGTGGTAAAAATAGAGCTTGCAAGGCTAGGTCATTTTTATGTGTCTACATTTTGCCCATGTTTGTCATAA
The DNA here is from genome assembly GCA_007258455.2 of Sequoia sempervirens. NCBI lineage: Eukaryota > Viridiplantae > Streptophyta > Pinopsida > Cupressales > Cupressaceae > Sequoia > Sequoia sempervirens. The sequence goes on from VDFB02000007.1 coordinate 198,240,660, forward strand.
TGTAGCATGCTGCATTGTGACAAAAAAGTAAGTCAAAAATATGCCCCAGTGCAAAATACGATGAAGAAGAATGATGAGGAGGGTCATGGTATGCCCCCTTAAGAGGACAGATAGGTTGCAAGAACATGGGTGTGCTCTCGAACTTAATGAGAAGACTAGAATATGAAGAGACAAAGAAATGTTAGTGCTAAAGATATGGATGATGATATGCATACAATGCCTATATGAGATGGGCAAGAGAAGATGATAAGACAAAAGGAGATGCATGTTAGTTCCTAGACCAAATCCTTCAAAACTTTATCATAGGACTTTTAGAGTTATTGCTCCTAATTATCATTGGGTAGATTGTTGTGATGGCCAATAAACACCATGATATGACATAGATCAAAGTGTGCAAGGTCATACCATCACATAAGACAAGCAGTCACAGACAAGGAAGATCATGACTCATTCTAAGGGTGTAATTTCCCTAGTCTTTTTGTCATAACCAACCACAAGAAGAGAAGACAAGAAGGACAAGTCATGAAACGTCGTTGCTTCTCTAAATCTTGTTTCCAAGACATCCTTGAGAAACTAGCAACATGATTGTCAAAATAAAAAAAATAGAGCCATTATCATGATACGTCATTGTTTTTCTAAATCCCTTAGTCAGGACATCACTGAGAAACTAGTAACATGAGTGTCAAAAGACAAGACAAATGTCATGATACGTCATTGCTTCTCCAAATCCTGTTGTCGGGATCTTGTTGAAAAACTAGTAACATGATGAAAAATCAACAAAAAAGTGCCAAATGTTTGCCAAGTGTGTCTAAATGCTGAGTGTTTTGATGTCAAGATGTCAAGTTTGATGATGTTGAGATGCCAAGGTGTCAAGGTTTTGATGATGCCAAGATGACGAATGCTGAAGATTTCCAAATTTAGAAAGGACACATCCCGAATAATGTTGATGTCAAGAGGATTGATCCCTTAAATGTTAGAAGGGTCCCTCACAATACTAGATGAAAAATGACAATGCCTAGGAAGGACACATCCTATGACATAAGTGACAAAGATTGTTCTTCAGAAGGACACATCTGAAGAATATTGATGTCAAGAGGATCCCTCAAAATGTTGAATGACAGTGACAATGCCCAGGAAGGACACATCCTAAGGCATGAATGACAGAGGTCATCTTTCAGAAGGACACATCTGAAAGCGAACCAAGAGTTGAAAGTTTGACAAGTTATGATCTTTTGACTTGTTTTGACTGAGTTTGACTTGTGTTGACTGTATGTCGATTTGTCATGATAATATGGTTGTCATGTTTGAACGAGCGATTTCCATACTTTGTTTGAATGATTTGTTTTGACCTATAGACTTTTGACGTGTGTGCCAGTGTCATGCCATGAACCCTGATGGACTGACCTACTGTGGCCTCGGGGGCTCATCAATAGATGGCCTTGCCTACATCATGCACTCAGAGACCTCGTAGTTCGAAATGACTTTTTCTTGATGACCAAAGATGGAATCATGATTTTATTTTGAAAAACCTTAAATGACTAACCTAATTTCTCAGGGACTCAAACATGAGTCTTTCCTATGTAGCATATGTGCAGAGACAATGTAGTTCAGACAAATGTTAAAGACTAATTGACATCATAGAATTGACCAAGAATGACTCTGGTTTTGTGTTCTTTGAGCAGTTTGACATTTTTTTGTGGTTTTCTTCAAGACACTTTTCAATTTTTAGGTCTTTCTTGAGGATGTTTTATGATGTTTTTGGTCTTTCTTCCAAACTTTTTTGCCATGTTTTTATCTTTTTTTAGGACTTTTTTGCCATGTTTTTGTCTTTTTTAAGGACTTTTTTGATACTCTGGTTTACGATGTTTTTGGTCTTTCTTCCAGACTTTTTTGCCATGTTTTTGTCTTTTTTTAGGACTTTTTGCAATTTCCAAAATCATGCATGACATCCATTGCAATTAGATGATAATTTTTTTTCCCCCAGTCAGGTCCAAGACTTAGCCAATTTTAAGGGACATTAAAGGGATGTTGCTGGTGTACCAGATGGACAGTCGGCAGGACTTGATGTCAACCATTTATCAACCATGAAAGGAAGGGTATAATGTGGTGGTGATGGAAAATGTATTCCATCCTAGGCCATATCAGACCAAGTGATAGTAGATGGCAGAGCAATGATTGATTATGCATGGCGCCTGTTTTCCAAGTTTTCACCATGGTACTTATCCAAAGCACCTGTTTGTCAGGTTTTCACTGTTGGACAAATCATTCTTCTCTTTACTATTTTTGTCATTTTTCTCATTTTTTGGTGTTTCCAAGACACGTGTTTGCTAGGTTTTCATCAAGGCAACGATTTTTTATGATTTTTCAATTTTTTTTTGTATTTTACATTTTTCAGCTTGATCTCCTGATGCTATGCATAGAACTTTTGGAGATGTAAACTATTGATAGGCTCTATCAGTTGTTCTCCATCTGGAGTCATCAGCTGATAAGCTCTAGAACCAAAAGAATATATGATGACGTAAGGACCTAACCAATTTGGTTTCAAACTTTCTTGATTTTTCTCTATTAGCCTAATTCTTAGGATTTTGCATGAGGACTAAGTCGACCATGTCAAATTTCCTGACCATAACCTTCTTGTTGTAACTATGACAGAGATGGTTCTGATATGCTTGTAGATGGTTTAGGGAATTTTTCCTTATTTCCTCTACCATTTCTAGTTCGTGCAGGCATGACTATCTATACTCTTCATCATTCGTCAGACCTTTTAGGGAGACTCGTAAAGAAGGGATTTCAACCTCAATGGGAAAGATGGCCTCAGATCCAAAGACCAGGGCAAATGGAGTGGCTCCTGTAGGAGTACGAATGCTAGTGTGGTAAGCCCATAAAGCAGGGTTGAGTTGTATATGCCAATCACGACCAGCGTCATTGACAATATTTTTGAGGATTTTAACAAAGGATTTATTTGATGCCTCAGATTGACTGTTTCCTTGTGGGTAATATGGAGATGAAAAATGATGTTGGATATGGAATTGCTCACATAACTCATGAACGTCTTGGTTTTTAAACGGTCATCCATTGTTAGTGATGATGGATTATGGAAGGCCATACTGAAAAATGATGTAGTTGAGAATGAACTTGGATATTTGTTTGCTAGTTATGTATGTCAGCGAGATGACTTCAATCCACTTCATAAAATACTCAGTGGCGGTGATAATGAATTTATGGCCATTGGACGAGGTAGGATGAATCTTGCCCACAAGATCGAGTCCCCATTGTGTGAAGGGCCAAGGAGAAGTGATCGACCAAAGTTCCTGTGCTGGAGCATGGATCAAATCACTGTGAATCTGACATTGTCGACAAGTCCTAACATATTCTAGTGCATCCTTTTCAATGGTCGGCCAATAGTACCCAAGTCTCGTTACTTTCTTGGCTAGAGTAGGACCACTCGATTGAGACTTGCATATACTCTCATGTACTTCGCATAAGGTTGGACGTGCTTTGTTGGTGTTGAGACATCTAAGGAGGGTGTCATCAAAGCTATGGTGGTAAAGGGTGTCACTGATGATGGCACATCTTGTGGCTTTTCGAATGAAGGAATTCTTCTAGTCATTGGACAGGTTAGGTGGAATGGTTTGGGACTTAAGGTAGTCATAGATATCTTGGTACCAGGGAGAGTTAGGACCAACAAGTTCGCAGACCATCTCTAAAGCTGGGATGTCATAGGCAGGAACCAAAAATTGTTCTATTAGGAATCCAAGCTGAGGCATATTGCTTTGGATGTCGAGTAGAGATCCTATTGTAGCCATTGCATCTGCTGCTTTGTTTTGTGCTCTTGGAACTTGTTCAAAAGTCACCATGTGGAAGTACATTTGGAAACTGTCAACCATTCATTTGTAGGGCATCAACTTCTCATCTTTCGTGTCATAGTCATCATTAACCTAGTTGATGACTAACTGAGAATCCCCATAGACATATAATGTTATGATTTTCCACTTTATTGCCATTCTTAGTCCCGTAACCAGTGCCTCATATTCTGCTACATTGTTTGTGCATGGGAAAGCTATGCGAAAAGACTTAGGAATGGAGTCTCCTTGAGGGGTGATGAATAGGATTCCTACCCTTGAGCCATGATTTGTGTTTGATCCATCAAAGTAAATCTGCCATGGTGACTTAGGTTCTATATGGAATATCGACTCATTTGAAAAATCTGCCACTAACGGGTGATCACTTTGTAAAGGTGCATCTGCTAGCTGGTCTGCTATGAATTGTCCTTTTATTTCCTTTCTTTCCACATATTGAATGTCATATTTGCTCAAAATCATAACCCATTTTTCTAGATGTCCTATTAATGCTTCCTGACTTAACAAGTATTTAAGGGGGTCGATCTTTTCTACTAGCTGTGTTTGATGACTCAACATATAATATCTTAGTTTCTGTGTTGCAAAGACCACGGCTAGACAAGCCTGTTCAATTGATGTGTAGTTCAATTCATACCCAACCAATGTATGACTGATGTAATATATAGCTCTTTCTTTTTCTTCATGGTCGTTCTATGCTAGTAATGCCCCCAGTGTTGAATTAGTGGTAGAAATGTATAAGATCAATGGTTTTCTATGAATGGGAGGCATGAGGACTAGCGGTGACAGTAAGTAGCCTTTTATGTACTAAAAATCCTCTTGACATCTATCTTTCCACACAAAGGGGATACCCTTGCATAGGAGATATTGGAATGGTTGACATTTATCGGCCAATTGGGTTATGAAGCGCCGAATGGATTATACCTTGCCTTGTAGGGTTCTGAGTTCACTGATTCCTCTGAGCGGAGGCATGTCGATGATGGCCTTTACTTTTGTTGGGTCGACCTCAATACCTCTTCAAGAGACTATGTATCCCAAGATTTTACCTAATGTTACACCAAAGACACATTTCTTAGGATTTAACCAGACTTTGTATTCTTCCAGTCTTTTGAAAATTGTGTCCAACACCTTCAAATGATCTTTTCTTGTTACTAATTTAGCCAATAGGTCATCTACATAATCTTCCATTATTTTATGCATCATGTGATGAAAGATTGTGGTCATAGCCCTTTGATAAGTGGCGCCTGCATTTTTAAGACCGAAAGGCATGACATTCCCATAGTATGTACCCTATGGGAAAGTGAATGTTGTTTTATGCTAGTCTTCTAGGGCAATATGAATTTGATTATAGCCACATAAACCATCCATGAGAGACAACATCGTGTATCCTGCTATGAGGTCGACTATAATATCAATATTCAAAAAAGGAAAGTCATCTTTAGGGCATGCCTTATTCAAGTCTCTGAAATCTGTGTAGACTCAGATCATGCCATTTGGCTTTGTTAATGACACCAAGTTAGATATCCATTAAGTATAATCGATAGACCATATGAAGCTAGTGTCTAGAAGTTTCTTCAACTCAGCCTTGACCAATAGAATGACTTGAGGATGCATTTTATGTAACTTTTGTTTAACTGGTTTGGCATTGGGCAATAGTGGTAGATGATGTAGAACCAGTTCTGGATCTAGTTTGGGCATGTCAACATAGGACCATGTGAAGTTGACTTTCCGTTCAGCAAAGAATTTTTGGAATGTCGGTCTCTCTTCTTCAGTCAAGGATGCAACAAAGAGGACCATTTTAGGATCTTCTTCCATTGCTATGTTGTCCTCTATGGTGTCTTCAATAAGAATAGTTGATTTCTCTTGTGTCACGAGAAGAAAGTCCAGTCCTCCATATTTGGGCACCTTAGACAGGTTTTCACCTGCAGATACGTCCTTTGTTTTTACTTTTTGTTGTTAGAAGGTGCCTTTCAGTTTTCACCTAAAGACGTTTCATTTTTTATTTTATTTTTATTTTTAATTTTGTAACTGGAGGACGGAGCAGTCTCACTGAAATAGGCCGCACAATCTAGATCAATGGAAAATACTAACTTATGATCAACACTGGGTATGCCCTCATGTAATCCCATAAATTCTGCAATTGACTCATCATTCTGAAATGTGTCTAGGACTAGTGGGCCTTCTTGGTCCCAATCGACTAGTTGAGGATAAACTAGGGAAATGCCATCGTCAGTGTTGGAAAATTGAGGGGAGGATGTGGAAATCATGTAGAAAGATTCAGAGATATTGTAGATGAGATCATCATCATCCAACTCCACATCGGATTCTCTCCAATATTATCCTTCGCTTGTCTCATATTCATTGTCAAAATAAGGGGTGAAGGATTCAGAGTCATGATTTTCAATGTCATTTGGTAATTTAGATGGGTTGGACTGATGGGATTCAGATGGTGGGGTTTGTAGGTCATGGGAAGTGGTAATCAGACTTTGGCTATTAGGTTCCTGATCAATTTTAAATGTTTCCTGAAATCTTTGTTTAGAGGTCAGTTCCCCCATTTTGACAAACAAATCATCGAGGCAATAGTCACTTAAGGATTGTTTTGAGCCAAATTCCCACTCTTGGGAGTCAGTTTTGGTGAGGGTTTCCTTAGCAGTCTCGACACTTTCTAAAGCATGCACTTGCTCACTTGAAAGTCCAATGGTATGTCGATCGTCATTGTCGAGTGATCCAAACCCTAATCCAAGATATTTTTGTATGTTGAAAGGTTCTATGGGCTCTCTTCATCCAATTTTATTTTTTCCTAGGCCACTAGTGCCATCGTAGCCTTTAGCCTTCATTATGTCATATCCCTTGTCATATTTCTCAACTGGTAATGGGGGTAGTTTGGCCATATCTTTATAGATCCATCATGTGATGTCGACAAGGCCCTCCTTACTCATGTCTCCCCATTTGATGAACATTGTTTTTGGTGGAAATTTAAAAATTACTTTGGGTTCCATTCTGCAACATGGCCGACCATAGACCTTTGGAGACTTGGGTATTGTTGTTATGCTGTATGTTGTATGTAGTTTGAACTCTCCATTGCCGAGGTCCTGGATCTTGATAGTAGTTTCAGCCTTTGAGTTTGTGGAAGATGGTGGTGCGGTGGAAGATGTGGATGGAATAAATGTAGAAGATGATGTGAGTGTGGATGGGTCAATGTATTTGGAAGACGAGGGGCCAGGAGCCTCTCGATTAATAGGCACTTAGTTTTCAGAAATACCCCTTAGGTTGGTACAATATTGAAAAGGGTTGGGGTCTCCATATATGGTTATTTTTGTGCCATCGAATGGGAACTTTAAGCATTGATGATATGTGGATGGGACAACTCTTAAGGCATGAATCGAAGGATGGCCAAGCAAGATGTTGTATGGTAATTCCAAATCTAGGACCTGGTAGGTTGTGTCCACAATGACTGGTCCCACTCTGATAGGAAGAGAAATGACGCCACATGAAGAGTGTTCTCCATCATCATATTCTTTGATCACTATACTCTTTGTAGATTCCAAGCATGCATTAGAGAATCCTAGAGCCCTAACCAATTTGAGGGAACATATGTTCAATCCTACTTTGTCATCTACTAAAACCCATCTAACTTTGTGCTTATGGACAAAAGTTTCAATGTGCAATGCATCGTTGTGGTTGGTCTTAGGTGATGAGTAGTTGTGATCAGAAAAGGTGACGTAGTGGGGTGTAGTGAGGTATCCCACCATGGTCTCAAACTGATTGACATTAATATCCTTGGGGACAAACCACTCTTGCAGGGTTTTATCCAGTATAGCCTTATGCATGGGAGATATGCGAAGTAGCTCAAGTATAGAAATTTGCGCAGGATTTTTGCTGAGTTGTTCGATAAGGTTGAACTAACTCTTTGGTTGCCACTGCATTATGGTCGAGGTGGGTTTTGACTATTTAGCAGATGGGCCAGGTATGGTAATTTTGGGTTGCCTAGCAAGAGGTGGACCAGCTATGGTGACCTTGCCACTTCGAGTAGTAGCATTGCATTGGGGTGCTCTCTTGACCGTAATGGTATTGACGTATTCGTTGTCAATTTGGACATTATTTATAATAGGTCCACCAAAATAGTCATACTTGGCTCGAGTGAAGTTAGCTTGATTATTGTTTATCGGTGGACCTGACGTGGAGGCATTATGAGAACCATGGTCCTACAGTGGATTCTTATGAATAATATGATCTGAATTGGAGGCGAATTGTGATCCTCCTACTTCAATGATACAACATTCGATAAGGTCTTGTACCAAGTTTTTCAATTTTCGACAAGTAGAAGTTTTATGTCCTTTTTCCCAATGATAATCATAAAATGCATTATCATCCCACCATGCTGGTTTGAACTGCCCTGGGTCATATGGTTTTGGTTCCTGAAGTATGTTGACACCATTTTGGAGGCATTTCTTGAGGACTTCTTCAATGGGTTCACCCAAAGGAGTGTATGTGCGACCCCTAGGGAATTGTCTCATATGACAATATTGTCCTTGATGATTTTGGTTGCTTTGGTTGTTTGAAGAGATATTGGTAGGGGGTTTCAATGTCGTTGTTGGTTTGTTTTGTTGTTGAACCCCTTTTAGGGCCAGTATAGGCCCCATAGTGTTTGCAACCTTGGCGTCGACAACACCATCATTTGTAACATGTTTATTTTTGACCCAATATTTATTTTTGTTGGCGGGACGATTGGAATTTGTATTTTTAGGACCATATCTTAGTTCTCCCTTTGCAATAAGGGATTTCTCAATCTGGACCCCTTTTTTGACTAGGTCCATGAAGTTTGTGCAACAATGCACCTGCAATGCATATTTTAGGGGACTTAAAAGTATTTGAACAAAAATTTCCACCTTTTCCCTCTCGGGTATGTCAATGTGACACCGACTAGCAAGGCTTCTCTATTTCTAAAAGAATGGGATGAATGTCTCACCAGCATCCTCTTGCGTGAGATTGCACAAGCTAGTAATAGAGGTATCCATGTCAATGTTGTATGCGTAATTTTTTATGAATTTTTGCTTAAGCTCATCTCATGTTTGGATATCTTTTTGAGTGGAGAATCACTCAAGGGCAAGACCTACGAGACTTTTAGAAAAGAGTCTCATCAAGTATGTTTGTTCGTAGGTGATATCCATACAATTGGTTGCAAATTTGTGAACATGTTTGATGGGGTTTGTCTTGCCTCTGTATTTTGTAAAATTGGGTGACACATATCTCGAAGAAAATGGTGGCATGTATAAACTTATGTCAAAGGGGTATATGTTTAGATCATATGATTTTTCTGATTTGTTTCCTGATATTTGTATGTTCTAGATAGTTTTCTCTAGACCCATCAGTTTTACTTGTAAAGCATCTATAACAAGGTCATTTGTAATCCCATACATTGGACTGATTGGTACACCATTGGTCCCCATTTGTTGTGCATGGATATGGGTGTATTGTTGAGGGATGAAATGTTGTGATATGTGTGATGTGGTCGGAATTGTGTGTTGATGTTGAAAAATTGGATTGGGTGTATGTTGGTGAGTATGAACCTGAGATGAGTAGGTTGGGATGTGTCCCCCAGCCATTTGTGTCATTATTTGGGGAATATGGTGACTATGAACATTGTGATGCACTAATGATGCCACGGGTTGTGTTATTTCACCACCTTGTCCAAATTGTTGGGTTTGTACAAGGGGAATGCTTGTATTTTTTCCTTGGGAGATGATGACATGTGACTGTGTTGTCATGTTAACATTTTGTTGTTGTCCTTGGACAAAGATATGTCTTTTGCCTCCTCCCAAAGGATTTTTTGAAATACCAATGAGCAGATATGTCAAAGATGTGCTCATGGTAATAGATGTAGCTGTCAAGGGGGGATGTTATGACTTGATGATGCCCCCGTGGCATTTATTGTCGTTGTAAAAAGAGGGTTTGAATAACTTGCCACATTGCCGAGGAGCCAAAGGTGGTTCTGGCCGATTGTGAGAGTATTGTGGATAGAGTGGGCATTGTGGTGGATTGTGATCCTCCAATGGATGTAGCGTTTATTGTATTGGAGGTGTTTGGGATGTTGTAGGTAGCATGCACGGTTGTTGTGGCATCAAAGAAAGTATTTCTCGTAGTGTTTTGAGGCTGACCACTATGTGACATGTTATGCGTGTTGTTGTCATTAGGGTCAGAAGATGTTGGTCTCAATGTGTTGATGTCAAATCCATGTGATAACTTAGCTCCTTGAATTAAGAGTATGGCTAAGTATCTATCTCTATCATATAGGACCATTTGTTCCATGAATTGAGAGGCCTCTAGATCTTGTGCCACGACCTCTAGGTTTTCTTCAAGTATTTGTCAGTAGTCATCCTTGCGTAAGAAAGGTTCGAAGGGACTATTTGCTGAGGATTTGAAATTTTGATTGTTCGTGTTGCCAAATGGGTCATCAAATGTCCAATTTGGGTCGTGTGTGGGATTGTTGATAGTGGAAGTGGGGTTTTGTCCAAAATTTTCCATTTGTCATTTCTATTTTTGGAGTCTAGTTTCCACCATAAAATGAGATTGCTCAAATGAAGATGACAATTAAATGCAAAGATGACTAGGTGATGATGATGTCATTGTAAGATGACCAGGTTGCTAAAGCCAAAATGTCAAATGAGTACTAAGGACTTAATATGCCAAATGCCAAAAATCCAGGTTCAAAATGACGACTAGGATGAATAATATTTTGGATTTTTTTTGGGAATAAAATATGAAAGGTATGACCTAGAATGCAATTTGGGAAAAGGATACCTAAGCACTTCTAAGCTCAATTGTTCTTTTCAATGTAGGTTACTAAAGGACTTGTTGAAAATAACAAGATGACAAGGCCAAAATGACTAGTGAGTTTTCCTAACTAGTCTTTTGAGTTAGAAAATCTCACAAAAGGGACAATGACCAAAAAAGAGGATGATGGTTATGTCCACAATAACCTAGTTTCAAAAGCAATGATGTTGCAAGTTGTACTGAGATTTTCCTAATCCAAAGTATGCAAGTATTAAAACCTAGGGACAAGCTAATGCCTAGTGTATGCAAAAAAATGATTGATGAAACCTATGGTGAAGAATGCAAACTAATGGTTGAAAGTTTTGAGCAAATTTAAACCTAGTTTCTAAAAGAATTCCTGTGAAAATAGTGTTTGACAACAGATTGAAAAAGTGTAGACTCAGTTTTGACTATGTATGGGGATTTCACTTGTGACAAGAAAATGCGTCATTTGGGGCTTCGAATGCGTCACAGTTTTGCGAATGCATTTCAGTTTGAGCAAATGCAGCTCGAGGACTGACAAATGTGACTTAGTTTGGTAGATGCGGCTCTGTAAGGTTCAAATGCAGTGCTCAGGGGATCAAATGCAGTTGATTAGGTCGATTGTGTCTCAATAGTTTTCAAATGCGTAGCAAAAAAGCAAATGTGTTTCAACAATTTCAACATAGTTTGTTTTCTTGATGTATTGAGGGAAAATTTGATCTGTCTAATGTTGAGTGTTTTTTTCATAATTGTAAATGTGGTGAAAAATGTTTGAGCAATCTAGCAAGCACTTGACAAGCACAATGTTTTGGGTGTAAGAAAGCGCACATAAGACAAGTACAATCCTAAAAGGCCAATAGGCCAAGGGTTTTGTATACTTGGTATAGCCCACCGATATACCCCGGATTGGTTCTAAACACCTTTCCTTCTTGAGAGAAGATAGCTTAGAATTTTTGTGGCATTGGCTCCCCTCCACGAATCATTAACGTCATTCAAGCACACCAAATTTGAATTCTTGGGTAGTGACCTCCCAAGAACTGCTATCTCTACTCAAGGGGATTAGTAGTGAGTGTCTTCGGGAATGATACTGTACCCTACACTGTACCAAGCAACAGCCAAAAAATGGTTGGATACTAGAACAAAAGGTGTTTAATATGGGCATTCTGTTTGTAGGGCATGATCCATGCGGTGAGAGTCCCATTTTGGATCTATCTCATCAGAACCACACGTGTGATTCTTGGGATTTCCCCAAGAATCCACTTTTATATACCAGCTGGAAGTCCCTTAGGTTCAGGGTGCTACCAGTTTGAGTCGTCCTGGGGTGAGTACTTTTTCCCACCAGAACAGGCCCAAGTTCTAGAGTTAGTAATTGTTTCTCTTACACCCAGGATCACTTGAAAGCGCAAGGGGAGAGGATACTTTGATTATTAAGTCGTGAGGGTAATGACATAAAAAGAAAAGAAAGGGTCTGGTTTTCTGATCATCGAGTTTTCATAAGGTGAGAGCACACTCGCCTACCATTTTACAAACACAATCATGAAAATTAGAAAACATGTTCTTTTTAATTGCACTAAAAATAAATGTGTACTAATCTAAGAAAAATACAGGCACAATGTTTTAGTGTTTATTTTTTGACATTCAAACCTACAAGACCACAAGTTAGAAGTTTTAAACACCAGTCTTGGACCCATGAAGGTAATCGCCACACTCTGCAAATGAAAATTAGTACCACGAAAACCTAACTAGGAAAAATGTAGAAGAACCAAAATAAAAAATAATAAAGAAAACAACAAAAGACCGAATGCAAGAAACCAAAAACATTACCAGTCAAATGTGTCATGATAGAGTGAATGTGTTGCTCTATGTGTCAAATGTGGCTCAGGAATACAATTGCAGCTTTCCAGACTTCGATTGCGGTGTTTGAGTATTCGAGTGCGTCATGACGCATCAGATGCGTCATGATTTAAAAAAACAACTGCGTCGCTATGTACCTGTACTTGCAAAAATGACAGAGAACACACAAAATCGTATGGAGATAATAATAAAAAATAGAATCGGGTTCACTAATGTAACTAAGGGTTAATTTTAGGTTTGATTATCAAATGAATTAAAAGTATAAACCCAAAGAAATAATGAAGTGCAAGGGAACAATAAACGAAAACAAAAAAAAATGGAACAATCTCACCCAGTATCTTCATTCTCCATGGCTGATCTCCATTACACCTTCTAGGATGAATAATATTTGGTTCAGATCGAACGAGCGAGCAATATTTGATGAATTCCTACACAAGATTTAAAGGATTTGAATCTAAATGCCTTGGCCTATGACAATATGATTGAAATTCCTATGCTTAAAAATGCCAAGACTAAGTGGAATGAGATAATAAATGTTGCAATTTCTATGAAATATCTAAGTGTGCTAGTGTCTAATCAAAAAATGAGAGAAAAATAGCATTTTATAGAAAATGCCATTTTGGATGGACAGACGAGATCGACTTTCGACAGAGACCTAAAATCAGTGGACAAGATTTAATTTGACAATCCCTAATCAGGGTTAGAGAAAAATCATTAAGTGAGCGGTCAAGATTCCATCTGAGAAAATCAAATCGGTGGTGGGGAATAAATGAAATAATTAATTAGAAAAATAAAGATTTTTGAAAATCAAGAAGATAAAGACTGCTTGATTTGTGAGATTCAAAAAATCAAGAAGATAAGGGCTAAACTGAAGATCAGATTTGAAAAATCAATAATCTGCTTGATTACTTGATTTTTGGAGGAAAGTTACCATTTTGAATTAAATTAATTCAAAATATGGATTTTGTGAGATAATAAAATAATCAATTTTTAGATTATTTACCAAAATGGACTGTTAGTTAAGAATGTGATATCATTTTAAATAATTTCATTTATTTAAAATGAGGGAAATATTCATTTTGACAATTAAATATAATTATTTAATTTAGAAGATATGACTAGTAATTAAATAAATTAATAAATTCATTTAATTATGAGGATTAGTGACATTAAATAAATAAATGAAATTCAATTATTTAATAATCAAGAAGAAATAAATGAATTAATATAATTAAACAAATTTAGAAATTTATTTAATTAGGGGAAGACTTAGACAATTAATGATGTATTTAATAAATAAATAAAATTTATTTATTTAATAATCATGAAGAATAAAAAAGACATTAATTAATTAAATAATTATGAATTATTTAATCAATAGTCGAATGTGGACCAAGGACATAATTAAATTTCATAATTATGCTAGGACGAAAGTGGTAAAAATAGAGCTTGCAGGCCTAGGTCATTTTTATGTGTCTACAGTCGTCTGAAATGTTGGAAACACATACCATGCAGGCATCCATTAATGCACCCTCTGACAGTGAACACATGCCAGAACATGCATCAAGGCATGTACCTGGGGATGCAGAGGCCACTAGTACTGGTAATGTTTTAGTAGCATTTCCTGGATCTTCCTATATTACTAGTACAAGAACATTGGTGGTCACATTTGTGGTCACCGAGGATTTCATTCCCATAAAGATAGAGAAGGTCCTAGGTACTTTAAAATGTTTTAATTACTATTATATATAATCCAATTGAAATTTACTTATTGGTCACTCTTTTTAGACTATTGATCCCATGATCATTTTGCAAGAAATGATGTTTTTTTATAAACATCTAAGTGATATTACATTGGAGCTCTTTGGGCCCACCATATGTACACAGTGGAATGCCCAAAATCAAGATTTAAAAGATGAGCTCATTAACCATTTAGTTGTGTTGTTTGGTGATAAAACATTCAACCGAACCAAGGTCCTTAAGAAATCTGGTACCTATCTAAAGTATGCGAGGGACCAATATAGGTCACATTTAGAGAAAAACAAAAAGTACGAGCATCCCCCTATGATTCCGGACAGGGAGTGGAAGGACCTGGCGTTGGATGGAAAAGAGAAGGATGAAAAGAAAAAAAGGAAAGACACCATCGGGCCAAGGAAGGTATGTGATACTATCAACAATGTAATTATATAGTGATTACTCTTTCTTTTTACATAATCTAACATATTTCAAACTTTTCATAGGCTTCCCAACACATTGAAGGCAACAAAGGAAAGACGAGAAAAGCACAGGCAACAAAAATCTTGGCTCTAGTGGTTATATGAAATTAGCCGCATGAATTGTGAGTATCAATAAATGAAATATAGTATCCAAATAATAAATTGAAAACAATTTTCGTTTTATCACACCATAGAAGAAAAATTCATGATCTTATGCAAAAATGTAGGGCTCTGAATTCAACAAAGTTCCCACAGAAGATGACCTGAAGATTTCCTTCCAACAAGGCTATGGAGCCATGGCTGAACGCCTAAGAGTCTTTTCTAGGAAAACACAACCTTCCACTACATCTGACACACAGGTAAATAAACTCAATAAAGTTTATTTAAAATTGAATACTTATGCAATCTATTCAATATTAATTTCCACCATAAAGTAATTACATGCCTATTTATTTTAAACATTCAAGCAATGATAATATTGCACATGACATTGGAATGCAGCTTGGTGAGGGTGGAGCACAACCTGCAGATGAAGGTCATAGTGTGCATCCTGGTACTTTAGAGCATGTAGAGCGTGATCAACATGTTGAGAATGATCAGGCTAGAGAATATTGGGAACATGATGTGCCCCCATCAGGTAAAGAGAACCACTCTAAAGTTCTTTTAAACATATTTAATTGCAATTGGTGTATTAATTAATGTAACCTTTCATGTTTCAACTTTAGAGCATGATCAACGTGTTGAGCATGATCAAGAACGTGATGTGGCCCCATCAGGTAAAGAGGACTACTCTCATATTCTTTTAAACATATTTAATTTCAATTGGTGTATTAATTAATGTAACCTTTCGTATTTCAACTGTAGATCAGGATTTAGAGGGTGTTCAACATGTTGAGCATGAGTCTATAACATAAGTTCAGGAACATGATGTGGACCCATCAAGTAAAGAGAACCACTTTAATGTTCTTTTAATTAATGAAATACTTGTAACAATAATGATAAAACATATTAGTTCAACATTTTTTTGTTATTGCAGCAGATCCCCCCTTGCAGTGGTGTCCACGTCATGAGCAGATGACTAGGCATACATTAAGATCACAAGCAGAGGGAAGAACAACTAAAGGGGGGACAAATGATTTAGAAAATGATACTCCACTTCAGATTTTTTTAGCTTTAAAAAAGAAAAAAAGAAAAAAAGTGATTTTAATCATATCATGACAACCATATTTTTGATAATATGTAAAAATTGAAAGAATTAATATTATATGTTAATAAATGAATGTGAATATGTTAATTAATGAATGTTATATGTTAATGAATGAATTTTATATGTTATTAATGGATGAATGAATGATTAATGTTATATTATTGGGTATGGGGAATTGAGAGTGATGTGAGGGGGGGAGAGGCCAAATGAGCTTCCATTGTCACGTGGTTGGCCCTATTAAGTAGAGAATATTAAACTATTTTTGAAACAAAGAGAAGCCCAGTAAGGTAATGCACTTTTCAATATAAGAAATGCATCATTTGAAGCATCAAACCAATATGCAAAGATGAAAGAAAGTGCTAACTTTTCAATATCGTGGCAGAAAAATGATTCTTTATACCCTGAATCCATGCTCTGCATCATAATTTGAAGTTGTTTCCATTCCAATGTTCCGAGTTTAGTTTGTTTGTATGGCTTTGTATGAATACCACATTTTTTTGTGTGTGGATTTGGTTTCAAAGCTCTGTTTCTTCTATTTTTAGTGGTAAAATTTAACTTTTGTCCATAACAGGTTAGTGGAAAAATTGACAGCTCTGAAGGGTTTAAAGGCTTGATTGAGATAGATACATAGATATTTGGATCTTTTTGTTGATGGGAGGCTTCGACTTAACCATGAAACTTTGTACCATCTATAGGTATGCAAAATTTTCTCTACTTACATTCATTCTTGATCACAAATGTTGTAAATGATATTAATGCTTCAAACTTAAGATTCATTTCATTGTTATAATGATCAAAATGTTATACTTTGCTATACATTCAAGCATTCTCTTGCCCTCTACCCTTTTCTCTCTCCCCCCTCCTTTTAAGAATTTTCTTTGTCATAAAAGATTCACATTTCTGTCTCATTTACACAAATTTATCTGAAGCGCTAGGAGTGAATAAAGATATGTAAAAGATGATGTATTATATCTAAACAACAACTTTCCATCTTATAGCTAATTAAATCATTAATATTTGAATAGTTTAGAGCTCGAATAATGCTTGTATATGCATGTGTAGCAATAAGGGAGCCTATGTGAAGATTGAAATTTAAAACATCACTTTGGTATTTTTCCTTAGGCAGTGAAATGATATTTTGAGTAATACAAACCTACACACACACACATTGATATTTTTTATTGCATTGAAGAATTTTTTTTCTCTTATACCTACCCTCGTCTAGACATGGATGTATATAATATTGGTTTCTGGGTTTATTCTGTAAGTAGTTAATTTCACAGAGGAAGACTAAAATCTTCTTAATGTCCTATGTCAAGTGTGAAAGCATATGAATCACTTGTTGAAGGCACCATTTTGTATTCATCCAAAAACTGGTTTGTTCTTTTTTTTTATGTTTCTTGCATGGTTTTTTTTAGGCTCTAGAGATGTAGCTCAGTTCTTTCCTTTGCACGTTTCATCTATTTTGATGATTATAGTAGATTGTCCTCATAATTTTTCATGTAGGTCTATTTGTAACCTTATTATCTACCAATCATTTTGCAAACCACTCACATATTAAGGACCATTTCACTAACTTGTAGTCATCCATTACTTCATATGTTGTAGGTTGTGTCTGTGTGCCAATAAATCCTGATGATTGCGAGAAATTTAATCCTACAAGTGTACCCAATCTTTCTCAAGTAAAAGTCTTACCTTATTTTATAGTACTTTAAATGGTTAATTGAAGGTGCTTCTTTAGATATGAGATAGTTGAACCCTGGATTAAAATATGGTATTAGATGGGCAGTATAATGATAAAACTAAGGTCCATAGAACACAAATTACGAACATAATTTACTAGACTATGAATAGTGTTACAATTATAATTATTTCTCCTTTACCTACCTCTGCATTAATGAAAAAAATAGATCCCTATAAATCAAACCATGAAAGTGTTGAAATATGCAGTATCTGCAAGACTCCAGAAACTATCAAACATATTCTTTTTGAATGCTTTTATGCTCAAGAAATTTGGTACTTATTCTGCCATAAGCTGAAGGTCTAGAATAACAATGGTAAAATTAATTGACATGATATTCTATTTTGTAATTTCAAGCTCAAGTTTGATTGTAAGCTATTTTGATATTTCTTATCTAATGAGATCATGTGGAATTTGTGGAAGTTGAGAAATGATGATAAATTTAAGGGTATCAAGAGGGTACTTACTGAGTCTTGTAAGAGACTCACTTTCTACTCTGTTGCTCTGCATGTTTCAACTCTTGTGGGGATCTCAATGGAGAATTTCTTGAAGTCAATAACTAAAGGTGCTGCTAACAATACCAGAGAGGATCTAAGAAGTGGACCCACCTGTAGGTTGAGTTTGGAAGAGATTGTGTTGTTCCAGTAGACATTTGATGAGCTCTAGAGAGCAATTGATGAAGCTAAAAGCCTAGAAAGATAGTGTGGCCCCTAGAAGTTGGACCCCCAAGGAGAAACAATGGAGAACCTTGATATTGAAGAAGTCAGCAATGAGGAGAATGTAATCAACACTATGTATTGTTTACGTTGATTTGAATAGTAGCAACTTGTGGTGATGTTAACAACAATTTGTATTGTCTACGTTGGTTTTGAAAACAATTGGTGCTTTTTGGTTTCTTTCTTTTTGTGTAAAGTATTGATACGGTATATTTCTTGTTATGGAAATGCTTTGATGTTGTATTGATCCTAATGTTGGATAGGCATTTTCATGATATGTAAAGGACCTTAAACTATTTTCAATACAAACAAAAAGAAAGATAGGAGATATTGGAAGTTCATTACATCTCTCATGTATGTGTTAGTATTTTAATTTTTTTTAAGTTCAAGAGCTTGATTAGGTCAAGAATATGTTCTACAAGTTCTGTTCTCTTGATGAGATTGGTGTGACATTGGATCTGTCTTGCTGATAGAAGTCATTGGCAAGACATGGACTATTAGAGTGAGTTTTCTATCCTGTGTCAATGATTGATCTCTCACCGATGGGTTGGCTTCGGTGGTCATCGCCAAGAGTCTTTGCGATGGTACATTTCAATGAATATTTTTTTTATAAAAAAATTGCATTGTTTCATAGCAATTTTGACGAAAACCACCAATGAAACATCGAAAAGGTCCGATGAAATTGCTATAGCTATGACGAAGGCTTCATTGTAACTCCTTGCCTGATTCATCAAAATTTCAACAAAGTCGACTGACAAATCACAGAAAAGGTCCGACGAAGGACTCGTTGTATCACCTTTCTCATTTCGTCACAATTTTGATGAACGACACCGATGAATCACAGAAAAGGTCCAATTAAGTTGCTTAGCTGTGATGAAGGCTTCGTCATAACTCCTTGCCCATTTCATCACAATTTCGACGAACTCTACCAAAAAATCACATATAAGGTCCGACGAAGTTGCTTAGCTATGACGAAGGCTTCGTCGTAACTCCTTGCCCATTTTGTCAAAATGACAACAAAATTTTCATCAATATTCTGACAAACATCCGAGTCATTTTATGATGTCAACAACCGACGAATCTGCGTCATTATTTTTATGTTTAATGCGTCATCAAAATTTTGACAAAAAATAGCAACAAAATTGTTTTCATCATTTCATCGCTGGGCATGTGCAGGATCATGGTAGGCCAAACAGGCCCTTAAGTGGCAATGAAAATTCAGAAAAATCAGAGTTAGGCAACTTGACGTAAAAATTTGAATAAGTTATCTATATTATTTCAAAAATATGTAAGAATAGAATCTGTGGGAAATTTAATGTAGTTTCTAAACTACTAGGTTAATTTTTAAAAAAACAAAATCTATTTGGTGAAAATTTGAAATTTCAATGCAGTATTACTTAAATTTCAGGAAAAAAATAAGAAGTAGGTGTCTGTCTGACCACCCTAACCATAATAAAATGATAATATTTTTTTTATGAGATATATGTAGAGGACTCCATGTCCTAATGTGACGAGATATTTTTGTAATTTTTTCCAAGTAAATAATTAATTATGAATTTTTATTACAACTTTTAAAAAATATAAAATCAGAGTGTCTCCGACTACCCTAACTTGGTTAAACCATAAAATTGGAAATTCTTTTAATCCCATAGTATAATGTAAACATAGACCGTGACACACATGATTTGATCTGCACATCAAGCTTGAAAGTTATAGATGTTTTTCAATCAACCTATCAACTGAGGGAATTAAGGCCCATATAATTTAAAAGAAAAATATTAAATTCAAAGTAAATGAATAATCATATTGGTGAAAGTCGTAGAGTCTCTTCTACAAACCCTTTTCATTTCATCAATTTTGGCTAAAAATAAAGTCGTCACCCACATGGACGAAGTCTAGAAAAACAAGGTAAGTTGTCAAACACGTTTTTTGCGTTGACTTCTTAGGATTGGCATGTCCAAGCCAAATACCAAAGCATGCCCGAGGCTAATCCCTAGGCAATAAATTATGTGTTAGAAATATCGGATATCCATTTCAAATCGGATATCCGTTTCAAATCGGATATCCGTTTTTTATTGCATTTTATAAATTATATATTATAAAGTGTATAATTTTTTTTAAAATCATATATAAACCAAATCGGATATCCGTTTCAAAACGGATATCTGATTTGGTTTATATATAATTTAAAAAAATTTATACACTTTATAATATATGATTTATAAAATGCAATAAATATTTTATAGTTTATTTTAATATATCTACTTGAGAATATAAAATATAGTTTATAATTTAATATATAATATATTATATTATTATGTATAATATTTAAATATTATTTCTATATTTTACTTAATGTATATATATATATATTACTAATATATAAAATATTATATAACT
>VDFB02000007.1:198261545-198384404 GCA_007258455.2 Sequoia sempervirens
CATCTTTGTTACTAATCTAAGCTCTTCAACAGCGTGAGCCTTCACTTTGTAGGAGGGAGGTAAGGATTCAAGTATCTTAGCCACAATTCCATCCTCATCCAAAGAGCCACCGACACATCTAATACCCATCACTATTTCATTTACTCTTTGCATAAAAGAAGTGATATTTTCATCTTCACCTATCTTCAAATTTTCATAGTTTCCTTTCAAACTATGTAGTTTAGCCATCTTCACCTGTGCATCTCCTTCATACAAAGTTTCTAGCTTCATCCAAATCTCATGAGTTGTCTACAATCCTATCACATTTTCCATCTCTGAATCTGTTAGAGCACTCACCAAAGCTTCAATAGCCCTCACATTATTTTCGGCTTCTTTGATCTCATCAACAGTGGAGGGACCATTTTGAGGAATAACATATGGATCTTTTGTAATCTTCTAGAAGGATTCACCAATAAACCTTAGGTGACATTGCATCCTAACTTTCCACAGTGAGTAGTTAGTTCCATCAAATCTAGGACTGTTCTTCTTGTATGTTGCCATCTCAGATCACCTCAAGCTTTTAGACTTCCTCAAAGGAACCAGCTCTAATACCAATTTTTGGTAAAACAAGGATAGACAACTAAGAGGGAGGGTGAATCAGTTGTCAAAGAATAATAAAATTTTCAAAATTTACTTAACCTAATCTCATATCTAATGAATAAGAAATTAACCATAAGAAATTAACACTTCAGAGAGACAGAGAACACCAATATTTTTGTGGAAACCTTGTTAGGGGAAAAACCATGGTGGAGATTATTCCACAATATTATACCATGTTAAAAATATAAGAATAAGGGGAATGCACATGCATTCAGGAACACTTCCTAGAGCTCACTGCTCAATTACAAAAGAGGATTCACTGTCCAAAGGTTTGGATTAAAACCATCCAAATTGTGAACTGAGAAAATAGCTTCTAAACAAGCCTGATTACAGTTCCAATTAAGCACATGAAACCTTCTTCACTCTTCACTCATACTTCTTCATAGTTCGCTCAATCTTCTTCACACTCTACTCTAGAATTGAATGATATTCACACATACACACATAGGAGCACACTGAGCATTCACACCACACACTACACTGAAGAGAAAATTGCTCTTATATATTCGCATCATGGATTACATCAACTTAGTCATCTAGAAAAAAAATAAAACATAATTACAATGTCAGACCAAATTTACAATTAAATTTGCAATGTGAATCCACCAAGGTCGGCCACAATATAGTGGAGACCCAAATTAACAACTCCAACACAAAAAGACTTCAATTAATTCCTCCTCAAAGATCCACAACACGCTACCACCATCATGTCAACCAAGAACATGAAAAACCAAACATACGATGAAAAATATTTGACCACGAACACACGGATCAATGTGGACATACAAAAAAGATAGAGCACAATCTAGGAACATCCAAGAACACCAAGAAACAACAAAGAAACATCCATATCAACTAGAATTACCAGAATCACACAAAATTTACTCAAGAACACTAATAGAGACCATAGAAACACTGGCAGAACATAGCTGATCAAGGCACAATCAAATCTTCATGCAGACCTTTGAAACTTCTGGTAGATGATTTAGATATACTAAAAAAAAAACCCTATAATCCACAATATTTGATCTTCAACGTATAGAACAAGACACCTTCATGAAATACATAGCTCCACTGGGAACTTGGAAAACTTTCTTTTACAAATTTTTCAATATCCTTGACATATACAACCTTTAATACACCAAATTCTTATAGTGTTGACATCAATGACAACCACATATCAACAACCATATCCACAACATCCAACATGGACAAAGCATTTGATTTGTGATGCAACTAGGGGAGGTCCTGCAACACAACTAAACACAAAAAATCAACCAACAACAATAATTCACAAGTCACAATTTGCAAAACTCTTCACTCTTCACTTTTCACTAAATCAACACTCTTCCTTGTACCATTGCCAACTCATTCAATCTGGTATTTCTTCTTGATAAGATTCTTTCAGACCAATACTTGAACCATTTCAAGTACCCTTCAGGGTACACAATCACATGCCAACAAACCACTATTGGTTACTTTGTAACAACTTTCTCAAATTAGGCTTTCTACGCTAACTAGGCATCAAATTATGACACTTTAGCAAAGAAACTTATCTTGAAACTTGAAAAAAACCTCCAAAAACATGTGGGAAGAAATATATATGTATTCAAACTAAATAATTCACAATTAGTTCTCATAAATTCATCCACCAAGATGCCAAAACCAAAAACCCTCTTTTTAAGCCAAATAAACTAGGGCTTATTCGAAAACACACTTCCCAACCTTATCAAAACATGCCACCACCTCAAATAGGTCTAAAATGGCCTAAAAAAACTCAATTCAACAAGAAACAATGATTCCCCAACACAATACTCACGTTAGCATGTCAAAACCTCTCAAATTCACATGGAAAACACCAAATTTCACTCTAGGGATTCATGCCCAACTCAACTCTTGGCCTCCCTTGTACTTACTCAACATTCCCACACATTTTTAGTGATGTTGCAGACCCATTCCTTGAGTTATAGTGGCCAAAGTGAGAGGAATGGGTCAATAGACCATTTTAAATTACTTTCAAACCTTAAAACTGTGTGTTCAGGCTAGTCTCAGAAATGATTGAGATGGTAGGGGTAGCATATGCCTCATAGAAATGGGGTGTCACAGTGATATAATCATTGTGATATCACCGTGACACCCCATTTCTATGAGGAATACACTGCTCCTACCTTCTCAACCCTACCACATTGTCAAGCTAGTGATTGAGCAACCTTTCCAACACTCCACTAGCTTGCCAATAGGGTAGGGTTGAGAAGGTAGGGGCAGCGTGATAACAACCTAGGTGGTGAAGACCCCAAACAACTCAAAATAATCAAACTGAAACAACAAACCAGCCCCTTAAACACTATACACTCAACTTATCCCAAACACACACCTAAAGGCTTGTAGCCCTCTGACACTTATTTTTGTGAATATCTTTTAGAGAAGGTCATACAAAGACCTAACAAACATCGTCTAAGACACACTTCAACTCCTAACACAAAATACCAAAATTTTTCAAGAGGCTTCTTTGCAACAATATTGAAAACCAATAGGCTGCCCTACCTTCTAGGCCACCAAATAGCCCTCTTTTACAAACTAGGTACCTCTAAAACACTTTGTTTTCACCAAATCTCAACTAAAAATCACTAATTGTGTTAAAAAACAACAAATTCAACCATTATTTCTTAGAGCCTTGACCTCTAAAATGATGTACCACCAAACCCTCAACTTTCATACAAATAGCCTAGGGTTTATTGAAAGTCTTGACAATCAGGCTTACCAGACCTCACCAATACCAACAACACTTCAAAAATTCCTTGCACAAACTCAAACAATCATTACATGGAAGGCTCCTTCAACCTTTCATCAAAACCCTTCTTTAACACCCCATTTACACAAGGAAAATAATATAATTCTACCTATCTTGTACTCATGGCATGCCATTGCACCACCTTTGTCTATGCTAGAAATAGTCTTGTAAAAGATGATTGTAAGTATTTTTTATGAAGCTTTGAATGATATATATTTCATTTAGTTGAATGGATAAATATTTTAGGAACTAATATTCATCTCATTACCATGCTACAAGTAAAATTATCTACCATGCCAAAGAAATGAAGAAGGAATAAACTAACAGAAAAGGAGTATAAAACCTTCAAAGCAAAGGAGAGAGAATGGTTGAGGGAATATCGTGAAAAGAAGAAATTGGGTACTATTAATGAAAATAAGCCAATTGAAGAGGAACCTCAACAATCAAAAAGAGAACACAATTTGGCAGCACAAAGGGCAATAATGTGAAAGCATCATGGTAAGACAGATTTGGATACCATAGTTGGAGACACACCCTCTACAGAAAGTGAATACAAAGGGATACCATTAAGCACAAGCAAATATGGAGGGACACCAGCTAGCTACCACAAGTGAATATGGAAGGACACCATCTATCACAAGTGAGTATGGTTGGACACCATCTAGCGCATCTCAAGTTGAGAGTACATCATCACTCATATTTGACAAAGAAGGTATGCCATCATCCCCACAAGAACCTCAAGGTATGTCTTCTACTCCACCCTCATTCGAAGGTATGCAATCTTGCCACCTCAAATAAATATTGATGAAATTCCTAATGTTGAGATGTTTTTACCTAGGAGAACACCACCTAGAATTTTGCGTAGAAAGCCAAAGTATTTGATTAATATTGATGAGGATATTTTGTAGCACATGGAAAGTAAGATTCTAGCATGCAGTTGTAGAAGGTATGCTGATAAGATTTGGAAATTCTACTTTGAAAGGCTAAATGAGACTTCAAGATGTCAACTATTTGTTGAAATGATGTGGGGTATAAAGTATAGAGACATCATGAAGACTCTTGGGTTGAGAATATCAAATGCATCGAGTGAAAACACTATTGTGAAGAATCTAATGGATGCATATGAGAGTGTGGGTAAGACCTCATCCTCAAAGGATAGTAATGTCACGTGACATGTCATTACATCAACTTTGGTAAGTATTCAAACAAAGAGAGCTCGTCTCATTACAAAGACAAGTGAACAAATCAAAATTAGTAGAAAAACTTTATAAAAAGCTATTCAAAGGAGGCAAAGAATTGAGGACACTGATTCAAATGAATTATGGGCATTCTGGAGGAGACTTCCACAAAAAGATAAAAAAATTGTTGAAGCATTGAGAACACTAATTGAAGAGTATTTGAAGAATAACACAAGGCCATCTCTGAATCAAAAGGGATGTGGTAAGAAGGAGAATCGATAGTCAAAACCATGAGCCACATCCAAAGAATTTTTTGGATATGACTCAAACCCAATTTTTTCATAAATTTAAAATGGATTATCCTCAAATTAGTATTTGTCAAAGATTTTTTGAAATTCATAAACCTTTTTATGTCAAGATAAATCACACATGCACTACTTGTTGTAGACTACATATTGAATTCTCTAACCATTATGATGTTTACCATTCTATATGTTGTCATTTGCATACTAACGATGTTTTGTAGGATTGTGGCATAGAAGCCCCACCAAAATCTTCAAGAGAGTTCTTATCAAAAAAATTATGTGAAATAGAGGATGGCCAAATATTCTATAGGACAACATGCTTGGATGGTTCATGTGAATGTTGCAGTGACTTACAACGTATGCTAGTATGTCAACATATGGAAAGCACATATGAGTTGGGACAAAAACTAGTAGAGTTCAAGAAGTATAAAATAGTGGCATACACTACAAAAGATGGGTCTCAAGAAAAAAGGTGTGATTTGGTTATTCAAAACATTCCAGTGTATTAATTTATGTCCACGTTTCATGACAATATAGTGTATGAGTATGCAAGGCATACCCATAGAGCCCGATGGATGGACATGCAATTCAAGCTATGTAAGGACACCTTTCTAGTTGGAAGCATAGTATCAGTGGTTGACTTTGTAGAGAACTACACTCTATAGCCACAGTGTGAGGTACAGTCATAGTATTACAACTCCACATAGGTTTCGATATTTGTGCAAATAGCATTCATTCATGCAACTGATAGTATAGAGGACCAAAGGAAGGTTTTGAGGGAGTATGACTTTTATATTAGTGATGATCGCATGCATTCTCCAAATTTTGTGCAAGGTTGCTTCTAGGTGTTCTACAGTGATTTGGCTCAGAGGGGCATAGCATACGGTCGACATATAATATGGTTGAATAACTATGCAACACAGTTCAATAACTCGTGCATGTTCTACTAGTTGAGTAGGATGCATGTCATTATAGGTGTACAACATATGTGGAACTTTTGTGAGGTCAAGCATGGAAAGGGGAGCATGATGGTGCAAGAGAATTTTTGAAAAGAGAATTAGCATGAGAAGAGTTAAAGTATAAAGATACTGCAAAGTTGACAGATGCAAGATCAATCATCGAGTGGTGTAATTCTTCAATGGGTCCAAGTAATGAAGGTATGTCTTCATTTCGTAGATATTTTTGGTTGATGGATGATACTAACATTGCACCATATGAGGATTGTTGTACACTAACAAGATCAAGTGAGGTACACTCTTAGATCAAATGCAGGTTCGTGGAGCATTGATACATGGAAGATGACATGCTTTTTTCTACATGTACAATGCAAACCTAAAATTATTGTAAGTCAGAGGAGTGGATTGACAAATGGTTGACAAGTTATCTAATCCCACTTCACACGTATCGCCCTCCAATGACATTGGAACTAACACAGATGGAATCATTAGTTGACTTTGACCACATATCAGATCTAGTTCAACCAAGTAATATATCTACTTGCTTAGTTTTTGAAATTCCATATTGTTATATTACTTTGTAGTGTATTCATAATTTTGACTAATTTCAAGAGATTTTTTGCACATATCAATGTAGGGCAAGTTTATGCAGTTATTGTAGATGAAGAGAACAAAGAGGGAACGTACTATTACTTGTGTCATTGTGTTGAGGCCAAAAATAAATTGGAGGCCCCAATTATAGATGGAGAAAACATCAAATACCCTATAGGCTCAGTTGTTGTTACTAGAACGTGGCTTAGAACGTACCCACATAAGAGTGTTAAACATTGGTTGTTTCAAGACTTTGACATGCATTGTAAGATTCTTCATTACTCAAACCTTGTCATGACATCCAATGTTCATTTTACCAAATATGGAGATAGACCTTTGAACAAGATCTTGTGGAAGGTCCATGAGTCTGACCACGAGGAAATACTTGACATAGTAAAGAGTAGAATAGACCTGGATGGTTTGTTGGATTAATTTGTAAGTATGCACATTGATTCTTATTAATTTATTCTTGTATGCGCATTAATTTGTTTGATCGAAATGCTATCATCTTCTTTTACTTTTCCTATTTGTAAGTAACCTACTAAAAATTGATTGGTGTCCCCTTGCAGAAAATGCAGATTTATGAGCCATCCAAGAGAATCGAAGCCAAGAAAGCAATGCAACATCCTTATTTTGATGATCTTGACAAATCTCAATCATGATTTTAAGCCATTACAAAAGTGTGTGCAAAGCTTGGTGAGGAAATTTCAAGTTATTCATTTGAAGTTAACCTTATCATGAGTAGCTATGATGTAAACATTATAAGAGCATCTCAAATTCCAACTTAGTCTATTGATGAGAGGTGTTGTGTGAAATAGGTATCTTGGAACTCCCAGTGAAGATGTATGACCAAGAGTTACTAAGTTGAGAGACTAGCATGCCTATCTGTAATTGCCTTCCATCTATTTTCATTTCATTTCTATTTTGGATGCTCTTTCTTTTTCTCTTTTACTTTGTGTATTTGTAAGTAAACTACTAAAAATTGATTGGTCTGCCATTGTAGAACATGCGAATTTATGAGCCATCAAAGAGAATCTTAGGTAAAAAAGCAATGCAACATCCTTATTTTGATGATCTTGACAAATCTCAATTCTAATTTGAAGCCATTATAAAAGAGTGTGTGAAGCTTAGCGAGGGAATCTCAAGTTACTCAATTCAAGTTAACCTCATAATGAGCACCTATGATGTAGAAATTTAAAGAGAATCTTGAATGTATGAGTGACATTGTAAAATATCTATGAGAACGAAGTACCTAAGACATTGTAATGAGATTTACTCATTGTAATTTTGAAGTTCATGTTTGGTACAGAAGCACCTTGTTCTCTAAATGCCTTTCAATAGGAAAATTTGTAAAATTTTATTTTTGAAATGTAAACAATGTGAAAAAGGTCATGTGAAGGTTATATGTAATGTATTTCAAGTTTCAAAGAGGTCATTAGGTGATTAAAGAAGTGATATTACACAAAAGATGTCATTTGGTGTAAAAATACAAAACTTACATTAGTTGCACAATTGCAAAATTAGTAAATAAAGGATGATGTTTTCTATATTTGCAGCACTTTTTCCTTTTCCTTTATCATAACGGGTTTGTAACCCTCAAAACAAGGTTTTCAAAGTCCATTAAGTGATAATATTGTCATTCCACTAATGTAGGGTTCAGTAGGTCGGTGAATGGATTGCAATTAGGTGTTTTTCAATTTGAATATGTAAGCAAGGGGTGTCAATCTTCACAAAACCTCAAACAAATGAGTTTCAAACAAAGTTTCAACCAACAACTCTCTATCTCTCCAATTTTAATGCTTCACTCTTCCTTTTCTAGTAGGTCAGTAGACCCTAGTTTTAGACCTTTTCTCACAAAATTTTCAAATGATTGATCTAGATAGCCAAAATTATTGAGTTACAACACATACTTCAAAATTAATAGTGATTGTCTTGGAACATGTGCATCAAAAATGACCTTCGTTGTCCTCATTAGGCTAAGTAGGCCTAATTTACAAAGGAACATACCTTTAAACATTCAACAACCCTCTGAACTTGTTGGGGCAGCAATTCTCATGTATCCAAACCCTCAAATCTACATTTTTTCTCAAGAGAAACTCACTCCACCATACCAAACCACAAAACCCTTATTTTATGCTAGTATGAGGAGGGTTTATTGAAAGGAATGGCTCCACACCTTACCAGAACATGCCACCACCTCAAACCTTCTTAAAATCACCTGTACAAGCTCAAAAGATAATCACCCAACCTCTACATGCAATATTTTATGGAACCCTAGAGTGAAACCTCATTTTTCATGCCCTTTTCCATCAAAATCTATAGGGGCAGCAACACAAACCCCATAAAACTTATTCCCTTTCACCAAATAAGCACCCTAACATCAAAATTGGTTTCTAAATATGTATTGGGTCTGTAGAAACACAAAGATATTGAAAAAGAGAACACAATCACCCTGTACGAAACCATACAATTCAAGGAAACATCAGATTTCTAGTAAAAATATAGAAAAATGCAAGGAAACAATGAATTTTATTGATCTTCTTTTATGTACATGGTAAATTTATGCTAGACATGGTATATTTAAGCTAGGCATGGTCCTCTTTCACACCCAAACATGTCGAATCACTTCGAGCTATGTTCAACCGGATTGATCCCTTAAGAGTCTAAAGTGCAAAATGGCTACAAACTTCAGCATGTTGTTACTTGGATACCATGATGCTTAGAAACCTCTTGTCTAATTCTATGGGATCATGTTGGTCCCCTCTACAAAAACCTCTCATTTTTCGCTATCTTGGAGTGGTTTTCCCATGGTGGCAGATTTTCACTTGTGGAAAAATTTGTCAAACGCAAGTAGTTGAAAGATGCAAAGTGGTGCAACTTTCGTTCTGCAACTTGTGTGACCAAATGGACTATTCCAATGCATCCGAATAGGTATGTTTATGCTAGGAATTCTCCTCTTTTACACCCAAACACGCGGAATCGCTCTGAGCTACATTCAACCAGATCGATCCCTTAAGAGTCCAAAGTGCAAAATGGCTACAAACTTCAACATGTTGTTACTTGAATATCGTGATTAATATAAAATTATCATCTGATCCTATGAGATCACATTGAGCCCCTCTACAAAAACCTCGCTCAATTTTTTCTATCTTGGAGTGGTTTTCCCGTGGTAGCGGATTTTCACTTGGGGAAAAAATTGTCAAATGCAAGTAGTTGAAAGTTGCAAAATGGTGCAACTTTCGTTCTACAACTCGTGTGACCAAAAAAACTATTCCAACACATCTGGATAATTATTTTTATGCTACGCATGGTCCTCTTTCACACCCAAACACACAAAATCACTCCGAGCTACATTCAACCAGATCGATCCCTTAAGAGTCCAAAGTGCAAAATGGTGTAAACTTTAGTATGTTGTTACTTGGATACTGTGATGCTTAGCAACTTCTCGTCTAATCCTATGGGATCATGTTAGGCCCCTTTACAAAAACCTCTCTCGGTTTTTACTATCTCAGAGTGGTTTTCCCGTTGTGACAGATTTTCACTAGGGGAAAAAGTTGTCAAACACAAGTAGTTGAAATTTGCAAAGTGGTGCAACTTTCATTCTACAACTTGTGTGACCAAACAAACTATCCAACATGTCTGAATAGATGTGTTTACGCTAGGCATGGTCCTCTTTCACACCCAAACATGCAGAATTTCTCTAAGCTATGTTCAACTGAATCGATCCCTTAAGAGTCCAAAGTGCAAAATGGCTACAAATTTCAGCGTGTTGTTACTCAGATACTATGATGCTTAAAAAATTATCATCTAATCCTATGGGATCATGCTGGGGACCTCTAAAAAAACCTCTCTCAATTTTTTCTATCTCGAAGTGGTTTTCCCGTGGTGGCAAATTTTCACTTGGGGAAAAAGTCATCAAATGCAAGTAGTTGAAAGTTGCAAAATGGTGCAACTTTCGTTCTGCAACTCGTGTGACCAAACAGATTGTTCCGTGTCTGAATAGGTATGTTTACACTAGACATGGTCCTCTTTTTCACTCAAACACGTGGAATCACTCTGAGCTATGTTCAATCAGATCGATCCCTAATTAAGAGTCGAAAGTGCAAAATGGTGCAAACTTCAGCATGTTGTTACTTGGATACTATGATTCTTAGAAACTTCTCATCTAATCCTATGGGATTATGTTGGGCCCCTCTACAAAAACCTCTCTCGGTTTTCACTATCTCAGAGTGGTTTCCCATGCTAGTGGATTTTCACTTGGAGAAAAAGTTGTCAAATGCAAGTAGTTGAAAGTTACAAAATGGTGCAACTTTCATTCTGCAACTTGTGTGACCAAACGGACTATTCCAACGCGTCTAAACAAATATTTTTACACTTGGCATGGTCCTCATTTGCACCCAAACAAGCAAAATCACTTTGAGCTACATTCAACCGGATCGATCCCTTAAGAGTCCAAATTGCAAAATGGCTGCAAACTTTAGCATGTTGTTACTTGGATACCGTGATGCTTAGAAACTTCTCGTTTAATCCTATATGATCATGATGGGCCCCTTTACAAAAAATTCTCTCAGTTTTTTCTATCTCAGAGTGGCTTTCCCATGGTAGCGGATTTTCACTTGATGGAAAAAGTGTCAAATGAAGTAGTGCAAAGTTGCAAAGTGGTGAAACTTTCATTCTGCAACTTGTGTTACCAAAAATATTATTCCAACGTGTCTGAATAGGTATGTTTACACTAGTTATGGTTGTCTTTCGCACCCAAACATGCGGAATCACTCTGAGCTACATTCAACCGGATCGATCCCTTAAGAGTCCAAAGTGCAAAATGGATACAAAATTTAGCATGTTGTTACTCAGATACTGTGATGCTTAGAAACTTCTCATCCAATCCTATGGGATTGTGTTGGGCCCCTCTATAAAAACCTCTTTTTGTTTTTTCTATCTCAGAGTGGTTTTACTGTGGTGGCAGATTTTCACTTGAGGAAAAAATTGTCAACTGCAAGTAGTTGAAAGTTGCGAAATGGTGCAACTTTCGTTTTGCAACTCATGTGACCAAACGGACTGTTCGAACGCATCTAGATGGGTATGTTTACACTATGCATTGTCCTCTTTCATGCCCAAACATGTGGATCACTCTAAGCTACGTTCAACCTGCTTGATCCCTTAAGGGTCCAAAGTGCAAAAGGGAAACAAATTTTGACGGGCTATTACTTGGAAACCATGATGCTTACAAACTCTGTGTTTGAGCCTACAGGATCACATTGGGCCCCTCTACAATAACCTCTCTCATTTTTTGTTATCTCGGAGTCATTTTTCTTGTGGTGTCCAGTTTTCACTTGATGGAAAAAGTGCAAATGGAAGTAGTGTAAAGTTGCAAAGTGGTGCAACTTTTGTTTTGCAATTCGTGTGACCAAACAAACTACTCCAACACATCCCGATAGGTAATTTTACACTAGGCATGGTCCTCTTTCACACCCAAACACGTAGAATTGCTCCAAGCTACGTTCCACCGGCTTGATCCCTTATGATGGCATGCAAAACATTCGAAAAGAGAAACATACACATGACAGTTGAGAAGTCTGAGTATTCCACACAAAAAGCATATGATCATTGGGATAGAGCACCTTGTTCCTCCATTTGATGAAGAAGGTCTAGTTCAATGGTTTTAGTCCTTATAATGTCAAATAAGGTCGTGATAGGCCATTTTGTAATCTTGCTTTTAGTTTTGAGTTAGTGTGGGGTCATTTGAGTCAATTATGTAAGTACAATAGGGAGTACGAATAAGAAAATAGCATTGGTAAAGGCATTGGAAGAGATTGCTAATGTTGCCCCTATTCAAAATTTAGAATTTAGGCCTTAAAAGCAAGGATAGACGAGGTGATAAGAAGAAATTACTTGAGAATAGGTTAGAATAGGTTGGAAATAGGGTGAGGTTGTGGATTTTGATGTGTTCAAATGGTCTACAAGGACAAGGGAGGTCAAAAGTATGTTAAGGCATTATGCCCTACTTGGGAAAAGAGGGGCTTTGAATGAAAAAGAGAGGTTTGAGGGAGTAAAAGTCGGTAAAGTCAAGGGGCAACATAATTTGGTGGTCAATTAAGTTTTTGCAACCAAAATGAAGAGTGTTGGAAGAGGTTTTGAGGTTGTATGACATCTAGATATGGGGTTTTCAATAAACCCTAGTGAAATTTGAGAAAAGTGAGGGTTTAGAGGATAGTGGGGTTAGAGGTCCAATCAAACCCTAAAAATTATGGATTTTGTGGATTTGCAAACTGGTAAACGCTGCCCAATGGTGTTTTGCAATTAGAGGAGTGAATGAGAGAGTGTTGCTTTGTTAAATAGACCTATTCGAGGGTCTAGGACAGCGTTGAGTCCATTTCTTATTTGTATTATAAATTATAACTTGCTTTCTTCTAAGTCCATTTCGTATACAAGAAATAATATTGCAAAAAATTGACATATAAATCTTTTGACATGTTTATATGGTGACGGATCAAGAACATAACAATTTATTTTACACTATCAAGATTATGTTATGAAAATGTTTAAAGACTAATCAAGATAAATGTTTGTATGATAATGTGTCAAGAAGTTAACTACTTCATCTACTTTGAATATTATGTTTTGCAAGTGTTGTTAAGATTGTGTATCCTTTGCTTAATTGAGTTGTCCCAATCAAAGGATTAAATATATTGAAATATTTTTATGAATCATTTCATGGAATACCAATTGAAAATGATTTTTTTCTTTTACATAAAGTTGTTTAGCATCAATCAATTAATATTCAAGATAAACCATGAAGGACAACAATGATCAATGTTACGGCTAACCAATTAATAAGTATACACGTGAATAATTCAAGCATGTACATGTGAATAAGAGAAGCACAATTACTCAAAAACATGTAAGCCTTGAAGTATACACACGAATACATAGTATACACAAATTAATACAAATTATATGCATGAATGCAAGGTATACACATGAAAACACATAAGTTGCACAGTATACATTGGAACACATGTAAGTCACAAAGTGTACACATAAGTTGTAAAGTATACACTTGAATACACATAACTCATATCTATTCAACCATGAATTTATAATGCAAATATGGACACCATCAATAAAAAAGATTTGTATTAACCAAATAGCCATGTACACATACATCAATATATGTCGATATAAGTATAAAATATAGGTACAAAATAGCCATATAGGCTTATGAGAATTCCATATAGGCATACAATGTCAAATATATTCAATACAAAATATGTACCAAACTGCCATGTAGGCATACAACAAAGGGCTCTGGAATCAAAAGTCATTGCTCTCCATGCTTTGGAAATAAATTCTTTCCCTTTGCTTGTCGATCAGATGGCGATAGGCCTATCAGTCATTTGTGTTGCACTCAAAGAGTGCTCTTGCTGCTCCTCCTAGTGTTTAGTTCTTGGTGAAGTTTTAACTATTGCAATAAGAAGTAAATACATTAATATATAGAAATTACACTATCAAAAATAATATATTTAACAAAATAATCACTTACTACCATCTCATGATCACTCTCCATGAGGGAAATATTCACACACCCATGGTGAGGCATGCTCAAGCCCTGTATAAACCATCCAAATAGAAATTAAACTACAAATCAATAATGATTTGCTTTTTCACTAACATCTATAACAATGAATGTAAATGAAAATTTAGTAATTTGCCTCATACCTCCCTTGTTAGAGCCATCAAGGATTCTATAGCAGATGTAACACTGATCTCCATTTCCCTCATCACATTTGACAATATTTCCACAGCTTGCAACATCTAAAAATAAAACAACAAATTATTCAATCACAAAAACTATAATAGAAATCCACATGATGACTTATAATGTATCAGATAATGAACAAAATTTTGAGTGCTTATTAGACTATATATTTCTAACTATCATGCTTACTATTTTCCCTATCCATATCTTGTTTGAAAGCATGTGTTTTTAGGCTTATACCCATAGCAACAAGCCAGTGAACCATTTGATAAAATGCTTTTGTAGACATGTACAATAACTGTGGTGGCATAGAGAAGTCAGTGAACTATTTGAAAAAATGCCTCCAAGAAATGGGGTCTCGTGGTGATGGAATGCCATTACAAACAAATGCACATCATAGCATTCCATCACCATAAGACTCCATTTCTTTCAGAGATTTTTACAAACAGTTCATTTCCTTCTCTATGGTATTATTGCTTATTATTACACTTTGATAGAAATTTTTCCAAGCATCCATAGTTTGTTGGAAAGCACCTATTTTAGGCTTTTGGCCATAGCACCAAGGAAGTGAGTAGTTTGATAAAATGCTTTGGTACACATGTATGGAAAATGTGGTATCATAGAAAAGGTGGTGAGTTGTTTGGAGAAATTCCTCGAAGAAATGTGGTCTCATGGTGATGGAATGGCATTCCATCACCATGAGACCGCATTTCTTCGAGGCATTTTTTCAAACTACTAACTGCCATGTCTATGCTATTGCTTACTATTATGCTTTGATAGATTTTTTCCAAGCATCCATAGTTTGCTGGAAAGCACCTTTTTTAAGATTTTAACCATAGCAGTGAGGAAATGAACTATTTGATAAAATGCTTTGGTAGACATGTATGGAAAATGTGGTAGCATAGAAAAGGCAATGAGCTGTTTGAAAAAGTGCATCAAATAAATTGGG
Source organism: Sequoia sempervirens (assembly GCA_007258455.2). NCBI lineage: Eukaryota > Viridiplantae > Streptophyta > Pinopsida > Cupressales > Cupressaceae > Sequoia > Sequoia sempervirens. Next base: position 198,276,714 of record VDFB02000007.1, read on the forward strand.
TCTCATGGTGATGGACATCACTAAGAGACTACATTTCTTTGAGGCATTTTTAAAAAAAACTCATTGCCTTTTCTATGATATTGCTTACTATTATTCTTTCATATATTCCTTCCAAGCATCCATAGCATAGACAAGGTAGTGAACTATTTGAAAATATGCTGAGCAGTAAAAAGTGGTCTGATGGAATGCCATGACAAGAAAATGCAATTAGAAGCTACTCCTAGACTTATTACTTATGCTATGCGAAGTAATTGCATCACTACTTATGTTGACTTTCTAAACAACTATATTAGCCTCGAAACATCCAATATTAGTCTATTCAACATCCAAAATCACATATTAAAATACCATTCGTAAAACAATGTTATTAACATGTAATAAATTTATAATTGTTTACTAGATACATACCCCATCGATAAGTATACTGCATAAATATGTAGGTGGAGGGCCAATGTATCTAGTCTCAACATTGTGACCCTACAATTTTATTAAAATAATAAAACTAAATTAGTTAATCTTGCATTTCAAAATTAAAATTCAATAATTAAATTCAATGAACATGCTAACTTTTACTTGAGTATCAATGCCATACATCTCATGCAAAATTTTGACTACCCTCTCCATCTCCATAGCTGTAGACGGATCATGTGTAGCAGCCTCCTGAGTGTCACTAGGTTCATATAAACAAGTTTCCCCACAAGATTGACACACATGGGTTCGAAGGCCATGACTCGAAGACTCCCCTGGATGGCGCTATAGAATAGGGCTAGTGTGCTAGATGACACTTTGGATCAAAGTGTTGATCACCTACAATGTCTCTACATCAGCACTCTCCTTCATGACATAAGGCATAACAACATGCTCATGAGGTGGCCTAGCAAGAACTCATCTCCCTCTTTGCATAGGATCCAGCTATGCACCAGGTCTATCCTAAGCTGACCCCCCACCTCTCCCCTAGAAGTCCCTCATATCAAAATAATTTGGAATTTTGTTCAATATGAACTCACTATATAGTTTCCTAAGGAAATATTGGGGTACTTCACAATTGTTGCACTGTGGGTAATCAAAAACTAAGTACCACCTATCATAAAAATAGTTCCTAATCTATTGGTGGTGGCACCAATGAATAGGAAACCTCTTCGCATTGAGGGTAAGATTTTTATTTGTGCATGAGTCAGTGAATAATGAACACAAATCACGTTTTGTAATTTTTAAATCCTTTACATCTTTATATGATAGTTTATCTGCATAATAGGCCCTAGCCGCCTACCTCCTATCTTGCCATCCAAGTATTTGATTGCTAATTGAATCTATATTTTTTAACATATCTTTCAATGAACTTGCTAGGATCATTCTTTCCATGGTTGAACCATTTGGATCACTCAACCTACAAATTAAATCCTCAATTTTCTTTTTGTTTTTCTTAATTTCACTCATTAAATATTGTTGAGTGCCAGGAGGGTGTTGAGTGAATGGTGGAGGAGGTTGTTGTTGAGGTTGATTTTGTTTTTGAGGATTTGGTTTCTCTTCTTGTCGAGGATTTTGATGGTTTGTAGGTTCATTTGAATCTCCTACAAATTCAAACAAATAAATATCAAATACAACCTAAGACTAACAAATTCAAAACAAAAAGCAAACAATCCTTACCTCTCACACCTCCTCCTCATTATGGTGCCATCCTTGTGATGAAATAGCAATTTTTGATGAATATTTTTGCTAAATACCTCCTAGAATGTGAACATGAAAAATGGGGGTTTTGGTCAAGCGCACAACAAAAAACATAGTTGAAATGCAAGAATGAATGTGTTTCATTTTTTTTTTCTTTTAATGTGTCATAATGTGAGCGCATTATAATGCGCTCATGTTATGGGCTCATTGTGGCCAAGCCTCAGGCTCAACACACCAAGCCATGATTTCAGCATGTTATAACATGCTCATGTGATGACTTTTCAAAACTTTTTTTAACAAGTGGCCACAAATTTTTTACCCATCTCCATGCACCTGTGTTGCAAGGGCATCCTTGGATCTTGGCAATCTTGCATCAACCAAAAATATTTTCCTTTCAATTTTGTTCTTGTTTTGTTCTTTCTTAGTTCATGTTGGTGGACTCATCATCTTTGCTCACTAGACCTTGGGGATCTTTGTGTATATCGTGGACATGTTCATTTTCCTTATTCCAAGATTTGAGCATGATTGGATCTTTTTCTAGAAAGTTATCGATTTTGGATTTCATGACAGTTTCTTGAACTGACACCGGAATAGTTTCATACCTAGCGGCTAAGTTGATCGTTCATGGATCATTCTTGTGACTTGCAGACATTAACAGTTTGATTTTAAATGTTCCTTGGAGTGTCCCCGACCTTTGTTATAGGTCCACACTTCATCCTATGCATTCACTGAGGAGTAATTCAAATTTGAGGTCGACCTGTTCATGCACCTGTTATATTTTCTTTCATTGGAAAATGTAATGATCTTTGGCCGATGTGGATGTTTCTGGACCTGCGGATATGATATAAAGCTTGTAATAGATCAATAGGAAAGCATTGAATAGTAAGCAGTTGATTAAGAAGAATGATATAGGTTGTATTGGTAGGATTTTTTCTCACATATAGGAGCATATTGGATGTTGTATTTTGAGCATGTATAATTAGGCCTGTGAGCCGAATCTATAAGCCCAAATGTTGCTGGCCAAATGTAACTATGATTTCTATTATTGATAATTTTTTAATCTACATTTTCCTCCATATTATGTGTTTCTTTCATTTTGTTACTCTTGTTGCACAGTCTATATTGTTCTCTCTAAGGACCCCCCTATTGTGGCTGTGTTAGATTGGTATCAGAGCAAGATTCGATCGGTGTGAGGTCAACAAAATTCACAGATTCCTGCAGAAGGTTTTTAGTGGGGTGGGGGATTGAGGATCCAACCTACAGTTGTAGAGGACTTGTGTAAACAATGGCAGGAAGAAGAAATCTTAGAGGAAATGGAGCACATGGAAATGTAGACCAAGCTATGATGGAGATGTTGAGAGGAATTGCTACCAAATTAGATGCAGTTGAAATGACCCAGAGAAGAGGTTGACCAGTTGATGATGTGAGTGATGAGGAGGTAGAAGTTTAAGATGAAAGAGGAAGAGAAGAGCAACCTAGCCTAGATCAAGGAGAAGAGAGGTTCATAAGAGCCCTAAACAGAGTGAATAAAAAACCCCATTTCAATCCACTAGATTATAATGGTAAGCTGGATTCATAATAATTATTGGACTGGATTATAGAGATGGAAAAGTATTTTGAATTTGAAGGTACCACTGAAGATAAGAAGGTGAAATTTTCTTTTACAAAGTTGAGAGGACATGCATCCCTTTGGTGGGAACATTTGCAGATAGATAGGCAAAGAAGAGGAAAGGAAAAGATAAAGTCTCGGGATCGGGTGGTGAGTAAGTTGAAAAAAAAAATTATGCTTGCAGATTATCAGATTAGTTTGTTCTAAAAGTTGCAAAATTTGAAATAGAAAGAATCAAGTGTGATAGAGTATTCTAAGGATTTTTATAAGTTGAATATCATATCTAGACATTTGAAGGATGAGGTCAAGCAGGTAGCTAGATATGTGAATGGTTTGAGGTCATCTATATAGGATGAAATCAATTTGATCAAGTTGCAGAGTGTGGAAGAAACATATGAGTGTGCCCTAAAAGTAGAAGAGAAGCTGAATAAGGGACATGAGAAGAGACAGAGAGGAAGGGGTGGAAGATTTTAAAGAGGAAGAACTTTTGTTGGAGGAGGAAGAGGATCTTCTCTAGATCATAATAAGGATAAGGAGGTTAGTAAGAATGATAATGCATATCATAGAGGCGATGGAAACTCTTACAGAAGAGGAGGCTATGGTGGTTATCAGAATGAAGGATATAGTAGAGATGATAGAGGATAAGAGAAAAGAATATTCAAGGGAACTTGTTATAAATATGGTGGAGAAGGACATGTTAGCTCTGAAAAATGCAGGTGAAATGCCTCAAGAGGTTGCCAATCTCTCGGTATGTTTCAGGGTAACAGACAAGGTCAAATGGTTTTAGACCTTCTACTCTTCAGGTGCTGCTGGACCTAGGCGGGTGTACCTATATGAGTGAAGCAGACTTGATTTGTGCTTATCTTCTTGAAGTGTTTTTCCCACAATGGAAGATGGGAGTGGACAAATGAAATTTGGTTTGGTATAAATTGTATAGCAATATTGAAAACTAAAACCTAATATGTTCAGTTAACAGATGTAAAAAAAAAAATGAATGAAACTAAATGATGGAAAAAAAAAATGCAGAGACTAGTGCCTTATTGGGTATGTGGAGTCAAATGAAATCTAAATGAGCAACCTCTTTCTGGAGAACATTCAAATTTTTTGGCATATGTTTTAGTTTATAACTGGTATAAACATGCAAGACTGTGACTACCAAGTTCTTCTCAATGATCCAGGTGAATTTCCCTGATTACTATGATCAATTAAAAGGATTTAATCTTTGCTTGAAAGAACCAATCAATCAACCACACAGATACAACAAATGTGCACTGATAAACTAAATATAAACTTTTTACATCAATTTAAATAACCAGAAAGCATCAATCTTGGAGACAACTTGAGTAATACTTCCAATGAATACAATAGACAACTGACACCAGAAATGAGCTGCAACATCAACTAATTTTCATAAATATCTCCATTTTGTAAACATGCAACAGTGGTCTTTGTTCTATAAAATTTGTGTTCTATAGTATCTTCTATCCTATTTCCTATTGTATCTACTGCCTCTCTTCTTCCACAATTGGGAATGAACATTTATACATTTGTATTTTGAAAGGACATATCCCTTCGTAATCAGATGTCGGCCACAAGTTGTATTCGGGATTTTTCCATCATTCGCCAAGACATCCCGCAGTCATATTGAAGTTCCATGTCACATCGGCATAAATCCTTTCATCTCATATGTTTCGCTGTGACCCATGGAATCGGGGAGATGTCCCATAGACTATATTATATCCTACCGATATACACCCATTGGTACATGTTGGTCGCCAAGACATAATCATTCTCTCACCGATGAAGCATACTTCGGCATGACAAACAGGTCAACAAGAATATATAACCTTGCTCTAAAAACTGTTGATAGAACTCCCCTGTGCTTTGTCAATGAGACCAGAGGCATTCACTAGGACTTTACACCGATACTGCTTAGTCTGGTCGATAAGTCTTTCGGTGCACAAGTTGGTGAGACAATGTGTTCAGAAAGACCTCATACCAAAGACAATTGGCTTGGCCAAAGTGACCCTTTTGTGTTGCTGAGGTAAAGACTAGTATCATGCCAAAAGGTGCCTCGTGCCGATAGGAAAATAATGTGAAATACTTAAGACTTGATTGATTTTTAGGACTTTATGACAAAATATGGGAAAAATGTGCTCATGGTAGGACTTATTTGGAAACTTATGAGTATGAACAACATGTAAAATCATTAGAATTTTTCAGTTCTAATAGTGGCTCCGTCTGGGGATGAATGGTTGTGAAAACATTGCAAGGATCCAGACTTCTGGATGAGCAAACCAAACTCAATATGATGGATCAGTGAGCAAGATGGAGATGGAAATGAATGGAAATGGAAATGAATGTGACCCTATACTACTGTGCATGGAAAATAATTTTAAAGAGGATTACCAAGAATTGTCCATGCACTGGAAACCCTTAATCCTTTGTATTGCTTAAGAGAAAAAATGCTTCAAGAATTTCCCATGTACAGGAAACTATTGCTCTTCACCGGTCATGTTTTGCAGAAAATATGAATCTTCTCCTTTCTTACCAACAATCACAAAAGGTCCCAGCCACAAGGCTTCAAATTTCCCATGCTTTCCCTTCTCTTGACACCTTGCGTTCCACATCAGCACCAGATCATTCTCCTCAAATTTTCTATCTTTTTCTTTTTTATCAAAAAAATACTTCATCTGTGCCTGCAACTTTATGTTTTGATTTTGAGCTACTCTTCTTATCTCATCAAGTTCAGCCAGTTGTTCTACTCTCTCCTCCATAGGTTCTAGAATATCTATATCCTCCTAAAGAATAAACTTGTAGACTGGTAACAAATTCTGTAAAGGCAACCTGGCTTGTGTTCCATACACCAACTCAAATGGGGATTTTCCAATTGCCTTCTTTATAGTGATTCTGTCAACCCAAACAACCAATCTCAATTTTGAATCCCAAGCCTTCTTATTCCAACCTAGCATTCTTCTTATGATTTTAAGAAGACTCTTATTGCTTGACTCTGCTTGACCATTAGCTTGTGGATGGTAAGGAGCTGCATAAGAAATGGTAATGCCATACATGCTACAATTTTTTTTGAATTCATCAGATCTGAAACACATCCCGTTATCAGTAATCAATCTTAGTGGTGTACCAAATCTAGTAATGATGTTATCCATTAAAAAATTTGTCACAAATTTACTTGTAGCCTGCTTAGTTGGGATTGCTTCTACCCATTTAGTAAAATAATCAGTAGCTACAAGTATCCACTTATGTCCTCCAATTGAATTCTCTTGTATCTCCCCAATGAAATCAATTCCCCACTGATGAAAAGGGGCATCAGCCTGCAAGGGTCAAAGTGGTAAAGCTCCCTGATACTTCATTTTCCCAGAGAATTTCTGGCAGGCTTCACACTTTCTTACATATGAAAAGGAGTCGTTAAAAAAATTTGGCCAATAATAACCTGCCCTGAGAATTTTATGTGCAATTTTCTTTGCAGAATAATGGCCTCCATAGACCCCTTCATGCATTTCACTTAAGACATGCTTAGCTTGTGACTCATCCAGGCATAACAACAATATCCTATCCTTGTTCTTCAGAATAAATCACCTTCCATGAATACATACTTAGATGCCTGGAGCTTCAAAGTTCTTTTCTGGCTCTCACTCAATCCTTCTGGGCACTTCATGTATTTAAGGTAATGCATGATGTTTGTATACCAAGGAGTATGCTCAATGCTTGCAATTGCATTCTTTTCTTCTTCTATATTGCAAACTTGATTTGCTTCAATATTCGCTTATGCCATTAACCTAGCCAAACCCTGGCCTCTCACCAATTTAGTGATCTGTATCTCCATATCAAACTCTTGGATTTTATTAATCCATCTACATCTTTTTCTAGTTACCTCAGACTATGTCAGAATATCTTTTATAGCTGCATGAGGGACATAGGCAATTACCTTAGCTCCAACAAGATATAGCCTGAAAGCCTTTGTAGCTTTTACTAATGCAAAAGCATGTTTTTCCATTATATCATACTTCAATTCTGACCCCTGCAATGACTTACTAAAAAAGGACACGGGTTGTTCATGACCTTCCTCATTCTTTTGTAGCATAACAGCAGCAATAGTGTGCATTGAATCAAATGAAAATATTTGAAAAGGTTTTGCAAAATATGGAGATTTAAGGATAGGAGCTTCCTTGATGGCCCTTTTGATGGATATAAAAGCTTCCAATGCCTCTGCAGTCCATTCTATCTTTTGTCCCTTCCTCAACATTTTGGATATAGGCTTCACAATTTCAACAAAATTAGATACAAATCTCCTAAAAAAATTAATTTGTCCAAAGAATGACTGGATGGCCTTAACAGTTTTAGGGATAGGAACTTTATCTATGGCCTCAACCCTCTCAGGATCAATTCTAATCCCCTCCTTCGAGACAATATGTCCCAAGAGCTTACCTTTTGTGACTGTAAAATGACATTTCTTAGGGTTCAAGCAAATACCATATTCTAAAGCCTTTATAAATATTTTTTCCAAATGTTCCACATGATCTTTAACCTTCTTTGAATAAGCAGTAAGGTCATCCTAATACACCACCATGATATCATTGATCAAATCTGCAAATGCTACATCCATAGCCCTTTGGAAGGTTGCTCCTGTGTTTGTGAGACCAAATGGCATTCTTATGTATACATATGTCCCCCAAGGAGTTGTGAAAATTGTCTTGTACTGTTCAGATTCTTTAACTTTAACCTGGTTGTAACCTGAAAACCGATCCATCATAGATAATAGCTTGCACCCTGTTACTTTATGCAATATAGCCTCCATATTGGGTAGAGGATAATTATCCTTAAGAGATGCCACATTCAAATTCCTGAAGTCCACACATAATCTGATATCTTCATTTTTCTTCCTCACAGGAACTAGGTTTGAGACCCACGTTGAGTGCCTAATTGGCTTGATGATGCCACCGTCTCTGAGCTTTGCCAATTCTTCCTGCATTTTTGGCTCCAATGTTGGATTAATGGGCCTTTGCTTCTGTCTAAATGGCTTTGCATCTGGCTTCAATGGTATTTCATGCTGAAACAAGTCTTCCCTATATGCTTTCAGATCTTCATAAGACCATGTAAACACATGTTTATATTTTCTCAGCAAAGCTATCAGCATTCTTCTAATTGTAGGGCTTATTTTCTTCCCTATGTACACCTTTCTTGGTGCTACCTCAGTCCCCAAGTTAATCTCTTCAATTTCCTCCTTCTTCACTGGTGTCTTCTTCATGAGGGACCAATCACTCCCATCATATACTCTCTCCAATGCCACTAGTCCTCTAGGAAGCTTATTAGTTTTAAGTTGTAAGATCTCCTTCCCAAATACTGTTTGTTTCCCATCTACTTCCTCAACAAAGGCATTGAAATCAATTTCTTGGGCTTCATATTGATCAATAGAGTGAAGAAAATTTAGAAGGTCAGTATCATCATTAAAAACTTGCCAACTGTATATATTATCAAGCATAGTAGGCCTTGTCTTGAACTCAATCTATGACACCCCAGCCAGTGTAATGTCATCCTTTTTATCCGCCACATTTGCTAAGAAGTCTGCCATTATATTATTTGACTGATCTACCCATTCAATAGAAAATGCATCAAATAGCTCTATTGTGTCCCATACAACATTTCTATATTGCTTCAATCTTTTATGTTTTGCTGCATACTTTGATTTAACCTGTGAAACAACTAACTCAAAATCCCCTAGAATAGCCAGTAACTTGATTTTATGTTTCACAGCTATATTCAAGCCTGTTAATAAGGCTTCATACTCTACCACATTGTTAGTACATTCGAAGGCTAGTAGAAAAGAATACTTAAATGTAATTCCTTCAAGTGAAACAAATACTATTCCTGCTCCATTACCTTCTTGGTTGCATGCTCCATCAAAGTACATTTTCCACACACCATTGCAGTCTTGTGCCACATGTTTTTCAATTGTATCAGCATTGACTAATTTTGGCTGGGCTAGTTCTATCTTGAAATTCCCAAGATCCACATCACATAAACAATTGATTTGATCTTGAGGTACACAATCAACAACTTGATTCATCCTTGCCTCCCTATACAACTTGACTTCCTGACCATTCACTGGAATAGTTGCATAAGACAAATCAAACTGGACATTTCCCCCAACTGCTGTTGTCCACTGTCTTGATAAAAGCATCCCAAACTGAGGGGTATCAATTACTATTATATCTATATTATAAGACACCTGTGGATAAGTAGCCAGTTTGACTTCAACATCTTTCATAATACCTACCACAGGAACAGGTATGTTATCCATTGCATAGCACTTTCCTCCATTAGTATCTACCCACATGCCAAGCTGCTTCATAACTCCAACTAGCATAATGTTTATGGTAGCGCTAGAGTCTATCATGCAATTCCTCAACAATTTGTTATTTATAAGTAAAGTAGTGAAAAAAGGATCAACTTGTGGGGGAGTTGTTAAGACATCACTCAAGTAGACTTCTGGGATATTTACTTTCTCTTGCCTACTAATTGTTTTAGTAGCCATCCTATTTTTAGAATTTGTTATCAGTTGAACAACACTGTCTCTATATTCCTTAATTTTCATCATCTCAAGTAATGGAACAGACACTTTTACCTAGGATAAAGCTTGAGTAAAGTCAAAAGAGGAGCCCTCTACCTTAATCATTTTCTTCTTCTCCAATGCTTCTCCTTTGTTCTCCTCCTTTTCTCTTCCATTTGGTTGATCAGTCTTTTGCATTCCTTTATGTAACTCTTTAACTTCCTCCTTTTGGAAAAGATTTTGTTCGTTCTTATCATGTTGTTTATTTTCTGCTTTCTTCACAATTCCTTGTGTCACCTTTTGATCCTTCATAAATATTCCTCTAGGGACACCTTCCTTCTCATTTACTGTCCTATTTCTCAACCAGTACTTACTCTTTGCTTCTTCAACTGCAATAATGGTTAATCTCTCTATCTCCTCTTTGGTGAGTTTCCTCATACTACATTGAGTAGGCATCTCAACAGACTGTGGTTTTGTATAATCTTCTTCAGAATCATAAAGAACCTATTGTTCGGCCATGTGGACATTGTATCTCTAATTTGAAACATCGTACTCATAGCCTTCATCCTTTGAAGATGAGTACCTTTCCTCAACACGGTGAAAAGTATTTGAAGTTAAATACATTGTGTGATCTTCTCCACTGTTTCCCATTAGCATTCCTTCTTCTTGCACTCTTTGGGCTACAACACAATAATCCGGGGAATGTGGCTTATCACAAACTTCACAAAAATGATTGTTACTTACCATATAGGTTCCCCTCTTCCTTAATGGATCGGGAGTTTCTTTGTTTCTAGGCCTATCTGTTACGAGCTTTCCATACTTCCAATTTGTATTATAGGGCATGTCATGCAGCCTAGGCCTTTCATTTCTGTGTGTTCTCCTATTTGTATTGATAATTATTGGTTTGTTGAGGAACCCTAAGATTGTCTCTCTTACTGATTATCCCAGCAGCCTTCCTATTGTTTTCAATTGTTAATGCTATCTTTTGTGCTTCAACCAAATCTCTTGGGAACCTATTTCTCAATTCATACCCTATTTTAGGATCAAATGCATTCAAATAAACACTTAATGCGACAAAGTCTGGAAATTTTGATCCAGGCGGTAACTTATTTTGCAATTTATTGAATCTTCGGTTAAAGTCATAAATTGAGTCATTCTGATTTTTCTAAATCTGCATTAATTCATGAAGAGCAGCATCTGGTGCACTTAGATTTCCATATTACTCAAGGAATCGATCCTAGAATTCTTGGACAGAATTGATATAAGCTATTGGCAGGTTGTTGAACCAGTCCCTAGCTTCCTCAGTAAGCGACATCATGAATAACCTCATGTGTAAATCCTCATATGGTACATCCAAATCTTGGATGGAAGCATTAAAACTTCTCAAATGATCTTCAACAAAAATTGCACTACTCCCTGTAAACTTTGGAACAAGACTTCTCCAATTGCCATCCATTGGGTAAGGGTATAATTGAAACCCTGCCAAGTCAAATTGTTTGATCATTGTTGTGTATTGATGAGGGGGAGGAATAGGTGGGTGCTGATATTGGTACATTGGATTATTGTATTGTGTATGATGATGTGGCACATACTGTTGACCATGAGGTGGCTGTATATTTTTATATTATGTGGGAATATGAGGTGGATGATTTGGCTGTCTGTATTGATTCCCTATTTGATGGTGAGGAACCTTTGATGGATCAGAAGGCCCTGCACTATGATTACCCTGCTTATGAGGTGGTACATACTTTGGGAAACTAGCTTTCTGAGTAGTATTTTGAGCTTTCTACAATTTGAAGTCTCTCATTGACTGTATCATCTGGGGTTTCTCCTGTTCTTCTATCTCCTTTCTCTAAGATTCAAACCATGCTTTTACTTCTTCATAAGTTAAGGATTCATAATCTTCTTGAGGAGTTTCATGATCAATAGGTCCATTCTGATTACCCTCCATTTTTAGATCATATTCTTGTTGATTTCTTATTTGCTCAACTTTGAGTTCAGCACTAAACTCAACCTATTTTTGAGGATCATAAAAAAGATTTCTTTTCTCTTCAGGGGTACAAAGTTCTACACTTGAATTATCTCTCCATGTATCATAATGATCATATGTCTCACAATGTGGTCTTAATGCTTTGTCTTTGTTCATTATGCACATGTCTTCACTTATCCTTTTACCCTTATCAACCTTATCATCCTTGTGTGTCCACTTACTGTTGCCAGCAGGACCTCTAGTATGACCTCCCCTGTATTGAGATCTTCTTCCATTCATGTTTGAACAAATGCAATGTTTCTGTCAGAGTCGCCACTCACTTTCTTAAAAGTGAGAAAGTGTTTGATAATTCTTATTCCCAATGGAGTCTATACAAGATTTCTGACTCTATGATTAAGGCCCTGATTCTGAGTTTACTCCCCAGTGGAGTTGCTAATTTGTTAGCTCTCAAAAATGCAGGCGAAATTCCTCACAAGGCTTCCAATCTCTTAGTATGTTTCAAGGTAGTAGACAAGGTCAAATGGTTTTAGACCTTCTACTCTTCAGGTGTTGCTAGACCTAGGCAGGTGTGCCTATATGAGTGAAGCAGACTTGATTTTTGCTTATCTTCTTGAAGTGTTTCGCCCACAATGGCAGATGGGAGTGGACAAATGAAATTTGGTTTGGTATAAATTGTATAGCAATATTGAAAACTAAAACATAATATGTTCAGTTAATAGATGTAAAAAAAAAATGAATGAAACTAAATGATGGAAAAAAAAATGCAGAGACTAGTGCCTTATTGGGTATGTGGAGTCAAATGAAATCTAAATGAGCAACCTCTTTCTGGAGAACATTTAAATTGTTTGGCATATGTTTTAGTTTATAACTGGTATAAACATGCAAGACTGTGACTACCAAGTTCTTCGCAATGATCCAGATGAATTTCCCTGATTACTGTGATCAATTAAAAGGATTTAATCATTGCTTCAAAGAACCAATCAATCAACCACACAGATACAACAAATGTGCACTGATAAACTGAATATAAACTTGTTACATAAATTTAAATAACCAGAAAGCATCAATCTTGGAGACAACTTGAGTAATACTTTCAATGAATACAATAGACAACTGAGACCAAAAATGAGCTGCAACATCAACTGATTTTCATAAATATCTCCATTTTGTAAACATGCAACAGTGGTCTCTGTTTTGTGAAATTTTTGTTCTACAGTATCTTCTATCCTATTTCCTATTGTATCTACTACCTCTCTTCTTCCACAATTGGGAATGAACATTTATACATTTGTATTTTGAAAGGACACATCGCTTCGTAATCAGATGTCGGCTACGAGTTGTATTCAGGCTTTTTCCATCATTCGCCAAACATTCACCGAGACATCCCGCAGTCATATCGAAGTTTCATGTCACATCGACAGAAATCCTTTAATCTCATATGTTTCGTTGTGACCCATGGAGTTGGAGAGATTTCCCATAGACTATATTATATCCTACCGATATACACCCATTGGTACACTCTGGTCGCCAAGACATAATCATTCTCTCACCGATGAAGCATACTTCAGTGTGACAAGCAAGTCAGCAAGACTATATAACCTTGCTTCAAAAACCGTTGATAGAACTCCCCTGCGCTTTGTCAGTGAGACCGGAGGCATTCACTAGGACTTTACACCGATACCGCTTAGTCTGGCTGATAAGTCTTTCGGTGCACAAGTCGGTGAGACACAATGTGTTCGGCAAGACCTCATACCGAAGACAATTGGCTTGGCCGAAGCGACCCTTTTGTGTTTCCAAGGTAAAGACTAGTATCACGCCAAAAGGTGCCTCATGCCGATAGGAAAATAATGTGAAATACTTAAGACTTGATTGATTTTAAGGACTTTATGACAAAATATGGGAAAAATGTGCTCATGGTAGGACTTATTTGGAAACTTATGAGTATGAACAACATGTAAAATCATCAGAATTTTTCAGTTCTAATAGGACATAGAGCATTTGAATGTAATCAAGGAGAGACAAGCAAAAAGATAGAGAACAATAGAAGAACAAAATTTGTTGAGGAAGTTCATGCTAGATCATCTAATAAACCAGAAGATGGAGAAGTGTTGGTGAATAGGAGAGTATTATGTCAAAGTGAAATGGAGCAGGAGCCATTGCAGAGGAAGAACTTGTTTCGAACTAGATGCAAGGTAGTTGGTAAATGTTGCAAAGTGATTGTGGATAGTGGGAGTTCTGAGAACCTAGTTTCTGAAGATATGGTGACTAAATTGAAGTTGGAAAGGTTGAAACACCTAAAGCCCTATCAGATAGCTTGGATTCAAGATGAGCATAAGATTCTGGTAAGTGAACAATGTTTGGTGAAATTGAAGATACAAAATTACCATGATGAATTTTTGTGTGATATCATGCCTATGGATATATGCCATATTTTTTTGGGAAGGCCTTGGTAGTATGATAGATAGGTTATTCATGATGGAAAGAAGAATATATACACCATCATTGCTAATGGGATGAAGCAGATTTTGTTGTCATTGGAAGAAGTTCCTATAGTTGAGGTTTGTATAAATGCTAGGGTTTTTCTGGTTGATGGAAGAAGATTCCTTGATGGATTGAAACATGAGAATGTGTGTTATTCCCTAGTTCCTAAGAAGGTTGAAGAATTGAAACATGTAGAAGAACACCCAAAAGAGATAAGGAGTTGCTAACAGAATATGAGAAGATCATTTCAGATAATGTACCTAATGGATTACCACCTGTAAGGAGTATTATTCATTGTATGGATCTAATTCTTGGAGCTAGTTTTCCTAATAAAGCAGTACACCAGATGACACCGACAGAGAATGAGGATTTGAATAGATGCACTTAAGAAGTATGGAGAATGTAGGATGTGTAGAGACTCTACAGCCATAAACAAGATCACAGTGAAATATAGATTTCCTTTACCCTGGATGGATGACATTATGGATTCTTTGAGTGGAGCTAGACACTTTACAAAGATAGATTTGAAGAGTGGATATCATCAAATCAAAATCAGAGAATGGGATGAGTGGAAAACAACATTCAAGAAAAATGAAGGATTGTATGAGTGGTTGCTGATGCCTTTTGGATTGACAAATGCACCAAGTACTTTCATGAGGTTGATGAATGAAGTATTGAAGAAATTCTTGGCTAAATTTATGATTGTGTACTTGGATGAAATCTTGGTTTTGGTAAAAGAAGAGAAGAAAAAAAAATTCACCTAAGACAAGTCTTGCAGAGGTTGAGAGAGGAGCAGTTGCTAATAAACATTAAAAAGTGTAGTTTCATGGAGGAATTGGTATATCTTGGATTTGTGATATTTATGGATGGATTGAAGATGGATCTTGAGAAGGTAAGAGAAATTGTTGAGTGGCCTACACTAGATAGCATTGGAGAGGTAAGATCATTTCATGGATTGGCTAGTTTCTACCGAAAGTTCATTAGGAATTTCAGTTCTATTTGCAGTCCTATGATAGAAAAAATGAGAGGAGATAAGAAGGATTTTAGATGGACATCTGGAGCAGATCAAAGTTTTGACTTGTTGAAGTAAAAGGTGACTGAGCATCCTGTGTTGGATTTACCAGATTTTAGTAAGGTATTTCAAGTAGACTGTGATGCAATTGGAAATGCAATTAGAGCAGTATTGAGTCAAGAAGCAAGACATGTAGCTTATTTCAGTGATAAGTTGAATGATGCTAGGAGAAGATATTTAGTGTATGATCAAGAATTTTATGCCATAGTTTAAGCCTTGAAGAAATGGAGACATTATTTGTTGCCTAAGGAGTTTGTGTTGTATATGGATCATCATGCATTGCAATATTTGAACAGTTAGGTTAAGTTAAATTAGAGACACATGAGATGGGTAGAATTCTTGTAGAGCTATACTTTTGTTTTCAAGCATAGGAGTGGAAAGTCAAATAGATTTGTTAATGCTTTGAGTATGAGTAAGAGAAGGAATTTACTGAGAGAGATGAGAGTGGAGGTAGTAGGCTTTGATGAGTTGAAGAAACTGTATGAGGAAGACTCAGATTTTGTAGAACCTTGGAGAGCTTGTAAAGAAGCAGTTTTGGAGGATAAAAGCCAGTGGTTGGATTATTTCATTCAGGAGGATATGTTGTTTAGAGTTAATCAGTTGTGTATACCTCGGAGTTCAATGAGGGATAACATAGTGAAGGAGAAGCATAGTGGGGGAATGTCAAGACATTTTGGAGTTGATAAGACAGTGGCATTGGTGAGTGAGAATTATTTTTGGCCGCAGATTCATAAAGATGTTAGGAAATTTGTGCAAAGTTGCAGAGTTTTTCAAGTTGCAAAAGGAAGTAGTCAGAACGTTGGATTGTATAAATATTTGACAGTTTCGGAGAGACCTTGGGAGGATATAAGCATGGATTTCATACTTGGTTTGCAAAAGACACAAAGAGGTAATGATTATGTATTTGTGGTGGTAGATATATTTTCTAAGAAGGCACATTTCATACCTTGTAAGAAGACAACATATGTAGTACATGTAGCAGACTTGTTTTTCAAAGAAGTGGTTAGGTTGCATGGATTACCTAGGAGTATTGTTTCAGATAGATATGTAAAGTTCAATGGTTACTTTTGGAGGACACTTTGGAAGAAGCTAAAGAAATATTTGAAGTTCAGTTATACTTTTCACCCACAGACAGATGGACAGACAGAGGTAGTAAATAGGAGTTTAGGGAATTTGTTGAGATGTTTGATTGGAGAGAAGAGTTGAAGTTAGGATTTATTCCTTGCACAAGCAGCGTTTTCTTACAATAATTCAATGAATAGGAGTACAAGGAAGACACCTTTTGAGATTATTACTGGAGTTCATCCTAGAGGTATATCAGAGTTGAAAGACATCAGTATGGAAGATAAAACAAGTGCAGAAGTAGAAGAATTTTTAAAACACATGAAGAAAGTGCATACTCGTTTGAAACAACAATTGGAAGACATGAAATAGAAGTATAAGGAGAAAATAGATGAAAAGAGGAGACCTAAGGAATTCAAAGTTGGAGATGAAGTGATGGTATATTTGAGGAAGGAGAGATTTCCAGTTGGCACATACAACAAGCTGAAGATAATGAAGTTTGAACCTTGTAAGATTTTGAAAATTTTTGATTCAGGAAATGCATATGACTTGGAGTTATCGGATAGCATGGGTATATCACCTATATTCAACATTGTAGATCTACATTAGTATTATGAAGTAGAATTCAATGAAGATAGTAAACCAGGATTGGAGAATCAATTTCCTAAATAGCAATCAGATGAGATTGAGGAGATTTTGGATATTAGAGATGGGAGAAAGACTCGTGGAAGACAGTACAAAGAGTATCTTGTGAAATGCAAAGGTAGACTAGTGGAGGATTCTTCTTGGATTTCTCAAGCTGAGGTAGACTTTCTTGGTTTTCCTTTGGCCCTGGCAAAGTGAGGGACTCACTTTTCATTAACCCTAGATGTCTGATGTAGGAGCATCCTTGGTTCTTGGAAATCTTACATCAACCAAAAATATTTTCCTTTTAGTTTTCTTCTTGTTTTCTTCTTTCTCAGTTCATGTTGGTGGATTCATCATCTTTGCTCACTAGACCCTACAGATCTTTTTGTACATCGTGGATATGTTCATTTTCCTTATTCCAAGATTTGAGTGTGATTTGATTTTTTTTCGGCAAGTTATTGATTCTGGATTTCATGATAGTTTCTTGAACCGACACCAAAATAGTTTCAAGCCTAGCGGCTAATATGATCATTCGTGGATCATTCCTGTGACTTTGGATCTTAACCGTGTGATTTTAAATGTTCCTTGTAGTTTCCCTGACCTTCATTATAGGTCCACACTTCATGCTATGCATTCAACAAGGAGTAATTCAAATTTGAGGCCAACCTATTCATGTGCCCTTTATATTCTCTTTCATTGGAAAATGTAATGATTTGGCCAACGTGGATGTTTTTGGACCTATGGATATGATATAAAGCTTGTAATGGATCAATAGTAAAGTAGTGAATAGTAAGCAGTTGATTACGAAGAATGATATAGGTTGTATTTGTAGGATTTTTGCTCACATATAGGATTATATTGGAATGTTATATTTTGAGCATGTATAATAAGGCCTGTGAGCTGAATCTATAAGCCCGGATGTTGTCGACCAAATGTAACTATGATTTATGTTAATGAGAATGTTTTAATCTGTATTTTCCTCCATATTATGTGTTGTTTTTGTTGTGTTACTCTTACTACACAGTCCCGATTGTTCTCTCTAAGGACCCTCCTACTATGGTTGTGTCAACCCGGTCAGATGACCCTTTCCTTTGATAAAGAAATTGGTAGAGTAACCGATAACGAAAACCAACAGAGCATAATGTTGTTTCCTACATAACTAGAACTTGTAATCCCACAATCTTTGTATAGCATGTAATACTCAATCACGGTGAACTAACAATGTAGTCTCGATAGTCACACAATCTAGAGTGGAGTCTTCGAAATTCACACTACATTGGCCAAAGTTTTCTCATTCAGTCCTTTAAATGAAGTCATCTATCACATACACTACTCAGGGTTGATTTGACTTAAGGCTATCTTAAGCTACACATAGGTATTTCCTTCAATGGATAGTCCATCATCCCAGATAACCTATCACCATAATTATCTACTTGGAATTAACCTACTTAACTAGTAAGTACACAAGCTAGGTATTTCCTCAATGGATAGTCCATCATTTGAAATATAACCTATATACTTGGATTAACCCTACTTAGATGTAAGTACTTAAACTCCCTCCCATACTAGATTAACTATCCTAGGAGTAAACACAATATTTCCTAGTTAAATCAATAACTTAGCTAAATGCACCATATGTTCTTTCCATGTTCAATCATACCTAGTATATAATACTTATGATGAACACCCCTCTCCTATTATGGAGAACTTAAAAACACATTATGAAAATAGCATAATAGCTTCAACTTTCTTTCCAAAATGCTATAAATTCTCTAATGCATATAATGAAAAAGAAATGTCAACCATGCATGCAAGACACATCTTTCAAAAGTAAAATAACAAAGAAGAAGAGATCCCCATGCCTATTATTGCTTATCCAAACAAATGGTAGCAATGCAGCATTTTCCAATAGCAACAAGCTTGGTAAAAAGATCCTCAAGAATGTCACTATAAACTCTACCTCTCTAGTTGATAACATACTCGGACTCTCAAAATATAGTCTTCTCTTGAAATATAATCTCCTCACAAACTATATGAACTTTTTTCCTTTCTCTCTCTCAATGCAAAGAAAAGTATGGCTAGAAAATATAGAATTATGAATTGCAAAAGATGTATTATCTTTTGGAATAATGTGTCCCTCACAAATAAAATGGTTCAGCTATTTATAGAGCAATCAAGCAACCTCAAAGCCTACAGTTTAGGCATGTTAATTGACAACAATATTCATGCAAACCAACACATGAGACATATTAGAAAGGTGGTGATTTCTTAAGCTAATACTCAACACAATCACCTACAAGTCAACTTGTTAAGTCACAAGAATCTGAAGACTTATTCAATCAGCATATGCATAATTCAAATTGTCACAATGAAAATACTTCTACAGTAACTTAGATTCAAAGGTGGCACCATTTTAATTATCATTTCATTTATATTTGGCATGGTAAAACTAACAAAAGAATCAGTCAACTTCCATTTTATGACAACAAGTTTCCATCAATCCATTTAGTGGATGAATCAACTTGAGCAGTTAAATACGTTAGACAAAGTCAAGGTTGGTCTTAATAATGGTGTTGACCAAGTCAAGCATATTATAGGTAGCAATATCAAATGTAATGTAATGACTTATATCGTGTGTCATCCAGGATGATAATCAATTTACACTAACAGTCATAAGCTATTGAATTGGCCACATTTGACACAGTCAGTAATGATTATATTCAACCTCCATTTCATAGTCTCTATCAACTATAAACAGCCTAAGAGTATAGTCATATCCATTATAAATTTTTCCTCTTGATTTTTCAAGACATTCAACTTCAAAAGCCATATAAATAGAATGATAATTCAGTTGGTTATCATTACTTGAGATAGTCAATCTCAAAACATAAAAGACATCCTACCTTTATGCAACAATCTACTTGCATTTGACTAAGTCTTCTATGACTTAATGCATTGGCCATTGATCTTATTAAGGTGCCACATAATTCGTCCCTATGTGGTTGAGGTAAGCTCATATATATTCACTTTTATAAAGCTACACTTCTCTTTAAGGTTGTGCCCTATAGATGCCTTCATATACCACACATTTTCATTTATATAGCAATCATTTACTCTTACATAATTATATTACATATTACACACACACACACATATATATATATTTATATAGATGCATACACAATTCTATATGAGCAAATACTTACACGTGTGTATATATGTATATATGTGTGTGTGTATGTATATATATATGTATGTATATGTATATGTATATGTATATGTATATGTATATGTATATGTATATGTATGTATACATATATGCACTCCTATATAATATATAGCACAACCATTCAATAATCAAGTAATCATTTTGATAACTCAAAAGTGTGTATATCCTTGTTTATCCTTACCCACTAGGCAATACACATGCACTCATTCATACACATAAACATATATACATTTATATACATATCTAATATGTACATGTATACATATATATATCAGGTTACTCCCTCTTAACATCATAGGGTTATAAATATACACATTTATATATTCACCTATACATATATATATATATATATATGCATGTCAATAAATAACATTAATGCTACCCCACATGTATATATGTATATGCATATATATGTACTAATATATATCCTAAGTCAAGCAAGTATGTACTCATTTGGTATACAAATGAATACTAAAGGGTAAACATTCACACACAATAGTAATATTATATATATATATATGTATGTGTATATATATATGTATGTATATACACACTTCTCTATTAAGCTTTTACGCTTATGTGTGTATTTGTACATATAATATATATATATATATATTATATAGCAACATGTTAGTTTAATTATTCATTCTAAATCCAAATGATGACCACGCGATTATACTCTCACAAAAATCATAAAAAAACATTTATATACATATATGCATATCTTATACATATTTCATCATGCTCGTATGGACATCCCATTATATCCATCATATGTGTATGCTAACATATGCATATATCCCAATACTCATTCACCCACACAATTCAGCATAGTAAAATAAGGAAGGTCTCAAAAGCTCAAACAAGTAAACATTGCCCAATAATGCACTTGATAGTAAACAAGACCTTTACTAATGCAGACATTTCAAACTAGGGATGACTTACCAACTTCCCACTTCTTTGTCTAGACTCAACCAATCTACTGTGGTGTGTGTATGCTTAGATAGTTTACATTACTGGTTATTTAACCAAGATCTTCTCCCGAGTGATACTCCCCCTCCGCCTAAAGGAATGGAACACATACCTGCATCCACTAACACATGCACATGGTAGTCAATTGTTCACAACATATGTAGTATATATATATATATATATATATAATCATCTCTAAAGTTAGAATAATAATTCAATAACCATCTATTCACATATATGCATTATTTCCCCATGGAATAACATCAACTAAGATAGCATCAAATGAGATAACATTTGCATTGATAACATGGTATGAGAAAATTTATTCATCTTCGAAATTCATATTACATTCACATTTTACCCTACATAGTAATAGTAAATAGTAATTACACAATTGGGGTGTAACATACTTCCCCCCTTGTGAATCATTGTCCTCAATGACCTGTATCACTTTAACATACAGATAAGTTCAAATAAATTTTTATTTACCATTCTCAAAATACGTAAGATTTATAAACATTCATCCTATGTAGCATCCCACTTTGCAACCTTGTCCTCCTTGGACCCTACATTAAGTGTCCTTGCTATCACATAGGGAAAACTTGTATGCCTCACACATACTTACTCTCCCAAAGAGCTTCATTATATTATCATATATACACATCCTAGATACAATAGTAGCTATACATGAAACCTAAAACATAGTTATCGGAAATCATTGGCCCATGAATTTATCCTCAATATAATCCAATAGAAAAGGAATAACAATGCATTGTGCACTACATTGTGGGTCCCATCCTTCCCCTTTTGTATTTACACTTTTAGACAACTCATAAACTGAGTCTATCTGTCACTTACACATCCATTTTCATTACCATAAAGTACTTTTTCTTGACTACTTGTCCATCCTAAGCATAATATTGCTCTTTGACACCTACCATATTCTAATACTGCTCCATACTTAAGCTTTGTATTGACAAAGTTTCATTGATCTCTTTGATCTATTACTTCTTTTTGACAATCTATCAAGTCTATGGTTATCCCTATTTCTAAGCCTATTTCAGCTTAATAGAGTTTCCAACCTTCCTTTCCATGTAATGGTCTAAACCTCAATGTTAGAAGTTTATAAATCATTCAAGATTTGGTTTATCATTTTTTCCTATTTGGGCTATAATAATATATTGTGCATTTGTTCTATTGAATGTCTCATAGTATGATCATGGTTTACACAACCCTCTCATTATTTTCTTGTTCATAACTGGGATAAACTTCTCAGGAATACTAAGAAACTACTTCCCACAATATATTATTTAGGACTAAAATCTTATAATTCAAGTTTCCAAATAGCGTTGGTTACTTTGTTGAGTCTACCCACTAGAACATTATGTCAATTTTATCGACATAGACAGATTGATTTGTCTTGTGTTCTACCACTTTCCCTCTAAAATTCTTAAGAGATTATACATTTCCTACCGATGATGACATCTAGTCTTCATTTTCTGACATACTAGACATTATCTTGCCACATTTTGTGTAGCCTCTTACTCCATCTTTTCCCAGGTTATAGTGGTTTCTCATTTGACAATTCACTTTTTTGTTCTAATTTCCTAACTCTGACATTAATTTCCTCATTTCATTCCTTGTTGTTAGATTTCTTTTTCCTTTTCCTGCCTCAATGGTATACTTTGAATATACTTTTCCCAAAGTTAGATTCATCATTGATTTCTATTCCGTAGATTCAATATTTTGTATCATTTTAATAAGAGATCTAATGAATCATTAGCAACTTAGAAGTTAAGAGGCACACTAATATTCCAATTTCCTTTCCAATATCCTTTTTGGTGGAGGAATATCCATGCTCACAAGCCTCTTTTGTTGATGTACCTTTCAACTTAGATCATTGTTTTCCTTACTTCTATTGATCTAACACATAGTTCCTTATTGTACTCCTTTCCCTTTTGGAACTTCTAAATGAATGTTGATTTTTGTAGACATGTTGGTGAGTTCATCTTATACTCCAACCAATCTATGTACTATTCAACCCTTTGGTCAAGCCAACCTAGTTTACCACTTTAGGTTTCTTTCTCATATTCACCTTTTCAAGTGACTTTTCCGACTTCTTGGTAATTTGTTCTCTCATAACATTTTAGAGATACCAAAGTTGTTTGGTCTCTTTTCCTCATTTTAATTAAAACTAAAAATTGATCTCATCAATTTTGGTTGGTGGAACCATTTCCATGTCATTGATTACTTCATTCTGACCATTCCAGTTTTTTCCCTTTTCCTAGGCACTAACTTTTTTTCTTGTGAGATCTTATCCTTACACCAGAATTATATTTATGTCAATAGTTCTCCAACCTTGTGGATACCTCCTTTGTTGACTCTCAACTTTAATCTAATTTATGCTGACATTGCATACACAATGATTTGTAGCTTTTCACTAAATCCAAGAATTCTTGACTCTTACAAATATAGATTAATATAAAAGGGTTATCTCATTTCTTCCCATCCCCTTAGAGTCATATAACTACATGGTAGGATAAAGGTATATACTGGTTATTCTTCCTAACCTTCCTGCATAACCTAATTGCATAATCTTCCACAATCCCTGGTAATATCATAAGTTGTTGGTTTAGGATTTTTTTTCTCTAGGGACGAATCTTAACTAGTCCCAAATTTATACAACTTTCCAAAAAAAATCATCTTGCTTAAATTACTTCCCTATGTTCTTTTCTCTTGTTGTTTGTGGCACAAGAACTTTTCAACCATTGTCTTCTGATAAGGTTTACACATTGTTGCATAATGAGCTCATAGGTAATTTCAGTGCTTGAACCTGGTAGCTCTAATACCACATGTAACATTCCAACCCTTTAATGTAGTAAAAATTTATAAATTTACACCTTGTAAGTAAATAAATTAGGTAACAAATCATTGCAATAATTTATTTCTTTCTTTATTGAGAATATACAAACAAGATGTCATATCAAATTACAATAGAGATTCCATTTCTTTACAATAACTTCATAAGTTACAATAATAGAAGAATACATGCATAGCTCCAATGAGCTTTAGAACAAATAGAAGATAGTCCAAGATCCTTCCTTTCAAATCTTGGTTCTTTTGTCGCTTGTTGTGGAGGAGAAGCGTCACTAAGGTGCTTTTACACCAACCATGAACTCATAATGTGGTCCCCCGCACATATATCATTCGATAGATGGCCCTTTCCTTCGATGAAGAGATTGTTAGAGTAACCAGTAACAACAACCAACTAAGCATAATGTTGTGTCCTACATAACTAGAACTTGTAATCCCACAATATTTTTCTAGCATGTAATACTGGATCACGGTGAACTAACAATGTAGTCTCGGTGGTCACACAGTCTAGAGTGGAGTCTCAGACATTCACACTACTTTGTCCAAAGTGTTCTCATTTAGTACTTCAAAGGAAGTCATCTATCACATACACTACTCAGGGCCAATTTGACTTAAGGCTATCTTAAGCTATACATAGTTATTTCCTTCAATGGATAGTCCATCATCCTAGATAACCTATCACCATAATTATCTACCTAGAATTAACCTACTTACCTAGTAAATACACAAGCTAGGTATTTCCTCAATGGATAGTCCATCATTCCAAAGATAACGTAGATACTTGGATTATCCCTACTTAGACGTAAGTACTTAAACTCCCTCCCATACTAGATTAACTATCTTAGGAGTAAACACAAGATTTCCTAGTTAAATCAATAACTTAGCTAAATGCACCATATGTGCTTTCTATGTTCAATCATACCTAGTATCTAATACTTATGATAAATTCCCATCTCCTACTATGGAGAACTTAAAAGCACATTATGAAAACAACATAATAGCTTCAACTTTCTTTCCAAAATTCTCTAAATTATCTAATGCATATACTAGAAAAGACATGTCAACCATGCATGCAAGACACATCTTTCAAAAGTAAAATAACAAATAAGAAGGGATCCCCATGCCTGTTATCACTTATCCAAACAAATGGCAACAATGTAGCCTTTTCCAACAGCAACAAGCTCGGTAAGTAGCTCCTCAAGAATGTCACTATAAACTCTACCTCTCCAATTGATATCTTACTCCTCTCAAAATATAGCCTTTTTCTAAAAAATAATCTCCTCACAAACTATATGAACTTACTTCCTTTCTCTCTCTCAATGCAAAGCAAAGTATGGATGGAAAATATAGAATTATGAATTGCAAAAGATGTATTATCTTTTAGAAGAATGTGTCCCTCACAAATAAAATGGTTCAACTATTTGTAGAGAAATCAAGCAATGCCAAATCCTATAGTTTAGGCATGTCAATGGACAACAAACTTCATGCAAAGAAACACATGAAATATATCAGAAAGGTGGTGATTTCTTAAGCTAATACTCAGCATAATCACCTATAGGTTGACTTGTTAAGTGACAAAAATCAGAAGACTTATTCAATCAACATATGCATAATTTGAATTTTCAAAATAAAAAGACTTCTACAACAACTTAGATTCAAAGGTGGTGCCATTTTTCATTATCATTTCCTTCATATTTGGCATGGTAAAACTACCAAAAGAATCAGTCAACTTCCATTTTATGACAAGTTTCCATTGATCCATTTAGTGGATGAATTGACTTGAGCAGTTAAATACATTAAACAAAGTCAAGGTTGGTCTTACTAATGGTGTCAACCAAGTCAAGAATATTATAGACACCAATATCAAATGCAATGTAACGACTTATTGTGTGTCATCCAAAATGATAATTAATTTACACTAACACTCATAAACTATTAAATTGGCCTCATTTGACATAGTCAATCATGACTATTTTTTACCTCCATTTAATAGTCTCTATCGACTATAAACAACCTAAGAGTATAGTCATATCCATTATAAATTTAGCCTCTTAATTGTTCAAGACATTTGACTTCAAAAGCCATATAAATAGCATGATAATTCGGCTAGTTATCATTGCTTGAGATAGTCAATCTCAAAACATAAAAGACATCCTACCTTTATGTAGTGTTCTACTTGCATTTGAATAATCTTCTATGACTTAATGTATTGGTCATTGATCTTATTAAGGTTCCACATAATTCTTCCCTACGTGGTTGAGGTATGCACATATATATTCGCTTTTATAAAGCTAAACTTCCCTTTAAGGTTGTGCCCTATAGATGTCTTCATATACCACACGTTTCCATTTATATAGCAATCATTTACTCATACATAATTATATTACATATTATACACATATATATTTATACAGATGCATACAAACTTCTATATAAGCAAATGCTTACGTGTGTGTATATATATATATGTCTGTATATGTATATATATCTATATATGTATGTATGTATATATATGTATACATATTTGCACTCCTATATAATATACACCACAACCATTCAATAATCAAGTAATCATTTTGATAACTCAAAAGTGTATATCCTTGATTATCATTACCCACAAGGCAATACACTTGCACTCATTCATACACATAAATATATATACATTTATATACATATCTAATATGTACACATATATATATATATATATCAGGTTACTCTCTCTTGACATCATAGGGTTATAAATATACACATTTATATATGCACCTATACATATATATATGCATGTCAATAAATACCATTAACACTACCCCACATGTATATATGTATATGTGTATATACGTACTAATATATATATATATCCTAAGTTAAACAAGTTTGTCCTCATTTAGTATACAAATGTATACTAACGGGTAAACATTCACACACAATAGTAATATATTATATATATAAATATATATGTATATAAACACTCCTCTATTAAGCTTTTATGCTTATGTGTGTATTTTTTCATATAATATATATATATATATATTATAGCAACATGTTAGTTGAATGATCCATTCTAAATCTGAATGATCATGGCCATGTGATTATACTCTCACAAACATCATAACAAACATTTATATACATATATGCATATCTTATACATATTTCATCATACTCATATGGAAATCCCATTAAATCCATCATACGTGTATGCTAACATATGCATATATCCCAATACTCATTCACCCACACAATTCGACATAGTAAAATAAGGAAGGTCTCAAAAGCTCAAACAGGTAAACATCACCCAATAATGCACTCGATATCAAACAAGACGTTTACTAATGCAAATATTTCAAACTAGGGATGACTTACAAACTTCCCACTTCTTTGTATAGACTCAACCAATCTACTGTGGTGTGTGTATGCTTAGATAGTTTACATTACCGGTTAGTCAACCAAGATCTTCTCCCAAGTGATACTTCCCCTCTGCCTGGAGGAATGGAACACATACCTGCATCCACTAACATATGCAATATATATATATATATAAGCATTTCCAAAGTTAAAATAATAATTCAATAACCATCTATTCACATATATATAGTATTTCCCACTAGAATAACATCAACTAAGATAACATCAAATGAGATAACATTTACATTGATATCATGGTTTTTGCACAATTTATTCATCTCCAAAATTCATATTACATTCACATTTTACCCTACATAGTAATAGTAAATAGTAATTGCACAATTGGGGTGTAACAATGTTGTCATTAGTAAAGCTACTAGTGTCAACCTCTAGTGTTACTATGATAAGATTATGTGATCTATGCTTTAGTTTCTATTAGTTCAATTGTGTTGAGGAAGTTCTTAAGATGATGAGAATGTGTCTCTAGTGCTTGGGTTCCAAGTGCTTTTGAGAAAATTTGATAAAAAGAGGAAATAGTGTGTTACAGTGATGTTTAGTTTTGCAAGGATGTGTTCTAGTCTCGCTCCGCATTTCTTCTAGGTGGAAGATCTTCCTATGAGATTTGGATATGTTGGTGAGAGGTGTTTATAGGTGTTTTATTCAATAATTAGTGTGCCAGATCATTGTGCATAAGAAGTTGTGTTCACTAGTATGTGACTTTGTTTTGCAGAGGTGTCTTGGAGAAATGTTTATGCTCTATGCTTCTCCACAATTATGTTTTAGGTCTTATGAATCTAAAGGAGTGTTGATTGTGTTGTTATTTTTCTTTAGCCAAGATGGTTTGAGGTTTGGTTCTTTGGAAGATGGTTTTCTGAGTTACAGTGTTTGGTAGAGTATTTTGGATGTACTAGGCGTGTACATTCTTCAGGAGAAAATTGTTGTGAAGGATTTTGTTGGATTTCAAGGTTTTTATGGAATATTATAGTGTTTTCAAGTGAAATTTGTTTTCCACGAGTTACGTTTAGTGTGTACTTAATTTTAATGGTTTTTACATGGGTATTGACCAACCTTGATGTTTACACTACTTGCGAAGATGCTTAACTATTTGTGGAAGCGTGGTGTGGCATGTGAGGATGGATTTAGGTCTTAGCTAAGAATTTTTGTGGTCTTCCATATTTCCTTTCCACCACAAGAATGTTTAGGTGCCGACGTAATTTGAATTTGCATGTTTGAGGTGCATAGCTGACCTTGGAGAAGGTTTAAAGGTTGAAAATGGTATAAGTATGAGTTGAGTTGTTGAGGGATGATAAGATAGATACAAGAGACGCAAATGATGTGAATAGTAGAGTTGTAGAGTGCAAAATTGAGAATTGCAGTGTGAGCCTTCATGTGTTAGATTATTGGATGCAATGAGCAGAAGGGGTCTATGATTCTTCAATTAGACTATGAAGGTGTTGATACTGTGGTGGATTCTCTGTTGCATTGAGAATATTTTTCCTGTGTAACATTTCTTCTCTATCTTCTTTTCTATTATGGTAGTGATCCTTTCTTTTTTTGGGCAGTGTGCCCTCTAGCAATAAGCCCTTATAATCGGTATTGATATTACTTATATTATGAGCTAATCCTCACCATGGTTTTTTCCTTCTTAGTTTTTCCACGTAAATCTGGTGTTCTCTTGTGTATGGTGTTAAGTTTTTTCAATTTCTATTATTTTATTTTCATGCTAATTCATCATAACAAATTAAGGGTTTATTGAATGAATGTGGATCTAAATATTAATGAGGGTTTTGAAATTTTAAGGTACAACTAATTCACCCCCCTCTCAGTTTTCTTGTGCATTCAAAAAAATCATGGTTCAATGATGATTAACCAGACTTCTTAAGGATTCATGTTTACTATTTCTTGCATTCAACTAAATCTTATAAGTTGAAAAAAAAGCAAACACAATTTCTATAAGAATACAAAGAAATCCCTTCATTTCTTACATGGTAGAATTCATGAAACTTTCCTAGATATTTCATTACCCTCTTTTAATCTAGTTAGCATATATCAAAATTAAAGAAATAATACTCCTCAAAAAACCTTGAAGTATTCTACCACAATAATGAGTTTTACACAAAAAGTGTGCTTGCATGTATTAATAGTGTTTGAACTCAACATTTGGAGTTTGAAAAGTTTAAATTTTAGAAATTTATATGCTACCTTTGCAATTCCTTGGAAACATACACATTCGACACCAAATCCTTCCTCGTGAATGCAATTCTCTCTAGCTATTCAAGATAGCTTTTGCAAGCTCTAAAAATGATAATTTATTCCCTTGTATCACACTCTATTCTCTTTCTTTTGCAAATATCTCAAAACTCTCTTTTTGCACACCATGAAGCATTGTATTTACATCCTTAAAAGCGATAACACTAATAATTCCACCCTCTACACTCTCTCTCGGTTCTTTTATGGTTTACACCAAATTGATTTCTCCACTACTTGGTGTATGCTCTTCCTAACTGCACTTTCTTTCACTAAGAAATCCACGACTTTCTTTCTTGCTACCATCCAAAAGGAAAATGGAACGAAGATAATATCCCTTTTTTCCATCCACTAATTGATTGTCCATCATATGCAAATAACCGCCCCAAAAAATAGAGCTAATCAATTAACTTTTCACTCTTTAGCCTGCAATCTAGTTAAGACAATATTATTGCTCCCCAAAAATGCATTACTTCCCAAGTTTATCGATTGACTCCCATAATGGATTCTACCCTCTAATTTAGCATTAGATAATGCCTGTTAATTATTCTCACAACCTAGCCCAAGCAAGAATTATTTAATGAAACCATTATAGAGGTAGTTAAAGTGATAGTTTATAAGGTGGTTGACCAAGCTATGCACACGTGGTGAAGCTACAATATAGTACTATCAAAATAAAATTCTAGCTTGCATTCAAATTTAATCTCACCGCCTTCATGGATTGTCAATACAACCAAAGATAAGTTGTGAATTAAATAAATTTTATTTGGTTTGTACCCCCTTTGTGACATTGGCTCCATAGCCTACTGATGTTTTGTTAGGCATGGAAAATAAATAAAAACCCCACATTAAAAGCTCACAAGATCTTCATAAGGATTCGATCTAAACATCAAAGTCCATGGGGTGATCCCACAATAGTGGTTTACACTTTTTGGGACATCTTGATTTTTTCTAAAATGACATATTTTTAGAAAATATAATGATTTAAGCCTTGAAAAGTTTCATTTAAAGGATTCTAATTGAAGAAGGTTTGATCAAACCACCTTATATCAAATTCCCTTGGATAGAACCCTGCTAGTTTTAAACTATACCTATAATGGAGTCTCCTTTACACCTATCAAAATGCTAATAAAAAATCACTTTTGATTTACCTTTTGGGGGATCAAATGATTTCATTTAAAATTTATTTTTTATAAGTATGTAGTCTTTATTATAAGATTCCCAAAAAGTATAATTTTAAATATATTTAATTTTATTATTATACTTTTTATTTTTTTGTGAATGTGGGTTTTTCACTGAAAACCAATCTCTTTGTTATGCACATGTGGAAAAATAGCATATTATCAAAAAAAAATTGAAAAATATCTACGCACTATATATTGATGTCCTTGATCCAACAAATATAAATAAATTGAAGTTTGATACATACAAAAAGTTGTGTTAGCAAGTAAACCTATGTCTAAATTGTAATTGGTCTAACTTCAAAACTTAATTAAGAAAAAACTATTCAATAAAACACTATGAAACCAATTGCATGCACTAGATATCATAATACAAATGTAAATTAGAAAAAAATAGAATTTTATCCTTCATCGAAAAAAGTTATGTGTTAGCAAGTACACATCACTCTTTAAAAAGGGTGTTTACTGTTAAAAACTAGTTTTTGAAGGAGATGGAAAAAGAAATGCAATTTGATTCCAAAATTTCAAATATATATATATATATAGAATCTAAAGACAAAATGTCACAAATCACTAGTTTGCATCATCTACAAATTCCTCATGGTTTAGCAGCTATAGGTGCCCAAAAGTGAATATTTAGTTAAAAAAAAATTAGTTCAATGTCCAATTTGGCCAAAAATTGTAAACTAGTATTGTTGAATCACCCCATGACTAATTTACTCAATAATAATTTCCAAATGAACCACATAATTTAACAAAGTATTAAAAAAATTCACTCATTATATGGTGGAAAAACTCAAGATGGCAGTTTAAACATACTATGTCACTATATTGTGTTAAGCAACATTTAACACATATTGACACCCACAAAATAATTTATTTGTTATCACACTTTTATAATAATTTTATTGCTCTTTAGTAATTAAAAGTAGTCTTCACATAATATACATTGTATTACTTTGTTTGGTCTAGTATAATGATATACATATGTTTATATAAATATATATACATACACTAACGTGTATTCAATGTAGATGTGTACATATACATCATAGAAGCTCATACATGCATTGATATATAAACAAGCGTATCTTTTCATATAATATGGAATATTCTTAATGTATAACTTAGTAGATTAGTAATTGAATCAATCATAAAGATAGAAAGGTTATCTAGTGATAAAGTTAGACTTACCTAAGATGCACTTAGGAAACCTTAGACTTATGTAGAAACAGTGGTATCCAAAACCTTATCCTTCAAGGTGACAAGTGACTCAGATGGCATAGTTAGGGAGTCTTACATTTATCCTTCTCCTAGATGATACTCCCCCTCTTTCTCTCTAGAGGTATTCAGATCACTCTTGCAATCCCACTCAAGAAAACAAATAGGTAGTTAGCTTGGAAACCATTACATCAAGATCATATCATTGCATCTTCATTAGTCATTTTCTTTAAGGAAATATAATCATATCATAGTATTTCATCATATTTATAACATGAGATAATCATCAACATTACATTTAAATGTAGTAACATATCATTGCACAAATTATCATTACACAAATCCATCATAACATGTAACTTTCAAGGTTTTATAGTTGCATGATTCATCATAATAATTACCATAAAGTGAAAAGTAATTTAGGAATATAGGGTGTAGTGTAACAATGCTTCCTTAATAACTCACATAGCTCATATGTTTTTCTCCTTTCTCCACCATTTCATAGGTAGTGTTAATGGCGGTGGCAAATACAAAGTTCTCCGTGTTGGAGAAATACAACTTGTAACCTATCATCATGGAGGTGTACTTAATAGTAGGAATCCTTTTCTTTAATGGTCAAAGCCCTCTTGTCATACTTTTCTAGTATTCACTCCATTACAATCTCATTCTTAACACAACTCTGTAACTTCCCTAATCACTTCCTTTCTTATCAATTTAGGCATATCTTTCCATACAAACTTTTCATGGATGTGGCTCAAATATATCCTTACCCAAGTATAATCCTAGAAAATGTTAGGAAACCCTTGCAACACATTGAGTCCCTTTGCAACAAATTTTGATATTTGGGCTTCAACGCAAAGTACTCACAAATGAACTCATTTATCCATACATCAACTAGTTTAGAATGGTCATATTCTTTAAGCTTTCCATGAATATATATCCTTATGTCCTTTGTGTGCAGAACTCCATACGAAACCCTCAAGAATGCACCTTTTGGATCGACTTCGGTTATTTGTCTGGATTCTTCTTGAATTTAGGTTGGGGTTGCTTAAACACCTCTACAACCCTTGGTGTAGCTATTTCAATAGTTTTTAAATTTCTTTCAAGAATATTTTTGAAAACTTAGGGTAAAAAGGATTGTAAATACATTTCTCTTCACTTTTTCGACTAAGGTTTACACACACAAGAATTCAATCACTTCAACTACACAGCTTTGCTCTTTGTTTTCTCTCCTTCGCTTGAAAACTTGAATGCAAATGAATTTTACTTTAAGTGAGATCATTTATAAACTTTCCATTGTGACCTAATTTTGCATTGAATACCCAAAATGAGAAGCTAGTAAAAACCCTAATTTTTTGCATAATCACCTTCAAATGCTTTGTAATATTTTGCATTTCAATATTTTCAACTGAAATTTTCTTTAATAGATCAAGCATATTGACTTACACCACATATCCTCATGTCGAAACATCAGCACCATTTTCTTTGGCAGGGGATGAAAGATTTTCATTAAAGCTCCCCTTGAGCCAAAGCTCTCATCTGATTCTAGAGAAAAATTCTGCACTAGATGTTGGTATAGATTCATCCTTAACCTATATCTATTCTTTCTTTTTCTCTGCCAAATCAACTTTTTGTACTGGATCATTCTTCTTCACCAGATTATCCTTCTTCATATTTATGCTTCTACAAAACTTAGAAATGTGTCCAATCCTATTTTAATTGTAGCATATGACACTATTTAGACCAATCTTACTTCCACTGATTCTAGATATACATTGATTAGCTTTATACCCAAATCCATTACATGTATAGCAATAGCCATTGAAATATTGAACTATTCTACCATTGTTATAGCCATTCATCATTTGACTTTTGCATTCACTAGCTCTATGACCAAATCTCTTGCATGTAAAACATTGACTAAGAAAAGATGGAACATTTTGATTCATGTTGCTTCTACACTCCATAGCCTTGTGTCCAAATTTATTGCAAGAATAATAGAAACTATTAAAATATGGGTACCTTTGTGCATTTGGTTGGCTAATCAGTGGTCTTCTAGATTCATGCCTTTGATTATGGATCTTCTTGTAGTTGTTCTTGTATTCAATCTTCTTTTCAGGTTGGCTTGTAGTTTGATCTATCTTTGAGCTTTCTCTTATCTCAAATCCTAATCCACCTTTGTCTTTAGATCCTTTCTAATTTCCAATGATTTCATCAAGATTTGTAGAACTCATTTTGAATTTTTCTTCATGACTCCTTGCTTTCTCTATATCTAATCTCAAATTCACAACTTCTTGTTCAAGCTTTGTGCATTCTTTAGATTTTCTTTTCACCATTGTATTCAAACATTCTTCAACTCTTTTTCTTTCTTCAACTTGAACCTTTAGACTAGTGATTATTTCATTTTCTTGCTTCAACTACTCACTAATTTCCTTATGTATTTCTCTGAATTTCTTGATTTGATCTCTTAATTTTTTGATGTATTCATCTACTTCTTTGACATTTTCTTTCAAATCTCTATTTTCTCCTTCAATTCTTTCCAAATCTTCAAGAGAAAATTTGAGTTCTCCATTATGTCAAACATGTAATCTTCTTCTGTAATTCCACTAGAAGGAATCTATTTAAGAGGAGTAGGAAATCTTCTAACATCCATATGTTCAACCTCCAAGATCTTCCCCAAGCGATTAAGATCCTTCCAAGGAACCAAGCTTGGATACTAATTGTTGAACACCCGAAATACTAAGAGGGGGGGGTTAATCAGTGTTATTTTAAACCATTTAAACATTTAACCTTGTAGCACATGATTTATTCAATTCGAAGTAATGAAGGAAAACATGCAAACATCCAACAACGCACATAACACATGAACACCAATATTTTTACATGGAAAACCCAATATGAGAAAAATAATGATGAGGATTAGCTCACAATATATTATAAGTAGTTATAGTATATTATAGACGTGTTCAATGTAGGTAGACTTACTGTCCAAGTGGACTCACTTCCCACTTAGAAGTAAAAGAGATAGAAGAGATTGTGGCTCATAGCCAAATTTGAACTATTACAATTACATCTATCATATGCATGAAATACAGTTCCAATAAAGCTTGGAATATAGACTCAAAACTCTTCATATTGGTATGAATCAACATGTTGCTCTTCTCCAAATTCACACTATGTTCATGTTGGAAGATGGTCAATGCTCCCCTCAGGATTCGTGACATGGAGTAACCACCTCATGTGGATCTGTTAACTCTGACAGTTGTATTAGGCATTAATAGGTCGATCTTTTGGTGCAACAACAGCTATGGGACAAGTGGTATCAGAACCAAAGGTGTCAGGTTTGAATCCCATCAGGTAACACTAAGGGGGAGTTTTTTGGCAGATGGTTAGTGTGTGTGTGTGAAATGTGCAAAGTTAGTATCAACAAAAAACTTAATGGAATGATTTATATTGAAAGATTCAAAGCAAAGCAAACTATTCTAAATTGCAATAAAGATAAATCTTCCAAAAACATCTCATTGTCCTCTATTCTTAAATGATTATTTTTAACCTTTTTGGCCCTCAGATTTCTATGTGCACAAAGGCTATTAGAATGAAACTTAAGAAATGAGATTAGTATTCAATATGCAAGCTAATTAAATGCCTACATGAAACTAAATAGTAGAAACGATGATGGAGATCATGATGAATGATGGAGGATTATGATGAATGGTGGATGATTATGATGAATTGATGAATAGTGTTGGATGCTATGGTATTGAACTAGGATGATCTATGCATGATTCTGCATATGCTTAAATGCAAACTTAAAATGAACTAATCTAAAATGCAACTATGATGCAAGATGGGACATAAAATGCAACTATGATGCAATATGTTAATCTAAGATCTAAACATGATGCAAAACATGATATAAAAACTATCTATAAGACTCCAAGAATGCTCCAAGCTCCATTGATAAACCTACATAATAACTCTATTCAAAATGTGGATATAAAATACAAGGCCCAAGGGTTGCATTTATAGCATTTTCCAAGCATATGGTGAGGTTTCAATAATAAACGGTCCAGATCAAATAAGAATAATGGATGGTGAAGATGAAGAGAAATAGGATGTTGTCCCCTTGACCAGAGACAACATGCCATGTGTATGGAAGAATATCTTGACCAATGGGCAACATGCCATTTGGATGGAAGATTCAAGTGTGTGAAGAGAAGACCATGTGCTTCCAAAATTGGTGGAAGTGTGGGAGGAATAAATCATGTGCTCCAAAAGTGGGTGGAAGTGTGGGAAGAATAATTCATGTGCTCCAAAATTGTTGGAAGTGTGGGAGGAAATGAACCATGTGATTTTTGAAATGAGTTGAAGATAAATCTAATTAAAATTAGAGTTGTTTATTTTCATGTGACCTTGATGAGGTGGCACAAAAAGTTATAGAAATGTGCTCTAATTCCTAATTGGATTTAGTGAAGTTTAATTAAATAAAACAAGTTTAAGGAACCTTGTTTATTTAATTAATTTAGAAGAAAGTGTTTTGGATTTGGAGAATTTAAAAAATAAACTATATAAATAAATTGAGCATTTATTTATATGTAGTTGGAATATTAACCAAATAGCTAGTATTTAATTAATTAAAGGTGATGACCATTTTTAGGTGTATACAGTTAATGCTCCCTCAGGATTCGTGACATGGACTAACCACCTCTTGTGGATCCGTTAACTCTAAAAATTGTATCAGGCATTAATAGGTTGATATTTTGGTGCAACGACAACTGTGGGCCAATAGTTTGCACAATCCACATTTGCATACTCTTATCACAATTCATCATCCTACAAAATACTAAAAAGGATCTAAGTTGTATATCCACTTCACCTATAACATCAATTAGGTCTGCCTAATTAGATGTAAAATACAAAATGTAACTTGTTAGTTCAATATCCTTATAGACATTCTTTTCACCAAGATTAGAACCTTACAAAAATTTTAAAATTGGTTGGCATGGACCTAAAATAGCACCCACATAACAAATCATAATAGGTTCATACTCCACAATACACCCAACTCATTTGGTCAGCACTAGTAATGAACTATTTACAAAAAAAATCAACTATACGACCACGTTTGAACATATGGGCCTCCAAAAATCATGAAAATTGGATAATACAATCAACTAACAATTGTCATTATCTCCTTAAAATTGCAAAGAAAAAACCCAATCTATGGAGAGATGCGGATTCACCAACACACATGCACTAAACTAAAAATCCCTAAAACTTCCAAGCTAAATTTTTGTTACTTAGAACTCTAAAACCATAAACCAAAACAAGCTGGAATTATGGAATTAAGTTTTACTAGCCAAAAAAACAATTCTAGAAGTGTAGAGAAAAATCTTCAATAATAGACCAATGCATACCCAAATATTGGATCCCATGTACACAAAATCACCCAAATTGACCCTTAAGTCAATTTCCTCAATTATTGTCTTCACCAGATCAAACCTTCTTGTAAAATTGTCTTTTACCATAATCCTTAAACATGCTCAAGTCACCCAAACTAATATGCACCATAAGTCTTGTACCAGGATACAATGTTGGAATCAATGACAATGTTGCAATGTATAACTATGTATACCTTGTGCTCATTCTACATTCTCATGTTGCCAACAAATGCATCAATGAAATCTCCTCATTCTTTCAACAAAAGCTTGAACATGAGATTGTGACTTTGAGATCAGATTTGGAAAAAGAAAATATTCAAGAAGATAAATTCATGAAGAGCTCCACATTGCTTGATGAAATTATTGTAAGTCAGAAGGCTTCAGAATACAAAGAAGGATTAGGGTTTGAAAAAGGAGAAAGTTCAAAGTAGAAAAAGACTTCAAAAAATGTTGAAAAGAAGAATGATAGGAAGAACAATGTGAGACAAGTCCAAAACTAGAACAAAGATTTCCAAAGACCTCCTATCAGACAACCTGATGCATAAATGTTTTCATCTTTTAATGGTTACTGTTATTCTTGCAATAATTTTGGACATAGTGTTGAAGAATGTAGAAGCAAAATGAATCTGAATGTTCAATCATTTCCTAGTCAGTGTTATACATGCAATAGATTCAGCCATATAGCTAGTGAATGTAGAATTTGGATGATGAATGCTTACAATAGTGGTATGATGCTTCAATCATTCAATGGTTACTATTATACATGTAATAGATTTGGGTATAAAGCTTTTGAATGCAGATTTAAAATGGAAAGAAGTAAGTTTAGAAAAAAGGTGTCATATGTCATAGATGCAATAAACCAGGACACATAGCTAAGTTTTTCAAATCTAAGAATGTGAAGCCCTGTATTTCACAAAAGAAGAGTAATCTGGTAAAGAAGATTGATCCAGTTGAGATGAAGAAGGAAATGAACAAAACATGGAAGAAAAAGTAAGAGAGTGAAGTGAAGAGTGAGTTTGTGCTAGCTCCTAGTGTAGATGTTTCCTTCAAAAAATAGAGAGAGGGCTTTGCCTCAAGGGGAGGTTTAGTAGAAGATCTTTAAGCCTCCACCAAAGATGTGGTGTTGATGCCTTCAACATATTGTACATGTGTAGATTGACATGGTTGATCTATTGATATTATTTCTGATATAAAATATCTTGTTGCAAAATTTTGTGAAGTGATTGAAGGTGTCTATGATAACATAATGAAGGTTTGCCAACTTTTTGACCTAACTCTGTCAACTACAATCAAGGAATTTTAGGTCATCAGAAAAGTGTTATGTGATTTCACATATGATTAATTCATTTGTAATCAAGAAATTGAAATGAAGGGAAAAGTAGAGGAGATTTAAAGTAATTCCGAGTTGTTGTATGAAACCCCATCGACAAAGAATTTAAAGGTATTTATTGTTTCTTTCTTAGCCCTAGTTTCAAAAGTGATTCAAGATTTTTACTCCACAAGAAAATGATTTTTTGGAGCAGCAAAGACCTAAGTTTAAGAAACACCCTTATAAGCCTGTGGAGATGGACCTTAAAGGTGATTTTTCAAGGGTTCCATATGGTGTGATGCACACAAAGGATGTGTGGATTTACATTCACACAAAAATGACAGAATATGATCATATGAAGATTGTGGAATATTGGTTAAATGAATTTTTAGGAGATGATTTTGAATTGAAACTTAAATATGAGAGTTTGATGAAGAAGAAGATGGATGTATGGAATAACTTTCTAAATTTCTATTTAGAGGATGAGTGGGTTAAATATGTGTTGATCCAAATTCATGATAAATTCATGTGGTTAGATTTGTCACATATGATTACCAATCAAGCAATCAAGGTGGTTATCAGTTTATGCTCTAAAGGACCTATTATGATAATGAAGGTCGTGAAGAATGAAATGGTAATGAATCTCACTGGTGCAAAATTTGACAAAAGTGCCCTAATAGTGAAGGATATTGATGATCTAGTGGTAAAATATGCATCAATGATGATCAGCTACAAGATCTTTAACACAAACAAAGAGAACTCTATGTCAACTACCGCTATTCATACTACTCACCAGATGGTGAAAGAAGTTATGGATATTGATTTGTGTGAACTCTTGAGACAACAATTGATGGAGAATATTCAGAAGACCAAAGAATCTTGATACCACTTATGGTATGGTACCCTAATTATATGTTTATTGTTTTACATTCTTAAAGAAGTTCTTGATACAAAGAATATTGTGGTTGGAAAACATTCCTATTACAATGAAAATTAGAGACCACTTGAGAAGGTTAGGTAATTTGGAAGCCCAAAGAACCATGTTGTGGGGTTTCTTCAAGAATTTTCAAGGAAAAATGCAAGAAAGAGAAAGGATACCAGAAAAAATTATCGATAAATATAAGAATGACATTACTTTCATGGTCAGCAGAGATAACTGCATTATGGAAGTAGTTGAACCCAAAATAGTTTGGATTCTAGAGCTAGGATTTGAATTTACTAATATAGAGCTTACCAATTTGGTGGATATTATGCTAAGTAAACCAAGAGAGATCCATCAATATATAGGTTTGGAACTTATGCAAATAAATCAACTAAAGTAAATCTTGAGAAGAAGGTGTTAGAAACCAAGATAAAAA
This sequence comes from Sequoia sempervirens, assembly GCA_007258455.2. NCBI lineage: Eukaryota > Viridiplantae > Streptophyta > Pinopsida > Cupressales > Cupressaceae > Sequoia > Sequoia sempervirens. The sequence goes on from VDFB02000007.1 coordinate 198,317,025, forward strand.
ATGCAAACCAGAAAATAACCTTCCACAGAAAAGAAAATTAGAAAAAGAAAAGCTTTGCAAATAGATGAGCAAAATAAAATTATTCAGGAATTCATAATTACATGAGATGATTTGCTTTATAAAAGAAAAGTATGCATAACCATAATCTTATCTTGAGCAACAAGATAGCTCAACAAGATAAGGATGAGAATAATTAACCTAGGAATTAAAATATTAACTAAGTAAAGTTATGTAAGTGTAATTAAATATTAATTACACTAACACCCCCCCATAAGTACAACTTAGGGAGACTAAAAAAGCATGCACCTAAAACTAATATGAATGCAAGAAAGCATGAATGGGTCCCGGCAACAAGGCCTGATCAGGTACCCATGTACAGATGCAATAAAGAGGTAGAGAAGGAAAACCTAGTGGGACAAAACCCCCCTACAATGAGATGACTGCTACAAAGAAGCACTAGAAGAACATTGTGGAGTAACGCTGGAACCACAATTTGACAAGCAAGAAAAGATACTTATCTCTACAAGAAACAAAATCAGAATCATAATAATGTGATAGCAGACCCAATGCCACAGAACACTGGAAAACTCACAAATTGGAACAACCCTAGAATATGTGAAGCAACAGTAGATGAAATTATGAAAAAAATTGGAAACTGTGTATCTCAATGTCGATGCCAAACTAAGACTAAACTATTCCATGGGAACAATTACCATAAAGACTCAGTAACATTAACCATAAAAACATGGCCCTCAAACTGAGAAGGATCTGAACCAATGCAGATCAAGAAACATAAACTCCCAATCTAAAGTGTGAACCAATGTGAATCTGATATGTGTCAAGAAAGAGCAAGATGTGGCCGAAAGAAACTAAGAAACTAGATATAACCCATGTGAGCTATCATCAAATCAAGATGAAGATGGAGATCAAAGTGCATGCACACTCTAATAAGATTATTATGCAAGAAACCCCCTTGATGGAACTTTATCTTAGCTCATTTATTACAATAACTCAATGATTGTAAAAGGAGAGAATGTTGAATATGCATAAATAAAAATTAAAATGATGTGGTACTAAAATGAAGTGCAAAGATTCAAGTTTCACCCTTCCAATTGCCAAAACATCCAAGTAATCTCCAAAACACCCACCGAGAAAAATATGGAATAATGATCAACCTAGGATAGATATAGAAAAAAGTACATGGACAACAATGTAGAGCTCCTCAATACCTTTCCAACGCTGCAAAGATGGAAAAAATTGAAGATCGTGGTAAAAATTTATGAGCTCGAAAGCCATAAATGAACATCTGACTTCAAACAACAATAAATTCAGCTAAATAGAAAAATACTGAAAAATAAACTACACCACAAGAAAGTGCTTGGAACCAAATTTCTGGTGATATCTCATTTCCTCGATTTTGATACCGTATGCCCAAGTTACGTCAAAAAGAAAAAAACTGCTCCTTGAAGGAAAACTGGGGTTAGGAGGGGCAAAAGAGGGTTGGTCGTACGATGATGTCATGTTGACATCATCTATTCATGAGCTTAAATTTGACGGTCTGGAGGCCGTCGAGGCAAAAAATCATCCCCCCCTCAAAAAAAATTTGGTCACTTGAAAAAATTCCGATTGCCGTGAAACTGCCAATCTGCCAAAATATTCTCATGGAATCTCCAAGATTCCCTGCACAAAAAACCCTGCCGAAAAAAGGAAACAGCACTGTGAAAGTTTGTCGCCGGTTTGTGAAGGAGTCGACAGGATTTTGAAGACCCACTGGCGGTTTGAAAGGTTAGCAGTTTCAATGGCTGACAGTAGAAAGCCAACGGCAGAGGGCCACGCCGCCCTGCTATTGGTAGGCCTACGGACCTGCCACAACGGGGTATGACGTACCCTACAGCCACAAGGTTTTAAAGCCTTAAAATAATTTTTTTCCTTTTTTCCTAAAATTTCAAAAACTTTTAATTTTTTTTTGCTTTTTGATTCACATTTTTTTTTTTTTTAAATTCTAGAAAGAAAATAAAACCAGAATAAAAAAAATTGATAACCCTGTACCTTTTGCTTGGCACAAAAAATAAGACAGAAAGGGCCCAGATCCATACGGATCTATGTGCCCTTAAAAAAAAATTGCCTCTTGTTGCAACTACTCAAATTTGAGCAAAACGACAGGCAATCTTAGGGTTTTTGGGCACTGCGAACGCGATGGCAATGTCCGTTTTGCTCCAGAATGCACCGAAAAAATGTGCAAGGTCAAATCCCTCAAGGAACCCCAAACGAACTCTGCACTGAATCTTTCCAAAAATCTGAGAAGGGGCTACAAATCAAGGCTCTAATACCATGTTAGAAACCAAGATTAGAAATGCAAACCAGAAAATAACCTTCCATAGAAGAGAAAATCAGAAAAAGCAAAGCTTTGTAAATAGATATGTAAAATAATATTATTCAGGAATTCATAATTACATGAGATGATTTTCTTTATAAAAGCAAAGTATGGATAACCCTAATCTTATCTTGAGCAACAAGATAGCTCAACAAGATAAGGATGAGAATAATTAACCTAGGAATTAAAATATTACCTAAGTAAAGTTATGCAAGTGTAATTAAATATTAATTACACTAACAAAAGGACATTGAGAAGAATGTGGAGAAGATGAAAGCAAATTTGGAGGAGATGGTGAACACTTCTAAGGGTTCTATGGAGAATTCAAAAGCTGCTGCTATTGCTCCATGGGGTAATCCCAACACAAGAAGGTTTATTGGAACCTCTTTCACTTCTCCCTCTATTTTGAAGCCCTTTGGAACTATTCTTGCAAAGAGTAAAAAAAAGAAAGATACATCTAGTTCCCTTGTGATATAATAGACTCCCAAGAGGAGAATAAAAGAAAAGGAAATAAGGGAGAAATACATCAGCTACGAGGATGAAGAGGATATAGAAGAGGAAGAACCTCAACTAGTCTAGAAGAAGAATATGTCTCAAGCATCCACATAAGAGAATAGTGAAAAAATATCTAAAGTTGATATTATTGATACTAAGAGTGAAGAAGAGGTGCAAAAAGAAAAGAAGGATTTTATTATTAAGCAAAGAGAAAAGAAGATAGAAGAAGGAAAATCAGCTAATAAGAAAGAGAAGACACGTCTAGTAAGGGAACATAGCCCTTTAAAGTTAAATTATTTTCTTAATAGTATTGGAGAGTTTAGTCTCTTGGAAGAGACATCTAAGATTTATCTGGAAGAGGATGATGAAAATAAGGCTACATTTGAAGACGCCAATGTAAAGTATATGGTTACATTCAGTACAAGTTTGAATGAGATTGAAGATCAATTATCAAATGATTTGAAGAGTATTCTAAGCACTAGAAGGAAAGAAGCATTTGATGAAGATACCAAAATGAGAACATTTTCCTTGGAGAAAATTGGTTCTTCTCTCAAAGATCAGGATAGAGAAAAATTATCTAAGTTGTATAATAAGAAATTTAGGACAAAGTAGAGAGTTGGTACTCTGATGAGTAAAGATAAAGAGGATGTATAAAGGTTGAAGAATGAGACACACCAAAGAGTTGCAGATCTATCAAAATATTTAGGAATGTCTCTGGATGATGAAATGTAGAATGACACATCTATTCCAAAAACTAATGAGCTTGAAAATGCACAACATGAGCATGTGCATGAGCCTAATAATGTGCAAGGAGACATGGTTACTGATAATACCCCTCTAGTTGTGGAGAATGTTGTTGTTGAAGAAAAGAATGATGATGTTTAAAATATCTCACAGAAGGATAGCTCACGAGCAAAAAAAAAATCTCCCTATGAATATGGAGAAGGATAATAAGCAAAAAGAAGAAGTCCTAGATAAGTCTGAGGCACAAGAAGAATATTTTCGTCCTCCAAATGATGAGAAGTTTGCACAAGAATAGGAGAATGCAAAAGACTACTCTAGTAATGAAGAAAAGGAGAAGTGTGAGTAGAAGGAGGGAGAAAATGTGAAAGTTGGTGAATCCTCCAAAGCTTCTAGAGATTCTTTAAATGATTTATTAGTGTAGCATCGAAAAAAGTAATCCTTTTTCACGCTTAATTTGGGAATAAGTGATATAAAATTAACCTAATAATGACTTGATTTAGTGTTGTAATGTGTTGTACACATTCGCATTGAATCTAGGGCCTTTTTAACCAAAATGTACTTAAATTGTACCTTATTTAGGGTGTTGTAAAGTGTTGTATTACACTTTCACACTTATCTAGGGTTTCATTAATTAATTGTAGTTAATTGAGCTTAATTAGCCCCTTTAATTCAAATTTAAGCCTTATTAATGACACTTTTTGAAGGATCTATCCCAACACCCAATAATGATATTGCATGACATTTAATTTGGAAAATTTAAGGTCCTAGAAAATGGTGCTAGGACCCATTTTCCTTTAGTGGTGAATGGGTCCTCTCCACATAGGACACCCCATTCTTGGCATTTTTGAAATGGGTTTTTTATGTTATTTCATACCCTCGAAGCATGGTCCTAGAAAATTATGCTAGGACCCATTCGCCTTTAGTGGTGAATGGGTCCTCCTCACATATGACACCATTTTTTATCTATATTGGTGGGATTATAATGATTTTTAAACCTAGATCTAGTGTCAGCTTGAATTATTTGAATTTCGGGGTTAATCTCCAAATTTAGTATAAATATGAGGTTAATTCACATAGTTTCATCTAATACTTTACAAGAGAATTATAGAGAACTTCAAGGGAATTTCAAGGGAATTCAAAGGAAGATTAGTGAATTTTTATTGCAACAATTCAAGGTCATTTCATCATGTCAAAGGCATAGTGCATTCAAGCATGTTGTTGAGCTAAGATTGTTGATGTAGCATTGAGGATTTATTGACAATCATTCTTTCACATCTAATTTGAGATCAAGATCTACATTCTACATGGCCACTTCATGTTATTTTATAGGTTTGCATTCCAAGACAACTTCCACGGTATTAACATTTCATTATTTCATGTTTCATGCTTCAATTTCATTGTTTCATCATTTGCTTTAATTACCTAAAAGGGGTTTGACCTAGGAAACCCCCTATTCACTAAAAATTAAAAAAAAATATCTCCTCTTGAATGTGTATTTGTAGATTTATAGGTTGAAGATCAAGTGGAGAACAAGTTTGAAGCAAAATTGTCATTCATATTGCAAGAACACGAAAATAAGGCTATAGAATTTGTTTCAAGATTTCAAGAGCTGATCACCGAGAATCTAAGAGGGCATAAATCAAGGAACATAACCTAGATCTCAATTTCAGAAACCCTAACAGGGACCCATTCGCTAGTAAATGTGAATAAGTCATTTGTGACCTAAAAATAGCCTTCTTGTAGCAAGTACATACCATTCTAGCCTCTCAAAACTTCCCTCATAGTTGCTATAATAGTTAGGATTAATTTCTTATTATTATTTGGATCATATATTGCACTTAATTATATGTTTTATAGTGGAAAGTAGTGGTTCATCATCTTGATGACTCATTTTTGTGAACCCTACTTTTCCTATTAGACATTTTGGTGAACCCAACCTATTGAATATTGCAATTTTTTGATCTTGGAGTCTTTCTTCTCATCCTAGGTTAGATCTTGTATTCATTCACATTCTTTTACATTGAATCATATCTCACTTAGGGTTTCTTACTTGCATCTCATTTACAGTTTAGAATTGCATTGTTTTGCATTACCTAAATATAAAAAATGCAAAAACAAATCAATCATTTTGCATACCATTTAGATCTCATAAAATTGCATTTGAAAATCAAAACAACATTTCATTTCAAATTAGGTCTTTGAATTCATCATTTTATTACATTTTCACATTGCATTTCCATAAAATCTGAAACTAAAAGTTACTGTCTCAGACTTGGAACTGAAAGACATTACATAAAACTTTAAAATTATTCAAAAACAGTTAAAAAACCCTAATCAAGGACCCATTCTCCTTTACTGGTGAATGAGTCCCTCCTCAGGATTGACTTGAACTTTCTAGCATCTAAAAAGCATTGAAAAAAACTCAAAAATCAATCAAAACATTTCAAAAATACTTAACCGGGTCCCATTCACCCTTACTGATGAATGAGTCCCTAATATATCCTAATCTACATTTTCTAGAAATTGAAATCTCAATTTTAGGCTTTTGTTTGATGTTGTTACTTTCATGTTTCAGCTTTTTGATTTTTTGTTTCATCAAATTCATTACATCTAGCTTAATTTTCTTCATTTAGAGCATTGTCAAAATTCAAAAATTGCATTTACAACATTTCATTTTTAGTTTATTGCATTGTGTAATCAGTAAATTGCATTATTTAGAATCTGAAAATTGCATTTTTGGGCTTGCACACTAGGTTTGTAAGACTTGTATGAGCTTTACAACTTGGTTTCCTATTAGCAATACTATTGTAAGATGTAGTTTGAGGCTCATTTCATCCTACAATATCTCACTCACCATGGATCTTGGATTTTCTAGCTCTCTTGTTGATAGTGTTGATAATCAACCCTTTCTTGCTCATAGTTTGCATACTTCATTTCCCATTACTTCACTTCCTACAACAAATGTTCTTAATAACACCGTCCCTACCATCACCACTTGTACTCAAGCTTTGCAGTCTACTCAAAGCCAAGGTGAAATTCCAATTCCATCTTCTACAATACTGATGTCCATTCCTACATTCACTAGTACTCAACCTACCACAACCCTTCAACCTACAACAACCCTTCAACCTACAGCAACCCTTCAACATACAAAAACCTTTCAACCTACAACAACCTTTCAACCTACCAGAACCTTTCAACCAATCACAACAATCATACCTACTAGCACTATGTACACTTCCTTACGTATTCCCATAGGAAATCCTTCTAGTTTTATCCATTTGAACACAATATCCCCTCAACCATGCAACTTCACCAACATGCAATTCACTAACCCTCTACATACATACACTACTCCAACTTGTTCCCCTCAAGCTTACAATTGAAATGATCATCTCCATAACTCACTTTTGCAAACCATGACATCCCTTCAACAACAAGTTACAATCTTACAAAAAAACAAAAATAGTCAACCTTCGCAATACATCAAATCCAATCCGATATCCTTGGACATACTAAGAGCACAAATGTCACAAGGTATAGAAGTTCCTTGATTTGAGGAATATGGTGAGAAAGGAGATCTTGTTAGCCATGTTTCCACTTTTACGACCTTGTGTAGTGATTTCATCTTTGAAGATAAACTTTTGGCTCATTTATTCCCTAGGTCCTTGAAGGATACTACTTTATAGTGGTTCTCTTCTTTACCGAATAATTTAATTGGTTCATTCAATGAAATTGTTAATTCCTTTTACAACCACTTCCATACTCATATGGGTCCTAAGATGACCCTTGCTTATTTAATGACGTGCAAACAAAAAGAGGATGAGAAAGTGACCAATTTCATAGCAAGATACTAAACACTTTATTCACAAGCAAACACTAAGATTCCTAATGTTGACCTTCAACGAATTTTTATTGCCAACTTACAAAAAAAACTCCAAAGAAGACTTGAAATGTTGAGATTTCCATCCTTCACACAGTTATGTACAACCCTTTGTGATTATCAAAATTCGATTTATAGCCATGATGTGAAAAATCCCCCTAGTCATCTTGAAAATTTTGAATCCACAACTCAAAATAGTTATCAACCTTGCAAGAAGTGGAATAAGAGATTTCTACAACTAAATTCCCCTCAAGCAAGTCAACAAACTAATAATCAAGTGGCTGCTATAAAGACAACAAATTCTTTTGGGGATAGGGATAGAGAGTTCACTCCCTTACCTAATACCCTTCATAATATCATGCTATAGCTTATCGAAAATAACATGCTTACATTACCTCCTATTAGAGAACGTGATCCTAATATACCATTGTTCAAAGCTTTTCGATGAAACTCTTATTGCCATTATCATCAACAAAATGGACATGGTACAAAATATTGTAAGTGTCTTAAACATCTTGTGCAAGACCTTATTGATAATAATCAACTTCAAATTGGAGGTGTGAATGATCAAGGTAATAAGTTTGTAGCCCCTCCTAACCAAAATTTACAAATCTTTACCCATCCCATGCCTCAGAACATTGTTTCATTTGTCAAAGCTAGTGAAACAAAGAATGATGTGATGAATGTCAACACAAATGATGAAAACATAAAATATATCAATGAAGAACAACTAATTAAAATGGTAGGATTTATTGAAGCTAGACCTCATAAGGGCTCAACTAAAAAGCCTCTTGATATTGCTTTCTCACAAAATAACGTACTTAAATGTGCACCTAATGGTCCTCTTTATATACCTGGCTGAATCAATGATAAGCCCACTAAAGGGATATTAATTGATCCCGTATGTGGAGAGAATGTGATCACTGAAGAATTCATATTTGTGCATGAACTATATCAAGATACATATGATAAACCAAAAGCATGGATCAAGACACATAATGGTTTTTCTTGTCTTACGATGGGCGCAATAGATCTCCCTTTAAAAATTGGACCAAAAAAATTAAATGTCTCATTCACCATCATCCCACAATTGAACCAGTTTCATGTGAAGTTAGGCTATACATGGCTTCGCTCCATGAATGTCATCCCTTTGGTTGTGCATAAATTTCTAAAGTTTCCATTTTTCAATGATATCTTTACTATGCATCATATTGGATTTAATCTTGTGTTGGCCTAAGGGAACTTTGTTGAATAGGACAATTCAAAGGGGGGGTGAATTTGTGGTCACATAATTAAGCCTTTAATTCAATCACTGGTACTAATCCTCAATACTACTTAAATGATTAATCATCAAATACTAGTGCATAAACTCAAATCAAAAACATAAACACAATAACACCAAATTTATGTGGAAAACCCAATACGAGAAAAACCACGGTGAGGATTAACTCACACTATAGAGAATATCAAAACCAATTATAAAAAAGGATCACTACCTAAAATAAGGACTCACTGTCCAGAACAAGGACTCACTGTCCAATAGGGCTACAACCTGGAGGGCTCACTACCACAAAGATACAAAGAAGAAAAAGAAGACTTGTTACAAAGAGACTACAATACCAATGCAACAAAGTATTCCACCACAATTATTCATACACATGCATGAATGATAGAGTTTTCCTTCTACTCATTGCATCTGAAAACTCAACATTAAGCTTTGCATTGATCTGCCACACTCTCAACACACACACTCACTAAATAGAATCAATATTGCACCAGAATGCACTTTCTCTTCTCTTTTATTTCTCTTCTTCTTCACTCTTGCCTCTCATCTTCACCATTAACTCATCATGTATTTATACCATCTTCAACTTTGAAACATATCCAAAGTCGTCCATCCAAATCAAATTCAAATTAGGTCAGCATCAAAACATCCTAAGGTGTAATTAGAATGAGGGTGACCCAAACACACACTTCAAGGGACCCAAAAAAATCCAACATGCTTCATCATCCTCGAAACTAGTATTTCACACAAGGTCAGTTAAACTAGTGTAAGACAAATAGAACCATTAAGCACAAATCTTCCTAATGCCAAAAGTATCTTCAATAGAACCAGGGAAACACAAATCTACAACCACAAGGCATAAGACTTCATCAAAGAGAAATCCAGACCAATAATATTTCTCCCAGACCTCAACTAGAACTATAGAAAAAACCATAGTTCACAACTGGTGAACACAACTTGCATTGTACAATGAATCAGCAACCAAAAATCTAGATATAACATCTACTAATAACCATAAACATATCTGAATTGCATAATCATAGGAGAAAATCCAGATCAAAAAACTAGAGCAACCACTAAACACATGCAACATATCTTTATTACAATTTTCTCAATATCCTCAACATATATAGCCAACAACAACTAGTAGCTAACCAATCGACTAGTTGAAATCAATGAAAACACCTTCAATATTTCCACAACACTTTCATTCTTGCAACAATCTCCCCCTTTGTCATTGATTGCAACACATGATGTGAAAAAACATCAAAGACAACATACTAGCTCTGAATACATTTTTCTCTTTTCTCACCCTTAGAGGATAATCTTTTTTATGCTTCTTCTCCTTCTTCTCTTTTTCACATGCTTCTTCTCCCCCTTTGACATCAATGGAAAAGGAAAAAGAATATTTTACATTGATCTCACCTTTGGCATGAAAACAAAACACACACAATGACAACACTTGATACTAACTGCTCCCCCAGAGAGGTAGCCAACAAAACATCAGCCCAAAAGAAAGATAGATCCATAGATCCACTAGACTAATGCAGATCTCCATATGCATCTAGTTCACGAGAGGAGGGTCAATAACCCCTAACTTCTCTCGGAGATACTCAAAAGTATGTTTAGGAAGAGCCTTTGTGAAAATGTCAGTAATATGATCCTTCGTCAGAACATACTCAAGCTTTACTTCATTCACCATGACCTTCTCTCTCAAGAAATGATATATGATAGATATATGCTTCATCCTCAAGTGCATCACAAGATTCTTAGAAATGTTAATTGCACTTGTATTATCATAGAAAATAGAAATGGGATCATCATATATCACTGTGATATCTTTCAATGTCTGTTTCATCCATAGAACTTGTGTACAAAAAGTTGCAACAACAATATACTTAGCTTCAATAGTAGACAAAGAGATTGAATCTTTCTTTTTACTCAACCATGCCACAAACCTGCATCCAAGAAATAATGCACCACCACTTGTACCTTTTTTTCCATCTACACATCCAACCCAATCTGCATCTGTATAGGCACTAAGTGTAAAGTCAGTATCTTTAGGATACCATAATCCATAATTTGGAGTGTCATTCAAATATCTAAAAATTCTCTTAACTACAGCAACATGTGTTTCCTTAGGATCTTCTTGAAATCTATCCACAAGATAGATTGCATGCATGATATCCGATCTAGTAGAAGTCAAATATAATAGTCCACCAATCATAGATCTATACTTGCTCTTATCAGCCTTAGGTGAATTTTCATCTTTACCCAATTTGCAACCAGTCACCATAGGAGTACTTACCGGTTTGGAACCATCCATCCAAATTTCTTCAACATCTCTCTAACATATTTAGACTCTGAAATGAAAATTTCTTTCTCTGTTTGATTAATTTTTAGCCCAAGAAAGAAATTCATCTCCCCAAACGTAGACATTTCAAATTATTTTTGCATTTCTTCCACAAACATCTTACACATACTTTAATTTTCTCCAAAGATAATATCATCAACATACACAACTACAATCAAGATTTTGTCAATTTCAATCTTAAAGTACAAATTATTGTCTACCATACCTTTGTTAAAAAAATTTTGAATTAGGTATCTGTCTAACCTTGCATACCAAGCTCTAGGAGCTTGCTTCAACCCATATAGATCTTTCTTAAATCTACACACCATATCCAGTTGATTTTTCAACTAAAATCCTTCTAATTGTTCCATATAGAATTCTTATAGCTCACCATTCAAAAATGTTGACTTGGCCATATGATAGAACTTAAAGTCTTTATAAGCAACAAGTGCCAAGAACATCCTTATAGCTTCCATTCTTGCTACCGAGGAAATTTTTTCCTGAAAATATATGCCTTCTACTTGTGAGTGACCTTTACACACAAGCCTCACTTTGTTTTTGACCCCTTCTCCATTCTCTTTCAACTTATTTATGAACACCCACTTTGATCCAATGATGTTTTTATTTTCCAGTCTTAGGACCAATTCCCAAGTCTAATTCTTCTCAATCTACAAAATTTCATCTTTCATTGCTTCCATCCAATGTTCATCTTTACAAGCTTCACTTACTATCTTCAGTTCTATCTCTAAAAATAAACACAAATTCACTTCAACACTATCTTTGCTTCTAGTTAACACACCTTTTTCCTTATCTCCAATAATCTAACTTTCTGAATAATTCTTTTGTACATATCTAGGTGTCCTAGGGGACATTGTTGGAGCATCTTCTTCTCTTTCATTATGTCATCTTACTTCTCTTGCTCATCTTCCTGTTCTTCCACAATTTCTTCTATTCTTGCACAGTCATGTTCATGAGATACATATCCATCAATGTCAATAGAATTCTTCGTTGTCTCATCAAACTTCACATTTGAGCTTTCTACAATATTTCTCATTATTTTATTGAAACATTGATATGCCTTGCTTGTAGTAGAATATCCAAGAAAAATGCCTTCATCACTTCTTGCATCAAATTTTCCTAAAGTTTCTTCATCTCTTTTGATATAGCATTTGCTTCCGAATACCTTGAAATATTTAACCATAGGAATTCTTCATGTTATAGCTCATAGGGGGTCTTTCTAGTGTTTTCTCTTGCTTGAACTCAATTGAATACATAAACAACACTTTGAATAGCTTCTTTCCAATAAACTTTTGACAAACCAGCCTCAAAAATCATTAATCTAGCGGCCTCTTGAATTGTTTTTCTTTTCCTTTCAACAACTCCATTTTGCTTCTCGAAGTAGATAACTGTCTCTTTATTCCATTCACTTCAAAGAACATATTAAACTCATAGGAGGTGAATTCTCCACCTCTATCAGATCTTAAGCATTTTATATTCAAATTCACTTCATTTTCAACCATTGCTTTGAATGCCTTGAATCTATCTAATGCATATGATTTCTCTCTAAGAAATGTAACCCATGTATATCTAGAATAATCATCAATTAAAAGCATAAAGTACCTCTCACCAAGTAAAGTAGAACCATAGAGGCCTATATGAACCAAATTCAGTAGTCTGGTAGTAGACTATTCCTTTGATTTGTAGTGATTTCTTGCTTGCTTTCCAAACTGGCAATTCCTACAAATAGCATATAGGCTTTGTAATTATTGGTAAATATCTCATGGCCTGGACAATGTTGATCCTTTCCAAGTTATCAAAATTCATGTGACACATTCTCCTATTCCATAGCCAACTATCATTTATCTAAGTCATAAAGCATCGTCCATCAACACCCTTAAGTTGATAGATATTCCCTTCATATTTCTTTCCCATAGCAATCAATGTTTCAGATCCTTTCCAGATCTCACATTTCTCATCCTTAAACAGGAGATCATATCCTTTTCTACACATTTGACTAATGCTCAACAAATTATTCCTTAAACCCTTAACATAGTAAACATCGTCAGTATGATGCTTTCCATCAAAACTTACTTAACCTATCCCACAGATTTTAGCACTAGTATCATCTCCAACCATAACCAATCCTCCATCATATTTCTCAAGCTTAAAAAACTTAATTTTATCACCAATCATGTGATGTGAACAACCACTATCAACTATCCAATAATTTTTCTCTTGTTTAGCATGTAGAGCAGAGATAATCGTACCTTCATTTTTCTCCTTCTTTGAAGGGCTTTCCTTTACCTTTTTTTCATAATTATGAGAAGTAGGTTCATCCTTAATCACCAAGAAAAAGCATTCATTTTCATCTAGATCTTCATACTCTGAATCCTCATTAGATATACTAGCATTCTCATTCACATAGTAAGCTCTGTTAATCTTCTTTTCTTTCTTTTCTTTCTCATATCTTTTTTTATTCCTTTTAGCTCTTTCTAGACACTTTGCGACATAATGACCTATTTCTCCAAGACTAAAGCATTTAAAGGGAAAATTTCCTTCATACTTACTAGATCTTTTCCTCATTCTTCTTACAAAGTTAGCTTCTATTTCATCAAAGTTCTCTTCATCCGGATCTTCAACTTTTGTAGCCTTAAAAGCAGTCTCTAATTTGCATCCATTCCTTAGACTTGGCTTCCTCATCTTGTAAGATGTCAAAAATCCTAACAGTAGATCCTTAGTACAAGTCTTATAATCTATAGTCTACTCAATAACACTCACCTTCTCATTGTAATCATCAAGAAGAGTTATGAGAATCTTCTTTTCAATCCTTGTTTCATCAATAGTAGCACCAAGTCCTCACATACTAGCCACTATCTCATCCAATCTATGCACATAAGCTTTAAAATTTTCATCTTCAGACATATGTAGAAGATCAAACTGTCTCCAAATTTTGTCGTTTCACCTCTTTAAATCTTTCATCACCATCATGCACTCTTTCTAAAGCATCCCAAACTTCCTTAGTTGTCTTCAAATTTTGAACCTTAATCAACTTTGAATGTATTAGACTATTCTTCAAAATGTATTTTTCCTTATTGTTCACTTCATGTGCTTTGATCTCTTTAGGTGTACTCGGACCATTAGCAAGAGGATTGTAAGGATTTTTGTAAGTTTTCTCCACATAATATCTGCAATACTCCATATATTCTTCCTTCAATACTTTCTAGATACCATAATTAGTTCTGTCAAATCTTAGATAATCATAAACCATTTTTCCAACCATCATGGACCTTCCTCAAGTGGTTAAGCTCTTCACCAAGGAACCAAGCTTTGATACGAATTTTTGAATAGGACAACTGAGAGGGGGGAGGTGAATCAGTTGTCACATAATTAAGCCTTTAATTCAATCACCAAAACTAATACTTAATACTACTTAAAAAATTAATCATCAAATGCTAGTGTAGAAACTCAAATCCAACACATAAACACAATAACACTAAATTTACGTGGAAAACCCAATAAGGGAAAAACCACTATGAGGATTAACTCATACTATAAAGAATATCAAAACCAATTACAAAGAGGCTCACTACCTAAAACAAGGCTCACAATTTGAAATAAGGACTCATTATTTAGAACAAGGACTCACTGTCCAACAAGGCTACAACCCGGAGGGCTCACTACCATAGAGATACAAAGAAGACAAAGAATATTTGTTATAGAGAGACTACAATCCCAATGCAACAAAGGATTCCACCATAATTATTTGCACACATGCATGAATGATAGAGTTTTCCTTTTGCTCACTACATCTGGAAACTTAGCATTAAGCTTCGCATTGATATGCCACACTCTTGACACATACACTCACTAAATAGAATCAATGTCGCACCATACTGTACTTTCTCTTCTCTTTTATTGCTCTTCTTCTTTCTTTTTCCTCTCATCTTCACCATTAACTCATCTTGCATTTATACCATCTTCAACTTTGAAACATATCCAAAGTCAATCATCCAAATCAAATTCAAATTAGGTCGATGCCAAAACATCCCAAGGTGGAATTAGAATGAGGGTGACCCAAACACATGCTTCAAGGGACCCAAAAATATCTGACACACTTCATCATCCTCGAAATTAGTATTTCACACAAAGGTCTACCAAACCAGTGTAAAACACATAGAACCATTAAGCACAAATCTTCCAAATGTTGAAACTACTTTCAATAGAACTAGGGCAACACAACTCTACAACCACAAGTCATAAGACTTCATCAAAGAGAAATCCATACCAACAACATTTCTCTCGAACCTCAACCAGAACCATAGAAAAAACCATAGTTCACAACTAGTGAACACAAATTACACTATACAATGAATCAACAACCAAAAATATGGATATAACATCTACTAACAACCATGAACAACATATCTGAATTGCACAATCACATGAGAAATTCTAAACCAAAAAAATAGAGCAACCATTGAACACATGCAACATATCTTTCTTACAATTTTCTCAATATCCTGGACATATACAACCAACATCAACTAGTAGATAACCAATTGACCAGTTGACATCAATGACAACACCTTCAATCTTTCCACAATACTTTCATTCTTTCCACAAAATTTTCATTAGATTTATTTTGGCCCGAGCCTATGGAACCTATTAAGCCTCGTGAGGACTTATTTTTCAAATCATATCAAAAGTTCAAGGAAAAGAAAATAGCAGAATTATCCTTTCAAAAAATTCCTCAATCGATGACTAAACTACCTATCCTTGATGAAACAATGATGCACTGAAAGCCCTTCCAAACATTCAAGAACAACCTTTAGCAAAACCTCCTACAATTTCCTACAAGAGATCACGAGATAATCAAAACAATCTTGTTTTCCTTGCTAGAGTCAAACAAGTTTACAAAGCTAAAGATAAAGTGGTTGAACAAACCTCTTGCTATTTTTCCTATTCCTCCCAAGGAAGAGAAGGAATCTTTGATTGAAAAACCCACTCTTACACAAACACAAATTGACAATAGATGGAAATGAAATCAGAGTGCTAGAGAGCATAGGCATAGACATCGTGCTATTGCTCATATGTTACAAACAAAAGAAGACAAAAACAACATAGAAAATCAAAATCTGAACTTACTTGAAGCAATGCATGATGAATCTATACCCTCACTACAACATAAACAAGAGAATTCCATGGACATTATCATTCGACCTCCCATTGTGATTAATCTAGATGATGACATTGATATTGCAAAGATTGATAAAAAAAGCATGATGAATTGAACACATTGTTTTCCTCTTCTATGAACTTAAATGACAAATATCCTAAAAAAAGTGTTGAACTTGGTGCTTCCCCTAGTTCGGCACTTTTCATTGTCCCTTTGGCTAGTTATCCACCTTCCATTTATACAGACCGAGATTGGGATGTAGATGACTTGCTTTAGGTTGACTCGCATGTTCCTTACTAGTATTTTGCTTTTTCATGTTTCTGTATGTGATTGCATGTGTGTAATGTGATTCCCCATGATGTTTTTTTTGATGTATATCTCTCTCTTTTTGTGCATTCCTTTATATGTACCTACATTCTTCTCTATGTCGTAAGAATTTTTCATTTTCCTTGTGTTTTCCTTTTGGGGATGATGCAAGGCATCGAGACATTTAGGTCTCTTCCATGTTGACCCAAAAGCTTTTCCTTTATCTTTTCTTGTCTTGTGTTTTCCTTTTTGGGATGCCACAAGGCATCGAGACATTTAGGTCTCTTCCATGTTGACCCAAAAGGTCTTTTTCTTTGTTTTCACTCTCTTTATATATTTCTTCCAGTTCTATGAGTATTTGGGGAATGATGATAGTTCTGAGCTCTTAAACAACAATGTAGAAAAGACATATTGACCCTGAATCCATAGATCCCTTATGTATTTTTAGGGGCAACCCTTCCTTCCTATTTCATGGCATAGCTTTATTTCACAAACATATGACTTCGCATAGGGTTTTCTGAGGAAAGCTCTCACATCTAGAACAAAATATTTTCTACTTTAAAGCACTTTCTCATAGTAATGGTGTTAGCAACCACTCTCAAGTGGGGTGGATACATCGATGATATTTTTAAACATATTTCATGGCATGATTTCTTTTTATTGTGACATGTCCTTTTCTTGGCGGTGCCATTGGGTTTGATGTCCTCCAAGAGTGTGATATTTCTAAGCATACGATTTCCCTTAGTGGCATGATGTGAGGCGAGAGGCATCCCATAAGTGGTGATTTGATATTCTTGACTTGGCCTTTCTTGGAGAAATTAGGAATGATGTTCCCTAAGAAGAAGACCTTACATGAACAAAGAAAAATCCCCTTTAACAAAAACTTATAGACCTGACATTCAAAAGCATAAAAAAAGCATTACATTGTGGTGCCTTATTGAAGTTTTCAAGAGGATAACTTTGATATGGTTGGCCACCTCATTGGGATAACTCACCTAGTGGATGGACTAAGGTTCCACTACCCCAAAGTGAGCACACATGTTGGGATAACTCACCTAGTGGACATACTGAGGTTCCATTACCCTAGAGTGAGCACACATGATTGGGATAACTCACCTAATGGGTAGATTGAGGTTCCACTACCCTAGAGTGAGTAATGTATGTTATGGAAAAACAACCCCTTTCCACATTATGTTGGAATGGTTGTGCTTGATCCTTTGTTTTTTCCTTTATTTTTCTTGGCCTTTGATAGGATATGACTATGCACCTTTGTTATTGCTACATACTAAGGTTTCTTGAATGTCTACTTTAGTGTGAGTTTGTCAAGGGAGAAAAATCTCACTAAAGTGGGGGAAAAATGTAGTGTTGAAAAAAGTAATCCTTTTTCATGCTTAATTTGGGAATAAGTGATATAAAATTAACTTAATAATACCTTGATTTAGTGTTGTAATGTGTTGTACACATCCGCATTGAATCTAGGGCCCTTTTAACCAAAATGTACTTAAATTGTACCTTATTTAGGGTTTTGTGAAGTGTTGTATTACACTTTCACACTTATCTAGGGTTTCATTAATTAATTGTGGTTAATTGAGCTTAATTAGCCCCTTTAATTCAAATTTAAGCCTTATTAATGACAATTTCTGAAGGATCTATCCCAATACTCAATAATGATATTGCATGACATTTAATTTAGAAAATTTAAGGTCCTAGAAAATGGTGCTAGGACCCGTTCACCTTTAGTGGTGAATGGGTCCTCTCCACATAGGACACCCCTTTCACGACATTTTTGAAATGGTTTTTGGATGTTATTTCATCCCCTTGAAGACGGTCCTAGAAAATTGTGTTGGGAACCATTCACATTTAGTGGAAAATGGGTCCTCATCACATGGGACACCCTTTTTTAATTTAATTTTGGTGATATTATAATGATTTTCAATCCTAGATCTATCGTCAGCTTGAATTATTTGAATTTCAGGGTTAATCTCTAGATTTAGTATAAATATGAGGTTAATTCACATAGTTTCATCTAATACTTTCAAGAGAGCATCCTAATACTTTACAAGATCATTATAGAGAACTTCAAGAGCATTTTAAAGGCATTCAAAGGTAGATTAGTGAATTTTTATTGCAGCAATTCAAGGTCATTTCATCATGTCAAAGGTATAGTGCATTAAAGCATGTTGAGCTTAAATTGTTGATGTAGCATTAAGGATCTATTGAAAAGCATTCTTTCACATCCAATTTGAAATCCAGATCTACATTCTACATGGCCACTTCATGTTATTTTGTAGGTTTACATTCCAAGACAACTTCCAAGGTATCAACATTTCATTATTCTGTGTTTCATGCTTCAATTTCATTGTTTCATCATTTGGTTTAATTACCTAAAAGGGGTTTGACTTAGAAAAACACCTATTCACTAACAATCAACAAGTTTTTATCCTCTTGAATGTTTATTTGTAGATTTATAGGTTGAAGATCAAGTGGTGAACAAGTTTGAAGCAAAATTGTCAAAGTTGTCAAATTGTAAAATTATCATTCATATTGCAAGAACACGAGAAGAAGGTTACAAAATTTGTTTCAAGATTTTGGGAGCTGATCATCGAGGATCCAATAGGGTAGACATCAAGGAACATAACCAAAATCTCAACTTCAGAAACCCTAATAGAGGCCCATTCGCCAGTAAAGGAGAATGAGTCCTTTGTGACCTAAAAACAACCTTCTTGTAGCAAGGTACACACCATTCTAGCCACTCAAAACTTCCCTCATAGTTGCTATAATAGTTAGGATTGATTTTTTATTATTATCTTACACTTAATTGCATGTTTAATAGTGGAAAGTAGTGGTTCATCATCTTTTTGACTCATTTTGGTGAACCCTACTTTTCCTATTAAACAATTAGATATGCAGTTACAGTTTGAATCGACGGTGTCTTCACATCTCCTACAAATACCCATGCAACAAGGACAAGTTGATATGAGAAAGATCTATCCCCTCCACAAGCTACAAATTGGAAATGTGTTTCATGCCTTCGCAAGGAAGGAGATATTGCAAAAACACCAAAAGAGTGCAGAAATGATTGAAGAAGTTGTTAAGGTACTACAAGAAGGTATTCTTGGTGAAACTATTGATGATTCCTTGTCTAGTGTACATAAGTTGAAGTTGAACTATTAGATTCTTTCAAATATTATTCTACTGATTTGGAAGAGAAATTAGAAAAAGAAATGGAAAAGAAGGCCAATAGTAAGAGATGGACTGAATTATGTAATAATAGAAATTGGAAAAAGAAATGGAAAAATGACCTATCTACAAGGAGCATAAAGGACCAAATGGCCTCAATAGAGTCACAAATTGGTCAGGCCTCCAATGCATATGATCCAACAAATGATGCAGATGGTACAACAAGGGAAACAGTAGAGAAATTGCATGGAAAGTTCTTCCTACTGCAAGAATAGAAAGAAAAGATCAATATGCAATATAGTCAGCTTAGAAATTTGGTAATTGCAAAGCTTACATCTTTAACCAGAGTGTTAGAAAGTCTAGATAAGATTGCACAAAAGAATTAGTGCCTAGTACCCCAAATGAAGGAGATATATGTATTCAGTTTGAGAGTTGGTGTAGTATACTTGCCTTCACCAAGAAGGATTCGGAGATAGCAAAGAAGGACTAGGAGGCACACGTTGTGTGTGAGGGGGAAAATAATAGAGCATAAACAAGACAAATGCAATGAAATAGAAGCTAATCTAAATCAAAAACACTAACCTAGATCTATTCCTTCACTCATGAAATGACTTTCTAAGCTATTGAAAACACATCATGAAATCCTACAATTACCAAATTGAATTCAAAACAAAAGAAAGGTTGCCATCCCATGTCGAAATGTGTTTGCAAGATGTCATGTTGTTCATATCACTACGAAGCCTCCATTGTTACATGTGAGAAGCTTTGATGTGATGCATGTGTTGATCGAAGATGTATTGGAGCTTTGTCAATGGTGATTAGGAATATCGGCAGCACTTTGTTGTGCAAATGGTGTTGATTCTTTGATCCTTTTTTGTGAGGAAAAAGGTTTACTATATAGAAATTGCTATTATAAATGGACGATCAAGATTAAACAATATTGAATCAAGATCAACAATTGAAGATTGTTGAGAGGATTTAGACATGAATAATTTGTGCAAAATAGATTGCATGATTAGAGTGATTAAAGAAATAGATTGAATAATATGTGGGATTGAGGGATAGATTGATCAGTCATAGGCATAGATTGATCAGTCAAAGGTATAGATTGATCAGTCATGGATTAGATTGATTAGTCAGGAATAGATTGATCATTCAGGAATAGATTGAGAAATTTGGGGATCATAATTTGTTCAATTAGGAAAGTGGTTGAGAATGATTAATTAAATGATTTAATTCATTCATTCATTTTGGAGTTGAACACGCAAATCAAGTTTGGCTTTTGCAAACAAAGTTGCATTAGTTTTATTTTATTTTTGATAATTTTTGTTAATAGTTTATTCAAATTTGGAGGGAAAGTACGTTAATTCAATTATTATGATTTAATAATTTAATCGAGTTAGGGGATTACAGTGATTTAGTGATGTAATTAAATAAATGGTGCTATTTAACTAATCAAGATGAAATAAAGTCAAATTAGGAATTTATTAAATAAATCTAATTTATTTAATTGGTAAAAATTGATGAAACATGAATTAATTAAATAATACTAAGTCATTCAATTAATAGCAGAAAATAGGGTTTTAGGACTTTATTAAATAAATTTAATTTATTTAATTAGTCAAAAATGATAAAAATGTGAACTAATTAAATAATGTTGTATTATTCAACTAATAGGGGAAATTAGGGTTTTTGATTTCTTTGATGTGAAATGCAATAATTTTTTATGCCAATGATGCAAAAATGTCATTTAAGGTGTGTGATAAGTGTTAGGTCAATTTTACATGTCTACATTTTTCCCCTCTTTGATACAAAGTATAGGTTACTTTGTTTCAAAGATTCAATGCTAAGATCAAGATTTTGAAAAAAGATTATGCCCCACTGTGCCTTGGTGGTCAGCAGAATGATGGTAGGACTTTGTGCTGCCTCCTCGAGAGGTTGACCAAAAATTTTGATTTTGAGGTTAGGCTCGCGACACTATTCTATTTCAATTCAGTTGTGGAGAGGGAAAAAAATTAAGTCTATAGGTCCCTCATTGCTTGTTCCAATGTTCCTATTAAGTCTAATTTGAACGTAGGAAGGCTCCCTAAGTAAAAATTAGGGTTTCCTAGGTAAAAATTAGGGTTTTTGAGGGTTGAAATAGGTAATTAGCATTCTAATTACCTCATCTTCACTTTGATCCTATAGTGAATTCTTGTCTCTAGATTTCTCATATTGTCAGTTATCGAGGAGCTATGGTGTTGATTCAGGGAGCCCCACATCGCACAAATGCGGTTTGAGAGTATGGACAACCCGCAGGTTTCAGTGCCCTGATATGTACCCTCTCAATTCTCATTTTCATTTTTCTGTGTTCCTATAATTTGTGCTTAAAGTCCAAAAGTCAAAAGCGTAGGTTTTAGAATTTCAGTGCTTTTGCCTCGGTTTTAGCGATTTTGTCATTTTGAAAAGCTCGCTCTTGCAAAAAATTTGCACACGTGACTTAATTCTACACCTTTGATTTAAATTTTTGCCTTTGAAATTGCATTTGACTTATTTTTTCACTTTTGAATGCTTGTCTATGGTTTGGGCACTTTTGAGTAAATTTGTGCCTTTGAGAAAGTTTTGTGCTTTTGATATTGCTAAGCGCTTTTGCAAATAATTTCTCACCTTTTCCTTTTTTTTGTGCTTTTCTTTGAAATTTCATCACTTTTGCTTGAAATCCTTCGCTTTTGAATTTTTGGAACTCTAAGTCTCCTTGTTCATCATTTTCAAGTTCATTCTGTGTTTTTAGAGTGCACCCTTGACATTGTGGGTTGAATGATTGTGGGTGGTCCTTAAACCATTGCAATTGAGGGAGAGATGACCTTGAGATCTATTTGATTTGATTGTCGGCTTTGATGTTTTGGAGCGATATTTTCTAGATGTGGTCAGGATACGTCATATTTGTTACATTCCTCCCATCTAATGTCACACTGCAATGATGACCGTGCTCATGGAGCGAGGCATTCAAAGACTTCTTTATTCCATTTACCTATAGGGGAGGCCACCATTACCCTTGAGGATTTGTGGAGGATTCTCAACATACCTATCCATGGTGATCTCATTACATACTCTATTCAATGAGGTACCCATGCTATGCAGCATGAGCTTGGTGCTACACACATGGAGGTTCAACGGTCTGAGATAGATTTATCAAAGTTTGTTGGCAGTGTCGACCTTGTTTCCCTTGTTCTTTGCAATTTGATTTCGGGTCTGGTTGTTCCTGATAGGAGAGGCTTCCAATTCCTTGTTGGATGGGGTACATGTATTGAGGAGATGTTTGAGCATGGGACTAGATATGTATGGGGTCCATGTCTCCTCGCCCACCTATATAGAGATATGCATGAGGTTACATATCGAGGTGGGAAATCCATTTTTGCAGGTGTCTCTCTATTACATGTATGGGATTGGGAGCACATTGCAATGACGTGCCCTGATGGTATACAAGATCGTACTGATGGTCATCCATGGTCCTATTGGTATGGAGATTTTCTACATTATACCTTTCCTGGAGAGCTTTCATACTAGTGTCGTGTATTTGATGACATGTCAAGTTTTGTATGGAGACCATATATGGATTGTGATGCTTGGTTGGAGGATTAGGAGAAAATAGTATATTGTCGACAGATCAAATGGTTTATTGGTCACTCTCACTCTCTTCTAGAGTGATATTTACTCGACAGAGTATGCAGGAAGTTTGGAGAGAGATAGGGTTGATTTCTTGATGCATATGAGGCTCAGTTTGGTCAGACCACTAGAGAGGTTCAAGTATGGGGTCATCAGGCTAACAAAGATTTTTCCATTGCTATGTTTAGAGAACTTTCCCCAATCGAATGGGGTTGGGCAATGGGTTTAGCAGATATGAGTACCACTCCCTATTTTGATCAGTGGTGGGCATGATGTGTTCCATTGAGATTCACAAATCCCGATGGTGATCTCACAGTTGGTAGGGTAGGCATTACTAGTTGGCACGGAGAGAGCTAGCATCTTGAGATTCTAGCCAAGCAACTTGGTTGGGCTTGACAAATTGGGGCATAGGGTGATTAGACGCAAGTTCAGGGACAAATTCCAAGTCCCCCTCCACCACCTAGGGATGGAGGTGCATAGTTTGCTGCAAAGATAGGGCGATGATAGGCCATGGAGGTATAGCTTGCCATTGTGATAGCAAAGAAAGATGGTTTTAGAGTTGAGCGAGACATAGAAATTGGGCATCATCTCGTTGCCAAGACCCAGTTGTAGGCTATCACCATAGAGAGGGATAGTTTGAGGATAGAGTGAGATAATCTTTGTGTTGAGTGGGATCAATTATTACAGAGGGATACATACTACTAGAATCTATATGCTTTTGTTCCTTGTGCACAATGATGACCGAGATTCAAAGAGCCTAGTGTTGCGAGTGGTGGTGTTGTGTCAAGTGTTCATTCTATTAGACAACCAGATCCATATGGTGACCCATAGCATGGTCTATAGATTCCTCCCTTTTCTATTGGGAAGTGTCATATTTATACTTGATCTTTATGATTTTTATTGCTCAGAGACTTCATATTGTAGACATGATTTTTTATATACATCCATCGGCCTAGTCGAGGCTTCGTATATATGTATTATTTTGTAGTATCCCATCACACTTGTTTCATTGATGATGATGTAATATGACATTCTCCTTTTTTGATGATGATATATATGGGATATACCTTCTTCGTTTCATCTCATTTATATGTTTATATGATATTTATAGATTACTATGTATGATGATGTATGCTTATGTATTTTTTTTTGTACTTTTCTGATGGATGCATATATGGTGTGGATGGATGAATCATATATTGTTTCATATGATTTTTTATTATGGATGATCAATATACCATTTTGATATATGATGTTTATATGATGTTGATATATAATGGATGCATGCCTTATACATTATATATGATGTTTTCATTGCTTAATTCTTATCATGATTTGTATTGATGACATTATGGATGTAGAATGGATATGGTACTAATGATATTGTGATGCAGGATGGATGTTAGTTAGAAGAAATATTTGATGATGGATATAAATTTGATGTAGTTAGTATTGATGAATATTGCTTTCAATTTGATTGGAGGCTTCACATTTTGAACAATCCTATTTGATGTAGCAAATAGATATGATGCACATGGTATTAATGACCAAGGTAACTTTGTATCTATTGCATGGAGTTTGACTCAACATACAAAGAATATTCTTTCTCATACCAGACATACAGAAACTTTGTTTAGAGTATATGATTAGGTTATGCTAAAACATGTTGGACCAGTAACATAAGAGGTATTAAGCACCTAATATGCCACTACTACACGAAATGCTTCAAAACAACTTCCATACACTCAATAAAGCAAGTATTCACCATGGTAACTTATAACAAAAATATCTTACAAAAAACAAATTTAAATGACACTCAATTGCCCCATTCCTTCTCTAAATCCTTATGGACATCCTCGAGAGATCCTTGGAATGAGTCAATAAAGTAAATCATAAAGATAATACTATAAAAAGATAAAACAAAGTTGCAGTATCACTTGTCATATCGGTTTGAGGTTTTAGGACTATTATCCATTGTTGATCATGTCTATCGTAGGAATAGATCCGTTAAGGAATATCTCAAGATGTTGTTGGTGAATTATCAAAAAGATAGGTAGTTAATACTTTGGCATTGTTTCTGTCTATTTTGCGATCAAATATTTGTGATTGTTTCATTTAAAAGTTCTATCTTTTGATATTTTCTCTATTTGTTTGTTTTTTTAATCAAAAGGGTGGGTGTGCTGATTTGTTTATTATGGGTGAAAATTTTATCACAAATTGTGATGATGGAGATAGGACTTTTCGATTTTCTAAATTTTATGATTTTTTTTTTGTTGTTTTCAGGGGAATAACCTAGGGCCTCAAGGGCTCATCAAAGATAATCCTTTCCTACCTTGTACACACAAAGGCTCTTAGTTCACTTGGTTTGATGGGAACTTGGTTTTTGGTCTTTTTTATGTTTTTTGAATGTTTTCTTTTTTATTTTGTATTTTTTGACTAAGTTGAAATAAAGCATGATAGAAATCTAAGGAGACTAACCTACAACCTTGAGGGTTGATCATCGATAATCCTTTCCTACATTGTACATGCAGAGACCACGTAGTTTGACCGGTTGACTTAAAGTAAAAACAAGTATTTTTGGGATTTCAAACAACATTGATAACTTGGATTGATATTTCACTTCCATTTCTAGAGGATATGTTGTGGGAAATCTACTTGAACTAGCTGTGAGGTTCAAGGAAATGTTGATATCTTAGAATATTTGAGTGAAGGAATAATCCAACGATGTTGTTTTGTTTTTTATGTTTTCTAATGTTTTTGATTTTTGTTGTTTTCTGGATGCCTTTGATTTTGGATATTTGACCATGATAGGATGCTCAAAGATCTAATCCACAACCAGCTTCAGGAAGTTTCCCCCAGCTTGAGACAAGACTTCTTTCCTAAATCAATATCAATCCATGGTTGGACACATGCTTTATTATGGAATGAATGGGTGAATGTTGTGGATAGTACCGATATATAATGAAGTGAGTCTTATTCAAACATAGCGCTTATTTGCAATTTTTCACTATGGTACCTATTCTATGAGTGTCATAAAGTGGTTTTCACTCAAGGAATGCTTTATTTCTCTTTACTTTTTTTTTTTTGTATTTTTTATCTTTTTCATTTTTTTTTGTATTTTTACCCTTTTATCTAGGGTATTCTAATGTGCTTCATATATAGAAATTATTGAGGTGACTACTATTCAGTGGTTTAGCTAAAGGTTCTCCTTCAGGAGTAGCCAACTAATAAGCCCAGAACCATAGCTTGCTATGATGATAAATGGGCCTAACTAGTTGGGTTTAAATTTTCCTTTGTCGTACTGATTCAGTTGTACCTTCTGATTCTCCTTGAGGACCAAGTCACCAACTTAAAAAATTTTATCTTTGATTTTCTTATCATAGCTTCATTTGAGCCAATTTTGATAACCTAAAGATGGTTTAACATGCTCAAACACCTTTCATCTAGGAGCTCCAATTCATTTAACCTGGATACTCGATATTCTTCGCTGCTAACCATGCCTTTTAATGAGAGTCACAATGAGGGGATTTCGACCTCAATGGGTAAGACAACCTTTGATCCATAGACCAAGGAAAATGGTGTGGCACCTATAGGTGTTTGGATGTTGGTTCGATAAGCCCATAGGGCTGAGTTTAGCTACAAATTCCAATCACGACCGGCTTCATTAACAATCTTTTCTAGTATTTTCAAGATGGTTTTGTTAGATGCTTCGACCTGACCATTTCCTTGAGGATAGTAGGGCATGGAGAATCTATGTTGGATAGAGAATTTGGAATTGGGTTCTATTGTTCATTATTATCATTTGTGAAATTCCATACCTACAAATTAGATAATTCAGAGTGAATTTTGATATATTTTTACTAGTGATGTAGGTCAATGGAATTGCCTCTATCCATTTAGTGAAATAATCTGTTGTTCTAATAATAAACTTGTGCCTATTATATGAAGCAGGAAAAATCTTACCTACCAGTTCTAATCTCCATTACGAGAGAGGCCATGGTGTTGTGATGGGTCTCAAGTCCTATGTTGGTGCATGAACAAGGTCACTATGTTGTTGGCATTGACGAAACTTTCTAGAATACTAAATGCATTCCTAGTCCATGGAGGGCCAATAGTACCCCGTTCTAAGTAGTTTTTGGACTAGGTTAGGTATGCTAGAGTGGGACCCACAAACACCTTCATGTATCTCTTGTAAGGTTATTTGTGATTCTTCTACGTTAAGACACCAAAGTAACATACCATCTAGACTATGACAGTATAGGGTATCTCCTAGGATTGTAAATCAGGAAGTCCTATGGGTGAAGGATTTCTTTTGAGTGGTCAATAGGTCAAGTGGTATGATACCGTGTTGGATGTATTCAAAGGTGTCTTGGTACCATGGAGAGTTAGGACCAACAAAAACATATACCGATTCTAATTCTGGGATGTCAAATGCAAGTACGAGAATTTTTTCGACGAGGAACTCATACTTAGGAACATTTTATGGAATATCAAGTAGTGAGCCTATTGTTGCAATTGCATCGAAAACTCTGTTGTTAATCCGAGGAATTTTTTCAATGGTTATTGTGATAAAATAGTCCTTAAAGCTATCCACCATCCCTTTGTAGGGAATCAACTTGCCATCTTTTTTCTGGTACTCATCATTCACCTATCTGATCACTAGCTAAGAGTCTTCAAAGACATGTAGCTCTTTTATTCTCCATTCAATATCCATTTTGATCCCTGTGATTAAAGCTTCATAATCTAAGATATTGTTTATGCATGGGAAATTGATCCTACATGCCTTGGGAATACTATCTCCCTAAGGTGTGAGAAATAGAATACTTGCTCCATAGCCATGTTGAGTGTGAGACTCATCAAAGTATAGAATCCAATGGCTTGTCTATTTTGTCATCAAGATACTTTCATCTGGAAATTCCACTATGTTGGCATATAGTTGTCTTTGATGTCAAAAGGGAAAAGTATGCAAGGAAAATTCCTAGCATGTTGAAAAAGGATCGGAGATGGAATGGAGTTGCTCATGCAAGTGAGGATGATGGCATTAATGGAAAGTGTCTTTGATGTCAAAGGAAGTGGAAATGATCATGCAAGTGAGATTTTGGCATGATGATAGTTTCATGGTGTGCCTAGATGTTATGGAGATACGATAGATTTGGTTCTGGAAGTTATGGTGTAGGATGTTGATGAAAGGTGCATGGTTCTACAAATGTTGCATTGTTGTCATGCAAGATTAACATGAGGATTTTAGAGGGTTCTTCTAGAAGACAAAGGTGTAAATAGACAATAGATTCAATATGGGTTTTTCGAGAGCATTCTAGTGATGTTCTCTACAGGTTGAAAAAGTGAAGGATGCACCCAAAAATGCATTATTTCTACTCTCAAGTGATATTAGGATTTACAGATAAACCTAATGTGTTTGCAATCAAGGAATCATCTAATAGAAATTCTATTTTGTCCTTGATTTCCTATCGCAAGTTAATCGGTCACATAAGTTACAACTTATGTCATTCATTTCGTCAAGTGACCGGCCCCATTGCCTAGGTTGGTGTTGTCTACATGTCTCATTGGTGAGACATTTTTGCTTCAGTGGGACAATTTCTTTGGTCCCCTCAACAGTCTGTTGAGCACCAGAAGAAAAGAAAAATTTGGCTAAGTCATATCTTGGGCGGTGTTTTTCTAAGTTTCTCTAACTTACTACTTCAAGGCTTTTGACTAAGTATAGCTCTAGCGGTGTTTTTGGCACATGGTCCAACTTGGGTAGTGTTTTTCTATGTTTCAATAACTCCTCGCCTTGTAGCACTGGCGATGTTTTTTCCAGTTTGATGAACTTATGAAGATCACACTTTAAGACTGGTGGTGTTTTCAAGAACATGTCTAACTTATTGCTCAGCAAAGAAAAGTGAAGTGTGGACCCTGACGGTGTGTGTTTTTTTGTCAAAGTGACAAGAAGGGTTTGATGGGATGACAAGGATAGTGAAGATGGTAAATGTATGATCAACAATTGCGATCAAAAAGATCTGACGGTGCACGTTAGTTCCGTTGAGATTTTGGTGGTTTCTGGCTATGTTCTGTGGGGTCAGCAAAGAGTGTGGAGATTTATCCATGATGGAAAAATGATGGCCATTGATGTCTTGTGGGAACTACGAAGGTGGCATACAAAGTTAGTGGAAGGTGACACCAGACATGTATACGTGGCAGCAACCTGCATACCTCGCTGAGAATTTAGTGGGACCTGTTCAAGACCCGTGGGCTAGCGGTGAACAGTCAAGATTGATCAAGGTTTATCGAGCGATGCTCACAATATGCAATGGTGGGACCTACGAAGGCTGCACAATATGCCATGAATGGTAGAGATTTAATGAGGAATATCTAACGGTGTCAATAGTGTATCTTGTAGGACCCAATAGGATGGTGACGATGGCAGATTGTGATGTAGGCCGATAGATGGCAAAAAGTGATTGCTAGATATATCAACTCACATCATTGTTGTGAGTTGTGTTGTGATGATGTGGATGACAAATGGCAACAGTTTGTAGACCTTGCAAGGTTTGTGTGGGCCCATATTTTGAGCTTGTGAGGTGTGTGGGATTTGGACACGTGTCTTGGTGGACACCACGTATGGCAAGCGGTGTATGAAGGATAAGATCAAAGGAGGAAATTTAAATGATTGCTTATCAGACGGTCATGATTTAAATTTGTGATAGTGAATGGAAAGCGTAGGATCAGGGAGCAAAAGAAGAGGATCGATGGCCATAATTCAAAGATAGAAATCTGAAATGGCTACAATAATGTAAATAAGGGTTACAACTGGTAACCAACATGGCAATGAGAATTAAATGATCTATCTGTTTCAACAACAACTGTAATAAGACTTGACGCATAGGGTGGTGGTTCAGATGATCACAGAGATAAGAATCAAGATAATATCTAATGAATAGAAGGATGCATTGAATGCATAATCAGATTTTAGGGTTTGACAAAGAGAATGTGGAAAATTCTTTATAACCAAATTTAATGTTGGACAACTTGATGCAAGATATGGCGATATCTGGTAACCCTATCAGATGTCTTAATTATGAGTTGGATAAATGTGTGTATCTCAATGCAAAGGAAGCTTGTTGGTGAAGTTTGCAAGTGAAGGAAGCCCTAGTAGAAGATTTGAGAAGATCTAAATGGTGGAGAGAATCTCGAGGTAGAGATTGCAGATCAGTGGAGTCAAGAAAAAAGGAAGACAAACACATATTGTCGATGATAGAGGTCTACAGTAAGCGAGTGCACATATAGAAAGAATAGTTTGTAGTTGTATGGAGAACTAAATAGAGTTACATCTTACCAAGTATATTGCAGAGGTAGTGAAGGTAGTGTGTCTGCAAGAAAGAGGGAGTTGTAGGGAAAACATAGAATGCACATGCAAGGAAGTCCTAGACTGTAATAAAAAATATCATCTAGGTTTGCATTCAATAGAGTGTAGATGTACATGAGACACTACAAAATGGAAGAAGATCAAAGCAACAAGATAGAATAGTGATTGTTCTACGTGCAGAGAAGAGTGCAATGCAAAGTGTGTATGTTGCTAAGAGTGCAACTATAGCAGTAGAGTGTGAGTTGTAGTAAGTGCAACAATGTACTGAATGTAATGATGCATGATCAATTTTTGTAGAACTAAGTCTTAAGCATATTTTCTTTTGTTATCATAGAGGTTGTAGCCTCATTATATTGAGTTGTAGCTCATATTAGGGTGATGTTGCATCCTTGGAGTTGTAGGTCCTAAAAGAGGGTGTTGTAGCATCTTTGAAGTTGTAGCTTCTAAACTAGGGAGTTGTTGCTTCCTTGGAGTTGTAGCTCCTAAATCAAGGTGTTGAAGCATCCTTGGGTTGTAGCCCTAAACACTGTAATAGAGATTTAATTTTTGATGCTAGATTTGAGCAATAGACTCAAGCATCATTTGTCACCGTGGTTTTTCCCATCTTGGGTTTTCCACATATATTTGGTGTTGTGGGAATTTGTGTTGATTTCCTATTTGTATGTTTATGTTTGCATCTTTAGTTTTCAATCTACACAATTAGAGTTGAGTAAGAAATCTGCATAAAGTTTTTGTGGGCTAAAGTTTTAGTATCTACTGATTCACTCGCCCTCTCAATAGATCTTTGTGTTCCATCACACTATGTGAGGCTTTTTATCATCTATGGGTGCTTCAGCCAGTTGGTCTGCTATGATTTGTCCCTTGATGGCTATTCTATCCACATAATCTATATCAAATTCACTCAAAATCATCACCCATTTAGCAATTCATCCTGCTAAGGTTGCTTTTTCTAGTAGGTACTTTAGTGGGTCTACTTTTGAAATCAGCTTTACTTTTTTGTTTAAGATGTAGTGTCTCAGCTTCTGTGTCACAAATACAACTAAGAGACATGCTCTTTCTATGGGTGAGTAGTTCAGCTCATAGCCCACCAGTGTTCGATTGATGTAGTAGACCTCTCTTTCTTTGTTATCATCATCTAGGTGGGCTAGGAGAGCCCCCAACATTGCTTGTGTGGTAGACATGTAGAGCACCATTTCCTTGTCTGGAATAGGCGGCATGAGTACATGAGGAGTAAGTAGTGCTCCTTGACTTTCTAGAACACTTGGTCACATCTCCCATCCCACCAGAAGGTGATGTCCTTGTTTAGGAGATGAGTGAAAGGGCGACATTTGTCTACTAGTTGTGTGATAAATCGCTTGATGGATTGCAACTTTCCTTGTAAAATCCTCAGTGGTTTTAATGTCTTTGGTGGAGGAATCTCTAGTATAGCTTTTAATTTTGTAGGATCCACTTCAATCCCCCTTCTTGACACTATGTACCCCAATAGCTTTTTGGATGTTACTCTAAACACACACTTCTTAGGGTTGAGTCTCAAATTATATTGTTCAAGCCGATCAAACACCTTTGCAAGATTGGTTAAGTGATCTCCTCTTTTGACGATCTTTGCTAGAACTTCATCCACATGGTCTTCCATGATTGTATGTAGCATATCATGGAAGATGGTCCTCATTATCTTTGCTAGAACTTCATCCACATGGTCTTCCATGATTGTATGTAGCATATCATGGAAGATGGTCCTCATTGCTCTTTGATATGTTGCTCCTGCATTCTTTAGACCAAATGACATCACATTCCAGCAAGAGGTCCCCCAAGCACAAGTAAATGTTTTTTTGTGTTGATTGTCTAGAGATATTTTTATCTAGTTATATCTAGAAAAACCATCCATTAAGGATAGCATCTCATGCCCTACTATGAGAACCATGATCATGTGGATACTTGAGAGGGGGACGTCGTCCTTTGGATAGGCTTTGTTCAAGTCTCTAAATTCTGTGCAAATCCTTATGCCCCTGGTAGGCTTTGACACTAGTACTAGATTGGATATCAATTATGGATAGTCAATGGGTCTAATGAAAACCACATCTAGTAACTTCTTTAGTTCTACTTTTACCAATAATTCTATCTGAGGATGCATTTTTCTTAGTTTTTGCTTGATAGGCTTTGCTCTAGGGGAGATGGCCAAATGATGTACCACCAATGCTGGATCTAGTCCAAGCATATCTGCATAGGTCCATACAAAGTTTACCTTCCCGTCGTTGATGAATGTTGTGAAGTTTTCTTTCTCTTTAGGATCAAGCAACACTGCATGGTATGTTATTTTTGGGTTTTCCATTGTGCCAACATTTATGGACTCTGCTTCTTCTACTAGAGCATTGATCTTTCTTGATATTTTGATATAGCGAGATTGAACCCTCCATCCTCGAGTGCCTTAGGGAGGTTTTCCTTCTCAGATGTGTCCTTTATTTTCTTCTTTTTTGGATCCAATAAAGCCACATTGTGGTCTTCTCTAGGGGATTGCATTTTTATTTTTATGTTTTCTCTTTCATTTTTGTGACTAGAGGATTCAATCTCTCCACCGAAGTATGCATCATGTTTGAGCTCCATGACGAACCCTAATTTGTGATCTCCTATTGGTATG
The DNA here is from genome assembly GCA_007258455.2 of Sequoia sempervirens. Lineage (NCBI taxonomy): Eukaryota > Viridiplantae > Streptophyta > Pinopsida > Cupressales > Cupressaceae > Sequoia > Sequoia sempervirens. The sequence continues at coordinate 198,350,464 of VDFB02000007.1, forward strand.
TCTATTTGAAGTCCCATGAATTTTGTGATTGCCTCATTGTTTTGGAATTGATTTAGAATAGGTGTATGTTGTTGGTGATCCTAGTCTATCAATTGTGGGTAGCAGAGGGGTAGGTTGTCGTCATGATCTGTAAAGCTTACAAAGGTTGCTAAAATGGTTAGTATAGCTCTGGTATCTTTTTACCATTGGGTGTCTATGCCATCATTACTAGAAGCAGAGGAACCATATCCAATGATAAAGGAAGGAGAGTCCCATTCATATTCAGTAGTCTATTCCAGAATAATAATAGAGTATTGATAAACTGGAGATGGAACCTATCAATGCTTAATTTTTTGAATAAGTCTTCAATGAGTAAATCATTGTCCATGATATGGTATATATCTAGTGCCTTAATGCTAGCAAAATTTTCTTATCTCTTAAAAGAGGTTCATTCGGTTTTTGAAGTAACCATGTCTTTTGGCTCATAACCTAGTCCCATATTTTTCTTTCTCTATTCCACTATGATAGGCTCTCATTAGCCTTGTTTGTGTAGCCCAAGGCCACCTATTCCTTGATATCCCATTTGTTTAGCTAATTGATAACCTCTATTGTTAAGATCAATTAGAATGGGTTTTGGCTTTTTTGGTTCTTTTTGGTCCTCTTTGAATATCTCATCTTTCATGTCTCCCCACTTAGTGAAAATAGTGGGTTTGGCTAGCATTTGCATTATCTAAGCAGGCTTGATCTCTTTTGGACCTCCATAGACTTTAGGTGTTGGTGGAAGCATGCCAATACAAAATTCCTAGTTGAAGTGGTCACTTCCATTACCTCTATCTAGTATTTGAACCTTGGTTTTCATTTTTGATTGCTCACTTGATGTGATCTTGGTTGATGTTGATGGTAGCATGGAAGGGTCAACATATGAGAATGAATGGAAGGATATGTTGTTGCTAGGTATGTGTTGGATCTTATTATACTTCTCTTCCAACTTTGTATAGAAGTGGAAAAGTTTAGGATTAGCATATATGGTCACCTCTTTTCCTTCATGGGGGAACTTTAGGCATTGGTGGAAGGTTGAAGGGACTGCTTGTAATAAGTGGATCCAAGGGTGTCCTAGGAGGAGGTTATATGGAAACTCAAGGTCAAGTACTTGACATGTAGTTTATGTGATGGTTGGCCCTATCTGCACTAGTAACCTAACTATTCCTTCAAAATTCCTTTCAAGGTCAATATAGGCCCTTACGGTGATACTCTTTCCTTTGTCTATCACATCGTCAGAATACCCCAACGGTTTGACAAATTTCAAGGTACATATGTTTAGATCCGCACCATTATCTATCAATACCTGCTTGACCATGTTCTTGTGGACACCAAGCTCTATGTATAGGGCTTGGTTATGTAATGTCCTTTGTGGAAGATCTTTCTCGGAAAATACTAAATGATTGTTGGATGTGATTTTTCCAACCATGGCTTGGAACTAATCTAGATTGAGGTCGTTAGGGACTGGTATTTCCAATTCTTTTTTGAGTGTTTCCCTGTGTGGGTAATAGTTTTAGCAACTCTTGGATTGAGATTAGGGTGGGGTCTTTTTCAACTGTTCCATAATGTTGTAGTCATTTGATGACTTAGTTGTCAGTTTGGAGGGGGGGATCTCCTTGTATTATAACTCTCCCTCAGCAAGTAGTTATATTGTAGTTTTTGTCTCCACCTCATATAGTCACTACATTTTCCCTATTGTCATCAACTTGCAAGAGGGTTCCTAGAACTGTGTCACCATAGGTATAATTAGCATTATGATAATCCGGGTCCTTTCCTTTGTCATTCCTTTTAGTGTGGTTTGGGTTTGGGTTTGTGTATATTTGAAGGTCCTTATTTCCAGGACATGGTTCACCATCCACTTCTCCTTTGTCTATCAAATCTTGGATGAGGTGTTTGAGTCACATGCAATTGTTTGTTGTATGTTCTTTTATTTTATGGAATTCACACAAGTCTTTCTCATTATACCATGGTGTCTTGAAACTAGGTTCCTCATAGTTTGGGTGGTCATTTACCTTAATGAGGTTTTGTTGCACTAGTTTACACATGACTATTTCAAGTGACTCTCCTAGTACTATGAACTGCCTCCTGGGTTGATTGTATTGCCTCTGTTGTCCTCCTTGATTCGTTTGTTGGTTGACTACTTGATTGTTCTTGGGATAGGTAAGTTGGTTGTTGTGCACTATTTGGAACATAGCTCATTTGTGCTACTTGAGGTTTGTTTTAAGGTACGTTTTTCACATGCCATAGTGCTCTAGCATCACCTACTTCATTGTTTGTAATGTTCTTTTTCTTTGCCCAGATCTTAGGTTTATCATTTGAACTAGAGGGACTATCTTTTGAGTTGTTCAATTTAAGGGCTCCCCTTGCAATGAGGGCTCTCTCAATATGTAATCCTTTTTCAATAGTTTCTTCAAAGCTTTCAAGACATAACATAGTGAGTTGGTAGTTGATCTCGGGTAGGACATTTGAGATGAAGATATCTACCAACTCCTTGTTGGGAATGGGCCATTTGCGTCAACTAGCTTTGTGCCTACATCTCTATAGGTAGGAGGTAAATAACTCTCCTTAACTCTGTTTGATTATGGATAAATTTATGATAGTGACATCTTGCTCTATGTTGAATGAGAAGTGGCTTATGAACTTGCTAGATAGTTTTTCGAAGGTTTTAATTCTCAGTGATAGATGAGAAAACCACTCCATAGCATGACTTGTAAGGCTACATGGAAAGAGCCTCATGAGGTAAGCATCATTGTTTTGTACCTCCATACATGACAATGAGAAGTCTCATACGTGCTCTACTAGATCTCCTTTTGCTTTGTACTTGTTGAACTTGGGTATTTCAAATATTTTTGGAAAAGGTAGTGTAGTGATGGAGCGATCAAATGGGAATGGACACATTTCCTAAAGGGTGTAGGTCTTCTTTGTTTTCCCTACCTGCATGTTTGCTATATTTTGGGTCACTACTTCTAGTTGTAGTTCTATCTCTATTTTTGGTACCTTTGTTTGCAAGTCTTGCATGTAATAGCCTTGTTGTCCCACCATGCTTTGGTCATAGATTGGATATTGTGAAGGTATGGGACCTTGGTAGCCATATTAGGTGGAAGGAGGGTTAACTCTTTGTTGGATGTAAGGAGGATTAGCTCCTTGTTGAGTGTAAGGAGTGTTAGATCCTTGTTCAGTGTAAGGAGAGTTAGCTCCTTGTTGTTGGAATGAATTATACTAAAGGTTACCCTGTTGATGCGTTAACAAAACACCTTGTTGGTAGGACAAATTGGGAAGGGTACCATGTGGCACACCTTGTTATTGGTATGAGCTATGTTGAAGGTTTCCCTAATGGTGTTACCTTGTTGATGAGATGATTGGAGAAGAGTGCCCTATGGCACACCTTGCTGCTAGGATGGACTATACTAAAGGTTTCCCTGATGGTGCGTTCGCAGGTTACCTTGTTGATGGGATGACTAGAGAAGGGTGCCCTGTGGTACACCTTACTATTGGGACTGATATGGAAGGGGGCCCTATGTTCTACCTTGTTGATGGTACTGATTAGGAATGGGACCTTGTGGTCCACCTTGTTGTTGGTACTAATTTGGAAGGGGACCTTGTGGTCCACCTTGTTGATGGTGTTGTTGATTGGGAAGGGGACCCTATGGTCCACCTTGTTGGTGGTACTAATTGGAAGGGGACCCTGTGGTCCACCTTCTTGATGGTGCTACTAATTGGGAAGGGGACCCTGTGGTCCACCTTGTTAATGGTACTACATGTTTTTGGAAGGGTTCACATTCAAAATGTTTTGAGGTACATATTGTCTTGGGGGTGGATTGTTACTTTGCAATACGTACTAGGGTGGACCTCCTTGATACTGTTGTGCCACTACTGCTTGTTTGATTTGAGTTGGTTTTCTATATAATGGGTTTTCCATGGGTTGACCATTGTATTGTGAGAATATAGGTGGCATGTTTGAAATCTCCATGGGTTCGGATATTTGTCTCACAACTGAGTTATCCCCTAAGGGAATAAGATTAGGATCTTTGAGAGCCTCCACGTTAAAATCTATTGGTAGTTCAGTACCACTTTGTGCTAACTTAAAGAAGTATGAATTTGAGTCCTTTCTAAAAAAAAAATCCATTAGTTTGAGCACCTTGGGGTTTTTGGAATGTTCAAATAGTTCCTCATCATTTATTTCTTCCTCGGTATCTACCAGCTCTATGACTACTCTTTCTGGGTCCTGGTAGGACTATTCTATCACTTCTTGTCATTTGCGGTTTAACTCTTCCTCACTAAATGTGTCCTTGTACGTGGGTCTCTTTTGGGGCATTTCAAGGTCGCTTGGCCTATAGCCCCATGGGCCACCTTTGTTGTTTGTGGTGTTTGTTGGTGGGATGCTGACATTGTTCTTGTTTGCTTCCATGTTCTTCCTATGTTGTGATCTCATAGTTGTCATAAACAACCGCCAAGCTAGAAAAGTGAAGACTTTTGATATCACCAAGATCTTGGAAACTATCCACCATTAGTTGAATTACCTCTTTCATTGTGTCATCATCATAAGGAACTTGAGGTGCTAATATTCTCATGATCTCACTCAAACATGAAGTAACTATCATTCTTATCTCATCATCTTATGTCTGAACCACCTGTGTTGACCCAAAAAAGTCACTATAGAAACAAGAGCTATCTTCAACAATTCAAAAGATGACTGCTCAACAAGGACCAAACATTCTTCTACTTTTCTCAATGTGATCAAAACATCATCCCTTGATTGAGATAGAATATTGAGCTTACTACCTGATTCGTAGAGTAATCTTGCCAACCATTTTCTATCTTCTTGTCATGCTTCAAACTGATAGTCAATTTCCTGAATTACCCAAAGCTTGGTAGGAACCTTAGCTCTAATACCATTGCAATATCCCAAGCTAAATTTGTATATAATTTTTTTTCAATTTGGCATTCACATATGTTCAAAAATTTCGTCAAACGATTGATACTTTTTTGTTTTGTATATGTGTTTTAGTTTGTTGCTAGGATTTTGATAAATGATTATGCAATATGTTCAAATATAAGTTCTTCCCCAATTTCAAATACATAATATTAGAGATGTGCTAGCTTGAAAGAGATGAATATATTTCATATAAACATAAAACACGTATAGTATTTCCAGTAAGCTTATCAATGGATAAAATTATCAAAAATACCCAAAAAGAAATCATTGCACACAATAATTTGCCGACCTGATAAATAATGTGCATTCAATATTATAGTCTTCAATATACAAATTGGCAGATACAAATAAGCTAGGTGCCACAGTATGAATCATGACCTCCTTAATGGAGAAAAGGTATCTCTTATACTATTCATGACAACTTGTACCTTCACCACTAGCTTTCCACATAAACGTGGACTCCCTTTGACCTCACTAGCCTGCAATATCTCCATGTCACCTGTAATTGTCGAAATTGGATCACAGGTCTTCAAATACCTGATCTGGACACTAAATATATTATTTTCGACACCCCTTAGATAAGCTGCAGTATCTTTCTTATTTTCTACGGTTACTTCTAGATGTCTCACGTCCACTCTAAGACATTCGCTACAAATCCCTTTGCTAGGACTGGACTATGTTAACTAGCACGTCATCAAAAATTCCTCCAATAGATGCGACCTCATAATATTAATGCTACAAACCTTAATTAGTACGATGACTTAATGTGAGGGGCTGTGATAGTCTTAAATCATCGACCACATAAAATCTAAGATGGCTGCAATAGAAAATATATATATAACGCGACCTCCTTGAGTGAATATCGACCCTTTTTAGACAGGAATTTTGGATAGTTGAGGTCTGGAATAAACCCTTGGCGTATGTAGAGGTAGCTCTTCTCAAGGAGATATGGTTGATAGACCCAATTAGAAATAACTTGAAATATGCAACCTTGTGCAAAAGATATAATATAAATGTCAACCGATTACCTCTATAATAAGCCCAATTCTTGTCAGTGAAATTTGTCTCCAGAGGAGACCTCAGATATTTCTTCTAAAATTCCAACTATAATGGGCATTGTGAGAAATCTGGATAATTCCTCCAACGTGACTAGCTAGGATAAATTAGTCTCACTGTCGAAACCAACCACCCTTAGGGATTCCATCCTAGGGTTTCAAGCTCTGCAATCTCCTCAAAAACCAAGAAGAATAATAATCTACATAATCAAATGAGCCTTCGAAATTGTATTTTATATCTTCTCGTGAATAGGCCCTCAATAATATTTTCCATCCTTTAATGATTTTTTCCCATTTAAAACTGCAAAATGGCCAAAAATTGTGTTTTAAAACCTAAAAAAAACCATGAATAAAATCGTACTGATTTTCACGTGAAAAAAAATGATGAGACCTTAGCTTGTTGCTTACGATTATGCTTTGATAGATTTTTTCCAAACATCCACAGCTTGTTTGAAAGCACGTGTTTTAGGCTTTTAGCCATAGCAGCAAGGCAGTGAACTATTTGATAAAATGCCTTGGTAGACATGTATGAAAATGTGGTAGCATAGACAAGGCACCACTGAATTGTTTGAAAAAATGCTTCAAAGAAATGTGGTCTCATGGTGATGATTGTCATGGCATTCCATCACCATGAGACCTCATTTCTTTGAGTCATTTTTTCAAACAGTTCACTGCCTTGTTTATGGCTTGTCATGGCCTTCCATCACCATGAGACCACATTTCTTTGAGGCATTTTTTCAAATAGTTCACTGACTTGTCTATTCTATTGCTTACTATTATGCTTTGACAGATTTTTTCCAAGCATCCATAGCAGTAAGGCAGTGAACTGTTTGATAAAATGCTTTGGTAGATATGTATGAAAAATGTTGTACCATAGACAAGGCAGTGAACTATTTGAAAAGATGCCTCAAAGAAATGTGTTCTCATGGTGATGGAATGCCATGACAATCCATTGCCATAGGCATTCATCATGGCATTCCATCACCCATGAGACCACATTTCTTTGAGGCATCTTTTCAAACAGTTCACTGCCTTGTCTATGGCTTTTCATGGCATTCCATCACCACGAAACCACATTTCCGTGAGACATTGTTTCAAACAGTTTACTACCTTGTCTATGCTATTGCTTACTATTATGCTTTGATAGTTTTTTCCAAGCATTCATAGCTTGTTTGAAAGCACCTGTTTTAGGCTTTTAGCCATAGCAGCAAGGCAGTGAACTGTTTGATAAAATGCTTTGTTAGACATGTATGAAAAATGTCGTAGCATATACAAGGCAGTGAATTGTTTGAAAAAATGCCTCAAAGAAATGTGGTCTCATGGAATGTCATGACAAGCTAATGCAATTGGTAGCTACTCCTAGTTATTAGTTATACAATGTGAAGTAAATGCATAACTGCTTATGTTGACTTTGTAAAAAACTACATTGTAATTGAAATTTTGTCACCTATCAGCACCTAGTTATTAGTTATGCAATGTGAAGTAATGCTTTGAGTTTGAAAGATGTGCAATGTAATGAATGTAATCAACGATATGAATATAAACTACAAAAATCTATTTTCTACATTTCATTAGTTAAACTCTTTATTTTATTTGCTCTCTATATCTCTATGCTATGGAAATGCCTTTCAATTTTAAAAAAAAAAGATTTTATCTTTTGTTCTACAATTTTTAACAATTTTTTTAAATCTGATTTTTTCCCAATTTTTTCAAAAAATATTATACTTTTGGTTTGCTGATTTATTCCCCAAAATATTTTTGTTGCTCTAGTCTAAATGGAGGAGGAACCAACAAATTAAACTCAAGAAATACTGTAAACTCTGAAGCCCAAAGCAAAATAGACGAAGATAGATGAAGTCTAGGAGCCCAAAATGGTATACAAAAGGAAAGCTTTGGAGCAATTCAAGAAGAAGAAGAGGAGGAGGCAGCTCCACTCCAAAGAAAGATGAAGAAAGTCCAAGAGAGAACTACTCCAAGAAAGCTAGTAGTAACAATTAATGCACAACCATTCTCTTCTCTTCCTTTAGCAATGCAAGGTTCAATTCCACAAGCAACCATTTGACAAGATATTCCTATTTCTACTCAAGTCTCTATATCAATAATTCAATCTTCTACGCCATTACTAGGTCTGGACACCTATTCTTTTTACTCCACTAGTGATTAATTTTGGAACCATTGTTCCTCTTGTAGATACAACTACTGCTACTGTCATTCATTCTTTTGATGAAGTCAATAAGGAGGAACCCATTAGTTTGGTCACACCTCAAACTTGCCCAATAAGGTCCATATCACCAAACTCCCCTCCATCACTTTCAAACGTAGATAGAGTCATCCAAGAGATGGAAGAGTAGGAAGTATTACAAGGGGAGTTGAATAGCCCATTGTAGGGTAGAATAGTAGGTGTGGAAAAAGAAATAGAGATAAAACAAAAATAGGTTTGATAGGTGGAAAACATTGATCCTCAGACCATGCTAGAGCTAGTTCAAATTGAGGTGCAAGTGACAATGTACAAATTGAAAAACCTCCTTTTCCACAAGATCAGACAACTATTGGTGCACAAAATATGAGGTGACCAATCTTGTATAACAACATCAAGGACAAACTAATAAGGACTAAGGTCCAATCTTGCAACTATTACAAAAACAACACACAAAAAGCTAACCAAGACTGCATAAAAACATCTTGAGAGATAAGAAGCAAAATCATCCTTATATAGGATTACAAATATCTTATCCACAGAGGATAAGGATGACAAATATAGATTGTCTATAAATGATAAGGATGGCAACTCATAGAATAAGATTGACAACTCATAAAGCAAAAAGGTAAATCTTAACCACAAAAGATAAGGATGACAAATATCTTATCCACAAATGAAATATATATAAAGTCAACATGACTTTATTAAAGAAGATTCCTAAAGTCTATCCTAAAAGCTAATTGACCATTACAATATAAAACATTACTTTAATAACAACAAGAAGAAATAAGTGATGTTCCTCAAGATACTCCAATTGTAGTAACATCCAAATCCTCAACTCCTCCAAAACAAGTAAAAGATAATGTATTGGACAATCGAGTGGAGGTGGATACATCAGGACAAACACAACCGTAGGATCAAATAGCTTAGCTCGATAGCGATTAATAGATGGCAGATTCTTTTTCCTTGGTACTAGTTTGGCTAGAGATCGATATTCAAAAGAGAACCAAGAGTAGGCATTGCATCCCTCAATCTTCCTAGCATTTTAACAAAACTAGACACACTAAGAGCTAGGAAAAAGCCTAGGGTACTCTTTTACATATCCAAAGATGCTTTAGGATCAAAGACAGCTGAAACAACTACTCCTTTGGTGGATAAGGATGATAGAGAACTAAGAACCTAAAAGACTACCAAATAACTATTGTGAACCCGACTCAATAGACTAGAAACTAGGAAATTGAGGAAGTACAAAGTTGTTTCCATAGTAGTGTCAAGGATGGAAAAAGATAAAAAGACCAAGAAAGAGTTGAAGCAATAGAATGTTGAGTTGTAGGCATTTATTAGACAACTAGCTGCTTCATTGCAATCAATAGATAGAACAATTTCTCCTCCACTAATCTATCATAGCAAGAAGCATCATCCTTGGAGAAGATGAAAGCCATAGCCAAAGTGATAGAGGATTGGATCTAGGAGTTGAGTGAACAAGGATATAAAATGATTAGGAAGTAATAATTGTTTTGGCACATTTCAAAGCCTTGAAAGAGAAGATAGATGATCTAGTTGAGGATTGTAAAGGAGAATGTAAGAAGTGAATAATCAGAATTTTCCTCTCCTAATTCCAATTGAGAAAATTGATGCACAACTGCTCATAAAGGAGAAAATTTTGTAACAACAATTACTCAAGCCGCCTAGAATGAGGGTAGAAATAGTCCAACTCATAAGTGAGCTCATTGCCAAATGTATGGAAGAGATGAATAGGCTTCAAAGCCAAGTCTTGGATGTGCAATATGAGGACCTTACATTCTTGGAAGAGTTAAAAGAACAATTTTTTAATACAGATAGAAATTTGAAAGATGTTGAAGAATTGAAGGGTAATTTCAAATAGATAATCTTTTCAGGTCTGAACCAACCACCTTACACCTATAGTTCGAATATAATGGACAAAATGGAAAAACTGAAAAATCTGCTTGAAGTCTATGAGAAGGATGCCCCGAAGAAGATAACAAAATTTGAAGTCTTCCTCGTTTCCTTTGAAACCTAGAACTTCAGGTATAAGTTTGTTAAGGAATCGAACATGGACATGGTAAATACAGTGTTGGCGGCTTATATAAACGACAGGAACAGAGAAGCTGAGAAGGACAAGCCAATCGTAGAAGACATCTATTATGAAGATGTAGTTGTGTGATGCTACTGCTTGAGTATGCCATTTTATTTTCCTTTGTTTTGAAATTTCATATTTCAAAAAAATGACTTTTTAAATTGAATGTTTGGACATTGGAAATTATACCACTTTCATGATGCAATTTTTTATAAAAGCATTGCTTAAGGCCAACTATGCCCTATAAGTTATGATTTATTCCAAGCGTTAAATTTTAAGTTTGTTCATGAAAGATGCTTCAGATTATTTTGAGTCCAAATATTTAATGCTTGTAAATCTAGACCATCAGTGATGGATGAATCCTAGCCATTCAATTTTGTAGTGATTTTATACCATCTCCTATCAAAGACAATGTACTATTCTTTGTAAAAGGCGGGAGAGAAATTGTTTGATATTAGTGGAACTTCAACAATACAAATTATAGATTTTACTTCATGGTTTGTCAATTGATAGTTGAATTTCTATTGTGAATGTATGAATGTGATGAGTATTTGATGAATCTTCTGTTTATACCACTAGCAGTTTGTTGATTGTAAGTTTATCTTTTGTGGTTAGTATGAACATGTTTTCTATTTCATCTTGTGAAGTATCTTACTAAACTATGCCAAAATTGGGTGTTTAATGAGTCTTTATGATTTGAATTACTTTGAAGATTGCACTATTTGTATCACACTATGATTTATCTGGTTAAACAAAGATCAATTTACTCTAAGATTTTTCTACCTTATTCCTTTCTTACCCCGTCTTTTGATATTTTTTATAGACTATGATTACAATTAGGAACAAAGCATCAAGAATATTAAAAAATCAGATGTTAGAAATTGTTTCTAGCACTAGAATATAATCAAATTTCAGATCAAGGAACACTAGATTCAAGGTTTGGAATACTATAAATCTCTTTGTCTTTCGAATTTAACCTTCATTTGTAGATTCCAGTAAACAATTGTGTAAGTCCCTTTTTGTGAACAACACAAGAGATATCCAACAAGTCAAAACCTAACAACAAAGACCTTAGAGTAATCATTTTCCATTTTGGGGAGGTGTGAGTTCATCTTGGATTTTCATCTAATTTGAGACTTGTCAAAATACACATCAACGCTCTCCAACCAAAATACTATAGCAAGCGACTGGGGTAGAGCAGGTAGGGTTGGTTGGGAAACAATAAGGGAACTGGAATGAGGGAAATGTCATGGGTGGTTACCCACTTCATTTGGCTCTGCGCAACCCCTTCCTATTTCTTGATTAGCCTTTCTTTTCCCACTTAGCCCACTGCCTTTTTCTATTGATAGGTTATGCACTAAACCTGGGGTGGCTGGCAGGCTGTGGGGTTACGTCAAATTAAAGAAAATGCTACCCCGTCTAGAATCACAAATGAGAAATTGTATCAATGACCTTTATCTTTGGTTTTCCAAAATTTGAAGGTATGGATGAAATATTCATTGTTGTAGATCGGGTAACAAAGTGTGCTCATTCATTCCTATGTCAAATGCAATAATCAATGGACCTAAGTTTCTATACTTTACTTCCAACATGCATTTAAACTACATAGGATACCATAGTAGATGATTTGCAATTGGGATTGTATCTTCCAAGCCCATTTTTGACAAGAACTATTTCAACTAGCAAGGATGACATTCAATATGAGTATTACCTACCATCCTCACACAAATTGATGGATAGACGTGGTGAATAAATGCTTGGAAGGGTGCTCAAGGATGTATGCACACAAGAGGTAGAGTGAGTGGGCTAGATGGTTATATCTAGCTGAGTATTTGTACAACACCACATACAAATTTGCTACAAATGTCTCCATTTAAGGAATTAGATGGCTACATGAGCCCATCATCCACGGGAAGGGTACTTCACAAGGGAAATGTTCTTTCTGTGGTAGATTCATTGGAAGAAATATAGGACAATACATTAGATGAATGACAGTTGGGCCATTTGTACAAATCGGATGAAGTGACAAGAAGATGAACATAGGAAAAAGTGATGATTTGAAGTAGGAGACATGGTGTTTGTATGAATGCAGCCCTACAAGAAAATGATTTTATAGAAGAAAGAGAAAAAAATCTCCAACCATGGTTCTATAGGCCATATAGAGTTCACACAAAGGTCAGGAAAGTAGTCTATTCTCTTGATACCCCAAACAAAGGGATAATACATGATTTTTCCACTGTATCAATCCAAAGAGGAAGGTGGGAGTACACATTTTACCATGGATAGAAATTCTAAGGATAAACGAGGAAGGAAAATTAGTTTGGAGCCAATAGCTATAGTGGGAGAAGAGGTAAAAGTGCTCTTGAATAGCACAGTCTGAGTTTGGAAGATCAAGTTGAAGTGATCGCCCAAAGAAGATGCAATATTAAAAAATGACATGTTTATGGACAAGCATGTAAACCTATCATCGCTTAAAAAGAAAGAAAGAAAAGAGGATCCACATGCAAATCGTAAAATGCATGTTGACATTAGAGACCACACCTAAAAATTTGTGAAGGGACTTGAGAGTTAAAAGAAAATCATTCATTCTCACCTATGGGTTTTGATAAGTTGTGTTCTTTGGGCTTACATTTTGTCACTCGGTGGTCATGGCCCATAGGTTCCATTCCTAGCATCTATACTACTCATGTCAAAGTGTAACTCCCTAGTTTTTCCTTTACTAGTTCTTTTGTCTTTCCTGGTTGTCTTTTACTAGATTGGGTCTTTACTAGCTTTGGGGACAAAGCTCTCTAAGATGGAGTGCATGTTGTATACCTAAGAACAACATTTTACTATACTTATGCTTTTAGAATTTAGTGGTAGCCCTTAGCCTTAGTGGTATAATTTTAACAATGGTTTTTCTATCTATGAAAAGAATATTTATTTCATGTGTTAAGAGTTACTCATGGGTTAATAAGGGCTTTCTTACTCATTGAGTATATAGTGAAGAAAAACCCTGAAAATTTTCTCACTTCAATCTTATTTTGTTAATCCAAATGCAAAGAGCTTCCAGTCTGTGAATACTTGTGTTAATATCATATTTGTAGGTGCATTCCATCATAGGTGAGCAAGTGTTCCAATTCTTTCATATTTGTCTTTTTTGTTATTCATTCTTTTCTTCATTTGTATTTTCCTGCAATTCATTTAGGAGTGCCTTTCAAAGTGGCAGTTATACAGATGGGGTATAGAATCCTTGGTAGCCAATTCTGGAATAGTCAAGGAGTAATGGGTGCAGTTGTTATAATATACAGTAAGTTTATTGTCCAAAGGATTAGATGTAAATCAAAATCCTAATCACAAGCAAATGTGAAAAGCCTAAATCCAAAATTAGAACTAGTCTTCTGGATGTAGATAAAATTTCCACCAAGTTTTGTAACCCAAACATTGATCATTTTGATTGTTTCCTATATGCAAGATATATCTTTCATCCCAATAAATGTCAAGCTATAGGATTCAAGTTTTTGTTTGTTAAAATCCTGTGCATATTAGCAGATTGCTAGATGTGGATTGGAGTAATGTCAACTTTGTGACCTGTAGACAACATAGACTAAATATTTTACCTCATTGCAAATAATGTCACTAGTGTTCGGATGAACTCCTTGGATGAGAAATCCCACAATTCTGTCAGTGGTTTTTCCTTGCTTCTTAAGTACATTAAACCTTGATTTTTGAGGCAATATATAACAGCCAACTCTTACAATTCCAGTGTGGTCATATCAATACGTATTATCTGTCTTGTAAGTTATTTAACAAAGTATATAGGCATTATGCCTTTTTCTTAAAAAAAAAAGTTATTTAACAAAGTGAAATTAGAACAGAGTCTGAATGTACACTTTTTTTTTCTGCCCACTTTGTGTATCATTTAAAATACATCTTCTGTCTTGATGGAAGTTTGCAGATGATTGGTAGGTAATATTTGTTGTTGATGCCAGTGGAAGTATGGTATTGAATCGCATGCAAAATGCAAAAGGTGCTGCCATGCAACTTCTTGCTGAGAGCTACACAAGTAGAGATCAGGTATTTTGTTATTTGTTTCAGTCATCTATTCAAGGGATTTCATCAAGTATATCAGTATGGTTAGAATTCCACAGAAACATTCTTTTTATTTCTTTTATGATAGCTAAAGAAAAACATTATAGAATATTATCTGTCACTGTGGAACTTTTACATTCAGTATTCCAGAAAACAGAATGCTATTTTTTTAATTAATAAAATAATCATTGACATAATATGTGATTTGAATAATACTTGAATTCCACTATCTTGCACTAAGTTAAATGAAGGGAAAAGACAAACATCAATGTTGCATTCTAGAATTTTAAGAGAGATGAAATACATGAGCAGGTTTCAATCATACCATTTCGTGGAGACATGGGAGAAGTCCTCCTACCCCCATCTCGATCCATAGCAATGGCAAGAAAATGGCTAGAGAAGCTACCTTGTGGTGGTGGCTCTCCTTTGGCACATGGCCTTAGCATGGTAAATTTGGTTTATTTTTTGGAAATTATGTTGTAAATGATCCTTTCCTTTCATTGGATGTACTTAATTTGCATATTTTATTTTCATAGAAGTATCAATGATCTTTCTAAAATAGAATTAGATAATAAGATTAGTAAGGTGTGATTTTACAGGCAGTTCGGGTTGGCCTAAATGTTGAGAAGAGTGGAGATGTTGGACGTGTGATGATAGTTGCTGTCACAGATGGAAGGGCCAACGTCTCATTGAAAAGGTCCACTGATCCAGATTCTACTGCTACTACAGATGCACCAAAGCCTTCATCACAAGAGTTGAAGGTAACCATCTTAAGACAATTTAATTGGAATACCCTAAAGTACCATATGTATTCCCAGAGTTAGATTAATCCACATGCAATATCCAAAATAAACTAAAAGTAGTTTCTGTAATGACATATTTAGGGTTAATTTATTTGAAATTTAATTTTAAAATGAATTATTTCACTAATAAAAGAATGTTGTTTCCAACAATGATGTCATTGGGAGAAAAAAGGGGAAATTATCTGTGTTCCACGGCCTTTTGGGGACGGGGACGGGGGGACGGCTGGGGACGCGTTTCCGGGACGTTTCCTAGGGGCCCATTTTTAGGGGACGGTAGGGGACGGCGACATACAAAATACATATATATATATGATTTTTTCAAAATTTATTAATATATTATAGATAGAGAGAGGGAAAGAGAGAGATATATGTCAATAAATTAATAATTGCTAACAACAATATCAATATATAAATAAATCGCGAGAGTAGTAGCATAACAACATAATAAATGTCATTAAAGCATTATAAAATTTATCATAGCAATATCAAACATCAATAAAACCATGGTCTATCAATATCAATAAATCACGAGAGTGGTAGGAAATGGAACTAAGTAAGTGCAGCTCCCAGCTCCTCAAGGCATCCCAAACACAAACAAAATGCAGCTTGAGTGAAGAAAAAAACACAGTCAAGTAGAGCCCAGCCACAACTTTACTCTAGGCGTTAGAAACAAAAACTTGAAGAAATTTGTTTCATGCCTCTTTAAAATGCAAAAACGTCTCTGTTAAATGCCCAAACGTAGGAGCAAAATGCCAAAAAAATGTTTAGACTGAGCTGAGGCTGAGATTTTCCTGTGCTTTACTGTGTGAAGTCGTCGCCCCTGCCGTCGCTTGCCGTGAGAGCCAAATAATATCATTGAATCTTATGAAACTTTATTAAGTTTCATTTAAATTTTTGTTTTTAGACTTTACACAAACGCATTATGTTGTTGTGGGCCCACAAAACATTTAATAGCAATATAAAATGTTTTAAAAAACAAAATTTTATGTTCTTTAATTTTCTGGAGCTCCATATACACAGGGGACGGCAGGGGACAGCGAGGGACGTTCCTAACGTCCCCTGCCGTCCCCGGGGACGGGGGACCGTTCCCAGACAAGAGGAAACGTTCCCCGCCGTTTCCTGTGAATTTTCCTGATTCGGGGACGGCCGGGGACTATCCCCGATGCGTCCCCCCGTCCCTGGGACGGATGGGGATGGGTACAGGGGGTTTTGGGGCAGGGGACGCGTCCCCGTGTAACACAGGAAATTATTCAAGTAATTCTGTTCCAGATTAACTTTTGGGTTGATGGATGGAATAGGACCTATGTAAAAAATGATTCTAGAAAGGTCGATCTCTACTTTTTTGAGAATAAAAGATTGTTTCTAATCATTGCGTTGATCTGTTCTTCAGCGTCTTGAATGAGATAAGCTGTACTAAGATTTATTTTCTTAAAGGTTTTATTGACTTCCAATTTTATAAGTCAGATCCAAGGAAAGCTCATCTTTGGTGAAGAAACCCAAATAATAGCATGTAGTACTGACCCTTTTCAACTCTTAAAACTTGTATAATTCATGTGTAAAGTTTAAAGGAACAGACTTCATTCATGTGCGGAGCTCCTTGGTGGTAAGAAAAAGAGACTTCATACTTGAGAAGGTAGAAACACTCTCTTCATTGCAGGCACAAGTGTTACCCTATCAAAAATATCCTTCCTATCCTTACAAATAAACTTTTTGGCCATTTTGCACCTGATGCTCCTAAATTCTATATGTTTTGTCCTACCTATTTACCAATAATCTTTTTCCCTCATTTCACTTTTTTTTCTTTCCTTGTGTTCTCCAAAATTTCCTACCAATATAGTGTTTCTTTCCTCGTGTTCTCCAAAATTTCCTACCAATATAGTGTTTCTTCAACTTTTTGTGTATGGGCATTAGATTTTTTCGTTATTCATTATTTGTATTATCTAGTTATGAAAATGCTACCCTGCAACCTTTTTTTTTCATCTCTTGGATGTTAATTCATGCATTCTTGCATCTTTTCCACTCTTCTAAACATTCAGTTCTTGCATTTCACCCATTTTGTATGTGTTTGCTTTCTGTGATTATCACATTTCATTTTTTCATGGCTGTAATTTTTGTATGTGGCTTTCACCATGGGATTTCTTGTCATTCACATTTGATTCATACACATGGTGGTTTGGATCATTCGTTGTTATATAACAGCCAAATAACTTTGTAAGTTAAAAAGTGGACCCTTTTTCGAGAGAGACCTCGGATATATATTTATTTTGATATATTTACTTCTATTAATGTTTGTTTAACCACCTTTGATCACATACAATCCATGTGGTCAAATGAGCTCAATGGAATTTAAAGGCTACATGTGAGCCATTTTCAAAATGGAGTAGTAAGGAATACAAAGTGCTATGGCCATAGAAGTGGGGCTCTTATGGAAGGTTTGGTTTGGTTGTAGTTCTCTCTATGGTTTTGTTTGGAAAGACATGATGTCATGTATAATGCATCGCCGGGCTTGAGTTGGGTTGCAATGAATAAACTATTCTGTTTCTTATTCAAGAGTGTTATATCATCCTATCCCTGGAGGGGCTTCTTAGAAATGTTCTTTTCAGGTATAGTTGTTTCTTAGGAAGAGAGCATCCATTTAGTTTGTTTTTGTTTCAATTTTGTCGGCACTTTCTCTTTCCTCTATATTGAGTTTTCCATAGTTCCTTGCTACTTTTTTCTTTCCATTAAGAATAGCACATCGAGGGATGGAACATGGCTTGTGTGCATCATGTTTGGTAGTGTTATTGCCTGAATTTATCCTACCTTTACAAAGATTGAGATTAGCTTCAGAGACATTTCTATTAAACAATCATTCAAGAAAATTTAAGTTGCTCTAGGTGAAAAAAACCTTTTATGCCATGGTTCTTTAACTAGATTATAGCATGGAAGCACAATAACTTGTCCTAATTATGTATCATTCTAATAAAGAGACCTAAAGAATTCTGAAATTTATATATTAAGCAGTAAGTAGAACTGTGCCTTATCGGTTTCCAGAGAATTGGCCTCCTACTAATGGCAAGGATGTATTGGCACATTGAATGCATAGATAGCATTTGAAAAGGAAATGTTACATTAAGACTGATAGAATCAAGATCTATGACTAATCCTTAAACTTAACCAAGGCAACTTTAAACCTTAAAAGAATCAAGACAGAAACAAATCTTTTTTATTTAAAAAAAATGTAAACACCAACATGACATAGCAAGATCATTTTGAAATAATAAATGAATTCTCACACATAGTTCAAAGATATTTGAATAAATAAATGACCTGGAGATTTGCACTTCACAGTAGTAGAAGATATCAAGATATAGATGAGTCTTTCAGTCAACTCCATTACAAATTTTGTATCATATGTATGTATGCAGGGAATACAAATCAATTGCTAGGGTATGGCCATACCTTACGTATCTGATCTCTAGGCCTAACAACTACCTTGGCTAAAACTCAGAGTGGAACTTTTCGTGGATATCCTCAAGTATGGTCATATTTGTTGCAGCCTGAAATGAAGGAAAAAGGGGTAATGGAGAGAAAAGACAACAATAAGGAAACATATAAAGACATAGGGCATGGAAATTTGAAAATTGACAAGTTATATGTTTAAAACTTGAAATAATGAACTGATTTGAGGTCACCTTTTGTAATGCTACTTTTCTCTCAGAGTTATTTTAAAAGTAGATTTAATCAATTAAATATTATTAAAGATAATTTACAAGATGTAATGTTATTAAAATAGATATGAATAACTAATGTAAAATAACCAATATAAATCATACATGTGATAATTTAGTAAGAACCTTTAAAGTAAATAATTGACATAATAAGATAGTCTCAGGAAATCCAAGCCACGCAATGCATGAAGATAGACAAGGATTTCCTCCAAGGTAAGATACTCCATTATGATCATGTTTGGTCTATTTTGAATAGATTCACGCTAGCACACCAAAAATGGCCACCATATGAGGAATTGGTAAAAGGAACCTTTGGGGAAGAATCATCATCTTAGCATGGCTGTTTGGAATTCCAGAGACAAGAACCATAATGCAGGGGTAATAATGAGTGTTGTCTTTCATCTCAAATCTGTTGTTATCTATTTTCTCAGCCTTTTCCATCCCTTTGAGATAGCTATATGAGAGAAATTGAAGATGTATTTTCCACCTTTAAGCCTTGAGGAGGCATCAATTGAAGACGTATCTTCCACCTTTAAGCCTTGAGGATCAACAAAATATTTCAGTTGATGGTATCATCCTCAGGCAGTTTTTATACCAGCAGGTACGAAAGGAATTTTTTGGTATAATGAGGTGAGTGGGTAGTATCACATGAAAGGCATTGAGAATGTACATCCCAACATTGTTGGTAGGGGAGAGGGGTTCATAATGGAGTAGGGTCCAATAGTGGGGATAGAAGTAGTTCTCAGTGGGCTCCATAGTCGAGCACTTTAATATTCAATTGCAAAACACTTTTTATCCATAAAGTATGCAAAGTGACAAATCATGTGATGCCACATCAGTGCACCAATAAAACATGACTTAGTACACCACTGTCAGATTTGTTTTAGGCCTTTTTGGATACCTCAACAAAAAGTATGCTGATGTGGCATCATATTTGATGATGTGGCCCTAAAACGAAATATAGAAGCACATAAGTTGCTAAATAAAATGTTGTACAAAATTAGAAGTTATTTAAAATTTCCACGTAGGATTTTGAGAAACGCAAAGTTAGGGTGCTCCACTATGGACCCCTCTCCCCTAGTGTCAGTGGTAAAGTTTGGGGCAAGATGTGGCTGCTGCAATCACCTGTCTACTCTCAAATAGTCTGCTACCCACTTTCTAGAGGGTGCAACATCAGGTATCACGATCAACAAAAGTAAATTCCTAGGTGATGTTCATAACAAAAATTTGGAAAAGGTATACATTCATGATGTTGAAACTTACACGTATGATGATGGAGTCACTAAGGAAGCAAGGGCAATGAGGAAGACATGATTAGTTGTAGTGCCCAATATCGATGAGCATGAATCTATGTTATGTTGTGTTGGCATGAAGTGGATAGAGTTTTTAGAGTTGTCATTGCTCGAGGACAAGCAATATTTAGGGTGGGAGGACTACCATGTCCCTCCTTAAATGGTTAGTTACCAACAGTTTATTAACAAGGGTGTTTTTCAGTGTTGTTGGGAGACACGTCTCCTGCCCCCTGAGACGTGTCTTGGAGACTGGTACGCATCTCTAGTGCCGAAGACATCCCTGGAAATGCCTTCGGCAACTCAGAAACTTGATGTTTCGTCTCCCGAGTCTCCCGAGTCTCCCGACGTCTCCCATTGGAAAATTTGGCAATCTCTCGTGAAACTTAAAAAGCATAAAAAACTTATAACTTGAAAACATAAAGTTTTGTCACTCTTTGACACAATAACATTTGTGTATTTAAACTTTAAAGTTAATGTTCATTGTTAAACTTTACTACTACTCTTGTTTTGAATGTTCAATGTCATATATTCTATAAATTATTAATTTATTATTTTTTTATTTATATTAAAAAAAATGGCATCTCCAAGTACCCCGTCTCCTATTTTCAAAAAAAGTCGTATCGGTATTAGTACCAGTCTCCTATACAAATCCCAGTACCAGTCTCCTAACAACCTTGGTGTTTTTAAACACTCCCCTAAATGTATATATTTAAATAAACATTAAAATTTAAATACTAAATAAATATAGAAATAAATAAAATAAAGTTATGATTTTTTAATTTTGAATTTAGGCGCCCAATTATGGCCCTAGGGACTTATTTAAAAATCCAATATAATAACAGTTGGCTGGGCATTTTGACTCTACTTTTGGAGAATCAATTTTGGCCTTGTGCAAGCAATTTACCTTGAAACAGAGACGAAAACCTCTATGGAGAGCCTTGGTGTGGTTAGGATGAAATCCTTCAACTGCCTAATTCTTGACATTCAAACTAGTTTCTTAAGGGACGATCTGATTGCCCATCTGTCATCGCAGGTCCCTATACTTGATTGCAGATCTGGATTTTAACAGTGCCTAGACCAGCATTGTCATGCCCAGATCAACACTTTTTACCAGCAACTAGTCATTTGGGGCGCAGAATTAACAGCCAGACTTCCTCCAAGAAACCCAACTTAATCCAAAATTGCTATAGCAGACGGTTTATCAGACCTGGGAGGGTGTTTGGCAGAGTCATCTCTCCGACAGGGACTAAACCCTACTCAGGTGCTGCAGTTTTCAGAAGTTTGTTGAGTGGAAAATCCTGTCTGAGCCAACCCCAGCCCTGAGGTACCATCCAGGCACGCCCAGCAGCTGCCAAAATCTCGTAGAAACCAAATTCTGATCTCATTCAGGCGGTCATATGGTTGCAAGTTAACTAAGACCTACAGACTCACGCCTCAAATCACATCCAGGTCAATTCTAACCATACAGGCGGGATTCTTTGAATTTTCCAGGTGGCCTGCACTCAGCCAGTTGAAGGTCAAACAGCGGGTGCAGTAGTTTCATTAATAGGCCAGTTACCAGGCCAGGGTTCTTGCTGGTCACATTCAGATCTGTACTCTTTTCATAACATTCAATTATCAGTGATTACTCCAAAATCCTGTCATCATTCAAATCTGGGTCAATTGTTTGTCAATCTGTTACATCTGGAATTTCTTTTAATCTGAAGTTTGTGTTGATTTGTTTATGCACTGAAATAAACAGAAGATTGACTATGGTTTCATTGTGTTCTATTCCATAAGACTGCTAACAACTGCAGAATTAACAGTGGTTAATTTCTTTTTATTTAAATGCTTTGGATGAATGGAAGTAGCCCTAATCTATCTACTAACCCTAGATCTGCAGTCTCTGGTAGTGTTTCTAACAGTAAATGACAGTTTGATCTTCATTAGTGCCTAACACAAAGCCCTAATGACATTTCAAAATGCCTGCTACCTCATTTCCTAACTCAAAGCTAACAGGGGCAGGCGTGGAGGATGATTCACAAAAGCTTAATTAGGATGGGTTTTAAAATAACAAAATCCCTATTCGTTAAGATGTATAATCTGAAGGGCAAGTTTGCAAAAATGTACATCATGTCCCTTTGGAACTGTCTGTGGTGATGAGGGTTTTGTTTATTATATTTGGCAGATAGATTTTTTGACTATATTTTTTTACGCCAAATAGTGATCTAGGAATGTTTTAAAAAGTCATTTTCTGTTATCTCTCTTATGTAAAAGTATTAGCCATGATTTTTCCACAGTCCATAAAGATTTGTTAGAGAGCTTTAGGAATTAACTATGGAAGCTTTTTGTGACATAGTTAATTCCAACATACCTTTAAGTTTACATTAAATGCAAAAAACACTTGCACAGTTAATTCCAAAAGCCCTCTAACAAATAACAGTATTACTTTAACATATGATTGAAGTGAACACCAATGCTGGGTAGTTTCTCAAATTTCTCCTTTTTATTAATGCAATTTGGTCTTTTTATTGGAAAAAGAGAGAGATGGAGCCGCATAGTGTTTATAGCACTTCAAAAAGCTTTTTCTTTTCTTTTCTGTTTCAACCTGCAATATACTTAGGAGATGTTCAGGATAATTTAGGAGAAATCAGCAGCTGTCTTGTCTCACCGCCATAAATCTTGGTAAGTGGAAGTGCATACTTCTTTGTGTACACATACTGATCCTCTGGAAACACGTTTTCAGTAACTAAACAATATTAGATCATATACATCACTGGCAATATTATATTGATATGTTAGTGGCATGATGTTCCTTTAAGGCTGTAGATGATTTCAACATTCATAGTGATCAGTGCAAAGTTGAACTAAATTTTGTCCAAATTTTTTGAAATGACTGAAAAATGAGTGATAAAGATTGTCTAAAATCTAAATACAGCTGTTATTTTGTTTGATACATTGTGTTTATATCATACAAATAAGTCATTTGGCTTTTGTTTCTATTTATTTTCTTTTCCTCAAATCTAAATTTTGATATCCTTTTTGTTCTAATCTTTGAAATAATTTAATGGTTGATTGTTGTAATTAGGAGGAGATACTAGAGATTGCAGGAAAGATTTATAAGGCAGAAATGTCCCTTCTTGTTATAGACACGGAGAATAAATTTATATCTACGGGCTTTGCAAAGGAAATTGCTAGAGTCGCTCAGGGTAATGCCCTTCTATGGATCTTACTGCTTTGAATAGCATAACCACATTCATAAATCTAGTTATCTACTTGTCACAACTATCCACTGTCCAAAACTAGACCCATTGTTAACTTGTTTAATGTACTTGAAATGGCAGGGAAATATTACTATTTACCTAATGCCTCTGATGTGGTAATATCTGCTGCAACAAAAGAGGCGTTAGCAGCCTTCAAGAACAGTTGATGACAAATTAGCAGGCATCCAACATTTTTGACCCATAGGTATTCCTATTAGTTATTACTGATAATAAGATCAGTCAAATTTTCTATGTATCTTGAAGAGACAAAGATGCTTCTTTGCTATTTTGTAATTTTTCTTGAATTGTAATATAAACATATTTTTTACTATGTAAAACAAACAGATTCCCTGTCAATGTCCTGGAATGTTCAATGCTTGTTTATATTTATGTTCCATTGACATGGTAGAAATGCTTTAGTTACATTTCATTATTTTCTGCTAATTGCTGAGTAGCAGTATACAATAACCAGTTCTGTGTTCTTGCTCTACATTACTTGAGATTTTGCATCATGATAATTATGTAATAAACATATGATTAAGATTACAATTAAAATTTACACTTTGGGTTGTAGACTTTATTGGCTTTGTTTGAAGCTTTCACAATGCATGAAAGGCTGTATCTCAATGTGCATGCTTGTTAAATGGTTAATTGTCATAGGACATCAGTTTCTACAGTTTGCATCCTTTTACCTCTATTAAAAAATTATATGGTGTTACTTTTTCAGTATTAGCTGGAAAATCATTTTTCTTTTATTATTTTTTCTTACAAATGCTATCTTTAGAAGCGACATCAGTTTGAACTTTTCTACTTTGTTTTCTGGGGATATAAGAATTTTTTTGATTGATTATCTATTTACTTTGTTCATGAATTTTTGGTATAATTAGGATTGCTTCAAGTGGGCATCAAGGATACTCTTCTTGTCCCTCATTTATTTTTGGGTCAAATTGCATCCGATTACTCAAGGGATCTTACAGAAGATTAACTGAAAGTGTAGTTGAATGCTCTTCAAAATATCCTCAAACTACTATATGATCTTATATTATGTTCATACAAATTTACAGTTCAAATTTAAAGAGATAAATAAATCAAGGCCATAGGAATAATTGATTTGATAGGTGGCATTGAGTAGCAATAGTTCCAATACATGGGCAATTAAGAAAAATTGATAGAGTAATTCATGGAAGAGGACCTAAGCAACCACTGGGCACAAGTGAAACTACTCATGAGTTTTTGTAGATTGTGGATTCTCAACAGATGAATCTCCTTATAAGGCTTCAATTATTATAGGTGGACTATAATAAATGCATTATGTTGTTGGTTCACTAGAATTACTAATGAGTTTTTGTAGATTGTGGATTCTTAACAAATGAATCAATAATTTCCTTACAAGGCTTCAATTCTTGTAGGTGGACTATAATAAATAAATTATGTTGTTAGTTCACTAGAATTTGTGCTTGGGGTTTGAGTTCAATTCGATGCATGTTTGGAGTCTACCAAGAAGCATCCAAGGGATTGTGTATTTGTCCCAAACAAACCCAAGCAAATTTGAAGCAAACCAAATAAGACCACAATGAAACTATATGACAAGCCCATTCATTTTTTAACATTTTCTTTTTCTTACTTTTTGTTTTTAATAATTTCTCACATTTGACTTTGGCTTTGAGACACAAAAATGAATCTCTAAATCTAAAAATGTCATCTAAAACATTTGAAACACTAAAACAAGCATATTTTATCTCATTTTGATTGCAAAAAAACTAATTATATTCATTTTTGTTGAACTTTCATTCTTTTATCATTAGATAAAGAGAGTTGAAAATTGATTAGTGAATGTTCCAAGGTGGTTGTATTGTTATTCGTACATGTGCAAGAGTCCATTAATTGCCAAACATATCATAGAATAGGTTTATTTTTCAAGTGGGATTGTCCCACAAAGCTAGAACTAGCTACAATTGTAATTCCTATGACAAGTTTTATAAAAGCACATTCAAAACAAATAAAAACTATATGTATAATGTACCTCTTTTATATTTTAAGCATAGTGATACATTCATAGAAAATTGAAAGGAAAACAAGAAGTTGAAAGAAACACAAGAGAGTTCATTTGTAAAACAAAAATGCAAAAAAAAAACTAAGATCCTAATTTCTAACATGGTATGGGAGTAGGTTGGGCTATACTAATCATCTTTTTAGGTTATACTAGAAGACATGTTGATCTTGATGAGAAACTTATGTTCAATCAACACATGCAAGGACAATTGTATAATATTGTATGCACCTTTTTATTGTTTTTTAAAATTAATTCATCAAAGCTAAGTTAGGAAATTCTAATTAATTATTTTTTATAGGTGATATCTAAGAGAATTTTTCATATTTATTTCTCTAAAATATTAATGTAGCATATGATTATGGTTACCAACTATTTGATATTTAGGTGATGTGTGATCTTTATTGTTTTTGAGTATTAAATTTCATAATCTAAATAATTCAAATTTATTCCATTATAATAGTAGTACATTATCACAAATCCTTTTTAGTGTCAATTCTATAGCAAGATGCACTTCTGTTAGTAGATCAATTCCTTTAGAAAATTTAATGTTGTCTCTTTACAGGGGTATGTGAGATTAGCTATCATCAAATTTAGTTGGAATAGAGATATGATCTATACTATTTTTATAATAAAAATTATGCCATATTTGGTATCCCAATAGATTGAGAGTAAGGAACACTCCATATCTTTGTCTTCCTACTACTGACCAAGTACCATAAGATAATGATTACCAACTATTTGAATGTTAAAGGACTTAAGCATGCATATAAACAAATAAAATAAATCCTTCAGTATATATATATATATATATATACTTTTCATTTATTATATTAAATAATTATAAATTAGCATTGAATAGACACGTATACCATTATTCAATCTTATCAATTATATGTGCATACAATTTTTAAGAACCATGTTATACAACCATTTGATATTATGTTTTTTAAACTTGGTACCCATGTGATTTCTTAAATTCTTACAAAAGCTAATGGACCTGTCTCTTTAGAGGGTATGCGAGAGACCTTAATTTAAATTCATTATGCCATTAACGTTTTTTTTAAGCTCTTCATTTAAATTCATTATGCGATCGACATTTTTTAAGCCCTTCATTTAAATTCATTATGCCATCAATGATTTTTTTCTTTTTTAAGTCCTTAATTTGATTTATGTAAGATGTGGCTACAAAAATCTCATACTCTGCTTAGGACAGCAGAGACTAAAGCTATGATTTATTATTATGTCTATATTTAGGGAAAACAAGGAAAGTGGAGCAATGGCGGTTACGCATGCATGGAATTTGGTCAGACATGCAGGTCCAAACATAGATCTAGCACAACAGTAACACCCATGCATGCTCAATCATTAAAGTCCACTACAAGGCGATTATGTTCAGTTGCATGAAGAATCTTCTGCTGTCGGCTACCTTTGACTTGGAGCGATTCCTTAGCTGGACGTTATGGTGCATGCCCAACTGGCGGTGGCTTCCTCAACTTAGCACATTAAATCTACATGACAAAGTTAGTATGCATAATAACTGCACATCTATAACCACATGCAAAACCAATATAGATAATCCAAAAAATATGCCAAATGTCATTAAAGTTTGCAAAGATAGGATAATGTCAAATGCCAATGGTTTGAGGGAAACATTATGGTGGGATGACTGGGATGGTGGATTAAGGTAGGAATATTGGGAAAGTGGATTATGATAAGAAGATGTGGATGTTGGATTAGGATGGGAAGATTGGGATGGTGGATTGAGGTAGGAGTATTGGGATGGTGGATTAAGATAAGAAGATTTGGATGGAGGATTGATGTTGGAGAAAGTGGATGGAGAATTAAGGTGGGAATATTGGGATGGAGGATTGGGATCAGAGGATGTGGATGTTGGATAAGAGAAAGATGTAGATGAAGGATATGATGAATATTTGGATGAGGAAGATAGTTGATATCCCTTGTCAAAGGTAGCATAAGTATTTCTAGTGGGCCTGGATGAAGGCATGATAGGATAACTTGAATGATTGATTGGATTTTGGGTGACAGTTGGAGAAAGATTACTATAAATGATAGCATCAAAGGGATCTATTTCATACTCATCTTGATAAAAAATACTTTCATTATCATCATCAATGTAATTTGTATTCCCCTTGAATACTATTTTTGGTTGCATTGATGAAGGATAAGGATTCATGATGTTGGATTGAAAATATGGGGGTAGATAATTAAAAGAAAATGAGAGATAATGAAAAGATAAATAGAATGATTATAAGAACATGGAAGAAGGGGTCATTAGATTTTTTTCAATGTCAGAAGATCTTGGATGTGGATGGACTAAAGATCAAATTGTGATGTAGACTAAGCTCATATTGGGATTCAATTTAAGCTTTATCTTCTGCATTATGAAAAGGTCATACTATGAGCTTAATACCTTCTCACTAATGTGTTTTT
Organism: Sequoia sempervirens; assembly: GCA_007258455.2. Classification (NCBI taxonomy): domain Eukaryota; kingdom Viridiplantae; phylum Streptophyta; class Pinopsida; order Cupressales; family Cupressaceae; genus Sequoia; species Sequoia sempervirens. The sequence continues at coordinate 198,378,393 of VDFB02000007.1, forward strand.
AAATAAGACTCTCTTGGATTATTTACTAAATCATTAACTTTTCTGGTAGACTCAAAAGGTATAGAAAAGCTTAAAATTTTCCTAAAGCCAGTAAAATTCACTGTAAGAATAGACAGTCAAGCTAATGGATGATCAACTTAAAATTCACTATTGTACTGAGAATGTTGTTTTATATCTATCTGATTCTTTGACTTTAATTTGCCAGAATCCTGACTTATTCTCCACCTTATAGTGAATTTTACTGGCTTTAGGAAAATTTTAAGCTTTTCTATACCTTTTGAGTCTGCCAGAAAAGTTAATGATTTAGAAAATAATCCAAGAGAGTCTTATTTTCTAAATCATTAACTTTTCTGGTAGACTTAAAAGGTATAGAAAAGCTTAAAATTTTCCTAAAGCTAGTAAAATTCACTGTAAGGTGGAGAATAAGTCAGGATTCTGGCAAATTAAAGTCAAAGAATCAGATAGATATAAAACAACATTCTCAGTACAACAGGGATTGTATGAATGGAATGTAATGCCTTTTGGATTTTGTACTGCTCTAGCATATTTTCAGTGGAGAATGGACCAGGCCTTAAGGCATCTCAAAGATTTTTGTGCTGTTTATATTGATGACATTCTTATATTTTCTGGCTTTCTCCAATTACCATCTTCTTGGCTGTGAGGCATATCCCATGTTTTCTTAGTGCTGCATAAAGTGCTTCAAGGTGTTGCAAATGATCAAGAATAGAGTCAGACAAGCGGAATAATAGTATTAAAAAGTGACAAGATTACATGTGAACATATATTCAGATTCTGATCATCCAGATCACTCAAAGCACAGGAGAGAGCATAATTCTGATATAACTTACAGACTCTTTCTAGACTCTAGACTCCAATCCTAGACCACCGATGCCAAGGAATGAGGCGTCCTCAACAATTTATAGGAGAGGCTGAACTTGTTCCCTCATGGCAAGATACAATAATTTTGGAATCCGTCCATACATTTGTGACACATGTCCCCTTACCTACCGCACTATGGAGTAGACAGCTGTTAAGCAGAAAGTCTTAAACACTGACATAGTGGAGGAATAAAGTCACTTTAAAAACACCCATTAGTGAGAAGGGCCCACTTAATACCCATAAGTGGCTACAGGAGTTTTCTTTTTATGACAGGGTTGCATCCTGTTGTCACTTCTTAACGTGGGTGACATCACGACATAGACAAGCCCATGTGCTAACCATCAGAATCGTACTAGATTCAATAATTCATTAGGTAACTCTTAATAAACTCGAGCCTAATCATCGTCCCTTAGATTAAAGGCATGGTCAATTTGGACTACATAGTCCTGAGAATAAGTTTGATCTAGTTCGACTCTTTTTGCTAGTAATGTTGGTTTAAGCTTCATCTCCATATCTTCGATTCTTACTTCAAGTCTCCATCTGGCTTCAAGAGGGTATAATTCAATTCTTGGGAAATTATATCCTGTTCTAGGATAATGTGTCAGATATTGCACCATGTAATCAGTCATAGTCCTTTTGAACTGTGGGTATAACAAATCTAAGAATTCTTCCATATCTAGATTAAATCTGGCTCCTATTAAATCAGTATAGTCTTCAAATGTATCTTGATCAAAACTAGTTCTGGTAATGAAACCAAATTTTAGATTTTTCAAAATATTCATTTTACTCTGTTTTGACCAATTCATACCAAACAAACCTTTGATGCGTACTTGGATTGAATTGTTTCCACACCAATATTTGATAGGAGCATGATTTAGTCCTATGGATTCTCTGAAATCTTCATCTTCATCTGAATCAATTAATCCTTGTGCATGGTGATAACTGATCTGATTTTTGATATTTGAAAGCCATTTATTTAAGAAGTAAGATTCCAACAATATTAGAACAATTTCTTTTGGAAGGGATGGAAGACTAATATTACCAGGATTTATCATGTACATGCCAGTACCATCCGGCCTAAACCAATCTGGAGCATTAAATTCTAGATCTAAATATATAGATCCTGCAAGTTCTCTTGTCAGAGTATCTGCTAATGGATTATTTTCTCCTTTTATCCATTCAATCTCAAAATCATAGCTGAGAAATTCAAAATACCATCTTGCAATTCTACCTTGAGCTATATCTTTATTTGGTTTTTTCTTGAGCAGGCTCCTCATAGCTTGACTGTCTGTTCTTACAGTGAATTTTATTGGCTTTAGGAAAATTTTAAGCTTTTCTATACCTTTTTTGACTGCCAGTATTTCCTTTTCATAGATGTGATATCGGCTTTCAGTATTTGTGAAAGTACCAGAGCAATAGCCTCAGATATCCCTTTTACCATTTCCTTCTTCTTGAATTAACACAACAGACCAGGTTGTGTCAGAAGCATCAGTATATAAATATAAAGGTAAATCATTAGAAGGGGTTTGTAAAGAGGGAAAATGTTGGCATTTTGTTTTTATCCTTTGAACAGCTTCTGTAGCTTTTAATGACCATTCTTTTGTTTCTTCTTTCAAGTGTGACTGGATGGCTTTTCTATCCTCAGCAAGACCTTTATAGAAGGGCGAAACATAATTTAAACATCCAAGAAATCTCTGAATTTGTTTTTTATCTTGGAGAATATCTAGAAATTCCTGAATGCACTGAAGGATGTGAGGCTGAAGTTATACTCTGCCATTTTTCAATTTTAAGCCAAGGAAATCAATCTGGGTTTCTCCAATTACCATCTTCTTGGCTGTGAGGCATATCCCATGTTTTCTTAGTGTTGCATAAAGTGCTTCAAGGTGCTGCAAATGATCAGGAATAGAGTCAAAAAATATAAGAATGTCATCAATATAAATAGCACAAAAATATTTGAGATGCCTTAAGGCCTGCTCCATTCTCACCTGAAAATATGCTGGAGCAGTACATAATCCAAAAGGCATTACATTCCATTCATACAATCCATATTGTACTGAGAATGTTGTTTTATATCTATCTCATTCTTTGACTTTAATTTGCCAGAATCCTGACTTGCAATCAAACTTGGAAAAACTTTCTTGTTAGCAGCCCTTCGTATTAAATCAGAACTATGAGGAATGGGATAGTTGAAAGGAAGAATGATATCATTAAGTGGTTTGTAATTGATACAAAGCCTTTTTTTTACCTCTGACTTGTTCGACCCTCTTATTCACCAGGAATGTTGGACAAGCAAATGGGCTTTTACTAGGCCTGATGAATTTCCCATCTAACAATTCTTTGAGTTGCTCATCCATTTCTTTTCTTTCTGTAGGACTCATGAGATAGGCAGGTTCATGGGGCATGACTAACATGCATTCGGGTCTAATCTGTATTTCACACTCTTCATGATCCTGAGACCAGAATTGTAATGGGTTGAGACTGCAACAGTCTGTCTCAAATCTTTGTCTAATTTCTCTGAATACATCTGTTATTTCTTCTGCCATTTCTTTGCTTGATTCTTGTTTATTTTGCTTCTTATCATTGTCAAATTTATGATTGACTATCTTTAATGCTCGGATTTCAATCTGACCCTCTTCATGTCTTAATGAAATTTTATGTTTCCAAAACTGAAGAGGCTCATATCTAGCAAAACATCATCTTCCAATTCATTATATTCAATGAAATCAGTGACAAACATTTTTCCCATTATTTCTATGTGTACATCTTGTGCATACCTGCCCATCTGAATTCTTTCCCCATTTATTGCATAACTGTGTGGAAGGTCTAGTCGATGCTTCCAGAAATCTGGAGGAATTGCATTGGTTTCTGCCAAAGATCGAGAAGAACCTGTATCAACAAATGCATCTAATGGAATCTTTTTATGTCTTGGAAAATAGAAATTTATTCTAACATAGTTACCATTATTGGAGAGCAATAATGAACGAGTTTTTTCATGTCTTTTCAATTAGACTATTTCCACTGCTGCTACTAATTTCTTCTTCTTCTTTTTCAGACTCAACTTGTTGGTCTGCTTTGAACAGAATGTCTTTAATTTCCCCTACTTCTGCAAAAAGATTTTTGATTTCTTTTTGTTGAGTCTTAAGCAATCTTTTTAACTCAGCAATATCATCCATAAGAATGTCAAATTTTTTAAAGATTGCAATAACGTCAGTATCGGTATCAGAAGATTTTTGTTTTGAAGAAGAAGTTTTTGAAGAGGAGGATTTATCTTTCTTTTTCCATGGAGGAACTTTGTATCCATGGTCAATATCTCTTTCAACTCCTTTGGAGGGTTTTTTTTGCAACCGTAACCGTTTCTCCACTCCCCCTTTATCTGATTCTAAACTTTTGAGTTTTGCCAAATGCTGGTGAACAGCCTTCTTTCTTTCCCCTTTAGTTCCTGCCAGTTTATAAGGATCTTTGGATTTTTCTATCTGTATTTTAACTTGCAGATCTTTTAATGTATCTTTGAGGAGAGAAGTAAGGAAATCCTCATCTGATCTAAACTCTCTGGTTCTGGATTAGAAAGATTTTGCAGGTGTCTATATCGATCCTTAACATCTTTAAATTTTAACATAAAACTAGATTCAGGAACTTTTTCAACTAACTCATAAAATTCATTAAAATTTTCTAAAAGATTGCTACTATCAATGACTTCCCATCCTGGGTTATCATATTCAAAAATTGCATAAATTTTTGTACCAAGATTTAATTTTTTGGGACAGTTAGTAGCCAAGATTTAATTTTTTGGGACAGTTAGTAGCATAGTGGGACCCTTTGCAAATAAAACATTTGATACCTCTCGGGGCCTTATTATTCCTTTTCCTCAATAAGTATGGTGGTGTTTGTTTAGACCATTTTCTTTTCTTATAGGGGATTTCCCTATATTTCTTTTTATAACCATGCTTACCATGCTTGTTGTGCCTGAATGTGTATTCGCCTTCATGATATTTGTTTCGAGAACACCTCTTACATCTGCATTTTCGGCCACAACCACCTCTTTTGAACTATTTCAGTTGTTGAAAGTCTTTGAGCTGATTTATTAGAGGAAGATCGCAAAATTATTTTAAGTTGCATGTATAATTGTATTCTTCCTTTTTGAGCTGCAAAGCTCCTAATAAACACTGTTTTTCCAACTTATATCTAATCAATCTTTTTATAGTTGGAAAACTCACATCATCAAGCTGCTTATGTTCTTTTCTAATAAGATAATCTTGTGCCCAAGCACCCAAACCACATGGAAGTGAATTCAGATAATACTGTTTTGTGGTTAGATCATGCATCTTATCAGCTGCAACCATGTAGGATTCAAACATACAATTGTATTCATCAAACTTAGCTAAATTTTTTAGCTTCATTGATTGCAGAATTTTATTTGCTTCTAATGTCTGGTTAGAAATATCATCACAGAATAAATTTGTTAATAACCACTTGAATTCATCAAAGCTATCTTGGAAAATATCATCTTTACCCAAATTTTTTGGATCCACAAGAATTGGATCTGAAGAATTTGTAGGAAAATTTTGAAAAATCTAAAATTTGGTTTCATTACCAGAATTGGTTTTGATCAAGATACATTTGAAGACTATACTGATTTAATAGGAGCCAGATTTAATGTAGATATGGAAGAATTCTTAGATTTATTATACCCATGATTCAAAAGGACTATGACTGATTGCATGGTGCAATATCTGACACATTATCCTAGAACAGGATATAATTTCCCAAGAATTGAATTATACCCTCTTGAAGCCAGATGGAGACCTGAAGTAAGAATCGAAGATATGGAGATCAAGCTTAAACCAGCATTACTAGCAAAAAGAGTCGAACTAGATCAAGCTTATTCTCAGGACTATGTAGTCCAAATTGACCATGCTTTTAATCCAAGGGACGATGATTGGGCTCGAGTTTATCAAGAGTTACCTAATGAATTATTGAATCCAGTACCATTCTGATGGTTAGCACATGGGCTTGTATGTGCCGTGATGTCACCCATGTTAAGAAGTGACAACAGGATGCAACCCTGTCATAAAAAGCAAACTCCTGTAGCCACTTACGGGTATTAAGTGGGCCCTTCTCACTAATGGGTGTTTT
>VDFB02000007.1:198384504-198431579 GCA_007258455.2 Sequoia sempervirens
CTTCTTTATCATCAACACAGTTAGCCCAAAATTATTTGACTTGAGGTCTGTGGGCATATTTTCTTCTGACCCACTTCTTTAGTTTTCCATAAGGATCCATTCTTCCTCGGTGGGTGTGGAGGTCCAAATGGTATTCCACCAATTCCTTCTCTAAATATTCTACACATTGGGCAGTGGGATAGGCATACATTCCTTGCCCAAAATTTAGGGAATATAGAATCCCAACTATATGTTTGTCGCTCAATATTGTGTGGGCATCCTACAACTATTGAGTAACTTCTAGTAGGATCATGCAGTCATTGGGGTACCGTGGAAGCCTGTATGGTTACAAGTGTGAAGAAAAAATTCATACTTGGAGATTATGAGATTTCTTTATTCAAGAAGTTGAAAAATATGAAACAAAAAGATATGTGTAAAATATTACATGAAGGAGTTTTACAAGTTGGCTATTCAATCTAGAAGGCATGAAATTGATAGGGAAAAGGTAGCCATGTATGTGAATGGCTTATAGTTTAACATTTAGGATAAAATGAGTATGCTAAAAATTACTACAGTGGAGGAAGCATACCAATATGCATTAAAGGATGAGGAGAAACTAATGATAAGGAAAATAAACAATTCCAAAAGTTGAGGAATATTTGCAACTAAAAAGGGACAAGTGAGCAACAACAATGAAAAGTAGATTGAAGAAGAATTCAAGCCCAAATAGAGTAAAAAGGTGGGCTAGAAAATAAAAGAAAAGGAGGTATCAATAAGAGTATGTGGTCGTAGGAACATAGAGTTTCTAGGTAGATGTTACCAATATGGAGAAGTTGGTCATCATGTTTTTGAGTATCCTCAAGTACAAGAAGGAAGCATAAAGAGAACAACAAGGAACCACTTGGCACAAGAGGATGAGGAACGTGATGCATCCCTAAAAGGTGAATTCCCAAAAGAAGGTGAATCTCTCATGATGGGGTGATCCCACAATACTGGTTTACAATTTTTGGCCAAATTGGACACTAAAATAATTTTTTTCTGACTAAATCTTCACTTTCGGGCACCTATAGCAGCTAAACAATGAGGAATTTGAAGATGATGCAAACTAGTGATTTGTGGCATTTTTTTTGTAGATTCTAAAATATTTTTTTCAAAATTTTTGGAATCAAATTGCACTTCTTTTTCCATCTCCTTCAAAAACTAGTTTTTTTCATAAAACAACATTTTTAAGGAGTGACACTCATCGTATAATGCATAAATTTTTTTCCATGAAGGATAATTTTTTTTTTAATTTAATGATATCTAGTGCTTCAAATTGGTTTCATAGTGTTTTATTGAATATTTTTCCTTAATCAAGTTTTGAAGTCAAACCAATTACAATTCAGACATAGGCAGACTATATAACGTGTAACTTTTTTGTATCTATTGAAATTCAATTTCTTTTTTTTTGGATCAAGGACTTCAATATCTAGTGCACTCATATTTTTCAAAAAAAAATCATAATCTTCTATTTCTCCACATGTACAAAACAAAGAGCTTGATTTTCGGTGAAAAACCTACATTCACAAGAAATAAAAAATAAATATAATAATAAAATTAAATTTATTTAAAATTATACTTTTTGGGAAGCTTATAATAAGGAATACATATAAAAAATAAATTTTAAAATTAATTCATTTGATCCCCCAAAAGGTAAATCAAAAGTGGTTTTTTATCAGCATTTTGATAGGTGTAAAGGAGACTTCGTTATAGGTATGGTTTAAAACTAGAGGGGTTCTATCCAAGGGGGTTTGATCTAAGGTATTTTGATCAAACCCTCTTCAATTGTAATTCTTTAAATGGAAATTTTTAAGGCTTAAATCGTTATATTTTCTAAAAATACCTGATTTCAACAAAAAACAAAATCTCCTAGAAATTGTAAACCAACTTTGTGGGATCACCTGATGAAGAGAGTGTTGGTGAATCCAAAGGTGGTTGAGGAGGAACCATCCCAAAGGATTTTCTTTTGAGTTGTGTGCAAGGATGGAGGTAAGTGCTAAAAAGTTATAGTAGACAGTGGAAGTATGGATAACCTAGTTTCAAAGGAGATAGTAGAAAAATATAGGTTTGAAAAGGTGTAAGCATCCTATTCTGTACAAAGTTTCTTGGTGACAAAAGGAACACTAAATGATTGTGAGTGAGTAGTGCTTAGTTAATTTTTATATTGTCTCTTATAGAGATGAGGTACTGTGTGATGTGATTCCTATGACTGCTTATCATGTGTTGTTTGGTAGGCCATGGTAGTTTGATAGGGAGGCCATCTATGATGGTAGATATAATGTCTATACCATCCGAAAAGATGGAAAAAATTATATGTTGAATTCTTTGAAAGAAAAGGAGAAGCAAATGAAAGAGTCCAACTCTTTTTTTTTTTGTAGTGCGGAGAAGCAACAAATAGAGGAAGAGGAATAGACTAAGTACAATGATTTGGAAGCATTTAAAAGGCATATTTCAAGAGGAAAAGGTAGATTGGTTTGTGATATATCACAACAATGCAATAAAGAACAAAGAAGTAGTCCAAAAGGATGTAGTGGTCATAGATGTGAACCTGTGATAGGAAGTTGTTCAGAGAAAAGTGATAACACCAATGGAGGTGGCTCAAGTGTTGAGGTTGAGCATAATAGTAGTAGAGGGAAGGATCCCATAGAAAGGGAGCAACTATGGATAAAGAATAAACATGGGTATACCATCCCATGCACCTTCCAATGTTCTTGAGTTTACCAACTCAAGGAACATTTCACTTACCAGGTGTGTCTAGTGTAGGAGCACACAGGTGGACAGGCGATCAACACCAACCAAAAATATTGCTAGTTTTCTTTTAGTGAATTTTTTATTTATTTTGGTTTTATCTCTTTTGATCAGTACTTAAACCTCTTAAATTTTATACATTAATGAGATATGGAAGAAATGTTGTCTCATGAAATGTAAAGATAGGAAATATTTTAAGCAAATGTAATTGGCTGATGTAAAGAAAAACCCCACTACCTATTGTCCACATCCTCATGATTTGAATGTGATGGGGTTGGGCATCAAAAGTGTAACAAAATTGTCAATGTTGTAGCTACTATAACACTAGTGGACACGTATATAAATGTGGAACCATTGATGGGGTAGTCCATTGATTTCATCTCCATTGTATTTCTTTTTGAGAATAAACTCTTGATGAAATGAATTATTTCCTACAATGATTTCCAAATATGAATAAATGACCAACATATATTCAAGTGTGGAAGAAAAGATCAATACATTGAGGAGTCTTGGAATATAATTAAATCTAAAAAAAATCAATCTCATTGTAGCTTTTCAAATTTGAAGGAGAGGAATATTTACTCAAAAAAGGAAAAAGAAATTATTTTTGAGTCAAGGCATATAGAATTGTAAAGGTCACAATAAAATAAAATAGGGTTAGGGATTAAACTTGAAGAAACAACATCAAAATCAAGAAGTTGATGTAATGATGTGAAGAGAATAGCAAAGGTTGGGGGTAAGCACCAAGACACATAGATTGAGAAATAGGTGCAAGACCAATAGTATGAAGGAAGAAAGTTAGAGAGAGTTGGCGTAGAAAGTTGAGGGAGAGAGAAAAGTGTGTAGCCAAGAGGATTAGGAAAGAATCTGTGTTGGAAAGAGAAATAAAATTTGATAAAAAACCAAAAGAGGTATGTAGAGGTCTCCAATTGAAAGGTGGAAAAAATGTTTCTTTTCTAGGGTTTAGGACTTAGAATGAAAATCTTCACCCTCTCTCACTCAAGAAAAAACCTTAGAGATCTCAATGCAAAGGAGAAAGGGATCTTGCAATAGGGTTGTCCTAGAGGTTGAATGTAAACTAATGAGGGGTTCATCACCAAGTTAAGACTTGGAAAGAAAAATGAAATTTAAGATGTAATACTAAACCATAATATGATGCAATGCTTTAGTAAATGGCCTAAAAATGCAAATGAAACATAATAACAAACTATAGGATGAATTGTGTGCAACCAGAGATCTGAAGATGACTAGAAAGAGCTCTAAAATGCTAGAAATTTTGACATTAATTCTGACTAGTACTCTTTCGTTAGGTTGGGTGAATCAGTCCAAGATCTGGGTTTCTGTGCAAGAACATGAATCTGGAAAATGGGTATATGAATCTGTAAAAATCTGAATTTTGACCTAAGCTAAGAATCATTCACAAGAAGTGGTGAATTAGTCTAGTTAGGGTCTTCTGAAACTTCAAAGTTTGAATTTTCTCTTCTTAGTTTGCTCAATCTGCTTCTTCAAGTTTTCGGATCCAAATATCTGTAAATCGACTTGTAGAATCTCTCCAAGTATTTCCAATACAAAGTGACAACTTTGACAACTTTCTCCAAACTTTCTCTTTAATTTTTCTTCAATTTAAACCTACAAATCACACACTAAAGAGAGAAAAATGCTATTTTGTTAGTGGATAGGGGTTTTCCTTGGTCAAACCTTATTTTGGTAATCAAACCTTGAAATAGAATGAAATAGGAATGGAGAATGATGAATGAACAAAATGTAATGTTGCAACTCACCAAAACCTAGAAATAAAAGGTTGCAAACATGTATGATATGGCTCCAATGGATGTAGACCTTGACTCTTGCTTGAATAGGGTAGATCTTGAATGAAATGCTAGCTTGAATCATAAAACCCTACATCACAATTGTTAGCTCAAAAACAAACATGATGCATGAAATATTTGACATGATGCTTGATGCTTAAATGCTACTCTAAAATTCTTGATGAAATACTCTTGAAGAATCTTTAATGCTCTTGTGAATGCTTGAATGCTCTTGTGAACTCAAACTTGCTATTAGGAGGAATAATTGAATGCTTGGGATGAAAATGAGTGAAAGAAACTTGTATTTCTGCTTAATTATGGAAAAAATCCTGAAATTACAACACTAAAGGTAACATCAAATCTATGAGGATAAAATCCTACAAAAATTTGAATTAATTTTGATTTTGGGCCACACAGGACTCATTCACCCAAGGTGGCGAATGAGTCCCATTAGGCATAATTTATGGGACCATTTTTAAAAATGCTTAGAAAGGTGTGAAACTAGGTTTGGGACCCAAAAACCTAGGTGGGACTCATTCTCCCAAGGTGGTGAATGAGTCCTAGATCACCAAATTTGGGTCATTCAACCTAAAATACCTAAATTATGATTGGATATCAATTTGTGTCAGGATTATCCTTAAAAAGATGCATTGAATGAGGCTTGTGGATGTAAAATAAGGCTAATTAAATGAAAACCCTAGAAAAGTGTTAAATTGTGTTACAACACTTTACAACACTCTAAATAAGGCATGATTAAGGTACATTTTGGTTATAATGAGGTTTATTAGGTTTAGTTAATTGATAAAACCTTAGGAAAGTGTGAAAGTGTGTTACAACACTTCACAACACTTTATCAAGGTACCATTTAAGTTCATTAGTTCACAAGGGCTCAATACCTAATGTGAGTGTGTTAAACACATTAAAACACTAAGTCAAGGCATCATAGGCTCAATTTTACAAGGACGGCCCAAACAAGTGTGAAAATTTTATTGACGACATTTTTTGACACTACAATATAAGAGGCAAGGTAGGGGTATCAACTAGCATAGGAAGAAGTAAATCTCATTAGTAGATCACTCACAAGAAGATCATAGGTTGAGGTTGGAAGAGTTAGAATGAAGGCATTTGTGCAAAAAAATTAATTTCATTTTCCAATAATTATGTTCTTGAGAATTGTATGCACAACAATTTATTTATGAAAATTGAATTAGTGGCTTGAGATTTAAAGTTTATTCCCTAAGATTTGTTTAAATTCGATCAATTGATTGATAAATGTAGTTATCAATTCAATGATATAGTGGAATTTTGAGTGTTTCACTATTGGGGTTGTGTGCCTTACATTAGTCATTTTTCAATTGGTTCATAGCTATCAATTTCCTATTTTAAATCATATTCACCACCTAAAAAAAATTAGCCTTCCTTTCTTTCTCCTTTCATCCCTCCAACAAAGCATAGAAAACAATTCAAAACCCCTATTACATCAAGTTCTTATAAGAGCTATAGGTTTTTCCTCTCCACTACATGGGTATGTGTAGGATCATGATGGGCCAAAAAGTGGCGATATGATGGGTATGTGTAGGGTATGTGGCTAATGACTTTTTTTTCCCCAAAATTGATGAAATGAAAAGGGTTTTTAAAGGAGATTCTCAGATTTTCACCAATATAAATTATACTTTACTTTGAATTTAATATATAATTATTATTCATTTTCTATTTGAATTACGACAAAAGTTCTGATTGATAGGCTGATTGAAAAACATCTATAGCTTCAAATGATATCACATTTTTTGAATCTAAAACATGTGTCACATTCTATGCTTTGCATGCTATAGGATTAAAAAAATTGAATTTCATGAAGTTTTGACCAAGTTAAGGTGGTCAAACATATGAGATTTTATATTTTTTAAAATTTGTAATAAAAAATTGATAATTAATTATTTACTTGGAAAAAAATTACAAAAAAATATGCATCACATTGGGACATGAGTCCTCTACTTATATCTAAAATCTTATAAAAAAATATTATTATTTTATTGTGGTTATGGTGGTCAGACAGACACCTACTTATTTTTTCCTTGAAATTTAAGTACTATTGCATTGAAATTTCAAAGTTTTACCATTTAGATTTTTTTTGTATATAAACCTAGTAGTTTAGATGCTACATTTTATTCTTACATATTTTTGAAATAATATAGATAACTTATTCAAATTTTTTATGTCAAGTTGCCTAACTTTTATTTTTTATTAATTTTTCACCACTTAAGGGCCTATTTTTTCCATGATGATCCTACACATACCCACACCACAAAAATCCTTGCTATTAATATCCTTGAAAACCCTCAGTCTCCTAAAATCTATGTTCGTATTGAGCTTCTAGAAATCTATCCTCACTCCCTTAACAAAGCACCTAAGTAAAAAAAGAGGAAGGCCTCTTCCCCCCATTTGTTGAACCCTCTATGGAAGAGCTCTCAAGAATTACCCTTGAGAAATGTATTTCTTCACCCCTTTCTTTAGGCCTGATTAAATGTAGAAAGATGGAGATAAATGAACCTAGCCAAAAAAACCCCACAATTACTATTACTGATGACAGAGATACTAGCCCAAATAGTGGCTAAGTGCCTCCTAATGCATGTAGGTCAACCTGCCTAAAATGTTTTCCTCTTAAAGGATTAATGTTGACAAAAAGGGTAAAACAATTTTGAGGGGGAGAATAATATCTCATTTGAGGAGGTTACCAAAAAAGCAAAAGAAAGTGGTTGAAGTGGAGAAATATGATTCTTCAAAGGAAGAATATGCCCCAGACAGCTTAGGGTAAACTAAATTTTTAGAGGAAGAATAAGTTTCTAAATTTGAAGAGGAAGAAAAAATCCAAGATTCAAGAGAAGAAAACAATGAGCACAATGAGGATAACAACACAGGTGATGTGATATATGTTGGAAAAGAAGATAGGAAGGAGGTTGCCAATGTAATTCCAACTACTATGGAAGTCTTTGAAACCCCTAGTCAAGCCTTTCATAATCAAGAAAGTATTAGGGGGGAAGAAAATAAAAATGTTAATGCTAAAATTGAAAATCTTATCGTGTAGGTGGAGCAAATTGAAAGATAGATGGAGGAAACATAAAGTTCTAAGAAGATAAAAACTATGGAAGAAACCATCAAGAATATTTGTAGGGTCATGGATGACATAATGAAAAGAGCAGTTATGGGAACCATCTCAAGACAAGGAAATTTAAAAAAAAAAGGCCGAAGGAATGAAGCTAATTGGTCTGAGATAATGGAGCACAAGGACATGATGGAAAAAATGGTTGAAGAACTCCAAGGCAACTGGAGTGTCATAGAAGAATCTTAATATATTTTTAATGATTTGGCGATGGACTTAGTTATTAGGCATTGGTTCCTTTTTTATTTTACCTTTAGTTTATTTTCTAAAAAAATTAAACTAGATGTTAAGTCCGCTATTGGCTCTATATGACCAAAAACTTTAATTCTATATTTTCTACAAAATACTATTAATCTTGATAGTAGTAGGATATGGACTATTTTGTATGGTTTGTTTTATGGTTCTGACAGGGGGAAAGGGTTTATGGATCATTTTTTTTGGGCCACGTCTATGATTTGGGCTATTTGCAATCTTTTTGTGGGTATGTTCCTTTATTATTGGGTTAGTATGTTTTTATTATGATACGGGTTTTGGAAAAATGCAACTATCTCTAAGCCTATTTCCTTAGTGCTATTTTTTTTATCTTTGTTGTTCTTGACTAGATGCTATTTGCTATGGCCTGTTTTGTTGTCTTCACTTTTTGTATGGGATCAAGGACCTAACTCTACTTATGTAATAAAAAACACTGATAAGTATAGTATTAAATATTTAAAATATAAGTGTGCTAATATAAAGGAGAAATAATGTAGCATAAATAATAGTTCTATTAGATAGTATTGAATAAATAATTTTATGACATTAGTGATAAAAGAGTCATGTTAATATTATAAAACAATATTATTGTCATTATCTATATTATCCAATAATAGTAATACTAGCCATATAATAATGATCTTATTAATGATAATATTAATATATTTGTTTTAATTGTCAAGACAAGGTTAGCCTCTATAATAAGGCTAAAGGAAAAACATCTCCCAATGTTGGTAAGTAATATTGTTAATTTAAATTATCAAGAATAAACTTAAGGAGAAGCTAAAGTGCTTCTTAAGAGTATGAGATATTACTAGTATTTTGGGTGGAATTTTAGTTGAAGTTTTATTTTCACCCAAACCATAATCCCAATACCTATCGACACAATGTAATCAACCCCATAATTTATAATGATGGAACAAGAATTAACTTAATATATATTAATAAATTTAGTAAATTGGTAGGTTGGTAAATCTAGTACATCCTTTCATTTAAGGGTGTGTGTGATGGACTCCAAAAACACTCAATCGCTCTCACCTCCCACTCTCACTCTTGGGTGATGTGTTGATGATGATGTTTCACAAGCAACTCATTTGATGTGTATAGTTTATACACCATGTTTAAGCATGGTTAGCTTTCATTAGTGGGTTTTATATTGTTTTTTTTTAAAAGTTTGTTGTGTCATTTTCCAACATGTAAAATTATGGGAATGTCATTTCTTTAGTGGGAATTTAGTTATTTCTTTAGATTTGGAAATAGAAGCATATTTCAATATACAAAGACATGTTGATAAAATGTCATTTAATAGAAATAGGATATTTTATGAATGAAGAGGAAAATTTGGAACTTGAGATATGGAGGTATGGCTAAAAATAGGGGACCTCTATTACATTGGTAGGGATAGATATTTCTTTTTGTGGGTAGGTTGAAATATCTAAGCATATCATGTGTTTATAATAAATTAAAGTTCAATAAAACCATATTGGGGTCTCTTGTTAAATCATACACATCATTTCATTTTCAAGTTTATTTAGTAATACTAGAGGATATGCTTCTAATTTCTCAACCATCTTGATATTTCAGAAGTTGTGATATTGTTTGTGTCATTAACCCATCTTACAAAAAAATATTTGTAAAACCCCAAAATGTAAATTCAACATACTATCAGATGAAATCCAAACATGTGATGTCTAGTATAGGGCTATATATATGTTTCCTCTTGTAATGGAGAGGACCCACAACTCTTGAGTCTCTAGGATAGGGAGGAGTCTACAAGGAGTGCATAGCTCTCTATTACCGAGTCTAGGGAAAAAATATCAGGTGATAGTAGACAGTTAATGGAAATTTTATGCTATGATTTTATGTTTAATGATTGTTTATGAAAAGGGGAACTTCAAAAGTTGAGTGAATAGACCTCAAAGGTCTTAGGAGATAGACAAACATGCTCTTGACCAGAGGATGAAAGTGCAAACCAAAGATGATAGTGCGGTGCACTGACATCTCTATGGTGTGTTGGCACCATATATGGACTAGAGATAGAGTTAGCTAAGAGAAAAACATAGGGTCTTCTAACTACCCAAAATCTAAATTTTGACCATTTTACTAAACTAGATAGAATACTAAAAATTAAGAAAAAAAACAATAAGAAGAATACTAATAGACAAGTAAATAAACTATTTAATGAAAGGACAAGTTGTGGAAGAAAAGGGATAAACTCATGAGTGATCTAGCAATGAAGCCTCTCACAAAGCTCCTCATAGAAAACCTATACACATAAAATAGTAAAAGTGTTGCAGTTGTTTTTGGGGCCTTCATTGGTCAAACCCCCACTTTGGTGTTTCCACTTCCACTGATAGCTAAATAGACAAGATATAGAATTAGATAATGGAAATGACAAGAAAATATGTAGAACATGCAAGATAACGAAATGCTATTCAATAACAAAAATAATGTAATGGAAGTAAAATTTACCCTCCCTTCAATGAGCTTGTGAAGATGAGAGGAACATAAATGGCTTGAAAGATTGAGAAGAATGTAATGCCCCATCTAAATAACCTAAGAATGTTGCAAAAGTGTAATCATTTTTTTAAAAAAAAAGTATTAATACTATGTTAATTAGTTGCATACATTCTTAGGTTAAACGACGTTACACTACTTTAAGTTCTCCATAAGCGACTTAAGTATTTCGCATTGCATTTAATAATTCATAACATAAAATAAACATTGCATAATAATTTAATTTCCCATTCAAGATATAATAAATTACAAATACATTTCCATACATTGCATTGATATGATGTTACAATACTCATCCATCTGATGAGATAGTTCAAATAATAACTACAATTTACAAAAGATCACCTCTTATACATTTGAGGGGATGTTTTTACATTTCAAATTACAATTTACAATGATGAAAGTACAAACAAAGTCCATGTGCGAGCTCTCCATCCTTGAAGCGCTCAATGCAACGAACAAACTAGGGACCCAACAGAGTAAGGTGCACGTTCCACCCAACCATGTGGTACCCGTAGGTCCACCCCCCATGCTAGGAGATAGTAATGAGGCTACCTAGACCAAATCTACTAACCCTAGACACTAGTACATACACACTATTGGTTACATTGCTTCCAAATTTGACAATTGATTTGAAACACAATCACAAGGTTTAACTGTTATTCTAGGTGGAGTGTCATCACAACGATGCAATGGTTACCCTGGTGTTTCTTCCTAGGTCTTGGCCCCCAATCCTTGGGTTACCCTGGTAACCTCTTACGAAACCCGGCCCCTAATGCATACCGTTGCGGAATCGAATGCCTCTTAAAGAAACGAGACACCGATTTTGCCATTCCAGGCCTTCTCAACTTATACTCATGACTGTAGAAGCTCATGAGTCATAAGAGAGGCATACATAACTTGTTAAATGTTTTAAATCTATCTACTGTGTACTTTAGTTTTCACTTACTTACTTAACTAATCGTAAGTTACCCTGACACCACTTTGTGTGTCAGCCCTTACGACTAGCCGCTCCCCTAACATAACAAGGTTACTAGGTTTACAAGACCAGGGTTTACAAAGTGCACAAAAGATCAACATATAATTGCCAAAATTACCCCAATAAAGGTCTCAATTTCGTTTACAAAATACAGTGCACTACCCTAGATTGATCAAACACAAATAAAAACCATAATTTATTTTACTTCCCAAGAAAGAACTACATCTGGAAGACTTAATTATTTAAAACTTTTCCCGACTTGCCCAATCACAAAAGTAATAAACTAGTTCTAAGCAAATAAAATTTACATATTTAATTTTTGGATATACTAAATCCATATGTCACAGCGTGAAAACATCATATCTATAAATAGTCTTAATTAAAAATAATCTATTTCAAAATCGATAACTACTTCATAAATCAACTATATCAATTTTCACAAATATATAAAATAATCATTTTCCCATACTTCTAAAATTCTAATTTTCATTTGTAACTAATTTTTATTTTTATTTTTTTTTAATAAATTAATCATATAATATTTCAAATTAAAATCAATATTTTAATACAAATATATTTAAAACATTAGAATAATATATATATATTATATATATAATATATAATAAAATATTATATATATATAATATATATATATATATATATATATATATATATATATATATATATATATATATAATTTTTAATAAATAACAAATCCAAAAGTTTTCGAATTTTAATTCCTGCGAATTTCTTTTAAAGAAATAATAAATAACATAGTTTTGAACCTTACTGGGCCGCAGCCCAGCCGCGGCCTCCCCTGTTGGGGAGGACGCAGCCGCTCCATGGTTGCGCCCAGCAGCCATAGCGGCTGCTGTGCGCAGCCGTGGGGACTGCGCCCCCACCAATATGCACAGTGGGGAGGGTTTCAGCCCTCCCCCATGATTGTGTTTGTTTGTTTTTTATTTATTTAACTTAAAATTTCGTCCGTACAGCGGACGGGTTAAAACACAATTTTTTTTTTATTATTAAATGAATTTCAAACAAAACAAGCCTGCGGATTTAATCCGTACGACGACTTTTCCAAATTAAATAATCCATTAAATTTTTACAAAATTAACTTAAATAAATAGGATAAGAATTTTTCAATTAACCAGTTCTATTTCTGGTAAAATCATCTACAGAATACAGAGGAAAAACTAAGAAATCACTAACATAGACAGAATTATTTTTCTCTTAATTTCAGTTTAATTTCAATAGGGTTTCCCTTTTGAATAGTTAAACATTTTCTTCCTGGGTAATTTCTTTTCAAAAACAAAATACCCCCAATTTAAAAACCCAAATTTAACAGACATTTTTTTTAAAATAAAAAGAATCATCACAGATTTCTTCAACAGAGAAATATCAAACCCCTATTCTTTTCCAAGTTTAAAAGAAAATAACAAAGATCTTTTCAACAATTTAGTAAAATTTCCAAAACTTCTGAGAAAATTACAGGAAATGCATCCTATAATTTTTTTAACTTTCTAAAGAAAATAAATTTAACCAACAAGTAGAATACCTGTAACTGCCTGTAGGAGTATATTTTGCCTGTAACGTGCAAGATCTTCTCCCAAAATGATTTTCCCAATTCCAAGAAAGCTTGTTCAACCACCAAGAAAATCTTCCTCAAAGAATCACAACCCCAACAGAGAGAAAAATACCAATTCTTAAGAAATTTTGGGTTTTTACACACAGAGAAATAATTTTGCCAGTGCCCAGAAAAATTTTCCCCGAGGCAATAGAATAACCCCATGCAATTTCCGAGATCCTCAATATCCTCTGTAAAAATTTTCAACAACCCAAATGAAATTATGGCACTCACACACATGTCGAGAGGTTGTTGAGAAAATATCTTCTCCACCTCTCGGCAGTTTTGCCATTTAAATTTTGCATGTAATTTTAATTAATAAATTTATATTTAAATTTTAAACCTCAAATTTTCAAATCACATGCAATTATTTAAATTATATTTTACTTTCTAATTCACATGCATCTTAATTCTAATTTATTTAAATATAATATAATTTATGCACTTACTAATTTAATCTAATTAATTAATTAATTTAATTAAATAGTTAAATCCTTTTAAGACCAACCATTTAACTAATTAAACTAACTAATGTATTAAATAATTAAGTAAATAAATTTCAATCATATTTAAATATTAATTAAAATAACTAAAAATTAAGGCATAATAATTAACATTAAATTTTAACCAACATAAACACATTACAAAACAACCTATGACCCAAACTAAAAACTGACAACGTACTAATACTAAGGTTAGAGATTGGACTAGGATAAACCTAACTACTATCTCCCGTTCAACATTTTCCATTGAGTCTTGACACGCTCAGACCTGATTACACAGGTGGAGTCGGTGTCATGTACCTGCAAATCCTACAACCAAGCAAACAATGTGCATACATGTATATATATAAAGCATTTAAAACAGACACACCGTGCGGAGAAAATCACAGATATTGTAGGGCACTCGCAAGCGAGTGATGCGATTCTGTTCTCCACACCAATACACTCACAAAAAACTGACTCAATACTTGTTGTTAGTCCATCATAAGCATGTGCATAGCAATAACAACTGAAATTAAGCATCTACGCTAAATCATGTCATGTCTAAAAACAATAAACATCACACAAAGTATCATCATGTCACAGTATAATCCATCATCGCTCAAAATCAGCGATCCAAGTATCCAACAAAACAACATAAGTCTAATAGTATGAGAAAGTATCAACAGAAAGTATAGCATAAATGGAGGGGTACTACAAAGAACGTGCAAGAACATGATGTAAAAGAGATTGAACCTACAAGAATGGATCTAGATTGAAGAGAATGAGGGAATGAAGTGCTAGAGTTAGAAAATGATAGATTGAATAAGTTGAATGCATTAAAGGGAAGAATAAGTTAAAATTGCATACAAAATAGCCTTTCACAGGCACACTTGTGACTATAAAAGTGTTACACTTCACTAGTAGGAAGAAGTGTAACATCTCAATAACTACAAGATCAAGAATCTTGTTAGGACATTCATGTGATGTGCAGATTTCTACTCAATGCAAAAGTGTCACAGATAAAGATCTCCCCATAGATAGAAAATGACACGATAGGGATGAAACTGAAGGCTAGGAAGGTGAGTATTCACATTATCATATTATTAAGCTAAGGTAAAGGTTGATGTAATACACAAAATTTCATAAGGGTGAAATTTTATGACATTAAATTTTCCCCCCATTTTAGTGAGCATATGTATCTAAACATGTGCACACTAAAGTAGAAAGAGATTGAAGAGAATATATCTAGGACGAAGATGAAGTAGACCTTCAATCTAGTATATGTGATGTAGAGCAGCTCCACCAGGACACAAATATGACACATTTCTTCGATCCTAAAAAGCTAACTACAATCTCACCACAAACATGCTAGCTATAAACAAACATATTAAGCCAAAAAACAAAAAATAGATGTGATAAAAATTCTAGAGACAAGACATGACAAAATATGATCAAATAAAAGATGACAATGATAGGTATGGATAGCATGGCTATTGAAAATTGTGTTGTAGGACATTCATAGAAAAGACATGACACATCTAGTTAGGTTTACCCCAAGCTAGATGATGAGACATAAGTCATCAAGGAATCCTTTTGATTTTTTTTAAAAATTAATTATATATGATATCCCCCTCTTAGAATGATGTGTGCTATGTAGAGAATAACATGTCATTCTAAGGAGAAGAGAAATACAATAGATGTTGTGGCACAAGATACATAGTGAGATGTATTTGTGGGATGTTGTCACGTGAGAGTCAACACATAGAATTGACAACATCATGAAGGAGGAAAGAAGAGATGAAGAAATCTATATCACAGGGGGATTTGATTATTCAAGGTTAGAAAGTTTCTCATAGATACTGATTGTTAGATATAATATAGTATATGTATGAATTGTCATTACCCTCCAAATGTATCATAATGTTAAGAAGAGTGCATGAAGATAAAGTAAAAATAAAAAAATTAGGTCAACATGGAAGAGGCCTAATGCCCCAATGCTTTGTATCATTCCCAACATGGAAGAAAAAAATTGTGATACATAGAGGAATAATGGTACAAATAGAAGAAATTTACAATAGATTTTTTATCCTATATTCAAGAACCTACAAGGGTAGTAAGGGTACTCCAAGTGAGAGCACAAAAATAAATATACAAGAATGAGGGAGCACAAACAAACACAAAATAATAATCTAAATATTAAGGTGCCACTCTAGTCCAACTCCACAAGTAGGTCATCCTACTCCCAATCTAGATCATCATATGGGGAGGGAAGATGAGCTTGTAGGGGAAAAATAATAAAGATAGTTCCAATTGACTTACCTATGACAAGAGATAAGGAAGAAGGCCCCTCAAGGTATTTGTCATCGAAACCCTATGAGACTAGAGTCATTGATCTAGGAAAGATCAAATAAATCATCAAAATATCCTCCAACGAGTTGAACATGCACCTAGAGTGGCATGTCACAACTGGACAAGAGGAGGACAAGAAACTCAAGAATCATTGTCAACCTTTGGAAGAGGGGTGGTGATAAACTTTGAGGAGGCTAACACTGCCTTCATCGCAAGGATGACATAGGCTAGAGAAGAACAAGACTCAGGAGATGAAGAAAAATCCTTTTGACAATCGCTCGAAGGGAGGTCATTCTCCAACTTTCACTTCAACAAAGGATGTGGAATCCTCATAGCTAAATTGGAAGTAGGAGGAGACAAAGCCATGGGGGGTGTCACCTTTATGAAAGGAATGTTGATGGGCTACTAAAAAGGAGGAATATTAGGAAGAGAAGTGAAAAGAGGCAACTCTATAGAGGGAGCAACAAAAACTTGTACTCGTTTGGGGTGAGATTCATCAAGATCTACTGATGAAGCTGGAAGAAGAAAAGAGGTGATGAGAACTAAGGAAAAAAAGAAGCAAATATAGGAGAAACAAAGACAAAAGCAACATAAGAGATAAAAAGTTCCTCTTCGGTTTTCTATGCACTAGCATGATCCTTAGCCAAAGCCTTTTTTCAATGCTTACACTCATTCACAAGCCTATTATGACAACTATTGGCACTAGAGTATTTAGTGTGAGAAGAGGTCAGGGGTTTTAATCTACTAGAGGAGAAACCTCCACAACCATCGCAGGTGTAAGGGTCGAATCTTAAGGAGGAACAAGAGGAGGAGGCACAAAGATAGAGAGAAAAGCATCTTGACAACTAGCTCCTTTCCTTTCTTTACCTCAGAAGTAGGTGGAGGAATAAGTAGTGGCCACGAAGCCTAAGGAATAGGAACAACCCCACAAGAATGTTTCACCTTGCTATAAAGGGTGGGTTAGTGCACTATGGGTAAAACTGGAAGTTGAAACACCTAAGGATTTGATTTCTACAATGTGGTTTCTTTTCCTTTTCTTGTGCTAGGAATAGTAGAAGGAATAGAAGGCACCACCAAAGGTTGGGAAGAAGCAAAAGTTGTTGAAGAAGAAGGAACATAAGAAGAGATGGAGGGAGAAGGCCCAAGGGCAAGAGCTTTCTTGTCCTTCCCCTTTAGAGGGGTAGAGGACAAAGTGAGCTGCTATACACACAAGGAGGCCTTCAAAGAGATCTTCTGAGAAAATGGAGTAAAACCACTAGTTAGAATCGAGCCCCCAGTCTTATACCTCAAATAACCTTTATATAAGAGATTCCTTGTAGGAGGTAGGGGTCCAATTAGGGTGGGCCAAAAGTGATTGAGTACTCTTGTGAGAAAAAAAACAATTGTGCACAACCAAGGCAATTGCATTCATGGAGACCAACCATGGAATGCCTAGTATCACTTTGAATAAGTCAGACTCAAGAATTACTACAAATGGGACTTCCAGTACTTTAGGTCCTACTAAGATTGACAAAGAAATAGAGCCAATAGGTACCACAAACAATCCATCGTACATGTGAAGTCTAGCCTATGATTCATCGTACTTCTCCTTATGTAAATAGTTAATAAAAAGAGCCCCTTTCGTAATAACATTCACTTGGCTTGAAGGGTCAACCATAATGCCTATTACAATTTTATGTTTGACACAAGTGGGAATGAATAATGAGGAGATCTCCTTGTTCAAATTCATATCACATGAGGTAAATGTAATATCAAAAGTAGCATTCACATGATCTGAAGGAGGAATACAAGTAAATGAGACTATATTCACATACTCAAATGGAGTCAATTTAGAAGGAGTGACTAGATTATAGGAATGAGATGAGAATGGATCTATGTAGATCTATAGCTAGCTATTGGGATTCATGAAAAATTTGTTTAATTTTTAATTCTTACCATCAAGCTAGATTGTCTCATTATCAATGTGGTCTTGAATCATGCGATGAAGTTGAACAAAACTCTTGGTATCATGACTTGAAAACTAATGATATTGACATAACTTCTCTACATAATACCACTGAGGATATGGCTCAAAAAATGGTCTAATATCTGGTAGAGTTATTATTCCATATTTTAATAGTTTTAGAAAAATTACTATAAGATTGTGATAATTTAGTGATTATTTTGTTTCTACTTGAAGAATTTTTATTACTGGGAACATATACCATGTTTGGAACAACTTTGTTCTTTCTAGACCCACCAAAGATTAACACAACTAATCAACCATCCTAATGGGAGTACGGGGATGAATCCATGTACTATGCAACTATTTTTTTGTAGTCGCGCATAGCAAAATACAAGTGTGCAAAGGACAAATACTTCATCAACATAAACTTATCTCACAATGCTTGTTGCATTTTTTTGATGAACACTCTATGCATATTAGAATTCAGTAAGGCAAAGGTCTCAATCTAAGAGAAAATAGTGTGATATCAAGCTATAAAATTAATCCACTTCTCATGGGTCCATTATTTACATTAGATGAGATCAACAAATGTGACCTTCAACCCAATGTTAGTCTAAAATTGGTGGATGAATTGATTTACAAGTTGATTAAAGGGGAAATACCACTCTAAAGCAATTCCCTTAAGAGAATGTGGGAAGTGTTCAAGGGTGAGGTAGGAGGGGTATGGGCTTGGGTTACAACTTTATTGTGAGGAGGGGAGTATCTAGTAGAGATTCCTATAGAGTACTCTTCAAAGTTCAGGCTGAAATAGGGAGGACTAAACCTTCTAGACCCCATATATATGTTTCAATGGATTCTTCTTACTATGTATTAAGAGGTAGTCGATTGGGTTGTAAAGCGCATAAAGAGTATCACAACATGCTATCAGCTACATGTCTTGTCACAAGAGAATAAATTTTTTGAGAAAAAGATAAAGAGAAATAAATTTTATGTTAGGCTCACCAAATGTAATGGAGAGAATCTACTACTCTCGAGTCTTTGGGACATGGAAGAGTCTAAAAGGAGCGAATAGCTCTCTATTATCTTAGGGGGAAATATTAGGTGATGGGAGATAGTGAAGGGAAATTTTATGCTATGATTTTGTGTTTTTATGATTGTTTATAAAAAGGGGAACTTTATAATCCAAGCAAACATACCTTAGAGGTCTCGAGAGACAAACAAGCAATGTATCGACTAGAGTATGAAAGCACGGACTAAGGATGAAAAAATGACATGTTGATGTCTTTGTGGCATGTTGGTGTCTCATATGGACTAGAGATATAGTTAGCCACTAGAAACACTTAGGGTCCGCTAACTACTCATAATCTAAAGTTTGACAGTTTTTCTAAACTAGAAAAAATACTAAAAATGTAGAAAAGCACAACAAGAAGAATACTAATATACAAGTAAATAAAATATTTAATGAAAGGACAAGTAGTGGAAGAAAATGGATGAACTTGCGAGTGGTAAACTATGAAGCCTCCCACAAATCTCCTCACACAAAGTTTACAAACATAAAAAATATTGTCACGAAGGATTGCACCCTGAATGCTAAGCATTAAATCTCGGCAATCCTATGCAACATGCGGACATCCTCAAGCTTGTAGGTTGCCTAAAATGTGGATGAAACTCCAGATTATGGGATGGTTCCCTTTAAAAAACCTCCTACAAACTACTTCTTTGATCAAGAAAAGGAATAGAAGAACTGAAACTTAAAATTTGTTGATCCTAGGAGGTGATGCACCAACAATCAAAGACCTACACCTATTTTTCTAACACACAAACTCTCCATTACTTCACACAAATCAATGCTATACGCTTGCACATCAGTATTTCATAAGTAGGTCAATTGCTCATAACTTTAGAAGGAAAACTAAGAGTGTTCTCACAACCAAAATTATAGCTTCTATGACATAATCTTATGATGTGAATAAATATAGATTTCTTTCTTAAAGGCGTTGGAATGAGAAAACATATTTGAGGATTAATAATTAATCATAGAAAAAATGTATCAATCCTCCATGCACACACAATAGAACAAGTATTGAGAACGTAAAATAACTAAAATTTTATTGATAATAAGGTGTTGCGGCTGATACAAATCTAAAAAATACTTGAGAATACATAAATTTGTTGTTCTATACTTCTCAAAAGGAGTTACAATGCTTCTAATTTTCCTAAAGCAAAAAGAGGAAAAAAGAACTCATTTGAGAAAGAAGAAAGAATAAGTTATATCAAAGAAGCTTCATTTCTAACTCAAAAAGAAGACTGATGGTGAACTCCAACTCTTTGAACTTTTGATAAACTTTAGCTCTACTTGAACTGATTGTCTTCAACCCTTACAAGATAAAACCCTACAAAAAATCCCTTAGAACTACTCCTAACTAATTGTGAGAGGGATGAAAACTTGTCTTGACTGATACTATACCCATGTGGGGTCTTAAACTCAACTAGAACTGACAAAATTCCCTCCTTTTAGGTCTCTAGCTACCACTAAAATGAGCATGAAGACCCCACTCAACTTGTGAGAACTCATTACACACAATGCATGATAGTAGACACAAGGTTGACTAAAAGATGACTAGGTCTTCACCATTACTACACTTGACTATCCTCTTCAGTATGCCTCTTTTAACTGCTTGGCTACTCTATCCTTTTAAAGGAAGTTATCTCTAAATCATAGTTCTGAAATTTTTATTGAGGTTTTGTAACTATCACTAGTAATCATCATCTACTTTCCATTTCATTTGTGACTGTGTTTTCCTTAAGACTTCTCTCTATTCCTCTTGAACTATGCACTTTGTTTATACAAACCCTTCACATTTTCTTTTACAATCAAAGCTATCAACACACCTTACACTTTTATGAGGTTTACAAACTATGTTTTTAATTTCAAAATGTTTGTCCTTATTAACATTTCATACATTCTTAGAAAACCTTGGCTGCTCCACACACAATCTATGCACTGAGTGATATGTAATTTGCACTTAATGGATTCACTATCTTTGCTCATTTTGGAATATCACCATCAAAGATTATTTATGCATTTCAATTTGTTCTTGTGTCTTTGGTATCCATTGACTATGGTTATACTGGCATCATGATTACATCATCTTAGTCCTTCTTAATAATGTTGCCCCAACTCATGGTTTCATACTTTTTTAAAATGATTGTGCATTCTTACCTCTTTGCATGATTTTTCTTGATTGCCATGATCTTCATATGGATTATCAATCCTTTACTATAATGGGTTTAAACCCTTGGTCATCTTGTTGATCATTGTGAATTCCTTATTGCTCACTATCAAATGAATCTATAGGACTTTCTTATGTAACTTTTTGGTGATTCTTTTGCTTGGTGAATGTGGTTGTCTTAACACTCTACCTTCTTTTCTTCATAGTTCCGCCTCATGCCATGTGACAGATTTATCATTTTCAGGGCTAAGAAACTTGTTCTTTTCCTTTTATCATGCCTATATCTGCATCTACTATTTCTCTTAGATATTTCTTGACTGCTGCCCCTTCATGACTAAATTCTATGCATTATTCTATCCTTATTTTCTGCTCATCTTTGTCCTCTTTTGCTGCTCTTGAATGACTAATTTTCTGCTCTTTTGTCATGACTATGTTTTCTCTTTTATGCATGAATTTTCTGCCCCTATGACTCATAATTTTCTGCACATTTTTTTCATGATTTGGACATTAATTTGCTGCACCTTTGATTGAATTTTTTCTCCACATCACGACTAAACTTTTTGACTTTTAAATGACAAAAATTTCTGAACTTTTGGTTATTTTTTTTTACTTTTTGTGGCATCTTTCTACACTTTTTGTGTCATTTATTGCTGCACACTTTTGGACTATATTTACTACTTATTTTCTATTCATTTGCAACCATAAGGAACTCTATCTACTACCATTATCCTTATCATAGTCCTTGATTCTCCTTTCATTTGTTTTGAATTCAAGAAAAAACTTTTGATTTCATCTATAGGAATAAAGAATTCATTACTACAGGTTTGACTCTAATTGTCATTGACTCAACTGTCATTTTCTTGAAACTCTTCCAAAGAAATAGAAGCATATTCCATAATTCCAACACTGAGATTATTCTGCAAGTGGAAAAATATGTAATCCATAGTGCTAATACACTACTCTTCTATAGTCTAGAACACCAATGACAAAGCACCCATGTACAGGGAACACCAAGCTTGGCTAAAAATTGTATGGTCATATATGAGGATGATCTTGTCCAAAAGGTCCACCTACCCATGTAAATCTAGTTTAAGGAAACCACAAAATGAATAATAGATTCCCTTGAGGCATTCTATTTTTTTGAACTCCAAAATTCTTGTCAAACAGAGCTGTAGGAAATGTACCAAGCCTTTTTTTATGTCTACACCTGAAATCTAAAAGGTATAACAATGTATTAGATCTATGGCACTGATCTGATCTTGGACATCTAAAGATAGCAATGGCCTTTTGATTTATTTGGAGAAATTCTAATAAAATATCATCAATAAGGCCTTCATGATGCTCTGTAGTTTCTACAACACTGACTATTTTGAAGTGATTATCTCTTTATTCGTTATGGTTTGTAAAGGGTGTTGAGAAGTTGTTCAAATGATTTAGCATTGTTGTCATTGATGTCAAAACCTAGGATCCGGAAGGTTGTGCTCTGGATGATATACAAAAATGATCTATCATATCAAGTGTTATGATGTTACATAGTATGGATGTTATCTTTGATCCAGATATGGTAGTACTTCTTTTTGGTACATTCATGGAAGACAGTCAATGCATAATAATAAAGTCTAATATTTTGACATTGGCTACTGTGCTTAAATCTTACTTCGAGTAACCTTGCTATCTAGACATTCATGTAGCAATGTTACAAGTTTTGGTATGTCAAATTGTGTTTCTCTAGTTGATACTGAAATTGATGATAATCAAGATTTGGTTTTGGTTGTGGCATTCCCATCGGCTCTAGAATATATTTGATGTAGTTCAAAGTTTTCTATCTTTTGATAATTATGTCATGTAATGAAGCTATCTTATGTATGACCTATTTATGGGCCCCTTGGTAACATGTAAAGAATATCTTTATGTGCAACCTATCTTTTGGGTCTAGTGCTAGTGTACAAAGCCTTATTGAATATCTCAAGGTTGTTCTTTATGCCAACATGTTTTGTGGTGATCGAATTCAAATTGTGTTTGGCCGACTTAGAAGACTATGAAGACATTG
Source organism: Sequoia sempervirens (assembly GCA_007258455.2). Taxonomy (NCBI): domain Eukaryota; kingdom Viridiplantae; phylum Streptophyta; class Pinopsida; order Cupressales; family Cupressaceae; genus Sequoia; species Sequoia sempervirens. The sequence continues at coordinate 198,407,676 of VDFB02000007.1, forward strand.
TGTCTAGCCGACCTAGGAGATTATGAAGGAATGGAATGGTATAAGTAAAAGCTAATTTTGTTTGATGAAGTAAGAAGTGTGGTGTATGAAGTGTGTGAGAAGATGAAAGGGTGTGAAGGAAGAAGTAATCTGTGTTGTGTAGATTGTGCGAGGAAGGTGTACATAAGATTCTTGATCAGATCTGTTGTAGACAGATATATATTTCTCTTAACCAGAACTGAATTCATGCATATGTAAATGCAACTTCATCAGTTCACTTTTATCAGTCAGACTATTTTTTAATCAGATGTATTAATCGGGTAGTGATCCCACCAATAGTGAGCCTTACCTGTATTGAGAAATTTTCTAGTGAGCCTTTGTAAAAATCACCTTAACTGATGTCACCTTAATCAGTGTTTTTATAATTCAGAATTAACATTCTCTGTGGGTTTTCCCTTCTTGGGTTTCCACGTAAATTCTGGTGTTTATTATGCATGGTGTTGTTGTGTGCTTTCATGTTCATATCTATTTGATTATTATTTGATGAATATAAGCCTGCTCTAGATTAATTAAAGTAAATAATTTTTTTTTATGGTAATTGATTCACCCCCCTCTTAGTTATCTAGACTGCTCAACAATTGATATTAGAGCTTGGTCCCTTGGAGATAGAGCTTAACTGCTTGAGGGAGATCTTGGCAGTTTGAACAAATCTAGTAGGAGCTTATCACTTTGAGGAAGACCTGAAGATAATGTTAGATGATATGGAAAGCATGGAATCTGAAAATGAATAATTGAAAGAAAACCTCAAGGAAGCAAATGCTTGTATCGCAAAGCTAAGGGAGAAAATCTAAAAATTCAAAGCAAGACATAGAGATGTCAGCCATGAATTAAAGGAGTCAAAGGAAAGCACTGTGAATTTAAAGAAGCAACTGGATGAATGCAAGAAGACTGAAAAAAACATCAAACATACTATCAAACAGAAAATGGAAGAATGGAAGAAGACTAAAGAAAATCTCAAGGATACCATCAAACAGAAATCAAAAGAAAATGAGAAGTTAGATCAAGAGTTAAGAAGGCTGAAAACATAAGAAAGAGTATGTGAAGGTAGCATAATTCTAGATCAACTCTTGTCCCTATAGAAATGTCAAAAGGATATGGGAGGACTTGGCTTCATCGGTGAAAACTCAAATTAGAACACTATGGGTGAAGACAAATCAGTTGAAGTTGAAGTGAGATTTTGTGTAACAAGAAAGGTCTGAAACTCTAGAACATCTACAAAAAGACCTCCGGTAAGACAACCAAATTCTCAAAGTTACTTATCATTTAATGGCTACTATTTTCTATGCAAAAATTTTGGACATAAGGATATAGAGTGTAGAAGCAAGAAGGAACTAAGTACTCAATGCTTTAAGTGTCACAAGTTTGGTCACAAAGCAAGTCATTGAAGAAGTGAATTATCTAATGTGACTAGAAGGAATGGAATGAATAATCTCTTTCATGGTAATTGTTATTTATACCATGGTTATGGTCACAAAGCTAATCAGTGTATATCTAGGGTTCACTCAGTTAATTCAGGACAAAGATGCTACAAGTGCAATCAACCTGGACATTATGCTAACACATGCAGATATGTTGCTTCAGAAAATCCTAAAAATAAAAAGAAGGTTGCAAAATTAGATGAATCTAACAAGAAGACTGTCATGGTTTGGAATAAAAAGGAAATGAGTGTGGAGAACTCTTCTATAGTAACAAATCCTGGTACAAGCCCTACAAAAATCTAAGCCAACTGCCTTGGCTCAAGGGGAGTTTTGCAATGCATATCCTATCGGTTCCCCCTCTTTGAAGTAATATTGATGTGTTTTCAACATGACTAAATTTGATCCAGTTGGTGATATATGATGAAGCTTAATCTGATTGATTAAAAATTGAAGTACAATTGATGATGTCATCAATGTAAGTTTATGGTGGCAAGTTCATCATGAGCAATTAAGGTTAAAAGGTGGAGTTTTCAAAACATTTTCACAGAGTGATATAAGATTGAATAAGATAAGCACAGCGATGGAATCCGTTGACAAAGAATCGAGTGGCGATATTCTACTAAGGATGAGGGGAGTAGAGTTGGACAAATTTGATTATTGGAAGATGAAGGAAATGGAACTAGGGTTGAATACTGATGAATTATAGAATGTAAGTACCCTTGGTATGGACTTTTGGGGAGAATTTCTCAGGTTTTCCAACAAAGATTTTATCGTGTTCCTATTGAGTTGATTCAAGGATGGTAGCATCATTTTGGACAAAACCTATATGATCACTAAGGAATTCATTGAAGCTATTATTGGATTGTACAACATTGGTGACCTCCCTAGGAAGAAAATGGTGAAATAAAAAGATGTGGAGGAACTTATTGGTATCGATAAAAACCCCTGAGCTCTACTGATAAATACAATTGTTGATCCTATAGTGAGGTATGTCACTTATGGTATCACTTACAAAATCTATTTTTGAAATCATGAAGGTTATACTTCAGATATTGTTATGTATCTTGTACATAATATGGTGAAGGAAAAAAGGAATTTTGGCTTGTGTAGCCTCATAATGGAAAACCTAATTGAGAATGTCAGAATGTCCTTGGTTGAGAGTTATCATTTCTGGTTTGGGTCTCTACTCATATGTTTAGTATTCTATTTTCCGAGTTCACTACCATCAAAGGAGAATGTTAAGTGGAAGTCCACCATCCCTGTTGGAAAGCAAGTTTACAGGTATTTGGAATGTATGGAAGATAAAGAAAGAGCATGCAAAGTTTATTTCTCATCCTTGCAGATGAATTTGTGCTATGGTGTGATAGTATCTAGTCAGTTTGAGGAGGGTTCCTGCTCCAGTAAGAAGGATTTAGAGGTTTTCATTGGTGGTTCCCCTTCAAAACCTAAAAGGAGGAAAATTAACACAAAGGATGTCATTGCTATATTAGAAGAGAAGGAGAAGGAAGAAAAGTCTCTACCTAGATCTGACTCTTTCGATCTAGATGAAGTTTGTTCAGTGTTGGATGAAGGTGATATGAAAAATATTGGTAAAATGTGGTATGCCTGCTCTCTAGTTAGTAGGATTAGAATTGATGATGCTTTGGTTGATTATATGCTAAAAAAGGGTATTATTGTTTCAAATGTTTATGACTTCTTACCAAATTATCTGGTAGAAGTTGTTGAAGAAAGGTTGTTGTGGGAAGGGTCTGAAGGAAATAAGTTCCAAGCTATGATTGAGAGAAGGTGTATCAAAGCCAAACCAAAGTTATCCAAACACATTGGTGAGACAAGAGAATTCATTAAGAAGATGTTTGAAATCTATAGGTACTGTCTCTAGTGGCCCACTGTTGTTGATAATTTTAGAAGCAGAATTGAAGCTATTGAATTTGAATTGAATGATATTGGGAAGTATTTTGACTTCTTCAAAGATAAAGATGGAAAAAAAAGAATAAGAGTTGGTGAGTTGCAAGTTGAGTTATTGTCTAACATAGAGATAGAGGGAAAATTTGGTTAGAACCTTCTGGTTGGTCAAAGAAATGTTGACATCTAGTTGGATCATCTCTACAGGATACTTTCTGATACAGAGAATTGTGAAGGATAGTGCATGTCTCTGGAATGGTCATCTTCATTTATGTTGTTGAATCTATTGGATAGTATGTGTGCCAAAATGGTTTTTGTAGTGCTAGCTTGGAAGAAGATTCTTCCAACTATGAGAGAAAGGTAAAAGAAAATTTTTCATGTGAAAAGTGTTATTTTGACTTGATCTCCTGAATGTTATTATTTGGCCCTTTTCCTTTGATGGTAAAAAAGGGAAAAAAATGAAGAGGAAAACAAAAACAAGATGTATTGAATTGGTTGACAAAGGGGGAGTGCTTGGAGTTTTTGGAGTTTTTTGTTTTTGAGTTTTTGTTGTTTTGCCATCAATGCCAAAGGGGGAGATTGTTGAGAAATTATTCAAAATATTTAGCATTGTTTTCATTGATGTCAAAACCTGGGATATAGAAGGTTGTGCTCTAGATGATATGCAGAAATGATTTATCCTATCAAGTTCTATGACGTTACGTAGTATGGATGTTATCTTTGATCCAAATATGGCAGTACTTCATTTTGGGACATTCGTGGAAGATAGTCAATGCAAAATATTGAAGTATAATCTGTTAACTTTGGCTATTGTGCTTAAAGCTTACTTTTGGTAACCTTACTATCGGGACATTCATGTAGCATGTTACAATTTTTGGTATGCCAAATTGTGTTTCTCTAGCTGATACTGAAATTGATGATAATCAAGATTTGGTCTTGGTTGTAGCATTCCCATTGGCTCCAAAATATATTTCATGTAGTTCAAATTTTTCTATCTTTTGGTAATTATGTTATGTAATGAACCTATCTTATGTATGACCTATTTATGGGTCCCTTGGTAATGTGGTAAGAATATCTTTATGTGCGACCTATCTTTTGGGTCCGGTGCTAGCATGTAGAGCCTTACTGAATATCTCAAGGTTGTTCTTTATGCTGACATGTTTTGCTGTGATCAAATTCAAATTGTGTTTGGCCAACTTAGAAGACTATGAAGACATTGTGTCTAGCTAACCTAAGAGTTTATGAAGGAATGTAATGGTATAAGTAAAATATTATTTTGTTCAATGAAGTAAGAAGTGTGGTGTATGGTGTGTGCGAGTAGATAAAAGGGTGTGAAGGAAGAAGTAATCTATTTTGCAGAGATTGTGCCAAGAAGGTGTGCATAAGATTCTTGAATGGATTTGTTGTAGACAGATATTGTACTCTTAACTAAAACTAAATTCATGCATATGTAGATGCAACTTCATCAATTCACTTTTTTCAGTGAGGCTATTTTGTAACCAGATGTATTAATCAGGCAGTGAGCCCACCGAAAGTGAGCCTTACTTACAGTGAGAAATTTGGAAATGAACCTTTGTAAAAATCACCTTAACTGGTGTTTTTATAATTCAGAATTAGTATTCTTTGTGATTTTTCCCTTCTTGGGTTTCCACGTAAATTCTAGTGTTCATTGTGCATGGTGTTGTGTGCTTTTATGTTCATATATGTTTGATTATTATTTGAGTGATATAAGCCTACTCTGGATTAATTAAAGTAAAGAAAATTGGTTTATGATAACTAATTCACCCCCCTCTTAGTTATCTAGATTGTTCAACAAAGGGGATATGGAAGACATCACACCTGGAAAGAAATATTAACACAACTATATCTAGGAATAACATTACTTTCAAGAACATCTCAAAATATGGTAAGACAATAAAGGGTTTCCAGAATAAAACTTTGGGGGCCAAGTTCACTAGTGGGCATTATAAACTTGTCTCAATGATGCAGCAACAAAATGCTCTAATTATCCTATGATATATATGAATACTCTTGTATGTATCTTTTCATTGATGCAATAATGGTATGTAACCCCCATTTTATCTTTATAAGTCTCAAAGAACTTCACGAGTATCTCTCCAACAAAGGGTAAGATTACCATTCCAACACACCATATATGATCTTCCCTCATGACTATGAGTGAGAGGGTTTTGAGAGAACAAACCTTGCTCCTTTTACTGCAATGTGTGTGTTGCAACAACAAACTCTTGCATGTTCTCACATGAAAGAATATGATAACCTTCAGGAACCCTCTTTTGCTTCAAAGTAGCCAAGTGTAGAGTTGTTGATAATGAATGAAACTACATCACAAACTTCATGTGATCTAAAACATAACTAGCAATCACGAAAACCAAAATTTAACATGCAAATATGCTCCAAATGTTGAAACCCTAGAAAGAGCCAACCTCCTCAAACTTAGTCTTCCAAAATCTTCCCTTCTTTCATGCATGCACATGAAGATTCCTATTACTTACTCTTAAACTTCACCATTATTGCATGCAATGTGAGAGCTTTCCCTTTTCATCTTTTTTTGATGTTTACATTCATATTTTCCTCTTTATTCTACATGCAATGTTAAGTTCTTTTGATTTTAGTTGTATGAAAAGAGCCTCCTTGTATTTGAACGTGGGTATTTGAGATAAGATTTAAAAGCTTTTAGATTGCTCAAACTTAAGTAATGGTAAAAGATCATCTTTTCCTAAGGAAAATTTGTTTTAAGGCAAAAAATATTTTAAATAATTTCCCAAAAACATAAAAATGGACTACATTCCTAAAATATTTTCAATCTTATCTCAAATACCCACATTCAAATACAAGGAGGGTCTTTTCATACAACCAATATAAAAAGAACTTAACATTGCATGTAAAATAAAGAGGAAAATATGAATTTCAACATCAAAAAAAATGAAAAGGGAAAGCTCTCCCATTGCATGCAATTATGGTGAAGTTTAAGAGTAAATAATAGGAAGCTTCACTTGCATACATGAAAGGAGGGAAGATTTTGGTAGAATAAGTTTGAGGAGGTCAACTCTTTCTAGGGTTTCAACATTTGCAGCTTATTTGCATGTTAACTTCTGATTTTCATAACTTCCAGTTATGTTTTAGATCACATGAATTTTGTGATGCTTATCAACACCCCTACACTTGGCTACTTTGAAGCAAAAGAGGGTTCTTGAAGGTTATCATCTTCTTTCATACGAGAACATGCAAGAGTCTGCTACTACAACACGCACATTTCAGTAAAAGGAGTGAGTTTTGTTCTCTTGAAACCCTCTCACTCATAGTCATGAGGGAATACCATATATGTTGTGTTGAAATGGTAATCTTACCCTTTGTTGGAGAGATACTCATGAATTTATTTGAGCCTTATAAAGATAAAATGGGGGTTACATACCATTCTTGCATCAATACAAAGATACATACAAGAGTATTCATATATCATAGGATAATTAGAGCCTGTTGTTGCTACATCATTGAGACAAGTTTATAAAGCCTACTAGTGGACTTGGCCTCCAAAGTTCTATTCTAAAAACCATTTATAGTCTGACCATATTTTGAGATGTTCTTGAAAGTAATGTTATTTGTGGATACAGTTGTGTTAATATTTCATGCCAGGTGTGATGTATTCCATATCCCCTCTGTAGAACATAACAAAGAAAGAGATAGTCACTTCAAAATAGTCAATGTTGTAGAAACTACAGAGTGTCATGAATGCTTTATTGATTAGCTTTTATTAGAATGTTTCCATGTAAATTAGAATTCCATAGCTCTCTTTAGATTTTCAAGATCAAATCAGTGCCCTAGATCTAATGCATTGTTATAACTTTTATATTTCAGGTGTAGACATCATAAAAAAGGGCTTGATACATTTCCTACAATTTTTTTTGAAAATAATTTTGGAGTTCAAAAAATCAGAATGCCTCAAGGGAATCTATTATTCATGTTGTGGTTTCCTTAAACTAAATTTGCACTGGTAGTTGGACCTTCTAGACAGGATCATCCTCATACCATACAAGTTTTAGCCAAGCTTGATGTTCCCTACATGGTTGCTATTCCATTGGTGTGCTAGAATATAGAAGAGTAGCTTATTAGCATTGTGGATTACATCTTTGTTTGCTTTCAAAATAATATCAGTGTTGGAATTATGGAATATGCTTCTCTTTTTGTGGTAGAGTTTCAAGAAATTGACAGTCAAGTCAATGAAAATTAGAGTCAAACCTATTGTAATGAATTCTTCATGGCTATAGATGAAATCAAATGTTTTGTCTTGAATTCAAAAAAAATGAAAGGAGAATGAAGGACTATGATAAAAATAATGGCAGTAGACAAAGTTCCTTATGGTTGCAAATAAATAGAAAATAAGCAAAAAATATAGTCCAAAAGTGTGTAGAAATTTCTGACACAAAAAGTAAAAAAAAAAAAACACAAAAAGTTAAGAATTTTTTGTCATTTAAAAGTCAGAAAGTTTAGTCATGATGTGCAAAAAACATTTAGTCAAATGTGCAGAAAATTAATGTCCAAATCATGATAAAAATGTGCAAAAAAGATGAGTCATAGGGGTAGAAAATTCATGCATAAAAGAGAAAACACATTCATGACAAAAGAGCAAAAAAATAGTCATTAAGGAGCAACAAAAGAGGATAGAGATTAGCAACAAATAAGGATAGGATAATGCAAAATATTCAATCATGAAGGAGTAGTAGTCAAGACATCTCTAAGAGCAATAGTAGAGGTGGCTATGGGCATGATAAAGGGAAAAGAACAAGTTTCTCAGCCCTGAAAATGATAAATCTATCACATGGCATGAGGTAGCACTATGAAGAAAAGAAGATAGAGTGTTAAGACAACCACATTCACCAAGCAAAGGAATCACCAAAAAGTTGGATAAGACAGTCCTATAGATTCATTTGACGGTGAAAAATAAGGAATTCATAGTGATCAACAAGACGACCAAGGGTTTAAATGCATTGAAGTAAAGGATTGATAATCCATATGAAGATCAAGGCAATAAAGACAAATCATGCAAAGAGGTAAGAATGCACAATCATTTTAAAAATACATGAAACCATGAGCTAGGGTAGCATTATTAAGAAGCAATGAGATGATGTAATCATGATGCTAGTATAACCATAGTCAATGGATACCAGAGACACAAGAGCACATTGAAATGCATAAGAAATATTTGATGATGATAGTCCAAAATGAACAAAGGATAGTGAATCCATTAACTATAGATTATAGATAACTCGGTGCATAGACTCTGTGTGGAGCAGCCAAGGCTTTCTAAGAATGTATGAAATGTTAATAAGGATAGTCATTATGACATTCAAAAGATACTTTGTAAACCTCATAAAAGTGTAAGGTGTGTTGATAACTTTGATTGTAAAAGAAAATATGAAGGATTTGTATAAACAAAGGGCACACTTCAAGAGGAACAGAGGATAGTTATAAGGACAACACAGTCATAGTTGAAATGGCAAGTAGATGATGATTACTAGTGATAGTTACAAAACCTTAATAAAATTTTTAGAGCTATGATTTAAAGATAACTTCCTTTAAGAGGATAGAGTATCCAAGCAGTTAAAAGAGGCATACTAAAGAGGATAGTCAAGTGTAGCAATGGTGAAGACCTAGTCATCTTTTAGTCAACCTCATGTCTATTATCATGCATTGTGTGTAATGAGTTCTCACATGTTGAGTAGGGTATTAATGCTCATTATAGTGGTAGTTGGAGGCATAAAAGGAAGGGACTTTTTCCATTCTAGTTGAGTTTAAGACCCCACATGGGTACAGTATCAGTCAAGACAAGTTTTCAGCCCACTCACAATCAGTTCAAAGTAGTTCTAAGTCCTCGTTTGCAGGGTTTTCTCTTGTGCATGACCCAAAGAATATTCATCATGTAAGTTGGAGGAGATTTAAAGGGTTGAATAAAATCAATTCAAGCAAAGTTAAATTTTATCACAAGTTCAAAGAGTTGGAGTTCACCATCAGTCTTCTTTTTGTGTTAGAAATGAAGCTTCTTTTGTATAACTTCTTCTTTCTTCTTTCTCAAATAAGTTTTTTTTCCTCTTTTTCCTTTAGACAAAGGAGAAGCATTGTAACTCCTTTTGAGAATTATAGAGCAACAAAGTTATATATTCTCAAGTAATTTTCAGATTTGTATTAGTTGAGGCACCTTATTATCAATAAAATTTCAATTATTTTACCTTCTCAATACTTGTTCTATTGTGTGTGCATGGAGGATTGATACATTTTTTTTGTGATTAATTATTAATCCCCAAATTTGTTGTCTCATTCTAATTCCTTTAAGCAATAAATCTATGTTTATGTAGGTCATAAGATTGTGTCATAGAAGCTAGAATTTTGGTTGTGAGAACACTCTTTGTTTTCCTTCTAAAGTTATGAGCATTTGAACTACTTCTAAAATATTGATGTGTAAGCATATATATCATTGATTTGTGTGAAGCACTAGCTAAAAAATGGAGAGTTTGTGTGTTGGAACAGTAGGTGCAGGTCTTTGATTTTTGGTGCATCACCTCTTAGGATCAACAACTTTTAAGTTTTAGTTTTTCTATCCCTTTTCTTGATCGATGCAATAGTTTGTAGGAGGTTTTTTAAAGGGAACCAACCCATAATCTATAGGTTCATCATCATTTTAGGAAACCACAAGCTTGAGGATGTCCCCATGTTGCATAGGATTGTTGAGCTTTAAAGCTTAACATTCAATACACAATACTCTATGACAACAATTTTTGGCACACCCGGTAGGACAAATTGTAATGTTTTAGTCCAAAATTTGTTCATATATCACTAATATCTAGTGTGTATGTTAGTGAGCTCAACCTTTGGATGAAAGAAAACAACACATCGAGTGACTTTGAATGACATTTCTATTGGTTTCAATATGATCAAGTGCTAGTTTATTTTAAAAAAATATAATTTTTGCTTGTTTTCTAGCTTTTGAATGAATAAGCATGTCTATGTTTCATGAGAATATGCCATATCATCCATCATATCATGAAAATGTTGCTAATCCTCCCTCTTATCAGCCATATCACATTAACCATGCTACTAGTTTTAGCCCAAATTCCATGACTTTTCAAGCAAACCAACATGTTCAATATGATTTCCACCCACACACCCTTGCTGAATCTCCTTGGCAACCTTCATATGATCAAAATCAGTCGCAAGAAGTCCATTTTGTTTCCAACCAGCATGGCTATTCTCCCAATTAGTCTCAAAAAATTGAATGCATGAGCTTCGAGGATATAAGGTTGCACTTTGAAAGGTAGTTGAGTGAGGTTAGAGGAAATCAAGGGTATGAAGGAGATATAATTTGTAGCAAGAAGATTTGGTTTACCCATATTATCAATACCAATAGGAAGAGTGATACAAAGAAGGAAGTATGAAGAGTATCTTGCAAGTGAGCTTGCTACTAAAGAAGAAAAGATAAGAAATGAACAATTAGAAAATGGTTGCTTCATAACCTAGGTCATAGAACACCACTATTCTCCTATTATCATTCAATAATGTCCTAGGAGTCCCAATTGTATTGACTAACAACCTCACAAGGTGAGTCAATTCTCAATGAGGAGGACCTAGGAGGGGGATTTCTTAGATTTAAAGGAGTTCACCACCAAGCAAATGTTTGGAAAAGACAATGTTGGAAAACACGCTGTGATATACAAAATGACCTAGAATTAGGAATGTAAGCTAAATGAAAGATGAAAATAGTGAAATTATGCAATATCAAGATAGTATGTGTGTACCTGGGAAGTTTGGATATGTTGTGAGAATTCTCAAAATGTGAAGAGACTACCAAAAAATTTTTTTGAGGACTAAGATGCCCAGGATGGCATATTAGTCCTGCTGTTGTTTTTTGGGGAAAATACAGAGTCTTCAGATGTCGGAACTGGATCTGAAGGAATCTCTGAAAAACATGCTTGGAAGGACTAAGACGCCCAAGGTGGTGTATTAGTCCCATTCTGAATTTCTACAAAATTTGAATGTGGTTCTAAGCTCCAAGGTCTGCACTTGCTTCCTTTCTAATCTCAAGTTCTAAAACTTTTGAATTCATCCTATAGGTGAGTTTCTGTGAAGATGAAAAATTTCTAATGCAACTTTGCAACTTTTATAGCTTTGCACTCCAAGTGATATTCAAGACTTCAACCTAGATCTACAATCACAAATATGCAAGAGGGGAAAAACTTGTTGATTGTTAGTGAATGGGGGTTTTCCTTGGTCAAACCCCTTGTTGGTAATTAAACCAAATGATGAAATGAATTAAATGAAGCATGAAACATGAAATATGTAAATGATATCACCTTGAATGATGTCTTGTGAAGAAATTCTACAATCTACCATGTTGTGGCCATGAAGAATGTAGATCTTGGATCCTTGGATATGATGTGAACAATATTTGCAAATAGATCTTCAATGCTACATACATAATCTTGGCTCGACAACATGAATGGATGCACCAAACCCTTGACATGATGCTTGAATCCTTATGATGGCTCCAAATACTTGATGAATTGCTCTTGAATGCATAAAATTGCATTAGGAATGAATACTTGAGTGCTTGTTATCTTGTTATGAGAAAATGAGAGAGGGGACCTTGTATTTATACTTATTCATGCTTAATACCTCGAAAATACACCACAACAAGATGGCATATGAAATCATTAATTAAAGGAGGCCAATTTTTTCCCAAATTTGAAATTAAATAAAGAAAAGGAGGACTAAGATGCCCTAGGTGGTGTCTTAGTCCCAAGGCTCAATTCTTGGGGCACAAACTCCAAAAATGGACCTTTTAAAGTGGTTTCAAAATCAGGGTCCCAAGATCCATGGAGGACAAAGACGTCCTAGGTGGCATTTTATTCCTAGTCCACAAATCAGGGACAAATAGACAAAAACATTAAATAATAATTTATCTTTTGATGTTTGTCAATATTTTCCATAAAAATATATAGTTTATTAGGCTTGTGGATGAAAAATAGGACCAATTAAGCCATAAAGAAGTATAAATAAAACAAGGTGGGCCCAAACAAGTGTGAAAAAACAAGGGTATGCATTTTACTACACTACAAGAAAGAAAGAGGAAGATCTCACAAGGAAGTTTGTTGCATTGGTTGATCGAGTACAAAAGTTTGAGGCCCAATCAAAAGAAGGTCATCCTATAAAAGAAGAGCTTCCCAAGTATGAAATTCCAAGTTTTGGGCACAGTGAACCTCCTAAGTCCTCTAATTAATCTCTTGAAATTGAAATTCCAAGTTTTAGAAGCCTTCACGTTGTGCAAGATCTAGAAACTAATCAAGAGTAGCCTAGTATACCTAAGAGCAGCCATCTCCAAAGTTTATACAACCTCAAGAAGTTCAACAAGACTTCAATAATTATCCTTCTTCTCCTATCATAATTCTCCTTTGCAAAGATGGAACCATTTTTTATCAAATCAACTAGTTTACTAAGTGGAAAAAAAGAGGTGTTTGAAGAAGAAAATGCATATTTTTTTTCTATTGATATGCTTGCATATGATGAACAAGAGGAAAAGTAAGACTTGCAATAGGAGGTGGATGAGTATGATCAAGCAAGGAAGTAGGTTGAAGAGCTTTAGAAAGGTAATGAAAAGCATTATTTCATGTTTTTATTTGATGAACTCCCTTCTTTCATTGAGTAAGATGTATGCAAACTTTAAAATCTTGACAAGTTTTGGAGCAGCTGAAAGAAGAGGAAAAGCATGAAAAAAAGTTGGTTCATGTGGTAAAAGACACTCCTCTTTTGTAAAAACCCCAAGAAGAATGTAATAAAGATTCATTTTGGAATGATCTTGAAGTTTTTGTTGCAAACTTAGGCAACATAAAAGAGGTTTCAGTTGATGTGTTTGATGATCTTCCTGGTTTTATTGATAAAAAGGGAAAGAGAATGTCTATATTTACATTAATGCCAAGTTTTGAGCAGAAAAATAATGAAAATCATTTGGAAAAGACGTTGATTCATGAGAATATTAGTGAGAGCAACCTTGATTTGAATAATCAAGAAGTTGAAACACATGCAAATATTGTGCAAGTGGAACAAGAGCAAAAGCAAGACATTGTTTTCCAAGGTATGAGTTTTGATATCTTTTTGCTTTCTCAAGAAATCTGTTGTGAAGATATCTTAGAGCATGTTATGAATGAGGAAACTAATGATGAGTTTGATGAAGATTTGTGCACAAACATAATTGAAGAGTTTTGTTCAAAGCTTCATGACATGTTTTCAAGTGATTTCAATCAAAAAGATGAAGTTGAACAAGTGGATAACTAGCAAGAAGCCAACAAAAAGAACTTAAGTTTCATCGTTTCAAAAGGATGTCCCATCATAGATTTAGCTAAGAAAGATATCAACAAGATACAACAGACTTTTAGTGCACCCAAGGATGAGATTGCAACTAAAGAACAAAAAATCCAACTTACCCATTCATGCCAAATCAATAATGTGTTTAGTCAAATTCAAAGGGTGAGTGAGTTTGGTTATGTTCTTTAGGTTGCATTGCAATAGTTTGTGGGGTGTCTTCTTGTTTCTCACCTCTTATTAGTAGTTCATAAACATGTGATGCACCCTTTATTTGTTAGAAAGGGGAGTTATTTTGCAAAACTAGTTAATGTGTTTGTTTGAGCATCTTTATTTTCTGTTAGAGTAGGTTAGAGTAGGTGTTTCTTTCAAATAAGTGTTGATGCACATGTTTTAGTTTAGTTTTTCCCCTTTCCAAAGTGTTGATGCACATGTTTTTAGCTTAGTTGGTAGGTGGTTGTTGTTGTTCAATGTTTCTAATAACTATGTTAGGTTTTGATATGAGTTTTTCAAGCCATATATTGACTCTTATGTCCAATGGATATGCCAAGCTACTAGTCTTATAGGTTTTAGCAGGAAAAACACCCTCAGAGGTCGCCAGGAATGTAGTCCATTTTTGTGTTTTTGGGAAATTATTTTAAAACATTTTTGTCTTAATATGTTTTTCCTTAAAATATTTTTTCCTAAAAAAAGGATGATCTTTTACCATTACTTAAGTTTGAGCAATCTAAAAGCTTTTAAATCTTATCTCAAATACCCACTTTCAAATACAAGGAGGGTCTTTTCATACAGCCAAAATCAAAAGAACTTAATGTTGCATGCAAATAACAGAGGAAAATATGAATGTACACATCAAAAAATATGAAAAGGGAAAGCTCTCACATTGCATGCAATAATGGTGAAATTTACGAGAAAATAATAGGAAGCTTCATGTGCATGCATGAAAGGAGGGAATATTTTTGCGGACTAAGTTTGAGGAGGTCAGTTCTTTCTAGGGTTTCAACATTTGGAGCTTATTTGCATGTTAACTTTTGGGTAAGTGCACCAAGATGGTTCCCAAAAAGGGGGCTTAAGTGGCCACTTTTTTTCTGAAATCAGGAAATGTTGACCTTGGACATGAAATTGAGGATAGTTACACTCAAAATTTTGAGATGGAACAAAAACAAGGATCAAAGTGCTCTGAGTCTACTTTCTAAACTACTAATTTATTTTGAAAATGGTTGAGATTAAGGGGTTCAAAGGGGGATGTACACAAATTGGTGTTATTTTTTAGAAAAACATAACATAGCAACTCTTGTACAACTTGAGCATAGTGAAATTTTTTTTAGTATTTTTAAAATCACTATGGTCAGAAGTTATCTAACAACATCTAGTTGATGCACAATTTTTTGATAATTTTTTAATGAATATTTTATTTTTTACTAATTTTCTAATTGGGCACTTCCTAAAAAGAAGAATTTTGGCCGTGCTCCCCCTACAAATTTTGGAAAGTAATAGATTTTTTTTAAAAAATTTATTTTTTAAAATTTTTAGAATGGAGTATAGTTTCTAAAAATGTAATTTATTTGAAATTTTGATGAATGGTTAATTTATAACGAAAAAAACCAAACACTACTTTTTGAGAAAAAAATACATACAAACAAATAAATTATGGATGAAAGGCCTAACATTGTCAGAAAGTGAAAAAAATTATATCGTTGGAAAGCTAAGAGAAAACTTAACATTACCCATGTGCTTGATTTTGTCGATATTGAACCAAATGCAATCTTGACGGTGAGCACGAACCCGATTATGTGAAAAATTGTAGAATTTGCAAAAAACATGTCTCTGGTCATTGGGAATGCCCTCCAATCCTTTTGGTTGGTATTCCAAGGAAAATACCAAAGCTAAGGCTCGGGGATTCCCAAAGCAAAATATAACACAAGCACTTTATAACGCCCTCGCATTATTTATTCCTTTAGTTAAATTTTAATTTTTTGAATGTTTGTTCATATGTTTGTATGTATATGTATGCTGGTGTGTCATGTATGTATGTATGCATGCATGCATCTATGTATGCCTATACGTATGTATTTATGCTTATGGGAGAGAGGGCGAGAGAGCGTGGGAGAGAGTGTGGGAGGTGTAAGTGTTCCAAGGCTTTCTTGCACAACTAGCTAAGAAGACTTTTCCTTCTCTTTTTCTAAGAACCTAATATCTTCTAGGTCCTTGTTAGGCTTATATGATTAACTAAGTCCTGATCCAACTCCTCTCCAAGAGTCTCACACCTTGTACTTCACCTTGAAGGACTAACACCACTTTGTCATGTGCAAACTCTCTCCTACACTTAGAAGACTCTAAGTGCCAACTTCACACAAAACATTGAATTGATTGCAGGGATGCCAAACATATTGGAAACATGCCATGCACTTCCAAATGGATCCATCTTGGGGGATCTCCAAACTCCTTTCCTACTGGTATCAAGAATTAGTCTTGAGGGGGTCTAATTCCATGTAGCACTTGATAGAGACCTTTACATCATTTATGCCCAAATTTTTCAAACAACATGAAAAACCAATTCCACATTCGAATACCCTTTTGGATTTTCTAAAGGATTCCAAAGGTTCTAGAATCCTAAGTCCTCCGTACACTAGTTTCCTATTATTTAGGTTAAATTGGGTTAAAAGACCTATTTACTAGGACCTCACTAATTTCTCCCTCAAAACTTAGTCAAATGGATTGTTAGAACCTCAATCCTTCTAGCATGTTAGGATATGTCTATACCCTACCTGGAACTGTACTTGTTCCGTACTATACCTCAATCCCCTACCTAAATTCTTTAATTCATTACTGTCAAACCTCTAACCGGGCACTCTAAGCTCGCCTAGGGCTTGACATTAAACATAGTTGTTCCACTCTCCATGACTCCTAAATCTACATAGGTATAGACCAATGGCTCCCCTAACACATCCATCTATCCTCAGGAAAATCCCATACTAGATTTCATGGGGGAGCCATAGACAAACAAGCTGGTCAAAACATGACTAGGAAAACCTCTAGACCTTAACCTACTTATTCAAGACACTAAATTAACTCAAATCAACTTGCTTACCGAAATAAAAAGTCTTAGTACTATCCTATGAACACTAGTCTAACATCAAATCAAAACATTCAATCTGTATTCTATCACTGTCACATTGTAATGCTCGGTGTTTTTTTACAAAATAGAATTTCAGAGCCACTTTTCCATTCCAAAACTTTGGTTACAATTCTCCCCTAATTTGGATCTGATCCCTTAGTGATCTTAGATCCATTTTACAGGTTTCTAGGCCTGTTAGTTGATCCCCCACTCCTAGCTTTTAGGGAATCCAAGGTTGTCGAGTTGCATGCAACATTTACAATAAATTTCCAATGTTGTCATGACAATTTTTGGCATCTTTACATTTATTAGGCCAACAAGAATATAGGACCTCTAAGCCAAGTAGTTCGAAGAACTATCATCATAAATGGCCTTAAAGCATCCTTCCAACATCTCACATGTGTTTGGACCACATTAAGAAAATCAAATCCAAACTTTAAGCTACTAAGGCTAAGCTAACCAAAGCAACAAACAATAACCAAAAAGGCGACCTTAGTTCTAACACTAACTCACCTAGTCCACACACAAGCAAGACCTTCTAAGGTCCAAAATAAACACACAAACCCTCTGACTTGGCTAATGTCAGATACAAGCCAAAAATGACAAGAAAAATGGAGGTTAGCCTAGGTGCTCAAAGCTTTCAATCCACCCTTGGATTGAGTAAGTTGAGGTCAATGCCCAGCTTCTTGAACTCTGATTCTTTGACCCATACTGCATTAGCATTAGGTTGACCAAGCCACTTGATTAGATGTTCTTTGTAGTCCTTCTTCCTAGTCTTCTTGTAGACTCTTGTATCCAGTATACTGTCAGCTCTCTTCACTGTAGTAGAAGGTAATTGGAGTTCACCCACATCTTAGATGACTTTAATCAAACTTTAGTCTAAATCAGGTGTGGGTCTTTTATAAGGAACCAGGTCTGCAACATTGAAAATAGGGGACAACCCACTATCCTCTGGTAGCTCCACCTTATAAGCATTGTCACCATACTTTGCTAAGATAGGACAGGGACCTATCCTTCTCATTTGTAATTTGTGAGGGACACCTTTTTGCAACCTAGACTTGTTTAGATGCACCATCACCAAGTCTCCCACATTAAACTGAACTTCTCTTCTACACTCATCCACCTTGGTCATATGCTTCATGGTGTTTTCTGTCAATGTCTTCCTGACTGTGTCATGAATCTCCTGCATTGCATAGGAAAAATCATCAGCATATCCACTTCCCTTAACTCCATCCTTTAAGTCTCTTAGTTCATAGACTCCTCTAGGATGCAGACCATAGACTATTGCAAAGGGACTCTTCCCTATTGACCTGTTCATAGTGTCATTATAGGCATATTCAGCTTGTCCAATCAACTGATCCCACTATTGACCATACTCCTTGGTCAAGCACCTTAATAGATTTCCAAGGCTTCTATTAATAACCTCGGTCTGACCATCAGTTTGGGGATGGTATGCAGATCCAAAAGATAAATTAGTGCCCAATCTCTGCCAAAGAGTCTTCCAAAAATGACTCATAAACTTGGTGTCTCTATCTGACACTATGCTCATAGGTAACCCATGAATTCATACTATCTCCTTGAAAAAAAGAGAGGCTATTTGGCTGGCATCATTGGTTGTCTTACATGGCACAAAGTGAGCCATCTTGTTGAATCTGTCCACAACTACATAAACACTATCCATGCCTTGTCTTGTCTTGGGTAACCCAACTACAAAATCCATACTCAAGAATTCCCATGGCTTAGTAGGAATAGGTAGTGGTTGGTATATTCCTGCATTTGAAGAAGTACCCTTGGCCTTTTGACATACTATACAGCTTTCCACATACCTCTTAACATCTAGATTCATCCTTGGCCAATAATAGAACCTTTGAACAAGTTCTTGAGTCTTCGTGATCCCAAAGTGACCACTCAATGCACCATTATGCTTTTCTTGTATCAAATTCTCTCTAATAGAGCCTCTAGGGATGCATTACTGATTCCCTTTAAACAAGAGATCACTTTGCAAAGTATATTCAGCATATCTACTATGAAAATGATTCTCGTATTCAGCACATACCTTATAAATGTCTGCAAAATCTTCATCATCTGCATATAGATCCTTGAAATGATCTATTCCCATGCTCTTCAATTGAATCTCTTGTATGGTAAGAACTCTTCTACTCAAGGCATCTGCCACCTTGTTGAGTACTCCTTTCTTGTGCTTGATATTAAAAGTATAAGCTTGTAGGTATTCAATCCACTTCATGTGTTTGTGACTCAATTTCTCTTGTGAATTCAGGAAACTAAGTGCTTGGTTGTCAGAATACACTATGAACTCCTTGGGAAGCAAGTAATGCCTCCATTTCCTTAAAGCCTGAACCAATGCATACATCTCAAGGTCATAAGAAGAATACTTCTTCTTGGCTTCACTTAACTTTTCTAAATGAAAAGCCACCGGTCTACCCTCTTGGCTTAGAACAGCTCCAATAGCCACATTGCTTGCATCACACTCAATAGTGAATAGCTTCTCAAAGCTTGGCAACACCAAAACAGGTTGGGTAGCTATCTTTTCCTTCAACAACTCAAAACTTTTGTTAGCTTTCTCATTCCATACAAATCTAGTCTTCATCCCTCCCTTAATGGTATCCAACATAGGAGCACAAATAGCACTAAATTGTCTTATGAACTTCCTATAGCATTGAGCAAGGCCATGGAAACTTCTTACCTCTATTGTTGTCCTTGGAGTAGGCCAACTGAGGATGGCTTTCACTTTGCTAATGTCCATTTTCAGGTTGCCATGAGATAATACAAACCCAGGGTACACCAACTCTATCTTGATGAATTGACACTTCTCTAAGTTGATCATCAATTTCTCCTCATGTAGCTTCTTGCAAATCAACTCTATCTGTTTGAGATGCTCTTCTCTTGTTTTGTTATAAATCAGTATATCATCAAGATATACCACTACAAATTTACCAATGTAGTCTTTGAGGACTTAATTCATGAGCCTCATGAATGTGGAGGGGGCATTAGACAACCCAAATGGCATAACAAGCCACTCATATAAACCCTCATTGGTTTTGAAGGTTGTTTTCCACTCATCTCCCTCATGTATCCTAATTTGGTGATAACCACTTTTTAAGTCTATCTTGGTATAGTACTTAGCTTCACCTAGACAATCCATTAGGTCTTCAATCCTAGGGATCGAGAACCTATATCTAATGGTTATCCTATTTATGGCCCTTGAATCGGTACAAAGCCTCCAATCTCCTCCCTTTTTAATTGCTAGGAAAGTGGGTATGACACATGGACTAATGCTCTTTCTAATGAGACCTTGGGTTAGGAGTTCTTGTATTTGTCTAGCTATTTCCTCATTTTGTTGAGGGGTCATCTTGTAGTCTGCCTTATTTGGTAGGGTAGCCCCTAGTATCAAGTCTATCCTATGACTTATGGCTCTTTTAGGGGGTAATGTTGCTAGTTGTCCACTGCTTACAATGCCTTCATAAGTCTGCAACATATTCTGTATCTCTTTAGGTAACTATGGATTCTTAGCTACTTTGTCATTACTTACCTCTCTTGGCCTTAACACTAACGCATAGCCAACTCCTTCTCCTTCTTCCAAGGCTTCTATGAACTTTTTTTCACCAACCATGAGTAGATTAGGACCTGCTGTCGTCACCTTTGCATCCTCTAACAGTGACTGAATTTTGAATGTTACCTTATCCCTTTTGAAAGTATAAGAGTTCTTCAATCCATCATGCATAGCTTGGTGATCAAATTTCCATGGTCTACCTAGGAGCAAGTGACATGCATCCATAGGTAACATATCACACAAGACTTTGTCCTTGTACCTTCCAATTGAGAACTCCACCCATGCTTCTTCATTTACTAAGACATGTTGGCCTTTATTGAGCCATGTGACCTTGTAAGGATTGGTGTGGGGTATCCTTGTCAACTTTAGCTTGCTGACTACTTCCTCTGACACAATATTGTCATTAGACCCTAAGTCAATGATGACTCTACATACTTTCCCCATCATTTTGCACTTTGTCCTAAACAGGGACCTCCTTTGGCTTGGTTCCTCCTTAACCGGCTCTTTGATAAAAGTTCTCCTCATCATGAGGTTCTCACCTTCCTCTGAATTTAATGGTACCTTTGAATGTTTCTCTGCTGCATTTGTTTCATCATGAACTAGATTAGTTCTCTTATCACCTCCTTGAGAAGTATTACCTTTCTCTGGACACCCATAGGCAGGGTGTCCCATTTGATTGTAGTGATAACACTTCATATTGGCAAAGTAATTGCCTCTTCCTTGTCCACCACTTCTTCCTCTAAAGTTAGAGCCTCTTCCTCTACCACCTCTACTAGAGATTCCTTCTTGCTGCTCAGAGTACTTGACTTCTCCTTGAGCCCTTGATTTTGAACTCCTTCCACCATAGCCACCTCTTTTTCCTCTATTGTATTTTCCTTTACCTCTACTCTTGGATGTTTGCTCTTGCTTCTTTTTGCTTTTCTCCTCTATCTTTAAGGCCATTTTATAACATTGGTGGATGGTTTTGAAGTTCACTAGACTCATGTCTTCTTGAATAGACCATTTGATCCATTCAAGTACCTTTCTAGCTTGATGCTTTCATCTTCAACCACCTTTGATCTTAGGCAGAACTTTTGGAACTCCTCGGTGTATGCTTGGACATCCAAATCTTTTTGTCTAAGATTATGTCTCCTCCTATGCAATTGGACTTCATAGTCATCAGGTAGGTAGGTCTACTTTACTTTAGTTACCATGCCCCTCCATGTAACTATAGGACCCTTTCCTTCTTTCTCTCTTTCATTTTGCACAAACTTCCACCATGTGAGAGTTGAACCTCTCAACCTTGACTTGGCCACCACAACTTTTTGGGCCTCTAAGATACCATCACATTCAAAGCGATTCTCAATGTTGTCTATCCAATCCATGACTAAATCTGGGTCCATTTGTCCACTGAATAGTGGCACACCTTCCAAAGCTTTGCCACTTAAGGCCTTTAGTGCCTTCAAGATGGGTTCTTTGGGAAGAACGGGGTCAAATGTTGGAGATTCCTCCTCCGATTCCAGTTCCTTTTCCCTTACTTCTTTCTCTTCCTTTTGATCAATTTTAACTTTGACCTTATCAGTTTTGTCTTGGACTTCACCCAAGAGCTGCTCCATTTGGGACAATCTTTCTCTTAGCAACTGATTATCCTCTTCTTGTTCTTCTACCTTCTTGGCTAACTCAACATTAGTCACCATGGTTTTATCTTCCTCTGGTGTATTCTCTCCTACTGATTCAGTGGGTTGCAACATCAATCACAAGCCTGATCAAACTTGGCTCTGATACCAATATGGTGTAAGTGTTCCAAGGCTTTCTTGCACAACTAGCTAAGAAGAATTTTCCTTGTCTTCATCTAGGAACCTAATATCTTCTAGGTCCTTGTTAGGCTTAGATGATTAACTAAGTCCTGATCCAACTCCTCTCCAAGAGTCTCACACCTTGTACTTCACCTTGAAGGACTAACACGACTTTTTCATGTGCAAACTCTCTCCTACACTTAGAAGACTCTAAGTGCCAACTTCACACAAAACATTGAATTGAATACAGGGGTTCCAAACATATTGAAAACATTCCATGCACTTCCAAATCGATCCATCTTGTGGTATCTCCAAACTCCTTTCCTACCGGTATCAAGAATTGGTCTTGAGGGGGCCTAATTCCTTGTAGCACTTGATAGAGACCTTTACTTCATTTCTGCCCAAATTTTCCAAACAACATGAAAAACCAATTCCACATTCAAATACCCTTTTGGATTTTCTGAAGGATTGCAAAGGTTCTAGACTCCTAAGTCCTCTGTACACTGGTTTCCTATTATCTAGGTTAAATAAGGTTAAAAGACCTATTTACTAGGACCTCACTGATTTCTCCCTCAAAACTTAGTCAAATGGATTGTTAGAACCTCAATCCTTCTAGCATGTTAGGATATGTCTATACCCTACCTGGAACTATACTTGTTTCGTACTATACCTCAATCGCCTGCCTAAATTCTTCAATTCATTACTGTCAAACCTCTAACCGGGCACTCTAAGCTCACCTAGGGCTTGACATTAAACACAGTTGTTCCACTCTCCATGACTCCTAACTCTACATATGTATAGACCAATGTCTCACCTAACACATCCATTTATCCTCAGGAAAATCCCGTGACTAGATTTCATGGGGGGGCCATAGACAAACAAGCTGGTCAGAACAAGACCAGGAAAACCTCTAGACCTTAACCTACTTGTCCAAGACACTAAATTAACTCAAATCAACTTGCTTACCAAAATAAAAAGTCTTAGTACTATCCTATGAACACTAGTCTAACATCAAATCAAAACATTCAATCTGTATTCTATCACTGTCACACTATAATGCTCGGTGTTTTTTTACAAAATAGAATTTCAGAGCCACTTTTCCATTCCAAAACTTTGGTTACAATTCTCCCCTAATCTGGATCCGAGCCCTTAGTGATCTTAGATCCATTCTCTAGGTTTCTTGGCCTGTTAGTTGATCCCCCACTCCTAGCTTTTAGGGAATCCAAGGTTGTCGAGTTGCATGCAACATTTACAATAAATTTCCAATGTTGTCATGACAATTTTTGGCATCTTTACATTTATTAGGCCAACAAGAATATAGGACCTCTAAGCCAAGTAGTTCAAAGAACTATCATCATAAATGGCCTTAAAGCATCCTTCCAACATCTCACATGTGTTTTGACCACATTAAAAAACTCAAATCCAAACTTTAAGCTACTAAGGCTAAGCTAACCAAAGCAACAAATAATGACCAAAAAGGTGACCTTAGTTCTAACACTAACTCACCTAGTCCACACACAAGCAAGACCTTCTAAGGTCCAAAATAAACACACAAACCCTCTAACTTGGCTAATGTTAGATACAAGCCAAAAATGACAAGAAAAATGGAGGTTAGCCTAGGTGCTCCTGCACCAATCGGAGAGTTGGAGAGAGTCAGAGAGAATGGGAGAGGGGGGGAGAGAGAGGGAGAGAGGGTGGGAGAGGGGGGAAGAG
>VDFB02000007.1:198432791-198444583 GCA_007258455.2 Sequoia sempervirens
AGATTCCACCACCTTTTGAATGTTCTTTCCATCACCTTTGCATGAAATAGTAGAGTTTTCATGTTGAAAGGAATATAATATCAATTCAAGTTTGAATTACAGTGATAATTGATATACAATTGAAATTTGGAGGGGAACAAGATTTTGAAGAAGTTAAATTTTTGAGGAGTTTGAGGAAGGAAGAAGCAAAGGTTGCATAATTGGGCAGAACTCCTCCATTTGAAACTTTTCTTTTTTAGGTATGTGAAATATTTGTACATTTTCTTTGATTATTTTATGGTTTGCTTTCATTTTTGTTGTTTTGCTTGTTCCATGTTGATCAAATTGTTTGTTTGTCATGTTACAACCTTATGTTGTCAATGGAAATTTTAAATCACACAATTCAATACACTTTCCTATTACATTTTTAAACCACATCTCTTTGAGGCATTTTGTTAAATTTAACAATTGACTTTCTTTGTGTGTGCTTCCAAAGCTTTCATTGAGTTATTTTGTCAAACAGTTATACAAACCAGCTGATTGCCTTGTCTATGCTACCAAATTTTCAATACATGTCTCTAAAAAATTGGAATATACTCATAATGTAGTAGGGAAAGGCCTACAACACACAAATAGACTCAAGGAATCAAGTTCCAACTCAAATTCAAGTTTCCAAAACTACTTTCATCAAATCAACACCGTGGCTTCCCAACTCACCAAATCAACAAAAAGACCTATCTTTTAGAGACGATTGTAATAGAACCATCCCAACATCCAAATAGCATCTACACATCATCAAAAACAAAGACTGAAGCTTACATATGAGATTTTCATGCAACAACATAGAGAAACTTCAAGTCACCCAGCTCAATAGGCTACTAGAATTAGCCTCATTTTACAAACAAAGAACCATTTAGAATTCTTTCCACCTCAAAATCTCTTGGATAGTCTCAAATTGTGATACAAAACCACAAATTCTTAGGTCATTTCTTCCATACAGGTCTTCTAGGGTGCTATTCCAACAAACCCTCCAATTTCACCCTAAAACCTAGGGTTTCTCTGTATTTACACTCTAACAGTCACAAAACCTCAAACCAAAGTTCAAAAAACCTTTTCCTAGGTCTACACAGACCCTCCAAACCTTTCTACACTTAGTCCCTTCACAAATTCACCAATAAACAACCTTTAGCCTTCATTTTCACTTAGCAAAACCTACATACCCAGCCTAGGGAATCACTATAACTTGACCTTGTGGACTCCCAATTCCTTTTAACTTTATTAAACATCCAATATACATTTATACATGTCATCCTACTGAAGCACAAGTCTACATAGTAGGTGGGATGACCAAAAAATCCATATTGCTCACAAAACAGGGGTATTTATCACTTTAGTAGGCAGTCCCAAAAAAATCAAGATTTCTCCCACAAAATTGAATGTTAGAAGCCCAAAATTGATGAAAATAAGAGGCACTCCAAAACACTACATGAAATAAATAATTTTAGAGCCTTTACTGAATGTGCAAGTTCGTACAACTATGATGAAATTATGTTAACACAGGAAAAATATAGAAAATAATGAAATAAAAGAATGGAACATTGAATTCTTCAAAATGATTCACCAACCAATCTTCATTATATTTCCAATGAGACTTTGAAGGTATTTAACAAGCTTTTACAATGATCTTTTTGCCTTCCCAGTGGGCATAAATATCTATTCAAATTCTAACCCTTCAAATTCTTGTATTTTCACAATTTTGCTCTTCACAACTTTTGTTGCAATTTTGCAGTTTTTCCAATATCATGTGCAAATTTTGAAAACTCAATCCTAAGACATCTAAATACATGAAATATGGTCTCCAAAGACCTTATTTGACCTGAATAACATCAAAACACCTAAACTTCTAGACTCATCACATGAACCATCTCATTGAGCAACTTTTACATTTTGTACTCCATTGACCTCCAAATCCCTAATACATTCAAAATGGTGTTTCTAAACCTTATTCAATTAAAATAGTGACTTCAAACTACCTATGACACACCTAATAATCAAAGGATCAAATGATCAACATTCAATGATTCAAGTTTTGAAAATATGGTGTTGGTGCTCCTGCACCAGAAACCCTATGTTTTATTGAAAGTAGCACTTGCCAAACACTCCAAAACTTGAAAACTATTGAAACAAGCCTAAAATACCCTGCTCATGCTCAATCTAACATAAAATTACGTTGCCCAACTCAGAAACTCAATTAGTTAATTTGACAACTTAGCACTTTTTGCATAGGTAAAATTATTCATGTCGAAGAAACAAACTATTAAAAGGAAAAAACTAACAGATGATCAACTCCAAGCCTTTAGAGATAAAGAGAAAAAATGGATGAGGGAATATTGTGAAAAGTAGAAATTGGGAACGATTGATGAAAACAATCTCGTTGTAGAGGAACCTCAATCATAAAAAAGAGAAAATAAATTGGCAGCACAAAGGGCATGAATGCGAAAGAGTTGTGCTAGGGGAGATGCAGATACTATAGTTGGAGACAAACCCTCTACTACAAGTGAATACGAAGGGACACCATTAAGCACAAGCGAATATGGAGGGATACCATCTACCACAAGAAATTATGGTTGGACACCATCCACCACATCTGAAGTTGAGAGTACATCATCACTCGGAGTTGACAAACAAGGTATGCCATCATCCCCATGTGAACCTCAAGGTATGTCTTCTATTCCACCCTTGATTGAAGGTATGTAATCTAGACCACCTCAATTCAATATTGATGAAATTGCTAATGTTGAGATGTATGTACCTAAGAGAACACCACCTAGAATTTTGCGTAGAAAGCCAAAGTTTTTGATTAATATTGATGAGGATATTTTGTAGCACATGGAAGGTAAAGATTCAGAATGCACTTGTAGAAGATATGCTGATAAGATTTAAGAAGGCCTTTCTTTGAAGGCTAAATGAGACCACAAGATGTCAACTATTTGCTCCAAATGATGTGAAGGGTTTAAGGTATAGAAACATCATGAAGACTCTTGGGTTGAGAACATCGAAGATGCATCAAAGTGAAATACTATTGTGAAGAATCTAATGGATGTTTATGACAATGTGGGTAAGACCTCATGCTAAAAGGATAGCAATGTCACTCGACATGTCATTACATCGACTTTGGTAAGCTATCAAACAAAGAGATCTCGCCTCATTAAAAAGAAAAGTGAACAAATGGGAATTAGTAGAAAAAATTTATCAAAAGCTGTTCAAAGGTGGAAAAGAATTGAGGGTACGATTCAAATGAATTATGGGCATTCTCGGGAGAATGCCACACAAAGATAAAATAGTTGTTGAAGCATTGAGAACACTAATTGAAGATTATTGGAAAAATAATACAAGGCCATCTCCGAATCAAAGGGATTTCGTAAGAAGGAGAATTGGTAGTCCAAACCATGAGCCACATCCAAAGCATTTTTTGGATACGACTCAAAACCAATTTTTTCATAAATTTCAAAATGATTATCCTCACATTAGTATTTCTCAAATATTTTTTGAAATTATTAAACCTTTTTATGTCAAGATAAATCACACACACACTACTTGTTGCTGTAAACTACATATTGAATTCTCTAACCATTATGATGTTTATCGTTCTATATGTTTAGATTTGCATACTAACAATGTTTTATAGGATTGTGGCATAGAAGCCCCACCAAAATATTCAAGAGAGTTCTTATCAAAAAAATTATGTGAAATAGAGGATGGCCAAATATTCTATAGGACAACATGCTTAGATTGTTCATGCGAGCGTTGTGGTGAATTGCAATGAATGCCAGTATGTCAACATATGGAAATCACATATGAGGTGGGACGAAAACTAGTACAGTTCAAGAAGTATAAAACAATGGCATACACTACAAAATATGGGTCTGAAGAAAAAAGGCGTGAGTTGGTTATTTAGAAGATTCCAGTGTATCAGTTCATGTCCATGTTTCGTGAGAATCTAGTGTATGAGTATGTAAGGCATACCCATAGAGACCGATGGTTGGACACGCAATTCAAGCTATGCAAGGACACCTTTCCACTTGGAAGCATAGTATCAGTGGTTGACATTACAAAGAACTACACTCTATAGCCACAGCGTGAGGTGCAGTCATAGTATTACAACTCCACATAGGTTTCAATATTTGTGCACATAGCATTCATTCATGTAGCTGATAGTACATAGGACCAAAGGAAGGTATTGATGGAGTATCACTTTTATATTAGTGATGATCGTACGCATTCTCGAGAGTTTGTGCAAGGTTGCTTCCAAATGTTCTACATTCATTTGGATTATAGGGGAATGTCATATGGTCGGCATATAATATGGTCAGATAACTGTGCAACAAAATTCAAGAATGCATGCATGTTCTACTGGTTGTGTAGGATGCATCTCACTACACGTGTTCAACATATGTGGAACTTTTGTGAGGCCAGACATGGAAAGGGGGAGCATGACGATGCAGGAGCATGCATGAAAAGAGCATTAGCACGAGAAGAGTTAAAGTATAAAGACAGTGCATAGTTGACAAATGCAAGATCAATCGTCGAGTGGTGTAATGCTTTGATTGGTCCAAGTAATGAAGGTACATCTTCAGTTCATAAATTTTTTTGGTTTATGGATGATACTAACATTTCACCATATGAGGATTTTTGTACACTAACAGGATCGAGTGAGTTGGACTCTTTCCTTACCTCAAATGTAGGCTCATGGAGTATCAGTACACATAAGATTGCATGCTTTTGTTCTTCATGTACAATGCAAGCTTGGAATGATTGTGAGTTAGGGGAGTGGGTTGACAAATGGTTGACAAGTTATCTTATCCCACTTCACATGTATCGCCCTCTAATGGCATTGGAACTAACATAGATGGAATCATTGGTCGACTTTGACCATCTATTAGATCTAGTTCAACTAGGTAATATATCTACTTGCTTAGTATTTGAAATTCCATATTGTTATCTTACTTTGTATTGTATTCATAATGTTAACTAATTTCAAGAGATATGTTGCCCATATAAATACAGGGAATGTTTATGTACTTATTGCAGATGAAGACAATGAAGAGGGAACAAACTATTACTTGTGTCATTGTGTTGAGGCTAAAAAGAAATTGGAAGCCCCAATTATAGATGGAGAAAACATCAAATACCCTACAGGCTCAGTTGTTGTTACTGGAACATGGCTAAGAAGGTACCCACATAAGAGTGTTAAACATTGGTTGTTTGAGGAATTTGACAGGAATCATAAGATTCTTCATTACTCAAACCTTATCGTGGCATCCAATGTTCATTTGACCAAATATGGGGGTAGACCTTTGAACAAGACCTTGTGGAAGGTCTGTGAGTCTGACCATGAGGCGATACTTGACACAATAAAGAGTAGAGTAGACCCGGATGGTTCATTGGGTTAATTTGTAAGTATATGCACAATGGTTCTTATTCATTTATACTTGTATCCACGTCAATTTGGTTGATGTCAATTCTATCATCTTATTTTACTTTGTGTATCTGTATGTAACCAAGAAAACATTGATTGGTGTCCCCTTGCATAAAATGCAAATTTATGAGCCATCCAAGAGAATCTCAAGTATAAAAGCAATGCAACATCCTTATTTTGATGATCTTGACAAATCTCAATTATGATTTTAAGTCATTACAAAAGTGCGTTCGAAGATTGGTGAGGAAATTTCAAGTTATTCATTTGAATTTAACCTTATCATGACCACCTATGATGTAGACATTATAAGAGCATCCCGAATTTCAAGAAATTCTATTCATGAGATGTGTTGTGTGCAATAGGTATCTTGGAACTCACAGTGAAGATGTATGATCAAGACTGACTAAGTTGAGAGACTGCCATGCCTATCTGTAAGTTCCTTCCATATATTTTGGATGAGCTATTTCTTTTTATTCTTTTCCTTTGTGTATCTGTAACTAAACTAGTAAAAATTCAGTGGTCCCTCCTTGTAGAAAATGTTGATTTTTGAGCCATCGAAGAGAATCTCAGCCAAAAAAGAAATGCAACACTTACTTGATGATGCTTGACAAATCTATAATTAGGATTTGTTATTATAAAAGAACGTGTGAATCTTTGCGAGGGAATCTCAAGTTACTCATTTGAAGTTAACCTCTAAATGAGAACCTATGATGTAGACATTAGAAGAGAATCTCGAATGTACATGAGTGACATTGTAAAATATCTGTGAGAACAACTCGTACCTAAGGCATTGTAATGAGATTGACATGTATAATAACCTTCAATTCCTTGAAGGAGAGGTTTTTGGTTGATTTGTAACCTATTTTTTTATCAATAAGAATGTTATTTTCCAAAAATTTACTAGTTTTTTCTCACTTTTCTTGTTGTTGTACGGTCTATATGGATGCTAAGATGATTTGAAACCTATTCCTTACTCTTAACTTTACTCTTAACTACAGGACATTCAATGGTCCCTACAACAATACTTTCATGTAAATTCCTTGTCAAATCACTTTTCACCCCTATATTTACAGTCACACATGTTGCCCCTACATTATCAGTCATAAGATAGGTAACAACATCAAAAAAAAAAATTCGCCTTCATTACATTTATAGGTTCCTTCCTACCACACATTATTACCTGTTCTTTACCTTTGATATCTTTTAAAAGAGGGGTTAAAACAAAATAATAACCATCTTTGACTATGGTGTAGGTATTTTCCCTACCATCATACAATGCCCTCTTGTCATATTTCCAAGGTCTTCCTAATAGGCGATGCCAACAATCCATTGGAAGCACATCAACAACAACACTATCATGATAAACACCAATTTGAAAGTCTACAACAACCTTTTCATTCACCAATAAAGATTGGTCATCATTTAACCATGAAATTTTATAAGGACATTCATGAGGAATTATTTTCAAGCCTAACTTGTTTACCATTTCACATTGACACCATATTTTTAGTTGAGCCAGAATCAATGACCACTCTACATACCTTGTCCTTGCACTTACAATTAGTGTTGAAGAGACTTTTCCTTTGCAAAGGTGCTTCCTCTTTTGTTGCTTTAAAGATTTTCTTTCTCACCATCAACATTTCCCTTACTTTAGGATCTACCTTCTTACTTGTAGAATAATGGCTTTCACACTCCTCCTCTTGAACCAATTGTGCTCCCCTATCAATCTTCTTGTCTCCAGTTGATGAGCTACCAACCCTCTCAAGACATTTCCATGAAGGATGGTTGAACTCATTGCATGTGTAGCACCTTCCTATAAAATCATTAGTACCTCTACCAACACTATACCTTCCTCTACCTCTAAAATAAAAATCACCTCTAGAATCAACATTGTGATCTTTACCTTTGTTTGCTCCTTCTTGATCTTCATTTGGATGCTTTGATGTAGAAATCATTCCTCTTCCTCTTGCATTAGGACCATGATGCAATATCAGATTGGAAAACCAGATTTGATACCAATTTGATGTAATATCAATTGCTAAACAACACAAATATAGGGAACTTCTGTCCCAAACTCATCTTGGAGAAGATCAATTGACAAATTCTTCAAAATTCACTATTCATTTCACCAATTTCACTTATCAACTCAACTAAATCCATCAAATTCACTTTGGACTACAAGGCTACCAATCATCAATTTTTAAAATCAGTAATCCATACTTTCATCAAAATCATCATAACACTATTAGAAATTCTAAATCACTACAACTTTCACTATTATCATCCATTTAACTTGATTCAATCAAAGGAAAAAAGAACACCACTCATTCACTTCTCCCTTCAAACCTGTTATCAGACTTCCATGACACTTTAATCATCATCATTCTAATTGAAACAATACCAAGATCATATTCACAAACGTTGTTTTATCAGATTCCTTACTTTTAGCAATCAAAACACCATTTTGCTTACTCAAAACACCATGATTCCACATTGTTCAAGACATTAAAATGAAAAATCTTGCTTAAGGGCTTCTTATAGACCTTGAGTCACATTTTTCATCATCATTTAGATAGTTACAAACCCAAACCAGACACTCAAATCACTATCTACAGATAATCTCAATTTCTTGCATTCAAAAGGCCAAAATTTGCCAAAACACCAAATCAGGTGTAACTTACAAACCATAATGAATCTCTATAGGATAAATATATTTTTGAGTACCCATTTTTATCATTAAAAACATATATCATTTTCAGGTACACTTGTTTTGGAACACATGCATGTTGTCCTAACTTCTTTGTTACTAAAGAGCCCCAAATAGGCTAATTTAACAAAGGAGACACCTTTAAAACAACTCCAAATCACTTACCAACCATAAAAATTCTTTATACATGTGGAAAAACTCACAAATCATCAATATTCAAGGTAAGAAATTCCCAGCAATATAATTAAATAGTAAACCCTTGTTTATAGGCTTTTAAAGCACAAGCAAGTGAGGGTTTTTAAGAAATATCATCTACAAACCTCAAAATCACCTGCCACTATTGCAAAAACCTATAAATAAGTCTTCATAAACATAATAACCCTTATCCATATCAAAAAAAATTCTATTCCAACCATTCCAACTTGTAAGCACCATCTTTCATATGGAAAACTCAAATTTTCCTCTTGGAGCAGCAGTTATCTTCATATCCACGCCTTCCCTATTACTTTTTGACACACTTTCCACTCAAAAAAATATTAAATAAACATAAAAAACAATCCATCCAACCATTATACTAGTCTATAATGGTGGGATGGAGATATTTTCCTTATAAGACTCAAAATCACAGAGTGAGATCACTGCCCAGGACACATAAAACTGATTTTCCTTATTTTATTTCTCAAAACTAACCTTCAAAATTCTTTGTGAAAGAAACTAACTCTACCTAAAATGATATCACACAAGTATTTAAACTTTTGAAGTTCCTAAATTACCAATATAAGATAAAAGCCATGGAGAAAGTGTTGCAAACTCAGAAACATGGGATTTTATTTCAAAATTTGATTACAAAGACTCAACTTTTGTTTTTTCCATGCCTTTTCATGCTTTTTATAGCTTTTACAATAGTTATGAAAGTACCTTTTCAGTTTCCAATCGACTAAAATCTTTCCTCTCCCACTTTATCTCTTCACATTTTGATTTTTGTGTTCTTTTTTTTATTTTTGCCTTTTCACAATTTTGACAACAAATGAACAATTTTGGAAACCTTATCACCTAGGGACAAAAATGTCATTTTTTGTATTTTGACTCTATTTACTTCCTAAAGACCTTTCAATGAATTAGAATGGCCTTTACAATGCCTTCATACTTTGAAAACTCAAATCTTTACAAATTTGTTTTCAGAGTCAAGGTGCTCCTACACCAGACCACCTCTTCCTCTCATAGATTTCTCTTGTCTTCTCTTAAGCTTCTCCTCCACTCTGATTTCCATTTGATAAAAATCCTATACACTCCTTCGGTTAGCCAAAACCAATTCATCTTGTATGTTTAACCTCAAACCACCAATATATCTTGCAACTTTTTCATCTTCATTCTCATGATGACCAGACCTTAAACTTAATTTATAAAATTCCCCAGTATAAGACTTAATGTCCATTTCTTTCTGTCTGAAGCTTTGCAATTTCTTAAACATTTGAACTTAATGATCCTTGGGTAAGAATTTAACTTTTAGTTTTGATATCATCTTGTCCCACGAGGTGATTTTAGACTTGCCTTGCTTCCTCCTCTCAAATTGAAAGTAGTCCCACCATACCAAAGCATGGCCTTGCAACTTTGTCTTTGCAATCCTTACTCTTTGCTCCTCAGGAACCTCATCACATTCAAAATGATTATCTAATGCAGCAATCCATTCAAGTAGTTATTCATCATTTAAACTTCCACCATATTTAGGAACATCAATTTTTACCTTAGGCTTGTCATCTCTAACTGCCCTTACCAACTTTGCAATCCTTTGGTCTTCTGGATCAAGTTCTTCTTCCATGTCTTAAAAATCATCATCTTCTTCTTCATCTGATTCACTCTCTTCCACATCCCTTTTTTTTTTTTGTCTCCAAGGCTATGATTCTTTCCTCCAACTCTCTTATTTCTCTAGCATGTTTTTCCTTCATCTCTTTCATCTCTTTAGCCATATCTTTGTTCTTTGGAGGAATCTTTGAATACCAAACTCTTCACTTCTTCCTTGCTCTTCACAACCTAAAAAATGAAAGCAAATCTACTCCTTGAAGCTTTGATACCACTATGATGCAGAGTGGCAGGGGAAGCAACTTCCTTTTCAAAAGCTTCTCTCAAATACTCTATATGCACACACCAACTTCACTATTCCTCTCAACAATTCAACTTGACCACTCAACTTGACTCGTACAACCAAACATCTCAATAGGACTTGGGGATGATGTAAACACACTTCACACAACACAACATGACCAAACAAATAGACCTTGCACCCAAAAACATACACTCTTCCATGGCTTCTACACAAGCCCATGCAACTTTGCAACATTCACCGACTAGGATAGTCAAAATAAAAAAAAATTGAAGGCATTAACCAGTCAATGAAACATGGTTTTATACTCCTAATAGCATCCTCCACAAGTTCCCAAAACAAACGTATCAAAAGATTGATTTACATGCCATAAATAAGGCTTAACTAGGCCTACATAAGGAAGCTTTCAAATTTTCAAGGCACACCCCAACACCCCTATGATGCAATATCAAGGTGGAGGAACACATAGTCAGGCTCAAGGAATCAAGTCCCAACTCAGATTCAAGTTTCCAACACAGCTTTCATCAAATGAACACTATGGCTTCCCAATTCACCAGTAACAACAAATAGACCTATCCTTTAGAGAAGGTTGTAAGAATACCAACTCAACATCCAAGTAGCATCCATACATCATCAAAAACACTGAACCAAGCTTATACATGAGATTATTATGCAACAACACAAAGAAACTTCAAGTCACCCTGCTCAAAGGCTACTAGAATTAGCCCAATTTTACACACAAAGTACTCTTTAAACTTCTTGCCACCACAAGATCTCTTAGACAGTCTCAAATTGTGTTACAAAACCATAGATTCTCTAATCAATTCTTCCATATAGGTCTTCTAAGGTGCTACTCCAGAAAACCCCCTATTTCACCCTAAAACTTAGGGTTTCTCTGTAAGTCCACTCTACTAGCCACAAAAACTCAAACCAAAGTTCAAAGCATCTTTCCCTAGGTCTGCACAGACCCTCCAAACCTTTCTACACTTAGTCCCTTCACAAATTCACCAATACACAACCTATAGCCTTCATTTTCTCTAGGAAAACTCACATACCTGACCTAGGGCATCACTAGAACTCAATTTTCTTGACTCCCAATACTGTAGTAACTTGTTAGAAAATTATGCAAAGTGCATTCTAAAGACCATTTTCATACATTTACAAGGGAAAACCTAACCTAGGGCATCAGATAACTTTTGCAAACCTCCATATTTCACTCCGAAAAAAATTTCAACATGAAGAGGACCCCTAAATCCACCATTCCACTAGGTTTTAGAATTTTCCTACACGTGGAATTGCTTCGAACTACATTCAACTGGATCGATCACTTAAGGGTCCAAAGGGAAAAATGGCTGTAAAATTCAACATGAGGTTACTCAGACACCATGATTCTTAGAAACTTCTTGTTCAATCCTATGGGATCATGTTGGGACCCTCTACAATAACCTCTCTCGGTTTTTGTTATCTTGGAGTGGTTTTCCCGTGGTGTCTAGTTTTTAGTTGGTGGAAAAAGTGTCAAATGCAAG
>VDFB02000007.1:198451787-198516481 GCA_007258455.2 Sequoia sempervirens
ATACAACAAAGGGCTCTACATTCAAAATTCATTTCTCTCCATGCTCTGGTTCAAATACAATTTTCTTTCCCTTTGCTTGGCGATCCGATGGTGATAAGTCTATCACCCATTTTTGTTGTGATCAAAGAGTGCTCCTACTGCTCCTCCTAGGGTTTAGCTCCTAGTGAATTTTTAACTATTACAATAAGAAGTAAAGACATTAATATATAGAAATTACATTAAAATTGATATATTTAACAAAATAATCACTTACGACCATCTCACGATCACTCTCCTCAATGGAAATATTTGTATGTCGATGTTGAGGCATGCTCAAGCCCTGTATAAACCATCCAAATAGGAATTAAACTACGAATCAATAATGGTTTGATTTTTCACTAGAACTAGTTCATATATAACAACGAATGTAAATTGAAATTTAGTAATTTTCCTCATACCTCCCCTATTAGAGCCATCGAGGATTGTATAGTAGAGGAAACACAAATATCTATTGCCCTCATAATATTTGGTGGTGTTTCTATCACCAACATCTGAAAATAAAACAACAAATTATTCAATCACAAAAAAGTTACAATAGCGATCCACGTGATGACTTATAAAGTATGAGATTTAATGAACAAAATTTTGAGTACAAGTATTAAACTATATATTTCTGACTATTAGTTATCAAATTTGAAGTAATGCTTTGAGTTTGAATGATGCGTAATGCAACGTAACCAATAATATGAATATAAACTACACAAATCTATTAAACTTAGAATTCATTAGTTAAGTTCTCTTTATTCTATATTACCTTCGTGAACATTTGATCAAATCTACTGGCACTAGGAGGTGTTTCCTTGAAACCTCCAACATTACCCTATTCAACATCCAAAATCACATATTAAAATACCATACGTAAAACAATGCTATTAACATGTAATAAATTTATAATTGTTTACTAGTTACATACCCCACTGATAGGTGTACTGCAAAAATAAGTAGGAGGAGAACTGGTGTATCCAGTCTCAACATTGTGACCCTACAATTTTATCAAAATAATAAAAATAAATTAGTTAATCTTGCATTTCACAATCGAAATTTAATAAATTAAATTCAATGAACATGCTAAATTTTACCTGAGTGTTAATGTCGTATGCATCATGCAAAATGTCAGTCGTCCTCTCCATCCCCGTAGATGCATATGGATTAGGTTGTGTAGTAGCATATGGATCCTGCGTAGCACCCTCCTGAGTGTTGGTAGGGTCATATGAACAAGTCGCCCCGCAAGATTGACACACATGGGTTCGAAGGCCACCACCTAAAGACTCCCTAGGATGGTGTTGTACAATAGGGCTAGTGTGATGGATGACACTCTGGGTCAAAATTGTGATCACCTACAATATCTCTATGTTGGAACTCTCCTTCACAACGATAGGCATCACAATGTGCTCACAAGGCGGCCTAGCGAGAGGTCGTCTCCCTTGCTGCGCAGGATTTGGCTGTGCATCGAGCCTATCTTGAGCTGACCCCCAACCTCTCCCCTGGAACTCCCTCATATGAAAATAATTTGGGATTTGGTTCAATACAAACTCACTGTATAGTTTCCTAAGAAAATATTGGGGGACTTCACAATTATTGCATGGTGGGTAATCAAAGACCAAATACCATCTATCATAAAAATGGTTCCTAATCTCTTGGTGGTGGCACCGATGAATAGGAAACCTCTTTGCATTGAGGCTAAGATTTTGATTTGTTTTAGGGTCAGTGAATAGAGAGCACAAATCACCTTTACTAATTTTTAAATCTTTTACTTGTATATATGATAATTTTTCTGCATAATATGCCCTGGCTGCCTGCCTCCTATCTTGCCATCCAGATATTTGTTGGGTAATTGCATCTACATTTTTTAACATCTCTTTCAATGAATTTGCTAGAAGCATTCTTTCTGCGGTTGAAGCATTTGGATCACTCAACCTACTGATAAGATCCTCAAGTTGTTTTCTATTGTTCTCAATTTCACTCCTCAAATTTTACTGAGTGCCAGAAGGGTATTGAGTGATTGGTGGGGGAGGTTGATTTTGTTGAGGATTTTTCTGTTAAGGATTTTCCTCCTCTTCTTGTTGAGGATTTGTAGGATTTCCAACAAATTAAAAAAAAAAAAAATCAAATCTAACCTAAGACAAACAAAATCAATTTCAAACTAAGAAATTCAAAACAAATAGCAAACAATACTTACCTCCCACACCTCTTTGTTATTGTGGCACCATATTTGCAAAGAAAATCCAACTATTGTTGATGAAATTTGTAGAAATACTTACTCCTAGAACGCGAGCATGAAAGTGAGGGTTTTTGGCTGCGGGCAGAGCTGAGAAACAATAAATAGAAAATGATACAGTTTTCACTTTTTTTTTTCTTTTAAAACCACATAACATGAGTGTGTTATAAGGCGCTCATGTTATCTCTTTTCACAAACTCTTTTCCATTTGGCCACAAAAGTGCGACCAACTTCATGCACCCGCCCTTCTAGTTTTCATGACTTCCAGTTATGTTTTAGATCACATGAATTTTGTGATGTAGTTTCATTCATTATCAACACCCCTACACTTGGCTACTTTGAAGAAAAAGAGGGTTCCTGAAGGTTATCATCTTCTTTCATGCTAGAACATGCAAGTGTCTAATGCTACACAACACACACATTTTAGTAAAAGGAGTGAGGTTTGTTCTCTCGAAACCCTTTCACTCGTATCCATGAGGGAAGATGATATAATGGGGGTTACATACCATTCTTGCATCAATGTAAATATACATACAATAGTATTCATATACCATAGGATAATTAGAGCCTATTGTTGCTACATCATTGAGACAAGTTTATAAAGACCACGAGTGAACTTGGTCTCCAAGGTTCTATTATGAAAACCCTTTATTGTCTAACCATATTTTGAGATGTTCTTGAAAGTAATGGTACTCCTAGATACAATTGTGTTAATATTTATTTCCAGGTGTGATGGCTTCCGTATCCCCTTTGCAAACCATAATGAAGAAAGAGATAGTCACTTTAAAATAGTCAGTGTTGCAAAAACTACAAAGTGTCATGAAGGCCTTATTGATGATCTTTTATTAGAATGTTTCCAAGTAAATCAAAAGGCCATTGCTATCTTCAGACGTCCAAAATTGGATGAGTGCCCTAGATCTTATACATTGTTATACCTTTTTTACATTTCAGGTGTAGACATAAAAAAAGGCTTGATACATTTCCTATAGCTATGTTTGATAAGAATTTTGGAGTTCAAAAAATCAAAATGCCTCAAGGGAATCTATTATTCATGTTGTGGTTTCCTTAAAATATACTTGCACTGGTAAGTGGACCTTCTAGACAGGATCATTCTCATACTATACAATTTTTAGCCAAGCTTGATGTTCCCTACATGGTTGCTTTGCCATTGGTGTTCTAGACTATAGAAGAGTAGCTTATTAGCACTCTGGATTGCATCTTTTTCTTCTTGCAAAATAATCTCAATGTTGGAATTATGGAGTATGCTTCTCTTTCTATGGTAGAGTTTCAAGAAAATGACAGTCAAGTCAATGACAATTAGAGTCAGACCTATAGTAATAAATTCTTCATGACTATAGATGAAATCAAAAGTTTTGTCTTGAATTCAAAATAAATGAAAGGAGAATCAAGGACTATGATAAAAATAATGGCAGTAGCCAGAGTTCCTTATGTTTGCAAATGAATAGAAAACAAGCAACAAAAATATTCTAAAAGTGTGCATAAATTAATAACACAAAAAGTGTAGAAGATGCCACAAAAAGTTATAATTTTTTACAAAAATTTCAGAAATTTCAGTCATTTAAAAGTCATAAAGTTTATTCATGATGTGCAGAAAAAATTCATTCAAAGGTGCAACAAATTAATGTCCAAATCATGCCAAAAATGTGCAACAAAATATGAGTCACTGGGGCAGAAAATTCATGCATAAAAGAGAAAATAGAGTCATGACAAAAGAGTAGAAAATTAGTCATTAAGGAGCAGCAAAAGAGGACAGAGATGAGCAACAAATAAGGATAGAATAATGTTGAAAATTTAGTCATGAAGGGGCAACAGTCAAGACATCTCTAAGAGAAATAGTAGAGGCTGCTATGGGCATGATAAAAGGAAAAGAACAAGTTTCTCAGCCTTGAAAATGATAAATCTATCACATGGCATGAGGCAACACTATGAAGAAAAGAAGATAGAGTGTTAAGACAACCACATTCACCAAGCAAAGGAATCACCAAAAAGTTTCATAAGATAGTCCTATAGATTCATTTGACAATGAGGAATAAGGAATTCATAGTGATCGACAAGATGACCAAGGGTTTAAATGCATTGTAGTTAAGGATTGATAATCCATATGAAGATCATGAAAATCAAGACAAATCATGCAAAGAGGTAAGAATGCACATTCATTTAAAAAAAACATGAAACCATGAGCTGGGGCAGCATTATTAAGAAGGACTAAGATGATGCAATCATGGTGCCAGTATAACCATAGTCAATGGATACCAAAGGCGCAAGAACACATTGAAATGCATAAGCAATCTTTAATGATTATAGTAAAAAATGAGCAAAGGATAGTGAATCCATTAGGTGCATATTACGGATCACTCAGTGCATAGACTATGTGTGGAGCTGTAACGCCCCGCCGTGCGAACCCCAAAGGACAATAACACAATAATTACAGCACAATTTTTTTTTATTTTTTATTTTTAAAATAAACATAACATACATGTAATACACATTAAGTCATAACATGAATTTCAATTAAATAGATTCATTAACACATACATCCCTTGGGGTACACGAAGAGTCATTACGCGACCTAGATCCATACAACATCAATAAAGAATAAAATCCAAAGATATAAAGTAAACAATAACAAATATAACACATACATGAAAAATTCATTGATAAGAAGCCATCTGCACATAAATACAACATATGCATGATTAACATAACACATTGAATAACAACTATCATAGCCAATATCCACACCAAGTTTAACATTCATTACAATACAATGTTTAAGAAGTACAATGATACAAAAGTGTTCCAAATATGAGTGAAACCATCACCAGATAGCATGATACAAATGAATAGATGAATACAAAGTATCATAACTGGCTCCAAGAAAAATACAACTCTGGAGTCGCTGCAACAGCACCAATCCGCACCTCTCGATCCTCGACTGGGGACCCAATGGGGTGCTTACCACGTTCCACCCGACCATGTGAGTCTGAAGACCCACCCCCCATGCTAGGAGCTAACAAGAAGGAGACCTCAACCAAGAACATCCAACAGGGAACCACTAGACTCAACGTCATACAAAAGTATCATAACACTCAGGAATTACAATGACACAATCCAACCACATCCAAGAGTCATAAATCTCATCACATGAATCAAAGCAATAACCAGTAAACAAATAACCAAAGGATGATCATGAAACACTTCCAAAAACATAATACAATTCCAATAACATCATATAACAGTACCATAAGAGTACAAGGTCAAAACCCAAACATCAACAAGATTTATACAAGACCAAAGAATACACTAAAGATCAAATAGGGTAAAACCATAAATCAATTCAAAACAACTATGTTTCATCAGTTCAAGACAAAGAACCACTTCCAGAGGATTTCCAAAGAAGCAACATAATAAGGAGTGTTAGAGGAGAGTGTCATTGCATGGCTTAACATGGATTCTCCAGACTACCACTATCGCAAGGTGCCGCCTCTGTCTATTGACGAATTATCCAGACAACCCAAGCGCTAGGAGCCGCCTCCATCTATGGTTATCTAGACTACCTATCTCAAGGTGCCACTCCATAGGGTTGCTCATGCGGATCCATTACCCTTCACGAAGACAAGGCAACGAACATGCCAACCACGGCCTTCTCAATCCCCTTTAGTCTGTGGTAGCACTAAAAGGTGGATGAGGCATCAATTATCTTTTTAATGTGATTCTACCCACCCCCTAATTAATTATTTAAATTATCACTTTTTAATTTTTACTCTAACGAGGGCTATCCTGGCACCCCTTTGTGCGCCGACCACCCACTTAGAGCCACTCTCACTCTAGACACTCAAAACATAAAAAACCAAATCCAAGGGTTATACAACATAACAAGTACATTAGATCACAAAAGAGAAGCATGCAAGGCATTACCCATCTTGCCATAAATACATAATCAAAATCTCAATGATTCATGTACAACCCTTTTAAATTCCAAAAATCAAGGCACATAGAGAGAGAACATTGACCAACCATAAAAACAAGCCTCTGGAAGATTCTCAAAAAGTTTACACTAGGGTTTCCCCATGAAAATATGACAACAATAAAAGCAAAACCTTGAAGAACCAAAAGCGATTCAAATATAATGAGAGAATACATCAAAATAAGATCAACAACTCCATTAAACAACATCAACAACTTCGATACGAACAAAATCAGAAATCCAAGGGAAACCTCTATTTTCTCCTCTCGGAATACCCATAACTCAAAGAACTTCTCAATTTGACAAAGAACTCTCAATTTGACTCCTTAACAACTCAAGCAGAACCATCAATCACGACAAAGATAACATTAACCGATTTACCACTTAGGGTAAAGAACCAAAAGAAAACATATGGGTTCCCAATGAATAGCAACATACATTAATTGAGAGAAAATCCCCAAACTCAAAATCATCTCACGAAAAGTCACATCGAAAGAATCCATAAAACCAAACATTCTAATAATATATCCATTCATTCAATAAGAAGTAACTTGAAACAATCTAAAAAGAACATTATTTTAAAGATCAATCATTTCCAATCATTTAAGGATATCACAATATTGCAAAGTGAAGATATAATCTGATGGTTATAAGCCATAAGACACTAATTCTCAAGCATACTCTTCCAAACACAAATTAAAACCATCATGAACAATAATACGGGTTCCATTTTTACACACATAATTCCATACAAGGAAACCATCAAACACATCAACCTTGAAGAACACTATCCTAAAACACTTACAATGAACAGGCCATCAAGACATCTCCATAAATATCCCATAAATAACACCCAACTTAAAACAATTAAATATCACTTAAACCAGTAATCAAAACACTTTGTTTAAAACACATTTACTCACACATTATAACCATAAAGACCTTCCTTTAATTTAAGCATTATTTCAACGTTCTTACCACTTATTTTAACATATCCACTTAATTTAATTAAGAGAGTATTTACTACAAATAATTATATTTAAAATAACTATATCATCTATAAGATAACCAACTCCATCAACTGTTTAATACGAATCCTAATTATAACTTTAAAATGTAATACTAAGATGACAATTCTATAATTTACAACTTTATTATAATACTAAGGTGACGATACTAATGGATTATTTCACATAGTAGTTTGATAAATAATTATCATTCACAGACTCATTAGAT
Source organism: Sequoia sempervirens (assembly GCA_007258455.2). Classification (NCBI taxonomy): domain Eukaryota; kingdom Viridiplantae; phylum Streptophyta; class Pinopsida; order Cupressales; family Cupressaceae; genus Sequoia; species Sequoia sempervirens. The sequence continues at coordinate 198,459,269 of VDFB02000007.1, forward strand.
AACAAAAAGGTAATTAAAACCATTTAACATTTAATCAGTATCATTTAAATTAATTAACCTATGAACCTGGGATTTATCCTCACTTAAAAATAACTTTATCATTTAACCTTCAAGTAAAAGAAACTATGTAAATGTAGAATCACTTATCTCCTTTAGTGAACCCTAAAACTTAATTAACCATATAAATCGATTTACTTTAACTAAATACACAGTTCATTTATCTACAACAAAATTAAATACCTAATTCAATAATGTTTATTCCGTTAAAATCTTTTGTTAAATAATATTTTACTAAGCAACCTATCGAAATAACCATTTTCTCTTTAATTATTTACCTAATTCATTCCCTGGCACAATAATTCACAAGTAATTGTAGCAATATTTTATTCTAAGTAACCAACTACCTATTTGCCAAGAGTATCCATTAGCCAATCCTAAAAGCATGCGAGGAGTTTAGATATTAAGATAACATTTATTTCATTCTAAAAGAAATATAAAACAATTAAAAGATATCATGAAATTAATACTATAAAATTAAATTACCAATTAAGAGAACATGTAAGAAAATTCAAGATATACTTAATATTATAATTTTCCTTAATTTAAATCTTACGTTAAAAATTTTTAACCTATTTTTCCATCCTAATTTAGATACAATGATTAATAATATTCAAAAGGACATATGTTTCTTCCTAAGGTAACAAATGTGAGAATTCTAACTGCACCATCCTTAACACCTAATGACTAACTACCTGGCAAGATTTCATGCCAACAATTAATAACTTTATTTATTCAGAACAAGATCCTCTAATTATATCTCACCTCAACCAATATCCAACCTAATTATTATAAAAATATATATATATATAATCTTCACTTTCTAATTAAAACTAAGAGATCATTTATCTAGCTGGGATAAAAATCTAATCCTTCATAGCACAACCTTAACCTAAATAAAATTAATATTTTACTTATGATTGATTTTATATTTTATTTATTCAATTCTTTTAATATAAATAAATCATTTCCCTCCAAGTATTACTTCCCTAATAATCAATTTATTTTAACCACTAAGTTTAATAACTAACAAAATGCAGCTTATTATTATAATAAACCCTTAACATCTTTATTATTTCTCTATTTATCTCAAAACCTATCATACTAGCAGACCAAAATTTAATTTAACTCTTTATAAATTATAATTATTATCAGCAAAACGCAACCATAAGGGAGCAGCTTGACAGCAGCCTCGTATTTTAAGCATAACGCCAAAACTATAATCTGGGTTTTTGAGATTTTTGGACAGCAAATAGAAAACTGGAATTTGGAGAAACTCTTTAAATTTACCAACAAAGTAGTTTGTATAAAAAATGTTATGGATGACACAACTAGACTGTTTGAATAGAGTCACAGGAAACAGTTTACCAGTATAATATATATCTTTTTTTTTTTTTTACAAACAGAATATAATATGTATATATATATATAAACAATCGCAATAGATTTAAAATATTATAATTTAAATCAACATTTTAATGGATCTTTAATCCTAATCTCACATCTATAAATCTATAAATCTATAAAGAACCAGAGGTTCATCAATAATAAAATAGATGAATTTTCATTAAATCACTTAAGAATATGAAATGTAAAATTTACCTAGAATACAAATAGATTTCAATCATGGAAACCTCTTTAACAATGCACACAAAGATTTAAAATTTATTTTTCAACAATCACACACAGAGATTTAAAATTCTCTTTTTTTTTTTTTACAAACACATGTTCAAATTTAAAATTTATTTAATCATGACAGCCAAGAGTATTATTTAAGCCTCTACAACATTCTATATTTTAGAGAGAGATTCCAAAAGAACTGGGGAGTTTATTTGACTCAAGCACCCTAAAGTACCGTCGCTGCCCTAACAGAAGGATATCTACAACTATAACTGAAATTTTTTATCAAATAATTCTAATGCAAAAGATGCAAACTTCCACACTGCTATACGTAACTAACTCTTTATAATCATTCACATAAAATATGAATATAGATTGAAACCACCGCATATGATTATAAGTTGAAAACCATATCATAAAAAAAAACTTAAATCAAAACCCTAGCACCACATGAAATTTGAATCTTCAAACCATATCATAAAAAAAAACTTAAATCAAAACCCTAGCACCACATGAAATTTGAATCTTCAGGATGATTTACAATTCGCACACAACATATCAAAAATATAGAGAGGGGAAAGAAAATTGTACTCTTTTCCAGAGAGCATTGACAGGAAATTTCAATTGGCGTTGTAAATCAATGTTGTCTGGAACGAAAACCCTGAGCCGAACAATCCATGACAGAAGGAGCAACCCTTCGAACCCGCCAATCCCCTTTTCTCCAGAATAATTCTCATTTAATAATTTGTTTCACGGAGTCTTTTTCCACTCCCAACGAGAAACCGTTCAACTTCCAATCATTATGAATGAATGACAGCCACGACCCTTAATTATTATTTTATAATTTACTCTTTAATATATGAACCAAATAGGTCATCTATTAGATATTCAATAAATATTTAATAATTAAATCTTTCTTTTAGTTACAGATAAATATTTTCTCCTTAATTTACTTAAACTCAAATACAATTTTAATATTTAATCCTTTCTAATATTTTCTCACTTTAAATTTATTAATCGAATTTAAACATTAAATGATAATTACCTTGCAATATTCTATTTTTATTTATTTCTATTAACAATGTAATTTTATTCTTTCATAACCTCTAATCATTTAATTAATTATTTATTTCACAAAGAAATTAATAAAAATCTTATTTTATCACATTGTTTAATTACTCATACTTCTTTTAGTTATTCTTTTATTTAATACCTCAAAACACAAACTGAATAAATTGAACCAATTCAAATCATGCCAATCTAGTAAAATATATTGGCAATAATATTTACCCTTTACGTCATTGGGATAATTACCTTTGAATCAACTAATATATTATTAATTATTATCAAATATCATTAAAAGAACAATTAATTAATTAATTTATTAATAATTCTTTACTTAATATTTTATAAAACTAATTTATTTAATTATTTATTTTCTTTTAATTAACCACTATACCTTTTAACTTTATAATCCTATTTAAATGTCGTAATTTGATCAAGAACATTTATCGACCAGAATAAATCAAATGCACTCAAAGTCCAACAATACCTAACCTCACAACGAGTTGAAATGCATTTCAAAGACAATGCAAATGGAGGGCATTACAGGAGTAGCCAAGGTTTTCTAAGAATGTATGAAATGTTAATAAGGACAGTCATTATGGCATTTAGAAGATAGTTTGTAAGCCTCATAAAAGTGTAAGGTGTGTTGATAGCTTTGATTGTAAAAGAAAATGTGAAGGGTTTGTATAAAAAAAGGGAACCTTCAAGAGGAACAAAGGGAAATCTTAAGGACAACACAGACACAATTGAAATGGAAAGTAGATGATGATTACTAGTGACAATTGTAAAACCTTAATAAAAATTTTAGAACTATTATTTAAAGATAACTTCCTTTAAGAGGACAGAGTAGCCAAGCAGTTAAAAGAGGCATACTAAAAAGGATAGTCAAGTGCAACAGTGGTGAAGACCTAGTCATTTGTTAGTCAACCCTGTGCCTATTATCATACATTGTGTGTAATGAGTTCTCACAAGTTGAGTGGGGTCTTCATGCTCATTTTAGTGGAAGATAAAGGCCTAAAAGGAAGGGATTTTGGTCATTCTAGTTAATTTTAAGATCCCACATGGGTACAGTATCAGTCAAGACAAGTTTTCAGCCCACTCACAATCAGTTGGGAGTAGTTCTAAGGCCTTGTTTACAGGGTTTTCTCTTGTGCACGACCCAAAGAAGATTCATCATGCAAGTTGGGGGAGATTTCAAGGTTTGAAGACAATCAGTTCAAGAAAAGTTAAATTTTATCACAAGTTCAAAGAGATGGAGTTCACCATCAGTCGTCTTTTTGAGTTAGAAATGAAGCTTCTTTGATATAAAGTTTATTCTTTCTTCTTTCTCAAATGAATTATTTTTTCCTCTTTTTGCTTTAGGCAAAGGAGAAGCATTGTAACTCCTTTTGAGAAGTATAGAACAACAAAGTTATGTATTCTCAAGTAATTTTCAGATTTGTATCAATTGAAGCACCTTATTATCAATAAAATTTCAATTATTTTACGTTCTCAATACCTGTTCTATTGTGTGTGCATGGAGGATTGATACATTTTTTTCTGTGATTAATTATTAATCCTCAAATATGTTGTCTCATTCCAATGCCTTTAAGCAAGAAATTTATGTTTATGCAAGTCATAAGATTGTGTCATAGAAGCTAGAATTTTGGTTGTGAGAACACTCTTAGTTTTCCTTCTAATGTTATGAGCATTTGACCTGCTTATGAATTTCTGATGTGTAAGAATATATAGCATTGATTTGTGTGAAGCACTAGCTAAATAATGGAGAGTTTGTGTGTTGGAATACTAGGTGTAGGTCTTTTATTTTTGGTGCATCACCTCATAGGATCAACAATTTTTAAGTTTCAGTTCTTCTATCCCTTTTCTTGATCAAAGCAATAGTTTGTAGGAGGTTTTTTAAAGGGAACCAACCCATAATCTGGAGCTTCATCCTCATTTTAGACAACCCATAGGATTGAGGATGTCCCTATGTTGCACAGGATTGTCGAGCTTTAAAGCTTGGCATTCAAGGTGCAATCCTTCATGACAACAAAAATAGTAAAGGTGTTGGGGTTATTTCTGGGGTTTTCCTTGGTTAAACCCCCACTTTGGTGTTTTTCGCCTCCATAGACAACCAAATAGACAACGAAATAGAGAAATAGATAATGGAAATAACAAGACAAGATTTAGAACATGCAAGATAACAATATGATATTCAATAACAATGATAATATAATGAAAGTAAAATTTACCCTCCCTCCAATGAGCTTGTGAAGCCGAGAGGAAGAGAAATGTCTTGAAAGCTTGAGATGGACATGAAAGAATGTGATGTAAAAGAGCTTGAACCTACAAGAGAGGAAGATATAGCGTAGCAATAATAAGCTAGATTAAAGAGAATAAGAGAACGACATGTTAGAGTGAGAAAATTATAGATTGAAGGAGTTGAATGGATTAGAGGGAAGAATAAGTTCAAATTTTATGCAGAAGAGTCATTCTTGGACATTCCTATGATTCTAGAGGCATTACACTTCATGAGCAAGTAGAAGTGTAATGTTCCAACAACCAAGGACCAGGAATCTTGTCAGGAAATTTGAGCGATGCATGAACACCCATGTCATGGAAATGTCCTAGAAAAGGATTCCCCCACCAATCTAAAATAACAAGGCAATGATAAAAATGAAGGCTAGGAAGGTGGGTATTCTCATTATCATCTTAGTAAGCTAATGAAAAGGTTGACATGTAATGTGAAATTGCATAAGGGTGCAATTTTACATCATTACACCTCTATCTAATTTCTTATATATCACTTTCTTCATATTACTCTTTTTTAGTTAAGAGCTTGTCATCAAAGAAGAAATCAATGAACCTGTACAAATATGGATTTGTGGGTCTCCTTTATAACTATACTTTTTGAAATGAGGGACCACAAACTAAGATGGAAGGGTCCTTGCAAGAATCTCTAAGTAAATGGGATTGCATCTAAATTGTATGCTAGGAAATGGTTAGAAGGATATAAAAAGGTTAGCAAGCTATTGTTCCCATATTTTGAATTAATTGATTAATCATTGGATTAGTAGTATGGGGAGAAATAGTAGCAATGGTTAAGGGTCATGAAGAGGTTGATGATCCAACTATATAATTAAATGGGAGAGGCTAAAAGGGTTGGATGAAATGACAACCAAAAATAGGATTAGCCAACTATAATTTGGTATGATGAAATGAAGAAATTCTTAAAATGTAGATAGGGATTTGTGATGCAATGACCATAGAGGGGTTATAAATATGGATGTTTGGAGTAGGCATGGACATAAAAATATTGGTATGTGATAGATAAGAAGTAGACACTCTTGAAGGATTTGTGGTGTCAAAAGTAAGAGGAGCAAGATGAGGTATGATGTGCCCTACTATATATAAAAATTCAAGGCCCTTCAAGTGGTTACGATATAAGATATAATGACTTAATTTGTAGAAATAGTGAGTTGAAAATATTGTAAAATTTTATCAATGTGTTGACTTTTCTCATGGATAAAGCTACATCTAGGGTACCTTTGTCAATAACTTAATATTCTTTGATATGAGGGTCATCTTCAAGAGTAGAGAGAAAATGAGGGAGAGTCGCGAGTATACCATAAAGGTAGATACAAAAAGTAGGATGACTAGAATAAGTCATTATGAGATTCAATCACAATATATGAAAAAAAACACAAGAAGAGAATATAGATTGAGTTGTGAAGCTACTAAAATGTTAAAATCTCACATATATAAAAATATTGAATATTATCTTATTAAATTTTTAGGTTAACTAAAATCAACTATATTAAAGTTGACTACTCTTTACTTCAACTTCTTTATTTCTATTGATAGAAGTTGTAAAGACTAAATCATAAATTAAACCAATACAAAAATTATATCTTATTATAGACTCAATGCTCACCTTAGATTGAGCATAATGAAAATTTAAATAATAAAAGAAGATATTTTACTAAATTTTGTTGTAGCAAGTGGATTTAATCAATAGATTCTAATAGCTAGTTACTTGAACACTCACCTCAAAAAATTTGTAGTGTATACCTTTCAAAGGTGATTCCTTAAATTTTGGGAGCTTGCACCTCCAGTTATTATTTTTTGGAGGGAGAATGAATGGATTGGATTTGTCTCAAAGATTTATGATAGATAGTGGATGAGAGGAATTTCCTTGGGTCAAAGAGAAGATCAAGAGTGTTGATTTAATTTATTTGGGATGAAAGGATAAGATTGAATCAACTAAAAATTTAAAAAATCATTGATAAATAGTTACAACCAAAATGGGAGGGAAAAGTAATTAGTTGGTCATTTATTTCTAAAAATGGTGGAGGGAATATAGGTTAATTAAATAATTTATTTAAATGTACAGTAAGATAAACTAATTAAATTATTTGCTAGTGAATTATATTAATTAAACAATATTAATTAGTAGAATATTTGATTAATTAAATAATATTTAATTAATTAGTGATGATGAAAATTTTATTGAATGATGTTAGGATGACTTTATTTTACTATAGAAACAAAAACCAATAATATTATTTAGTAAATAAATAAGTAGAGTGGTCTGGCATAAATACATTCTACCTAATTAAAATCTACATTCATTCCCCAAATGAAATTATAATCTTACATGTACAGTAAGGAAATTTAGAATGATTGAGAGTAGAAATATATATTATCAAAGTTAAAGATATTAAAAAAGTCTAGAATGTGACTATTTTTGGAAAAATATCTTAGAAGTCACTTGTAGTATAGATGCTAGTGTGTTTCATTAATGACAATGCAACTACACTAGCATCCAAGTACGTCGTGGTCTTTGTACATAAAATCACATAATACATATAGAAAACAAAAAACCTATTGTAATGTAGTAAGAAACATGCACCACAATACTAGAAGATGATAATACAATAACTAAACAACAACCAAAATTATATATATTTACTAAATGAAGTGATGTATAAATTAATTAGCAAAGATAAAATAAGAAAAAGTTAGGAAGACAATAACTCCATTCAATTGAATGACCACTAGTAGTTGTTGTGTGTGTGTTAAATATGCAAAGTTATTATCAACACAAACCTTAATGAAACGATTTATATTGAAATACTCAAAGTAAAGTGAAACTATTCTAAGTTGCAATAAAGATAAATCTTCCAAGAACGTCTCATTGTCCTCTATTCCTAAATGATTCTTTTAAACCTTTTTGGCCCTCAGATTTCTATGTGCACAAAGGCTATTAGAATGACAATTAAGAAACGAGATTGATATTCAACATGCAAGCCAACTATATGCCTACATGAAACTATGTGCAAACAATGATGATGAATGCCATGATGGATGAAGGATGATGTTGATGATAAATGAACAAGTGGAGGTGGATGCTATGGTATTAAACTATATGATTCTATGCATGATTCTACATATGCTCAAATGCAAACTTAAAATGAAGTAATCTAAAATGCAACTATGATGCAAGATGGATGATAAAATGTAACTATGATGCAATACATTAAGAAGAGAGTAACTTTGCATGAGTTGTGGATGCAACTTAGCACAATAATTGTTTCTCTTACACCCAAGATCGCATTACTATGCAAGGGGAGAGGATACTTTAGTTATTGCATGAGTTGGGGATGATCTTGTTGAAGAATAAACCCTCTATTTATAAATTTTCAAGTTGGAAGAGAGCTCAAAATAGATCAATGTGGAATAATGATTTAGCCAATCAAATGGAGCCACTTGTCAACTTGTCATAGGTTGTGAAATAAATGTTAAAAAATGTTGAGTGGAAGGACAAATAAATGTTATAAATGTTGAGTGGGGGGAAAATAAATGTTAAAAATGTTGAGTGGGGGACATGAAGTAGGGACAAGTCAACTTGTCTTCATATTCCATTTTTTTATGCCAAGTTGAAAGAAAATGATGAATTTATAAATGAGTTAAAATGATTTATTGGTGCAAGTGGGAAAAGCTAGAGGATGTGATGGGTGGTTAGATTAGGCTAATTAGGATTAGATTAGATTAGATGATGTTTAGGAGTTTTTGACCCATTTGACTTGAATATTTGATTTATTTAAATCAAAAGGGAATGAAAATGCATTTGGGATTTAATTAAATAAATGTTTGATTTATTTAATTAAAGGGATGATGCAAGATAAAGGTAGATTAATCTGCATGAGATGAGACTAGAAGATGGTTTATGAAAGATGAAATGTTATGGTTTGATTAAAATTGATTTATTTAATCAAATAAGGAAATGATAGACTTAAATAAAATAAAGTTAATTTATTTAATTTAAATGGATGATGAAGTGGATTTATCTAATGAGTGGATTAATGTGAATTTGGTTTACTTGATGAATGGACCTAATTGGATGGATAATGCTAATTTTGCATGTCTACATTTTTCCCCTCTTTGAAGCAATGTACTTGCTACGTTGGTTCAAAAAATAAACTTTCCGCAATCAAAATTGAAATTTTTTGTGATTTTTTCAGATGCCCCAGCAGAAAGAAGTACACCAATACATTGCCCCCTCGAGAGATTGAGTGAAAAGATTCTATTTGAGGGTCGATCTCACGATAAAGAGGTTCAAAATGGATGGTTATGGATGATGATGCAAATGAGATGATTTTAAGATGCTTAGAATAGCCAATCTATATTATCCTAAATAACTTAAATGATGATATGATGCATGTGAGATGATCAGTGTTTCCTATTATGTATGATATGAATGATATGTGGTATGGTGACGGTTTGTGGATGTAGGATGAATGCATTATGGATGCATGTTAGTGCGAAGAAAGAAGAAATTAGATGATGACAAGAGGTTCCAACAAGCAAACTTTATGAGAGATGATGATGATGATAAATGATGATAATAAATGGATGATGAAAATTGGATGATTTGCTTATCAAGGATTTGGATTTTAAAAGGGCTACTTACCTTATGTTTGATAACACACATAAGCACGATGCATCAAGGTATAAAGGACTAGGATGGCGTGGTACTTAGTGTGATGGACCTTGACTCAACAAATAGATAGGAGTATTCTTGTTCACACCTGACATACAAAAACCTTGCTAGGATGCACTTGAGAAGTTTCAAACATCTCGGACCAAAACACCGAAAGGTATAACCAATCAATGCAATAGTCAACAAGCTATCCAAAATACCCTCTATACATATCTAACAAAGAAAGTATTCACCAAGTTATTTTACAAAAACGTCCAACAAGTATAGCAGACAAAAGGATAATGATCGTTGCCCCATTCCTATCTCTCTAAATCCTTCATTCGGATATCATCGAGAGGTCCTTGGACTGAGTACAATAAGATAAGTCAAAAGACAAAGATAAAGCACACAAACAAGCCAATATCCTTCATACCTCTAGCCAAAGTGATTTGTTTTGATAGGATAAGAATCCAAGGTGATATCCAAAATGATGCCCATTGTCGAAACAATATATCCTAGGACATGCATTGTATAGGATTATGATGGTTTGATAAGTTGATTGATAGGATGTTGATATAAGGTTGACTGACATGTTTGAAAATGATCAAGAGTTTGATTTTACATTTAACGGTTTGTTGTTTGCTTTTGATTTTACAATTGAAGCTTTATTTTTGCTGATTGTTGTGGTTGTTTTTGTTTGTTTTGCCAAAGGATGACGGTGACGATCAGTTCATTATGGATGGTGTTATTGCGGGTGCAAGCGAGATGAGGTGGATGGATTTTTTCAAATATTTGGATGTTTTTGGAGTTTTACTATGTTTTGAGGTTGTTTTTGGTATGTTTTGATTGTCGATTTTCCAATGTTTTTGGGGTTTTCTGAGATTTTGAACAAGAGACTAACCTAAAGACCTATCCTAGGGGCCTTGGGGGCTAATCAATAGATTAGCCTTGCTTACGTTATACACGCAGAGACCACGTAGTTTAGACCAGATGACTCTGTTTTTGACTTTTTGACTGACTCTTTGACCTATTTTTGGGATTTTGATATGTTTTGATGTTTTTGGATTTTGTGATGTTTTGATTTTTTTTGGATTTTTTGATGTTTTGGGATGTTTTTGGATTTTCGCATGATTTTGATGATTTGGATAAAGATATGTGTGAAGATATCGATGATCTGTTTTGGGATTTTATTGAAAACCAAGTTAAGGTTGATTGATCAGATCGATGGATTGATGATGATGATAACATTGTTGAGGATACACAACAATGTAAGGATTGATTGATTAGGATTGATGATGATAACATTGTTGAGGATGCACAACAATGCAAGGATTGATTGATCAAGATTGATGATGATAACATTGTTGAGGATGTACAACAATGTAAGGATAGTGTTAAGCAACACAAGGATATCCTGAGATGATGATTTTTTGATTGGATTTGATTGATCATGATTGATGAAGCTTGATTTGGAAAAAAGTTGTTCGAATTATTTGATGTGACATTTGAAGTGAAAATTAGATGCGATTGATAATGATTGTTTGGATTGATGTTCGATGAAAGATGAAGACTGATAAGGAATGTCTTCTCGTCAAAATATGCCATGGGCTAGTGATTTGAAATTTCAGATCACAAATTCTTTGAGCAAATTAGTTTCACATTTTCTAATGTTCGGATCACCACATAAGTTGGAGGGTATAGATTAAGATTTATTCCTGAAGCAAGATGTAAATATCTACCCCCAATGTCTACCAATGTATGGAATTCCATGGACAGATGTTCAGATAGGTGTATGGATGGATGGATATGGTAAGCATGCAAAGGATTCCAAGGATTATTTTGCAATAAGATAAGGTGTTTGGATAAAGAATGTTGGTTTGGATAATGCTCCATAGGATAGGATACATGAAAACGACCCATGTCAAGATGTTTGCCATAAGCAAGCGTAAAGTGTGCACAAAAATTTTACCAAGATCAAGATAATTTGTATCATGGATGCATATGGATGAAAATGGATTGGATAAATGGCTCCTAGATTAATGGATTTATTATGGCTGAAATGCTAGATTTATTATAGATGAGATAAGATGCTTTCACCTAAAGTGGCCCATGTAGATGCTCGATTCTACTCATGACGCTTGTTTTCCAGGTTTTCGTCATGGTCTTGCCCAAAGCGCTGCCCATGCCGTTTTCACTAGAGGATGATTTTTCTCTTTACTATTTTCAATCCTTTTTTTGATTTTATTTTTTTGATTTTTATATTTTTTATATTTTTTTGGATTTCTCAAAGACATTTAAGATGGAATGTGATGACCAATTGAAGAAACAAGATTCCCCACAATATAAGAGAAGATGCATGACAAAGGATATGGTATGGAATATTTGGATGGAGTGAATAGGATAAGATGCGTGATTTTCAAGAAGATCCTTAACCTTGTCATGATCAAAGGTGAAAATGAACATGAATGATAAGAGGAAAATGGAAGATAGTATATGGATAGGGAGATGGATATGAAAGATAATATTTGCATGATAGGGGGATGGAGGAAGGGTTTAAGCATCAAGTTTCATAACTAATATCCCTTGAATATGTGCTCTAATAGACTATGGGAATGGCAATTAGACTTATAAATGTTGGCATGATAGTAGAAGCTAAGACCTTATTCAAAGCTTTGAATTAAAGGAGGAGAATGGGGATTGGATGTAGGAGGTTGGAAGGATTGGTGATGGATAGATGGAAAGGATGGCAAGATTAACATTAGCACACACCTTGAAGGGTGATGGAGTGATGGAGGAAAAGTGGATTTGGAAGGTGATATGTTTTTAGATGGGAGATGGTGAGAAGCTTTTGGATTAGAAAATTTGGATGCCAATTTTGATTTTATTGCTTCTATGAGACTTTTAGGAATCCACATGACTTTTGATTTTGATATTTGTTTTATGGGCCTTTGTGGCCTTTGAGATTTTTCTCTCTAATTTATGGACCTTTGTGGTCTTTGAAATTTTTCTTTTGAATTGATGGGCCTTTGTGGCCTTTTTAATTTTTCTTTTGATTTGATGGGCCTTTGTGGCCTTCTGAATTTTTCTTTTTATTTTTGGATCAAATTTTCTTTTATTTTTGCATGACTCTTCGAGGAGACATGTTGATCCTTTGATACATGTGGAGTTTTATATTGAAGCTTTTGAAATTTGGCACCCAAATTGCTTCCAAAAGAAATGGAAGGAGTGTATTGAGATGAAAAATATGGAGGTATGATGGATGAGTTAATGAAGGAAGAATTTTGAAAGTGGATAAAGGATGTGTGCCTTTGTTGTTCTTGAAGAATAGGAGATGGAGAAATATGGGACCCTAATATGGATGGAAGGGTTGATGAGTTAGGGTTGGGATGATAAGGACCAAGGATAGATGGAAGGTTTGATGAATTAGGATAAGGACCTAGGATAGATGGAGTTTTTGATGGACTAGGATAAGGACCTAGGATGGATAGAGAGTTTGATGGACTAGGATACCTAGGTTGAGGATGAGGTGTATAACCAAGGCCATGAGAATATGGATGTGCTTGGACAGAAAGGGATTCTAGGATACCTTGCTCATGAAGGCCTAAACCTTTTCCTTTGTAATTCATAATTTCACACATTCATTTACCCATGGGATATGAATTGTTTGTGAAACAAGATGTGAGTCCATTTTGAGGAGGATATGATATGCATGAAAGGATAGGTATTGGAAGTAAACTGGAGTGGATAAAGGTGGAGGATCCTAATTTATAGGTGTGGGGTTCATGGATGGCTTGAAGAGGTGTGAGAGGCCCTTGACATGAGGATGATGGGATACTTTGATCTTGACTAGGAAAAGAATCATTAGATGAAGGAGATGGAGTAGCTTGATCATCAAATGGAAGGGAATCTTTGGATAGGATGGAAGAATTGTTCTGCTCTTGGGATGTGATGGGATCATAAGAGAGTATGGATTCATTGATTGAGGTGGACGAAGAACTTGGAAGAACATTTTATTCTTGAGATGGAAGAGGATTATCATGGGTGAATAATGAAAGGAGGGGATCATCATATGGTTCTTGACAGATGGGATCTTGATCAAAGATAGGAAGGGTTTGTAGAATTTTTTGATCGAGATGTGTAGATTGAAATGAATCATTGGATGTAGAGGATATGATAGAAGAAGGTGATTGAATGGAATCATTATCTTGGGTGAAATAATCATGAGGTTCATTTTGAATTATTGGGGATGAAGATAAATGCATGACATGACAGGATATGTCAATTTTATTTGATGGCTTAGATTTGGGCTTCTCATTTAACCTTTGCAAAAATTCAAAAACATTGAATTTGGATGATGTTTCTTTTTGAGGAGAAGAGGTTACATTCATATTTCCGTCAAAGGACTTCATAGTTGTACCCCCTTGTATTTCCTTGATTTTCCTTTGGAGTGCTCTTATTTGTTGGGGAAGACTACTAAGATCATTTAATGTAGTTTTAGTCTTTTCAGGATCTTCCTGAATTTTCTCCATATTGTAGTTAGAGGGCAATTTGGCACCTTGGTTTTCCAAAAAAAGAAAGTAGCGTTCTTTATCTCCCTCTAAGATCTTGTCCAAAATTATGTGAAACTGTGGATCCTATTCAACTTCTTGAATCATTTCATCGGTTATTTCATCATTTGAACTATTCTCAGTATGAAACCTATGAAAAGGATTTTCTTCCCTATCACCCATGTTGTAAAGTGGATCTCTTATTTCATCTTCTTCCTTGTTTTTTTTTTTGGAACCTTGCGACAACAGGGATATGCTTTTGAAATGTTCTTCTAAACTTAGATCACAAGTTTGAGAAGTGCACAAATGATGATGTCTTGATCCGATAAGATGAAAATCTTATGATATGATCAAGGATGTTAATTCTTGATTGTGGCTTCCAAGATGAAAGGATATTAGAATCCTACTAGGGGAGTTGAATCAATAATTAGAAACTTGTTTGAAAAGATGCAGTTTTTGAGATTTGATCTTAGTCTCAAAAAATGATAAGTGTATCCAATAGACTAGTTTGTTTTCAAGATCAGTGAATGATTTGGCTGGGATGAGTGGGATATTCAATTGAGGGTTGTGGTAGATAATTGAAGTTGAGAGGTTGATTGTGATTGTGGTATTGAGATAGAGCTCTTCTCTAAAAATAGGCTCATGAATATAAAGGCTCTATAGCGTACTCATCAGTGAATCCCCTAGAAAAATCTTGGTACCATTGGAGAAACTCACGATAATGGAGCAAAACATTTCAAATTTTATACAAAAACTTTCTTTGTTGCAAATTTTTCTTATAACCTAAATGTTTCTTAGGCTTCTTGATCCTATTGGAAATTGATTTCCTAACAAACTTGGTTGATTTCTCCTCTCTAAGCATGAGAGAAATGTCGAGATGCTACTGGACCAAGGATGTTATAAACTCAGATTTTTCAAAAGTGAAATTCAGGAAAATGACAGATGTGCTACTTTGTGTCCTATATGCATTAGAGAAATAATCAAATGCACTAAGACACTCCCTAGATGTGCTAAAATAATTTTCCAAACAATTGAGAATAGTTTTCAGTTGAATTTTTGCATGTTCATTTTGGATGATCTTTTATTTGAGTTAATGTGATGGAAGACACAACAAACATTCTGAAAAATAGTTGTTTTTAAAACCCTATACTAAACATCAAATGTATGATCACAAATGTTTTTCAATAAGTGTTTTTCACAAGTTTAGCACATGAAAGACAATTCAAGCAGACTCACTCTTAGTACTCAAGTAGGTCACCCTAATAATCAACAACCCACATCTTAGAACTGCGTCGACTCACACAATAGTGTCACTCCTGAAGGGGCACCCGTGTTTTCATCTTTTCTAGGCATGTACTCAGAGTGACGAAAGTGAATATCGGATCCCCTGAGCAAACAGTCCTTGGCAGTTATATGGTGAGTGTCTTGGGGGAAGATTCTTCCCTCCCCTTGCATTGTGATTATTATGATGTTTGGAAATTGACTCTAGCTGGCTACTACACTAGGTTCTTAGTAAGGGTTTCCGTTCGGTGCAGCAATAATAAACTCCCTCAAGAGACCTCCCAACCTTTGAAATAAAAGCTTTGGGGATGGTTATCTTGCACACTCCTGGCAAAAGAGGGTTTCCCTAGATTTGCTTTAAATTTTATAGTGGGGTGGAATAGACTGGCTTTGGCTTGAACCCACTTGAGTCATTCCTCTTGGGTGAGTATTTTTTCCCACAAGAGCAGGCCTCTAAAGGATGTAGTAAATCAGTAAATTTTCATGAAATTGAAAAGGAAAGTATGGTATTTAGATCACCCAGTTAAGGGGAGAGCATAGACCTATTGCCATAGACAAAGCAAACAAATACTCTTTTTAAAACCCAAATGACAATGATTAAATCTATGTGAAGATGTTTCTTCACAACAAGCATGGGATTCATTTTAACTGCAAAGTATGTGCAAGATCATCATAGAAAAAATGGGCCCTTAAGTGGCAAAAAATTGAAAAAAATCAGAGTTAGGAAACTTGACGTAAAAATTTGAATAAGTTATCTATATTATTTCAAAAATGTGTAAGAATATAATTTGTAGAAAATTGAATATAGTTTCTAAACTACTAGGTATGTTTAAAAAATAAATAAATCTATTTGGTGAAAATTTGAAATTTCAATGAAGTGGTACTTAAATTTTAGGGAAAAAATAAGAAGTAGGTGTATGTCTGACCACCCTAACCATAATAAAATGATAATAATTTTTTATAAGATTTTAAATATAAGTAGAGGACTCATGCTTCGATGTGATGCATATTTATTTGTAATTTTTTTCAAGTAAATAATTAATTATGAATTTTATTACAAATTTTAAAAAAATATAAAAACTTGTATGTCGACCACCTTAACTAGGTCAAAACTTCATGAAATTCAATTTTTATTTTTTAAATCCTATAGTATGCAAAGCATAGAATGTGACGCGTTTTTTGGATTAAAAAATATGATATCGTTTGAAAGGTATAGATGTTTTTCAATCAGCCTATCAATCAGGACTTTAGTCGTAATTTGAATAGAAAATGAATAATAATTACTTATTAAATTCAAAGTAAATCATAATTTATATCAATGAAAAGTTGAGAATCTCCTGTAAAAACCCTTTTCGTTTCATCAATTTTGGGTAAAAAAATAGTCGTCAGCCACATACCCATCATATTGCCACTTTTTGGCCCATCATGATCCTGCACATACCTTGCAAAAAAAAATAAAAAATCATTGTGTGGTGACTATCCTAAATTGCTTCATTTTAAATTCCATGTCTATCCTAGGGTTGCTTCTTTTTAACCAAAGAAAGTTCTATCTGTGGAAGGCGTCAAACTCAGAACTTTGTTTAATTACAACTTGTAAGCAATAAAATATTCTACATATGCATTGCAAAAATTCCATTAGAAATCCTGCATGCGATAAAGAAAGCCACGAAACCGCTAAAATGGGAATGTTCGACAGAAATCTAGATTCCAAAAAGCAAAAACCTGTCAAAAAACCTGTAAGTAAATGTTAAAAATGGGGCATAGGCCCCACGATGGGCACCATTTTGTGTGTGTGTTAAATATGCAAAGTTATTATCAACACAAACCTTAATGAAATGATTTATATTGAAAGACTCAAAGCAAAGTAAAACTATTCTAAGTTGCAATAAAGATAAATCTTCCAAGAATGTCTCATTATCCTCTATTCCTAAAGGATTCTTTTAAACCTTTTTGGCCCTCAGATTTTAATGTGCACAAAGGCTATTAGAATGACACTTAAGAAACGAGATTGATATTCAACATGCAAGCCAACTATATGCCTACATGAAACTATGTGCAAACAATGATGATGAATGCCATGATGGATGAAGGATGATGTTGATGATAAATGAACAAGTGGAGGTGGATGCTATGGTATTGAACTATATGATTCTACATATGCTCAAATGCAAACTTAAATTGAAGTAATCTAAAATGCAACTATGATGTAAAATGGATGATAAAATGTAACTATGATGCAATACATTAATCTAAGATGTAAACATGATGCAAAACATGATATAAAAACTATCTATATGACTCCAAGAATGCTCTAAGCTCCAACGATAAACCTGCATGATAACTTTACTTGTAGAAAATAGCCCTTTCCCAATCCTTTGCTAAGCTCAATGATGAAATTGATATGAAGATATCATGAAGAGTGGACAAAATTAGCTCTCCATTGAAGAGAGTAACTTTGCATGAGTTGTGGATGCAACTTAGCACAATAATTGTTTCTCTTACACCCAAGATCACATTACTGTGCAAGGGGAGAGGATACTTTAGTTATTGCATGAGTTGGGGATGATCTTGTTGAAGAATAAACCCTCTATTTATAGATTTTCAAGTTGGAAGAGAGCTCAAAATGGATCAATGTGGGATAATGACTTAGCCAATCAAATTGAGCCACTTGTCAACTTGTCATAGGTTGTGAAATAAATGTTAAAAAATGTTGAGTGGAAGGACAAATAAATGTTATAAATGTTGAGTGGGAGGACGTGAAATAAAGTTGTTGCAAATAAATGTTATAAATGTTGAGTGTGGGGCAAATAAACGTTATAAATGTTGAGTGGGGGGCAAATAAATGTTATAAATGTTGAGTGGGGGACATGAAATAGGGACAAGTCAACTTGTCTTCATATTCCATTTTTGTATGCGAAGTTGAAAGAAAATGATGAATTTATAAATGAGTTAAAATGATGTATTGGTGCAAGTGGGAAAAGCTAGAGGATGTGATGGGTGGTTAGATTAGGCTAATTAGGATTAGATTAGCTTAGATGATGTTTAGGGGTTTTTGACCCATTTGACTTGAATATTTGATTTATTTAAATCAAAAGGGATGGAAAATGCATTTGGGATTTAATTAAATAAATGTTTGATTTATTTAATTAAAGGGATGATGCAAGATAAAGGTAGATTAATTTGCATGAGATGAGACTAGAAGATGGTTTATGAAAGATGAAATGTTATGGTTTGATTAAAATTGATTTATTTAATCAAATGAGGAAATGATAGACTTAAATCAAATAAAGTTAATTTATTTAATTTAAATGAATGATGAAGTGGATTTATCTAATGAGTGGATTAATGTGAATTTGGTTTACTTGATGAATGGACCTAATTGGATGCATAATGCTAATTTTGCATGTCTACAGTTGTAATTTACATAGAGGGAATGAAGTTAACTAATAGCCCGATCTTACCAAATGGCCAAACCTCTATCTTGTCTTTCCAGCTATTTGAGTAATCTAATATTAATATGAATCAAATTTGGATAATTTGTGTGTGAGTTCTTAATCCTACATGTATGGAGAATTAGAGAGTTCAACATTTCTTACAAAATGAACACTTAGCATCTAAGGTCTATAGAAATACTAAATATCTTGTGTATAGAGGAGAAATCTGGAGAATGGAGAATCCAAGAGTGCGAACAATAGCATTTACATGTATTGAGAATTAGAAAATAGTGTTACTTATAGAATGAACATTTAGCAACTAAGGTCTATAGAGATACTAAATATATTGTGTAAAGAAGAGGAACATGGAGAATGGAGAATCCAAGAGTGATATCGATAGAATTTACATGTATCAAGAATTAGAGAACAACATTTCTTATAGAATGAACATTTAGCAACTAAGGTCTATAGATACATGCTAAATATCTTATGCATAAAGAGGATAAATATAGAGAATGGAGAATCCAAGAGTGCTAAAAGTAGAATTTACAAAATTTCAAAGCAAAATGGTAAAAGAGTTGAACATTGGCCTTTTAAGAAGATAGAAAGCACAATGAAAACCCTATGATAATTTGAATGAATTACACATGAAATAGTAAATGTGCTAGAAATGAGAGGATGGTTTAAAGATGAACAATATTAATACCACCCAAATCATGAAGTTTATGAAAAGATATCTTTCACAAACAATGATGAGGAGTTGGTTCTATTATAGGTTCTCCCCAATAATTATCTAGCAATAGAGAATAGAGAAAATATCTTGAAAACTACAAGCTTAGAACCTAGAGATGACAAACAACCATGAATAGTAATATGATCCAAAATAATAAAATTCATATTGATAAATATGTAATTTTGTAACTCTAAAATTATAGAAGAATGATATAGAAAAGTCTAGAAATTTCATAAAAGAGCACCACACTGCCTAGAATATCAAAAATATAATCAATTCAATATGTAGAGAATGAAGGAAAATCCCAATAGGCACTAAGCTTGTTATTTTTGGTCAATAGGTTATGGAATATTGGTTATAAACCTAACAAAACTTGGTTGAATTTTTATTTTTGAATAAATGAAGTCAAAAAATTAGCAACCTAATCATTAAATGGAATCCAGACAACAATATTATCATGGGATGATAGAATAATTGTGTGTATGCTCACATAGCCACATTGTTGTCAAAGGGGAAAAATCAAAATAAAATTGGCATTAAGATACAAGATACAATAAATATAGAAATTAGGTGTGAACACATATAATAGACCTAGAAATGTATAAAAACATAGAAAATAGTGACACTTAGATTGGGAAGGACATCAAGGATAAGATAAATGAGTTCGAAGAACATGCTACTAACACTAAAATATGCATAATTTTTAATGGAAAATGTGCAATGTATATGATTTTGGCCATTACATTTGGAGAAGCCATCAATATTATTTATAAATTTGTCTCTAAGCTATCAAAATTACCTTTGTAACATGTCATAGTGTGGATTGATAACTGCAATAGTCCACCATGGAACCAAAACAACCCAAAAATTATATTTATAATATCTATATCAATAGTTAACTATAGGAAAATACCACTATATAAGGCATAGGAAATTAGTATACATAAATCCTAATGCTTAACACTAAATAAGGTGACAATTGATATTGGTAAAATAGAAAGACAAGGCATAACATTTACCTAGCTATAAATTAGCTTCATTTAAAACTAGCATTCTCCTTTGATAACTTCTCTAGAATGCAAAACAATCCATTTATAATTATTAGAGAGAGAAAGGTAAAGTTTACCTTCAAGATTCTCATTATAACAAGTTAAGGTATGCAAATTTCAATCCATCTTCTTTTAAATAACCTTTCAATTTATTCTTTTCATTCTCCTTTCATAATATATGATTTACAACACATTAATTCTTATCTAATTCATTGAAACCTTTGTGATGTATAAGTAGATACTTACCAATCCTAAACTCATACATAAATAAAATTGTTCTCTTTATCAAATTATATTTTTTAATTTTTTTATATTGCTTAAGAAAAACTAAATTCCTCTAATCACACCATATAGCTTTACAATAAAAATAACTACAAATTTATTGTTTCAATTGAATAACATTCTATTCTAATACACAGAAAAAAAATGAATTACAAAGAAGTTTAGCATGCCAGATTCATCTACTAAATAGACAAGCTCAATTAAAAGTAGTAAAGGCAAAATGATAGTTGAATTCAGACAAAAACTAAAGATGTTATAAAATAAACCTTCAAAATATTATAGGCAAATACAAATATATTTACATCTAATGAATCTATTTGTACATCTAGTCACTAAAAAACGGAAAAAAAATCTAATTCAAATACACCTGTAGATTCGACTAAACTATAAATATATTATGATCTCGCATAATGAATGTCACAGCAAGGATAGGGCTCCCAGAAACAACAGAACTTCTATCCATTTAAAAGAAGGAAAGGGGCTCATTCTACGCAAGTGAAGCGTCCTAGGCCTGATGGGACGAGCAAGTGTGGTGTGCTATTAACCATGCCAGCATTCGCATTCGCATTCACATTCGTTATAGATATATATGGCATTATAGGGAAGGAAAAAGCAGCATGCATTTAAAGGAACGATACCAAAAGTAAAAGGAAAATTACAGTACTAAAACAGCTTGAAATCATTGCCAATTCTGCAACTTACAGCATTCTGATAACACGTATGAGCTCTTGCAGAAAGATTCATCTCTAAATCTTCACTTCCACAAAAAGCGAAAACTCAAGATTCTACAGGCATACCTCAAAGCCGGCCTCCTCCAACACGTTCGTCCTTGTATAGAGATTAGTACTTCGTTAGTTATAAACATAATCATATCAATTAATTCATAAACATATAATTGAAATAATAATTATCATTAATGTAAACATTTAATTATCTATACTAGCACTCCCAAGCCAATATGAACATCACATTTATTATGTTTCCATCCAAGTCCAAATTACAACGGGACTGAATGTCTTAAAAGTAAGATTTGTGAGAATGTGAAATATATACAAATGTTATAATTTCTTGCCTAGGTGGGTAGCCTTTTAGTTGCCCCTATCCTTAGTTAAGGACAAGTCTTGTACTTGACTTTTTGCAAACAATTTCCAACATTTTGGGCATAAATCCCAATCACATTCCTCACATCTGTATTGTCTTTGTCGGTCCCATGTAAGTTCAATAGTAGACTGACATACATCACAGAAGTTTCCTGTTCTACCCTCTATTATCAAATGATGTGAATGTTTCGGATGGTTTATGATTCTATCATTGAAAAATGTCTTCACTATTTCATTACATTTTCCAACTTTTAAACTTTCCAACAACTCGTTTTTCACTATAGCACCCACCCCACCTCTTTTCTCATCATTTTTTTTACACATCATCTTCACCACTTCATATCCACTCCTTGTTACTATGCCATCAGCATCTAGTAGAACTAACCATCTTTTTTCAATATATAGAAGTTTAGGAAGCATTTTGAATTCTTCGGGGATCACATTTGATTGGTCCTTCATTTCTTTAGATAAATACTTGCAATGATACCAAAATATAACCATATCTTCAAATGAGAGTTTAGGCCAATTCATTTTTTGTATCACATTTTCATAAATTTCTTTGAACGTTGGTATATCATATTCTTCCAAAAAATAGTATCCCACATATATAATTTTAAAATTACCATGTAGTTGTGCTAATTGATCTAACTTAGATTTCATTTTGAAATTTTGACTTGGAGATTCAGCATATAAGAAAATCAATTTATTTTTTATTGTTTCTTTATTCACCTGCAACCATATAAAAAAAATATAAATAATATCAATGATAAATACCATAAAATATAAAATTATAATTATTAAAAAAAAATTACAACTTAACTTCAAGATCTTACCAAACTTATTTTGTAGAAGAAAAACATTAAGCTGAATTCACTTTGTATAGTAGAAACAATTTCATGAATCTTGCTTTTGGTAAATGGATAGGCTCCTGCACCCCATGACATCATTGAAGACAATGCATGTGGATTGCCAATACTTCCTTCTTCATCAAATATAATAAAATGTGGTTCTCCACTTTTCAGTTTGACCAAATTAGGATCAGGAAGAGCTGCCCAGATCATTTTTTGAAGAGCCCTTGTATAAGTACCAAGCCCATAAAATTTATGTTCAGATAGAGGAATCCAAAGCACTTCAAAATTGAAACTTTTATCCCTGAGTTCTTTATAGACCTGTTGAAATTTTATATATTCATGAGTGTTTCGATCACATATGAAGATGCCCACCACATGTCCCTTTAATTGATCTAACTGTACCTGAAACATGCAAAGTTACAACAAATTACATCAACTGGATACGTTTGACGTTCATTTTGAACACAGCTAATATTTGTTTTAGCGATGTGTTACGTATGTGAATATATCAATTTGCTTCAAATTTATATTTCTATGCTTAAATAAAAATAATATTTCATAGTTTTATTATATTATGAAATTACCTTGTTCAGTTTTCTGTCGATGAGGTGCTCTGTATTGTTTTCCTTCAATATTTGAAGGAACTCTGTAAACATACTTTCTTTTGGCGGAGATTCAGATAACTCAGCTGTTCCAGGATGCTTCCCTGCACATATATATTCTACAAAATTTCCAATGCTATTGGAAATTTCATGTTCTTCAGACACGCTTTCTGAGCTGTGGAGAGCCTCTCCTGAAATGTCATCCTCTCCAATAAAATTATCTAACTGCAAGATTTTATTTCCTTTATCATCTACCCGCATTTTCAGCAGGCAGCAGCCAAGTTTGTTGTCAGCAGTGTAATCATGTCTCCTACGTTCAAAGAGACTGGACGTAATGAGACGATGGCACCTCATTTCATTGGAAGGAATGGCACACGATCCTTTCGGCATCGACATTAAAATTTGTCGGAAACAGTCTTCTTCTTCTTGTTTTTCTTTTTCTGTTGTTTCGCCCTTCTGCTCTTTTCTCTTCACATAAACAATTTGCAGGCGCCCTGTAGAAGCCATCTTTGCTTTTGCCATCGTCACCCCTACAAGTCGTTCTATAAGCCGACGGTGATGATCTTCCATGTGGACAGGAAGGGCTATCACTGCCACAATTGTGTCCACTTCGAACAAAATGGAAATCGAGCGCTCCATCAATTGCTGTGTAGTGCTGTCGAGCTGTATGCACCTCGCTCCCAACAAACTCACTCTGACTGCACGACACAGCTCTTCTTCGTCCTGCACACGACTGATATATCTCAAATTGAGATTTCAAAGAGAATCCTATGTAACAAACAACGCAGGGAAGAAACTTGAAGGCACGTAAAGAACGGCTTACCACGGAACAAAATATCCCTCCCTTTTTTATCCTACCAGCAAATACCACCATAGGATATTCCTCTTCCTCCCGCATTTCTCCCCACCTCTCAATCAATTTAGGGCTGCTATGAATGTATACCCAACAACAGAGCTTTAATTTCACTATTCTCTCCATTGCTCGGCTGTCCAATTTGGGACACATAGGCAAACCTAACCCGATCAAAGACGCCAAACTTTCGAAATTATCCGACAATGTTTCTAATTTGCGACATCTCTGTATTTCTAGCAATTCTAATCTCTTGAGCTTCCCGAATCCATCAGGAAGACTTGAGATTGACAAGCCGATTAGTCTCAAGAATCTCAAACATATGAGCTCCCCGAACCCTGCCGGAAGATTCAGTAAACTGCCGCAATCCATCAATATGAAGGATTCTAAGGCGGGCAGTGCTTGAAATCCATGAGGCAGCTCCTGCAGTTTAGGGCAGCGTGTCACGGCCATCTTCTTTAAGGAACTTAGCTGGCCAAAGTCTCTGGGAAGCGCGACAAGTTTATTACAATCATGAATTCCCAAGGCCCCTAAACAGCTCAACTGCACAAAGCTATTGGGAAGAGTGGTTAGTGAGTCGCAGGATACAAATTTCAAGTCAGTAAGACGTGGCATGTTTCCAGTACTTTCGGGAAGTTCATATAAATTCGGCAGTGATTGGAGAGTAAGCGAGTCAATTGGAAGCTTCTCAAGGCTTTCAGGCAATCGCTGCAAGCTTACGCATCCAGTTAAGTCCAGCTTTTGGAGAGAAGATAATCCGCCAAAGCCTTGACGCAGTTCCCTCAAATTCTTACACTGTCCCATGCTCAGCTCCTCAATTGCACTCAACTTTCCCAGGTCAACAGGTAACTTTTCGAGAAGCGTGCATCCGCGCAGCCTCAGACAAGTCATTGAAGATAGCTGCCCGAGTTCTTCCGGCAGGGAAGTCAAACTTGTGCAGTGTTCCATGCTCAAATGCTTCAATTTCTTTAGTTCTCCGAATCCTTGAGGCAAATATTCGAAGTCACATTTTTCGAGAGTCAAGCGCTCGAGAGCAGTCAGATTGCTGAAGTCTTTCGGCAGCTGACTGCAACAATTCAATTGGAGATCCACTAGAGATGAAGGAAGATGACATTCCTTTGGAAGTTGCACAGATTTTCTCGTCTTCACTATAAAATTTTGCAAACAATATAGACTTTTCAAAGGAAGTATTTCAAATGAATGGAAATCCGGATCTGCTACTTCTTGAGAGATTACTTTCAGATTCGGTGGAAGCTGTGTTCAAAAAATCACGATATTACCATCATCGTCGCAATGGATTAAATAGAATGAGTTAACGGCTTCCAAAATTAAGTAAGATCATTTAACAAAGCAGTAGTTTTACAAGTGCAAACTCTGTACATAAATTTATTTCATTGCTCATATTTTAGAAATTTCGTGGCGAACATTGATCAAAAAAATTAATATCCTTGTTATTTCATTATATCAAATTTAAAGAATTATCCCTTACTCGATGCAAATTCATGCCGTGCTTTGACCTGTTGAAGAAAACCGTGAGCTTCTGCAGTTTGGTAGCATCTTCAAATGGAAAATCAATCAAATCTCCCACACTGAGATATCTCAATTTTTTAAAAGCTCTATTGCAAGGGGGGCCATCAATCTTTACCCAGTCTCCTATCATTAGTACTCTCAACGAGTGGCATACGGCATCCAAGTGTCTTGATTCTAGCTTTGTTAGCGACTTGCCACTGACAAGGGAGATGCCTTTCACAGTTTCGAGATTTGCGTAACCGCCTTCGAGGAATTCAGAAAACTCCTCATAATTTGAAAGCCTCGTCTGTTTGGCCTCTTTCACTCCCATCAAGCGGAGGATGTCATGAACAATGACTTCACCTGAGTCGCTTTTGTTTATCAACATTCTCCTGTGAAGAGACTCAAGTCTAGAAGGATTTACAATATTGCCAACAAGATTCCATTCCCAACCATAAAAATATTTGCAAATGTCGAGGAATGCATCTTTATCTTCTTCGTCCCTTATTTTGCGATAAACAAAAAAGAGCGTTTCACTAAGATCTTCGTCTCTGAAGCTATCGATGTTCCCCTCTTCTAGCGCTTCAAGGGCTTCCCTGTAACTTCGTTCCGCTCTTTCTGTTCCTTCCTCTCTTTCCGCTCGTAGATGGTTTCCGAAAACAGACAAGATTAGCGGGACACCTTTGCATGCTCGGGCCACAGTAGTCATTAAATTTCTTTCATCAAAGTCGAGACTAAATTGACCATGAGATTGAAGGATTTTTCTTCTCAGGAGGTCCTCGGCCGCGTCAGCAGAGAAAGGGCGCACTTCATATTCCTTGCACTTTATATTGAGTTCTGGTTTGAGATTCTTTTCCCTGGACGTCACCAGTAACCTCAGTTTTGTTTTCTCCATATTGGACATATTTGATTTATTGAACCACAATAAATCTTCGGGTAAGAGCTGCCTGATATATTCTTTGCCAACGACATTGTCTATGTAAAGAAAACAATATTTGTTTTCCATAACCTGTTGGAGCTCTTTTCGCCCCTCGTTGGGATTTTGCAACTTGAGTTTTCTTCCTCCAAAAGCAGTGATGATATATTGTTGAAGGTCGATGATGTGGGATTCTCTATCTAGAGTTTTGTAGTTTATTATTACCCTGCAATATTTGAAGTCTTGAGAAGCCCTGAATTTGGGAAAGTTCAAACTCTGAACAACTGAAGCTGCAAGTGTACTTTTACCGACACCTCCGAACCCGCATAATACAACGGCAAGAGCTGGTTCGGTGCCTTCCATATCCAACAGCTCGGCCACCTTTGCAACGTCCATTTCAATACCCACTGTTTTCGTTTTCGTCAAAACAAAAGAAAAATAGAAAGGTTAGAAACAGCACTGAAATCCCAACTTCTAAAGAGGACTATTTATAAACACAATCACGAGCCTTCCCATTTCTAAAGGAAAAAATCGATGGTTAAGAAGAGGGTGCTACCTGGCTCAAAGTCAAGTAGCTTGAAAGGCAATTGTTCAGGACGAAGGGTAGACTGTCGAAGAATTTGATGGCCAACGGCAGAGTTAAGAAACGCTCTTATATCTCTTATACTTTGGTTAGTCTTAGCAAGCTGGTCGTTGGCTGTTGCGGCAGACCAATACCTGTACAAGTCACCAATGAACATCAATTCCACATCAATATTAAATTTTAAAAAGAACCGTAATTCATTTTTAAATTCTACCCAAAAAAAACTTATTTTGAATCAAGAGATCAATTTCCACTTTATTTCCACTAAGTTTGTCACTAAGGTGCCATACTATGTGTTTGCACAATTTTGGTGAATCTAGTCCCAACTTGGGAAGGTGGATATGAGATTTTTTGTTTTTTTCAAATCTTGATATGATAAATAACTTGTTACTTGTGTTAAATTTTGACAATTATCAAAGGTATCCCAAAAATGGATGGAGATTAACAACAGTACAAGATATAGCTAAAACATCATGAGATTTTAAACCATTAGTTAAGACAAAAGGCATAAAAGACACTATTCAATTCTCACAACTATGGATTCATCACTACATTAGTATAAAAGTGGATTGTTTCATTTTTTAAGGGCTTTTAGAGTCTTTACGAAAGTGGTATTTGAGGTTGTAGCTAAAGTCGAATCTAAATTTTTTTGGTAGTTGGAGTCTTTGTTGAAGTCATCGATATAGAATAAGAGGATAGATAAGTAATAGAGAGTCTTTGTAAGTAGACTTAAAATTACTAGTTGGATTCATACATGTTGGAGTGGCTTACTAGGCATGCAATTCTTATATGTATATAATAGTGATTGTGTCTTTCCAAGTTCTTGTTGCTCTCCTTTTACTATTTTCATTATGTAATTTTCGGTTAATGTTAGCAAGTTTTTTATTTGACTCATTTATCATTTTTATTTAAAAGTGAACAAGAAATTAAATGTTAATATTATTAGTCTAATTTTTATTCTTATAAAATATTAAGAGGTTTTTTGGTTTGGGTGTTTTGTCTATGTTTTTTCTTGAAGGTTAGATTTAAAATTTATTTTCTATGTTGCATGTTTTGTTTGATTTGGCAAAGCAAGTTTGTCGCCTTAGATTGTGTTGATTGTTTTTAAAGAAACAAACAAATCTCATCGAGCATCTATGAATTTGCAAGATTCAATTCTCGAATACTCAGGAGGTGATTGGCCAATGAAAAAGAGGAAGCTATAATACTTCCCTCCTACACTTTGGACTCTGCAAAACCTGGGAGGGTGATCCCACAATGTGCATCCTGCAATCTTCTAAACAATTATATCACACATTTTATACTAAGCAGATATATTCCCATTGAAATGCTAAATAGATGAAATCCTTCAAGAAACTAGCAATTCCTTTAAAATGATTAAACACCTAAAGTTGAGATTACAACTCAACATCAAACTCAAACAAAGTAAATCAATTAGACGCTTGTTTATGAATTTTGTTCTCAAATTGAAACATCAAAACCATAGGAAATGCACTTAACACTTGTTAGATCAGTGTCTTATCTTAGGGCAAGGAGTTGAACCAAAATAAATTGAACTATAAGGTAAGTTTAATTTCAAACAGCCATGATGTCTATGTAATTTTATTACAACACACATATCAAATGCTCAGATTCTATGGCTACTTATCAGATCCACTAAACATTCATATGAACTCATGCTTTAATCAAGGTATTTTAACTGATTCATTAAATCAAAGCCAAAATTAAAACACATCTCACTGCAAAGCACAATGAAATTTAATGAAAAATCATTGATCGGGTTTTCATTAATAAGTCATACGAAATATTTCAGATGGAGAGACAATAGACTCAAAGGTTTGCATTGTTCATTCAGACATGCTTGAAAACCATACAATTTACAAAACTTATTTTCTTGACTCAACCTAACATACAGACTCAAAATATATTTTCTCTATGTTATACATTGCATTTTCAGATCCAGAATTCAAAAAGAGACCCACACTAATGGCCATGAATTCCATTTTATAGGAAACAAGGGAGAAAAACAAGCTTCAAGTCAAAAGTATAGTTGTCATATTTTCATTTGACAACTAATACCGGAGGGTGATCCCACAATGTGCATCCTGCAATCTTCTAAACAATTATATCGCACATTTTATACTAAGCAAATATATTCCCATTGAAATGCTAAATAGATGAAATCCTTCAAGAAACTAGAAATTCCTTTAAAATGATTAAACACCTAAAGCTGAGAATACAACTCAACATCAAACTCTAAGAAAGTAAATCAATTAGATGCTTGTTTATGATTTTTTTTCTCAAATTGAAACATCAAAACCATAGGAAATGCACTTAACACTTGTTAGATCAGTGTCTTATCTTAGGGCAAGGAGTTGAACCAAAATAAATTGAACTATAAGGTAATTTTAATTTCACACAGTCATGATCTCTATGTAATTTTATTACAACACATATCAAGTGCTCAGATTTTATGGCTACTTATCAGATCCACTAAACATTCATATGAACTCATGCTTTAATCAAGGTATTTTAATTAATTCATTAAATCAAAGCCAAAATTAAAACACATCTCACTACAAAGCACAATAAAAATTAATGAAAAATCATTGATCGGGTTTTCATTAATAAGTCATACGAAATATTTCAGATGGAGAGACAATAGACTCAAAGGTTTGCATTGTTCATTCAGACATGCTTGAAAACCATACAATTTACAAAACTTATTTTCTTGACTCAACCTAACATACAGACTCAAAATATATTTTCTCTATATTATACATTTGCATTTTCAGATCTAGAATTCAAAAAGAGACCCACACTAATGGCCCTGAATTCCCTTTTATAAGAAACAAGGGAGCAAAACAAGCTTCAAGTCAAAAGTATAGTTGTCATATTTTCATTTGACAACTAATACCAGTCATTCCATAAGGAATGGTTACAACAAACTGAGAGAATATTCCTCATTGAAACAAAGGTTGCCTTTCAATCGGTGGAGATTCTCGAGCCTTCTAAAAGGAAGTTTGTTGAAGAGAGTGGTCTTCAAACTATTGAATCATCTTTAATCCACCTCACCAAAAGAAAAAAAAGGGCATACATCAAAGAAAGAATCATGTGGATCAATATTCATGTCAGCATCTTGGAACACTAGGCCAAGTCACCAACAGTCAGCTTTATCTATCACATATTGAATTAGGAGAAACATATCTTTTATACATTACAATTTCTAAGGCCAGACTTGTATTATACTTGACCATGTATATATGTTCTCCATCACTATATCTACAACTCCAATTCATCAATGAATATTTTCTTCCACAATTTGTATTCTATATCAGAAGGCCAATTAAATCCCAAGAGTTCATCCATCCATTTTCTATAAGGAACGTATTTTGTTATTACTAAATTGGCTTCTTTATCAAAGTCTTCTAGGAAATTGATGGTGAAAGACAAATTTTCAAGAGTATTCTTCAATAAATCAATATCAACACTCTCACATATGAGGAATGCTTGGGTAGCAATAGTTTTATCCACTTGATTTTTCCATGCATGTAGAGGTTTTACCTCATCATATGTATGTTGAATATCAAGCAACAATACCCATTCTGCCTCATCAAATTTTGACTTTAATTCTCTTATTTTCACTTCCAAAGGAGCAGCATACCCTTGAAATCTTTGTTCCTTAATTTCATTGACAAATTTATATATTGGGCCAATATTGGAAATTTTTCCTTCCAATGTGCAAACCCAAATGCTATGAGCTTAAAACTGTCCACCCTGGGGATCCATCTATCCATTATTGGAGTAGCTAAATCCTTGTCTCTCTGAGACAACTTTATTGCTTGCATCATTAGAGAATAATTTGATTGAATACTGTTCAACTTACCATGAATATTCTTATTCATATGTTTCAGAGCTATATAAACAATCTTTGAATTATTCTCATACATTGTGTCCTAAACCTGTGCCAACAATTTATTATATACTTCACTATGCAGAAACAATTGTTCTTTTGTGGGCTCATTTGATGGAGCTACACCTGATGTGCTTGGTTCCTCAATTGCAATTGGTTCCTAGCCCAAATTGTATGGAATTATTGCCAAGGACTACTCTGGTGGTGGAGGATATTGAAGATTTGTCATTGGGGAGGTAGGTGCAGTATAAGGTGAAGTTGATGGGCCCTGGGACTTCAATGTTTCTAATTTGCTTGAATAATGCCAACTCTATTTCTAGCTCAACCACCTTTTGTTGACTCTTATTGTATTCACCAATAATATCATTGTACTTACCTTTGTACAAGTCTCTTTCTGAGGTGACACTCCACTATTGCCTTAGTGAATTTAGCAACATTGATTCTTTGTTGCTTCTAATGTTGGAATGTTAGAGACTCTTTTAATAATCAATTACAGATTGAAGTTGGTTGGATTTGTAACTTTCAGTTTCCTAAACCCTAAAGATAGTGACCAAAGGGCCAAGGCACCCCATTCTCACTGAAGGCTAACCCTTGTAATGCCAATTTGGCTTCTTCCTCTATTTGAAATAAGGGTTTTCCATGCCTTATTATTGTATCCAATACAATTGCATCTGCAATATCCCACTCCAGTAGCAATAACACTCCATATTTGTGTACCAAGGCTCTGCCTTCCTCAGGTGTAATGTTCTAGAACTCCATCCTCATATCTTACTCACATTTGCTTGAACAACTTCCCCAGGAAGTTTTGGGTGCAAGCTTCTCTCCTTTGCAACATTTTCTGCATATTCTTGACCCTTAGCTCTCCATACAAAATCTTTGAATGCTTTAATTTCCACAAAGGAATCATCCTTCAAAAATGTCTTTCAGGCCTCATGCCTTAGGTCATATGCATTGCTTAGGCCACTGACATCAGCCTTTCCTAGTCTAAGGCTACTCATATGCTTGATGCAACCTCCCTTGGGGGAGAAGGCATTCCTTGTTGCATCTCTTCCGGTGTGACAAGGATTTCATCTTCTTCTAACTCAAGGTAATCAACTACCCCACCTACCTCAATCGTTTGCCTCTTGGGTGGTGGTTGCTCAGATGGGGATGGACCTCTAGGAGGTGAATCAATGTCAATTATGATAGGGGGAGCTTTTCTAGGAGGAGATTGTGTTGACCTCATAGGAGAAGATGCTCTTGACCCCTCTGATGCAGTAGGGGTTTGAAGTGTCTGATGTTTCTTTATTATCTCCTTCTTCCTAGAGTACACTCTAACTTTCTATGGTGGTTGATAAGAGGGTCTCTCCTCCAATTCTCTTACTACTTCTTCTTCAACGGCCATTCCCTTCCCCTTATCTAGTATTGTGTGTTCCTCCCTCAATACACCCACTATGCTCTCAAAAGTGTCAAGTACATACATGACTCTATTCAACTCACAATTAATATTGGGTAGAGGGTCATAGTTGGGGTCTGATTTTGTAACTTTATCCACTATTTTATTTTTGGCAAGATATATTGCCTTCCTTTCATCATGGATTTGGAAGTAAAAAAATTTCCTAATCACATCTTCAAGATAGTAAAAATTATGGACGAAGGAGCCACTTCTATTCCTTACTTTCAAAGAAGCAATGAAACCTTTTGGGTCATGGTTGCTTGGGCACATAGTTTTTAGTCTGTAAGGTGAAAGAACCTACTCCAAGTCTTTCCATCCTCCCTTTACCATGAAAAAATGTGAGAACACAATCCACTCAAGAAAGAATGAGCCTTTCTTCTGTTTCTTAGGTAGGTGTACCATTTGTGCTGCCCCCAATTACCTCATAAATTGAATGAATCCAATCCTCAATTGAACATCTCTTGATAATGCATGTGGGTTCACATTTGTGCCATAAATCCTAAGTATTATTGTACTGGGGTATGTAATTATGTCCCCCCAATTATGATTCAATTTCAAATCAGGCCTCCTTTCCAAGGGCCTCAAAAAATTATGTATCTCCTTTGGAATCCTTGGTGGATTGTAAATCAAAAACTTTCTCAACTTGGAGGGAATTTTTTTTTGAAAGACAACATAATCAAACTTCAAATCATCCTTATCAAGAATTTGAGTCCAACACTGGACTAGCAGTTCAATATCATCCTCTACCTTCTTTAGTGGCATGTCTTCACCAAAATGCTTCTATCCTCTAAATAAGAACATGTGCATCAAGAGAGAATACAACCAGAACCTCACCCATCCTTTCCTACCTTCAATGCAGACAAACCTAGATGAATTGTTTTCTACCAAATATGTGACATAATCATAAACTATATTATAGGTTAGGTGTTGAAGGTGTGCTACCATATACATGTAATCTGTTGTTATGGTGGATGGCAGATCAAAACCAATAATTTGGCACAAGAAGAAAATATTTTTCTTTAAGTAATTAGCAAAGTACTTCATGGGGAAAGGTTCCTTTTCATCCTTGCCAATTTTTATTTGTTTCCTTGATTTCCCAACCCTTGTACTTGCAGTATGCATGGGAAGCATTGTCAACCTGAACATAGCCTTTGTGTTCTTATATTCTGTTCTGAAGGCTTTGAGGTCAATGGGAATCATATTGTGACTCCACTCATGCAATTTGAAGATCTCTGCAATCTCCTCTCTAGTTATCTTCACCATTTCAACACCATCATATGCTCTAATCATCCTTGAGACAAGATCATATCTCATAGCTATATCTTTCAGTAAATCTACATCCAGGTATACATTGGGCACTACCAATTTCCCCATATCCAACCTCTAGGTGTTATGGACGGGAACTCTACAATTTTGTTCCCAAACCAATTTTGGAACATTTTCCAACCTGTATATGGCACGTCAGCATCCTTGATATAGCACTGCTTGTCAAGCAAACCCTCTTTAATTTTAGGGCCATAAAACAAAGTTGTTTCCCTAGCCTTTTTGCTGGTTGAGGGTTTCAATTGGTCAATGATATCTTGGGAAAGAGGCCTTGACACAGTTTTAGAACAAGAAGCTTGAGCCTTGGGAGCCATTGGTAATAGGTAGGTTCTAACTAATATAGGGTTTCGACATTGAGGAGGTTCAAAACCTAGCATTTTTCTTCTAAAACCCAGCCCACACAGCTCAAAAGTAGAAATTCAACAGGTTTAATAGAACTTTAAATTATATAAGCAATTCAAACCACTATAAAATAATTGAATTGCTTGCAGAATAATTTGACAGAAAGATATAGCGAATATCTACCCTAATCCAAGGCAATTTGAAGAAAACATAGACAATAGTGTTTGTTTTCACTTACGGCTTTTACACTTGACGAAAAACCTAATTCTGATTGCCTTGAACTCTGCAACACTCACTTCAATCTCCTGGATGTATTAAAACTTGTTTGCAATATTCAGTTATGCGAAAAAGCAATCTTTTGTGCCTTGGGGTCAGATTTGGGTAGCTCTACATGTCATTTCGACCATTACTGCTCGCTCACGCAAAGTAGAACAGCTCTCATATCCACATCTTCAATTCTAAATGTTAGTCATTGATCGCCTTGTGAGATGGCACATTGGATGACTCACATTGAATCACTTGAAAGTTTGAATTTATGTCACCCTCACTCACCTATCTTGTGCCAATAATATTTTGACACTTAGAGTGCTAACTCATTCATTCTATGGGCTCCACCTTCTCTCTAAGCGACGGGAGAATCCATGTGTCAATTGCCCGCTAGCCCTATTGCTTTTCATAAAAAAATATTTTATTCTTGTGGGCTAGCGGGGAACAGTCGAGATTAAATCTCAACAATGAATCTCAACCGTCGGTTCAAAACCATATAGTGTTGGATATGTAAGTGGAGATCGGGCCCTATGCTTGCAACAATACACATGTCATCAGCCCGCTAACCTTGCTGATTTTTTAGAAAATATTATTTTATTCATACGAGTTAGAAGGGAATGGTCAGGATCAAATCTTCAGATCCAACAGTCGACAAATTTGCACATGCGAAAAAATTTAGTCTTAAAAAGGGGACCCAACTAGGTCGACAAGACCAAGACCCGTGGGATTAAAGACTTTAAGACTTAAGTCATTTTAAAGAGAAATATTTTGCCTAACTTAGGAAATATTAAAGCAATGGTATAATATGTGATGACCGACAAACCTAGACCAAGGGGTCGGTGACAACATACCTCTAATGACTTAAGTCATGACTCAAATGACCTGTAACTAGGTATAACTAGTCAACAAAGGAATAGAACACCTAGGGTAAAATAGCATGAAATTTGAAACAAGGGCTTTTGAACCAAAACCCTAAACCCAACCCTAAGGAATAGATGCAATGGATAATGACAAGGCAAGGAACCAACGCATAATTTTCAAAATTTTAGAGGCTCCACTAGATTGATCCATGTTTCTTTTTCATGTTTGAATGTGCACATTGATATTTTTTCGTTTGTGCTAAAAACTTCATATTTCATAAGTGAGTTATATTCATTTTTATAATTGTTTATACATTATACAATTTTTTCATCGGTCATGGCAATGGTTTGTACCTCATGAAAAAAATTTAGGTGCTTTATATTGATAGATATAGAAATCATTTTAGGTCACTTTCCATCTTGAGATGTTCAAATATAACATGGATTCAATAACTAATCATTTTTATGTATTAGAGACTAGATGAGTTAGTCAATCTTAGTCTCTCAATGTTCTATAAAGGGTGATATATCTTGAATGCTTTGCATGTTGGTTAATAAGAAGTGATAGATGCGTAAGTTGATTCTCCTTATTGGTTTATGATTTTAAAAAATGACTCCATAGTCAAGTAATGTGGCAGCATCTTATTTGTGTCTTAATATAAAAACAATAATGATTTTTTCCACAAGGACCTCAAAGCATTAAAAATGTTTAAGGTGGGTATTCCTGGTAGGGATTCATATAAATTCCAGTAAGGGATCATGATAAATGTTGAAATTTTTGAGAGGTTTCAAGAGATCTATAAATGGAAAGCAATACCCACTTGTTGTTTTCTTGATTTCTCAATAGTGAATTCAACTCCATTGATTTTGGATGCTTCTATTAATCAACAATGAGTTATTTTGTTTAACATGTGATTGAGTGAGGGCTACTCATCTTCATAACAATTCATATTCTTTAAAAAATTTAGTATGATATTGAAATATTCAAGTTAATATGATTTTATTAGTTTATTTGTATTTAGATATGAGTCAAATGGGCTCACCATGGTTCTTGGCATCTCTCAATAATCAAATATTGATATATCTATGAAAGACAAAGTCGTGTCATGTGATGATGGATATCACTTTTAAATAGTTCATGGGGTTTCAATGCACGTGGGGTTATGTACCAATAGATATATTAGAAGCCATTCATATTTCTGAGTGGTAATATAAAAAAAAAATCCAACCCCAAGTTCAAAATTGTTACCATATGATATTTTGTATAATTTCTTTTAGTATATTTTCCCTTTCACTAAGATATCAAACTTCAATTCAAGAAAAATTTCCTATATGAGACTACTCATTCCTAGATTAAATTGATAAAGGATAAGTATCATTCATTTCTTGAGTTAAATTTATCTTGTTTATTTTTCCTTGACTATATCTTTTGCCAAACATCATTCATTTAGTGTCTTTTGTGTGCTCTCTAGAGTGAATAATTGTGTGTCCAAGTTAGCAACTTATGTAAAGATTTATTTGTAAATTTTTGTATAGGTTACTAACGTTTTATTTTGGGAGTAACTACTTATGTGATTTTGGAGTTACATTTGTTGATCTTTTTTCTTCCCTAAATTAGTTTTTAGTTTCAAGGTAAGTGCAAGAAGTTGGGTTCATGAAGCTCGGAAGTTTTGGTCAAAGAAAAGCCAAAAGGAATGGGTACCCATTTTTGAAAAAATGGGTACCCATTTTTGGTACCCATTTAGGAACGGGAACCCAAGCCTCGGATCAAGAACTCATTCCTAAACAAGTACCCATTTTGAAAATAGAATGGGTACCTATTTTAAAGTGGGTGCCTGTTTTAAAGTGGGTACCTATTCTAAAAAATTTGAAACTCCAAAACACTTTTTGCTTGGGTTTTAGGCCTTGGAAAGGTTTGGCAACCCGACCCTTAGCCTTTGACCTGCAACTAAAAAAGGAAGATTCAAGAGAAATGTCCAACTTTGACAATATAACTAATGGATTTTTTTTCAAAATTAATCTATAAAATTAGAACTTATTATAGATCACAATGTCTAATTTTCAAATATACATTTTTTTAAGATTTAATTATGGTTTCTAATTTTTAATTAACTTCTAATAAAATTGGTCCATAAACTTGAAATATCAATCTTTTTTTTTGTTTTTAATAACTTTTTATCTATTAATTATTTTACAAAAAAGAATATACGACATCAATCTTCATATAGTTCTCTACACAATGAAATAAATTCATTTTTTTTAAGTTTAGGTCAAATTATGCTATTTGTACATGTTGATTTTTAAAAATAGCAATTAGGGAAAATCCAAATTCAATTAAAAAAATATTCAAGAAAAAATTATAAAAAAATATCCTCATCAATCTTCAGGTTGTTACATATCTTTTTCCCCAAAAGGAATTAGAAAAATATTTTTATTTAGGTCAAAAAGTGGTGTCTGCACACGTGCATAGTATGGTAAAAAAAAGTGACTTTTAAAAAGTTATTTTTATACATACCTATTAAAAATTAATTTATATCATCTAGGTATTAGAATAAATTACATATTTGGAAACTAGATTCAAAATACTAAATTTTGTATTATTGAATTTTTTTACAGATTTGATGTGTAAGTGCTTCAAACTTTTAATTCAAGTGTGAAAAGTTCATAAAATAGTAAAAACGCTTCCACTTTTTTAGCCTTTTGTGGACCCAACTTCTTGCATCAACCCTTTATATGTTGGATAATTATTGAACAAATACTTAATTATTGGATGTAAACATATTTTTTAGGATTTTCATAAGGGATACTTTGGATCATTCATAGATCATTCAGTATTTCATCTCTATGTGATGTTTTTAATTTATTACTTATTATCTATAATGAATTTGAAGCTAGGATGAGTGGGTTTCTAGATAAATTCTACTTCATTCATTTAAAAAATATATTTAGTCTTTTCATACTCTTATAATTCCACACTATGTTACTGATGCATAAGGTTTTTGTCATAAAACAAAAATGATTGTACTGTATTAATATTTGAAATATTTTATTGTAATTTGTTGAATATGTTACTTTTCCTTCTTGAAATTCATGATTTATTAGGAGGCTACAAGTGGGTAGATCTTTGGGAATTTTGTTTATCCATCTTTGTATTCAATCCTTTTAAAACCTATTTAAACCTATTATTTTTTGATGGTATTGAATGACACATAATTAGGTTTTCTTCATACATATTATATAGCTTACATTTGTGGTTTAAAATTTATCTCTTTGTGTTAATATTTTTGCAAAGTCAATAATGTTTAATAACTAAAGTCCAAAATCCCTACAGTTTCCAACCACCTTTTACTCCACAAATGCAAGTTGTGTGATTCCCTAAATCTTCAAGTCGTTTTCTATAAACCAACCTTGGAATATCAAAGTGGGTAGCTTATCCATTACTACTTGTGAGGGAAAGTTAAAACCTTTAAGCAACTCATTCTCCACATCTTTTTATCTCTTAAATTTTGATTTTCCAAATCCCTACAAATTTCCAACTTCTTATACTTTGAATTCCCTCACATTTTGAACCATTTAGTGGGATTTAACATGATCATCCAAGTTTTAATTTTCTTTCATTTCATTTTATATGTGCAATAAAAAGGTTATGGTTTCTTAGAGGAGCGGGACCAACTTCTCAAGACCCTAGGTCATGGGAGGGGCTAGAATAATCAGCTACCTTGATCTACCTCAAGCTAAGGGATTGTTTAGGATAGGTTTGATTTTTAAGGGGGTGAAAAGGAAGGAAAACTGATCTACCTCTTTCCTTTTTCCAACCTAAGAGTCTCAAGAAGTCAAGTGAGCAAATTCCCGAGTCTGGATTGCAACTCAAGTAGCTCTTTGTCAAAGGACTCCAGTGCAAAAAATGAAAAAAAGCGTGATGCACTAGCATCCCAGTTGAGCATTGGCATTCGTATGAATAGAGAGTGTAAAGTATGTGTAGACAAAGAGCATAAAGTGTGGTCGAAACTTGAAGAGAACTTACTAACAGCCTGACAAGTGTAGTTTGGTACAATGACAAAAAGCAGAAAGTAACTAAACAATTGAAAAAGTAAGAATAATACTTTAAGAACACTAAAATAGAATTTGACAAGAACAAAGGTGGTAGAAATGGGCCTTCAACCCCATGAATTGAGGTTTTTGAGAACTTCACTTAATGAGCAACATGCACATAGAAGAAGAAGAAAAAATATTGGGGCTATTTTGGGGCTTGTCACAGTCAAACCCCTATTTTGGTGTTCCCACCTCCACGAATAGCCAATATATCGATGATAGAGAAATATGATAAAGAGAAGATATCAGAATCGAAGTGCTATGTACTATTCTAGACAACAATATGCTACAAAAACAATACAATGATGCTAAGTGAATGGATATCACCTCCCCAACAAGACATTCTCAAGGCATCCAAAGGAAGATGTCAGCTCGCAAGCTTATGAATGTCGATGTTGCCACAACAATGAAGAGAGTAGACCAACCAAAGCACTACCTTAGAGCTTCAATGGAGATGGAAATTCTATGAATGAAGTGTGTAGAAGTGAGAATGATCAAGTAGAGTGTCAAGAAGATCAAGAGAGTTCTAGAGAGAGTGAATGAATGAATGAGACAATTATTTTAAGTTGAAATTGGAGGCAAGGAAGCGTTCGAGGTTGGTCAAGGGAGCAAAAACATTACACTTCCTTGCCAATGGAGACTTTTAACACCTTTGTAGATTCCAGAGGTAGGAATCTTGTTAGGATGGCAACACACCGCGTAGACGTCTATGCGTCTTGCTAGTATCCCAGACAGAATATCCCCCACCGACACTAAAAACAACCACCAAGTGGATGGGGAGCGAGTGAAGGACGTGGAATAGCATCATTGGATTTAATTTATCTAAGGTAGGAGGTGTGTAAATGAGGAATTTGCAAGGGGTGAAAATCCATGCCATTACATATTTCCCCCACTTTAGTGAGCATAACTATCAATGAATGCATAGTAAAGTAGAGTGAAATCTTAGGCATGTATACCTGAACCGTCGAGGAAGCAGACCGTGATCTAGCAAACCCAAAAGCACAGGAGGATGAGAGGGCCCCATAGGTACTTGGTCCTAAGGAGAGTTGAACAAATGTGTCACAGGTCTGTGAACCTACAGAAGGTGAACAAAAGGCTCTACAGGTACTTGATCCTATAGAGGAGGCACCCCATGTGCTCAATTTTGAGGGAGACCAAATGTGAAAGGCTCCATGCAATCTTATAAGCCCTTACAAGTGCTCAGTCCTACAAGGAAAGCTCAAGGTTCTCAGTCCTCCAAGCTTGGTTGGAAAAAGTAGCTTCGCAAGTCCTTGATACTGCAAAGCAATATGTTAATCCATAGAAAAAACGTGTTAGATAAAAAAAAATCCACGTAGGTAGACAAACATATAGTCACATAGATAGTCAGTGATTGAAGGAGAAGCTTTCAAAGGGATCCCTTGGGAACCCTTCAAAAGGAAGGGATCCGCTCGAGGGACACTCTGTTTTAAAGGCGATGGTAATTTTTGCAAATGATTCTAGCATCAAGGAATCCTTTCAAAAGGTATCTTTCATCAAGGAATTTGAAATCAAGAATTCCCCCTCGCAAGGGAAAGCTTTCATAATTCTTCATCAGAAAAAGTACTCCCTTCGCAAGGGAAAGTTTTCAGATTCTTTCTTTTTACAAATCTATGATGAAATTTTTCTTTTGCTAGGGGTCCTTGTTGAAAAATGCAATTTTTGAAAAAAAAAGGGGATTTTTAATGAGGGATTCATTAGACACCAAATACACCTTTTTGAAAATTGAAGAAATATAATAGCCCCCCCTTAGGATGGTGCATGTTGAACACAAAGGCACATGGCATCCTAAGGAGAGAGAAGAAGGTGATGTTGTGGCCCACGATACATGACAAGATGTAAACATGGAAATGTTGTCACACATGTGAGGGAAAACACATAGGAACCACAATATCACAAAACAAGCAAACAAGAGAGAAATATGTAAAGAAAACATAAGAAAAAACAAACAAACCAAGAGACAAGGGGATCTAATATTTTGGGGTCATAACTACTCATAGATATAGACAGATAGATATAATATAATATATATATGAATTATCATCAATCTCCTACTATATTAGACCATGTGAAGAAATGTATGTGAAGATAAAGTAAAAATAAAAATTTGGGTCAACATGGAAGGGAGGCCTAAATGCCCCCAACACTTTGCATTGTCCCCAATTGTAGAAACTCAAGGCATAACTAAGGAAGAATGATGTAACACATAGAATAATTTTATGACATAAACACTCCTATATCCAAGCACCTACAAGGGTGACAAGGGTCCTCCAAGAACTCATAAAACAAGCATGGGGGAACACAACACACAAATCTATTCCATAGATAAAGAAGAGGTTCCCTCCTAGTCCTCATCAACCAATAGATCATCGTTCTTCTAATCTAAATCATTGTAAGGGAAAGGCAGACGAGCCTACAAGAACAGAATAGCAAGGGGACCACCCTTCGACTCTCCTATGACAAGAGCTAGGAAAGTGGGACCACCCTTCGACTCTCCTATGACAAGAGCTAGGAAAGTGGGCCCCTCGAGGTCTTCTTCATTCAACTCTTGTGAGGTAAATGTCATTTATTTTACAAAAATCACTGACAAAGTCAAGACATTTTCCATTGAGTTAAACATGCATTTGATGGGAGTTCCATGTGTCAACTGAGCAAGCGATGAAGGAGGTGCCCGAGATCCACTACTGACCTCACCAAAAGATTCAGGGGAAGTGTCAAACTCAGGGGATGTTGGAGTAGCCTCCGTCGCTAGGACGGCGCAAGCCAAAGCAAAACCAATTTCTGAAGAAGGCGGTCCCTTCTTTCGACCCCCATTAGAAGTAGTCATCCTCCAACTTGCACTTCATCGGGGGATGCGAGACTCCCACAAATGAGGTGGAAGGAGAGGAAGAAGAGGAGAAAATTGTAGTGGACACCACCAAGGTATTCAGCATATCCACAGGCTTAGGAAAAGGTAGGATGTCCAGAAGGGACATCAAGAGAGGAGGCTTAATCGAAGAAGCGAACATGAGGAAGGAATGCAGGAATAGGAGGAAGGGATGCAGGAATGGAGGCAACAGTAGGTGGAGAGGTAGACTCAAGTGCCTCAGTGGTAGGCCTCTTCCCATTCGCCACCCTAGGGGCAAGAGTAGTAGGAGGCCATAGAGGTCAATATATAGAGGCGACTCCACGGGGACCCTTCCCTTTACCATACATGATGGGTTGAGGCACCGTAGGTATAATAGGAAGGTCGAACACCTAACGCTTGCCC
The DNA here is from genome assembly GCA_007258455.2 of Sequoia sempervirens. NCBI lineage: Eukaryota > Viridiplantae > Streptophyta > Pinopsida > Cupressales > Cupressaceae > Sequoia > Sequoia sempervirens. The sequence continues at coordinate 198,502,209 of VDFB02000007.1, forward strand.
TTCCACCAAATGGGTACCATTGAACTCCCCAAGAGACACATAGGGGCGGAAGTGAAAGGTGCCACAGCAAGTTGGGAGGCAAGAGTAGGTGGAACTGGAAAGGAAAAAGAAGAAGGCTCCTGAGCATGAGTAGACTTCCCCTTCCACTTTTGCAAGGAGAAAGAGGAAACTTGTTGCGTGATCATAGTTGAAGCCTTAACTGAAATAGCATAAGGGGAAAGAGGATAGGTTACCTTTAGCACTATGCCCCCATTCTTTTATTTTACATAAGTGTGATATAATAGGTCCGTCCTTGGGGGAAGTAGACCGATAGGGGCAAGCCAAAAGTGATCTAATGAATAAGCCCCACACGACACTAGGGGTTTGTACCTAATGTTGTGCACAAAATTCATGAAGCCCTCATGGGAGAACTTCAAAAATTTATGGATCACCAAAGGGACTACGTTCATGGAAACTAGCCAAGTAATGCCTAGCTTCACTCTAAACAAGTCAGACTCTAGGATAATATTGAAAAGGGCATTCACAATCCTGTTGTGACGTTTTTCACACATCGCCCCATTGCAAATGGGGACCCCCTATTTTGGCTTTGCTTTTGGTTTGATGTTGGTTTGTTTTTGCTGTTGTCTCTCTCTCGTTCTATCTGTCTTTTCGGGATTGAGCCCGTCACTGAGTTTAAACGTGAGTTTGGCTAAGTCTGAAAATTAGGGTTTGAGTCTTCCTGGTCAGTTTGAGGTCGAATAGGGTGAATATATTGAAAATTGAATTTAACATTGTTGTCAGTGTGTTTCCAGCAGGCTTCCACTAAAATTTTATCAGATTCCAAGGTACTTACTATTTTTAGCAAGTGTGAAATTCAGGGCAATTTGTCAGCTATTTTGAAATTCCGACAGTCACACTGCATTCAGAGTATACCAGGCTGCTTGCATGCCAAATTTGAGCAAAAACGGATGACTTACTATTTTTAGCAGTCCGGCTTCCAAGCTAATTTCAGGTCCAGATGCAGAGATTTTCTTTGCATGTTGGCATCTTCATACAGGTTTTCAAGACCTTAGCGATGATGTAACATGCAAGGCAGACGACTACTTTAATTCAATACCAGAGGCTATTTTAGGGTTTGCATGTGAGGTTTCTTTTGCATGTCGGTGATTCATTGGGTTTTTGAGCCAGCGATGGTGTGACATGCAAGCGGAGATTCTCACTTACCGAAGGAACTTACTATTTTTAGCGAGTATGTCCAATGGCCTCAGTTGATTCCGCAGTGATGTGATTGCCACATAAATAGAGTCAAAGCGGAGATCTTTTGATACGCGATGCAATGCAAATCCCGCGTTTCCGGCTCGAAACCTAAAATAGGCATCAAAGTCAAAATCGAAAACCGATGTAAACCATCGCGTCGGCGTTCTTCAAACTATCTGCGGTGAAATTTCAAGTCAAGCGGAGCACTTACTATTTATAGTAAGTCAATTTGAAGCCCGGCTAAAAATAGTAAATTGAGCGCATGCGTCAGTGTCAGCCAACAGGTCACGTGGTGAGGAGCGCCGCATTAAAATTTCAAGCTAATCGGAGCTGTGGAAGTGCCAGAAACAAGAGGTTACTATAAATAGAAAACACTTCCCAAAATGTGCTATTTTTAGTAAGTCAGCTCAGAATGGCAGTATTGACAGGATATCAAAGTCGCGAGGATCCGGTGTTTAAAATTTCATGGCCATCTGAGCTTCCGAAGTAAGAAAATCAAGAGGCTTACTATAAATAGCAGGGCATGAGAAGCTGGCAAAAACAAGAAAAATAGCTAAGTCTGGAACTTCATCCTTCACTTCCTTGAAAATGCGCCCATCTCAGCTGGAGGTCATGAAATTTCTCTAAGTGTTGAACTTCGTCCAGTACACATGCTAAATGCGCCCTCAAGGAAAAGTTGGAGCTCAAAATTTTGCTAAGTATGAAGTTCATCCTGCTCAGGGGGTGAAATGCGCCCAAGAGACAAGGAAGTCAAAGCAGTCAACAGTTTTCATCCGCCTCCTATAGCAAAATGCGCCCAACTCAAGATGCCAAGCATGAAAAGTTTCTAAGTATGAGTTCTCATCCTCCATCACCTAGCAAATGCGCCCATCTCTCAAAAGGTCAAAAGAGTCAACATCTTCTATCCCTCTCCCTATGTGAAATGCGCCCAAATAAGGGCAAGTAAAGACAAAAACAAGGTGGGGAATATTCCAAAGGAGGTGGCGTTGCAGATTTTCATCCTCCTAGACATGTAAAATGCGCCCAGCAAGCAAAAGGGTCAACAAGTCAACAAGTTCATCCCTCACCTACATGAAAATGCGCCCAAAACAGAGCATGTGAGAGCGAAAGAGGGTGAAGTTGAAGAGTCATCCTGCTACAAAAGCTCAAATCAAGCTTAAGTTGGGGATGCTGAAGGTGAATAAAGGTAGTAAATAAGGTAAAGGTGGGTGAAAATTCTCTTCTAGGCGTGGTGAAAGCTTGATGAATGCTAGGCATTGAAAGTGTGAAGTCCTTCTTCAAATGTCAAGTGCGCCAAAGTGAGGTGAAATGTGATTAAGGCATGGACAAGGTGCATGTGAAGTGTTGAAGATGAAATAAGACGTGGTTTCAAAATTTCCCTAAGAGGTAATATTATTCTCCAAATGCTATGCGCCAAGGGTGATAAGTGATGAAGTGTTAGAAAATTTCTTAAGGCATAAGTGTGAAAATTTTCTAAGGCGTGATTTTCCTCTTCAAGTATAAAGGTGGTGAGTGATGGAAAATAAAATTGCTAGGCGTATCCTCTTGTATATGCCATATGCGCCTAAAAGTGTTGAGGGATGATAAGTATGCTAAGGCGTTAGACTTTTAAAATATTCACCTTCAAGTGTGATGCTAGGCTTGTGAGTGCTAAGGCGTGATTCTTCTCAAGTGTGAAATAAAATATAAGATGAGTGACAAGATGATTGCTAGGGCGTTGGAAATTTTATAGAGAATAAAATACAAAGGATGAATAATGCATGCCAGATGAAAAGTAAATTAAGTGTGATGCGCCTTCAAGAAAAATTTTCTAAGTCGATTTTCCCTCGCGGGCAAGATGATCAAAGTTGAGTAAAAATAAAATTTTCTAAGGCAAAATTTCCAGATTGATTCAAAAAAATTTCTAAGGCACAAATGTTTTCTCCTCTAGAAAATATGCCCAAGTCTAGTGAGATGGTGAATTTTCCCGAGGTCAGAGTGAATTTTGCCAGTGATGAAGTCAAAAGATGTTGGCAGTGCAGGAATAAAATTTTCCAAGTCAGAGCAACAAGAAATTCTCAGAGGGGATCAAAGAATGAGAATAAATTTCACAGGAGAATATTTTCTAAGGTTCAAAATTTAAAAAAAATCAAATGAACCCGTTCGTTGGGTACCCATGAATTCGACGCGTTCTGGAGAAAATTTTCTTCTGGGTATCGAAGATTGTTGATGAGGAGCTGATTTTAAAGCCTTCCATGCTTTGCTACGGCCTTCAGGATGGATATTTGTGATTGGTGCCAGGTTGATGAATTTCCTAAGGGAAATTTGAAAATTTTCTAAGGCAAGTGTGAAGAAAATGTATTTTCAAGGTGAAATCCTCCAGACGATGAATTTGAAAGAAACTGCCTAGGTGAATTTGCTTCAATCCTTCGTGAGGATAGTTTTCTTGAGCCAGAGCTCCAGCAGGTGAAATGAGTTTCTTGAAGATGCAGTTGAAGATGATGCGTCCTCGAGGATGATGAAATTTGTCTAAGGCATGAACTTGAACACAAAGTTGGCGATGAGCGCTTGAAAGTTGGAGTGTGAAGATCAGGTAAGTAAGATGACTTTATATTATGAAGTGTTCTAATGCTTTTCTCCTTGCTTGTTTTGCAGGAGGAATGTTGAGGTCGGAGCACGATGATTTAGGTGATCCACGATGATATCACAACCTTCGGAGGAAGAAAAAGTTACAAGTTTCAATCTTGAAGGAAGAAAAAGTTGCAAGAAATTGGCTAAGTGTTAGCTCAAATGACCCTCAAGTGGAAGAAGTCAAAGAACAACGCCAAGAAAGAAGATCAGGAATAGTGTGAACGCATCTACAAATGGAATCTTCTAGAAGGATGATGATGGACATTATGGCGCATTTATTACCCTCTGCTTTGTGGCGGTTTTAGAATAATATTATTTAGGGCTGAGGTGGCACGATTCACAGCCCTCTATTAGTGTAACCCTAGTAGTCTTTTAGGACTTGGCTAGCTATATAAAGGGAGTCCCCCTCATTTGTAATTCATTAGAAAGTAGGCCAGTAGAAGATTAGAATAGACATAGAGTGATAGAGGGGACAACCCAGAAGTAGCTTAGTATTGTAGAGCATTTTTGCATAATTTGGAGAAGAGAAAGTTTTTTCCTTTGAAACTTTGAAGAGATTGTTGTGTAACACATTTTATGATAATAGATCTTTTCATTGATGATGGAATTAGTGCTTGTCGCTAGAATGCTATGGAGTTTCTTCTTCCTTTTCATTATCCAAGTATTAGCTTAGTTCATGCAAATAGCTTACGCCCAGTTATTATTAGTGTTTTATTGAGATGGCTTCATTTTATTCCATACCACTAATGACTTGATGATAAATTACGCCTTAGCATTAGTCAAGCTGGACATTATCTTGTGTTTAACCCGGTTGTGATTTATATGCTTATATCGTCGTTGTGATGGTGTATGCATGTTAAGTCATAATTTGAACATCTTTTGCTATTTCCCTTGAAGATTGCACCGATTTTGCTGAGGCTGTCCGACGGAGGCTAGGTGAAATCCGGTTGAAGTCTATTGAAACAAAGCTCCACATATCCTGCATTTAGAATAGAACATAAACTTCTTAGACCCTACCCCATTTAAATTCAGTTCATTCCCGGTTAGAATAGGAAACCCGCACTTCATAGATAAATCTTTCGAGCATTAGAATTCCTTTCTCAGCTGCGAACAATTCACGTAAGTCCCCTTGAAATACCCGATATTAAAATCACATGAGCCAATGAGCCTATTAGCAAGGGCGCTGGAGTTGAGCGCATGAGCTTTCTTGATGTATGAGGAATACTTTTGATCAAGAGAATAGGAAGCCCGTTGGCAACTTTATTTCCTCACGTTAGTGCTGATCCGCGAAAAAACACATCATGAAATTGGCTAGAAGGAGAATTTGAAGCCTTGAGAAATATACCGTGATTGAACTCCAGTTACCTCAAATTTTATTATCGTAGGCGTCTTGAGAATCTCTTACCCTCCTCCGTAATGCTTGAAATTAGAAGCTAGAAGAAGGGCTGAATCGGAGTGTTCAATGAAAGGAACCGATTATAAACTTTGAGGATTCGAAATGAGGGCTATTAATATGTTAGATCTCTCTTATGTCAAAAAATCCAAAAAAAGTGAAAAGTTGAAAAATTCAAAAAAATTCAAAAAATGGAAAATCAAAAAAGAGATTTCTCAATGGATGGGCATATTTCTTGCTCTCAACACAGTCTTGTGGATATTGCTCAGATTCATGAAAGGTTGAATGCACAGCTGTGGCCCAAGAATTTGTCTAAGTTTGCTTTGCCAGGAAGATGTCGAATTCATGAAACCTCCCAGCACGAAGAAATCAGTTGCTTGACATTCCTCTCAAGGATAGAGCTTGTTCTCCAAGAAAAAATTTTCTTTTGGGATGTTCCCAAGCCAGGAGTATTGGATGTAGAACCTGATGATTATAACCGTCCAGAAGTGGTGAATGAGGCTTTCGCAAGATTCATACTTAGGATCCAAGGTCAGTTGGAACTTGGCAATGATCCCTTGAAAGGTGTTTTGCTCCCTCGTTGGTGTCGAATTCACAATGCGCCTCATCCAGAGTTCACTTGCACAACATGTGAACTAGCCATCAACTTCGCCAGAAGTCGCCTCGGATTACCAGTGCTACCATATGGATTATTCAAAGACAAAAGATGGATTGAATATGCCACACAAACATTTTTAGCACCAAATGAAGAATGTACTTCGACATCACCCAACAACAAGGAGAATGAGTCACAACAGGATGATGTGATCGAGCTTAGGGAGCAAGCGGATGAAGATTGTTCCTACATCACGCTAGAACAGGAGGATATTGGAGCAAAGATCAAAGAAGCGATGGAATATATCCAAGGAAGAGAAAATACCCAAGGCAACTGTCAGCATATAGAAGAGAGTGAATGCACAAGATTGCAAGCTATTGAAGACCATCAAGTGCCAGAAGGGGACTTAGCTCGAAGTAGAGATGGAGGAGAACGTGACGAAGAGGGAAGTGATTCCAATACACTTCAAGAAGGAACGCCCCTTGATGAAAAGGTCCAATCATGCATGGACAAGATGGAAGAAATGACAAGCAGCTTAAGGCAAGATGATGTGTTTGACGATCAATGGGCTACCAAGATGGAGACAAAATATGAAATGCATTTTGCATCAACACTTGATCCATTATTCACAGTCATGGAGGAGTTGCTTGATGAAATTGAAACAGATGAGATAGGAAAATGAAAAGCAATTCGGGTTGGGGCTTGATCCATTGCTAGAGATCCAAAAGGAGCCAGCGCATGAGGTAACCCAAGTTTCCAAGTGCTCTTTCGAATTGATTTCCCGCCCCACTCCTCCCAGTTTGGATCATCTACACATTTTGAATGCAAGTGGTATGGTTCACCATCAACTTCGGCCTCCTGATGAAGCAATGGATGACAGGCAAGAATTCATGCCATCAAATGAAGACCACCAGGTTGTATCTTTCCCCACTATTGATTACAAAGAATATCATTTTGATTATGGAGATTTTGGAAAGAAAACTTGTTTATGGATTGATCATGGTCCAGATGAGTTGCCACAGTTACTAATCTTTCCTGAAGTTTTGCTTGAGTTTGAGATTTGTATTGTGGAAGAATATTTCTCCGAGTTTAAGGATAAGTTCGCAAAGCTTCGCACTATTACTACTGCTTTGCTGTTACTGAACATCCTGAGGAATCATGTTAGGAGTTGTATATATTTTTGTCCTTTGAGTCTTGTCCGTTCGAAATGTTGTCCTATTAGAGTAGGTTTTCCTTTTTGTTTTTGCTTAGCTTGGTCTGCTTTACTTTCCTTAGTTTAGTTGTTGCTTGGTTGTTGCTTTCAATAAAAGGGGATCCCATTTGTAAGGGGGATGTTGTGTTGTTTTCGCCATACTCCAGTACAATGTTGACATAATGTTAGTCCGTTTCTTAGATAATTACTCAGGAAGTGCTTTAGGATCTGAGGTTGTTTTTTTAAAAGTCTTATCATTTGGTTAGGATCTGTACTTGACTCGGAAGGGAATCATCTATTGTGTCTTGACACCAAGTCTCACGATTATTATATTCTACACACATGATTAATTACTCTAAGTCATTGAGGTTTCTTAGGAGAAGTCTTGGCGGGTGAAAATCTTACATCTTGCTTCAGCGCCACTACAATTCTCAAACCCAGTGGAGGCTTCATTGCCTGCCAGCCAATTGAGGAATTGACGGAAAATCAAAAGGAAAAGAAAATGTGCTTAAAAGGAATATTTGAAAAAAAAGAGAGAAAGAAAATGAAAATGAAAGAGAATATTGTGAAATATTGGTTTTGGGAACATACGAGTAACTCCACCGGGGCTATGGACACCCGGCCGGCAGTGGAGCAATATTCGTGAGAATTGTAGCGATAACCTCGTCGGGGCTATGGACGCCTGACTGGCAGCGAGGCAATGTCCAGGATGCTTTTGAAGAAAGATACTTATATAACTTGCTACGACGGATTCTAGGAACTTCAACGGTCTTTTGAGCTGGAACAAACGCATATGCACACACTTGTAATCAAAAGATGAGGTGCCTTGATCCAATTTAGGATTCCTCTTCCCTTTTAAGTATGTCCCCCAGTCAATTGATAGGATTTGAAAGAATTGTCCAAAGGTTCTGAGTATGGAATGGACTTTGTCTTTGAAATGTTCAGGAACATTTATTCGGGTTGGGGCTAATGTTGTGACATTTTTCACACATCGCCCCATTGCAAATGGGGACCCCCTATTTTGGCTTTGCTTTTGGTTTGATGTTGGTTTGTTTTTGATGTTGTCTCTCTCTCGTTCTATCTGTCTTTTCGGGATTGAGCCCGTCACTGAGTTTAAACGTGAGTTTGGCTAAGTCTGAAAATTAGGGTTTGAGTCTTCCTGGTCAGTTTGAGGTCGAATAGGGTGAATATATTGAAAATTGAATTTAACATTGTTGTCAGTGTGTTTCCAGCAGGCTTCCACTAAAATTTTATCAGATTCCAAGGTACTTACTATTTTTAGCAAGTGTGAAATTCAGGGCAATTTGTCAGCTATTTTGAAATTCCGACAGTCACACTGCATTCAGAGTATACCAGGCTGCTTGCATGCCAAATTTGAGCAAAAACGGATGACTTACTATTTTTAGCAGTCCGGCTTCCAAGGCTAATTTCAGGGTCCAGATGCAGAGATTTTCTTTGCATGGCATCTTCCTTAGGTTTCAAAGGGCCAGCGATGATGTAACATGCAAGGCGAACTGATACTTTGAGAATCCCGGCCAACCAGAGGCTATTTTAGGGTTTGCATGTCGAGGTTTTCTTCGGGTGATTCTGATAAGGTTTTAAGAGCTTAGCGATGGTGTGACATGCAAAGCGGAGATTCTCACTCGATGGGAACTTGCTATTTTTAAGCGAAATTATGTCAATGACCGCCTCCAATGATTGATTCCACGAAATTTCAGCGATTACCCGCGAAATAGAAGTCAGCGGAGGAGATCTTTGTCACGCGCTGAAATGCAAATTAGGGTTTCAACGGAACCTAAAAATAGGCATCAAAGTCAAAATCTTAGCTTGATGTAAACCATCCGCGATCGTTCTTCAAGCTTCTCTGGCGGTGAAAAATTTCGAGTCAAACAAAGCACTTACTATTTATAGTAAGTCAGATTGGAAACTGGCTAAAAATAGTAAATTGAGCGCATGCGTCAGTGTCAGCCAACAGGTCACGTGGTGAGGAGCGCCTCATTAAAATTTCAAGCTAATCGGAGCTGTGGAAGTACCGGAAACGAGAGGTTACTATAAATAGCAAAACACTTCCCAAAATGTGCTATTTTTAGTAAGTCAGCTCAGAATGGCAGTGTTGACAGGATATCAAAGTCGTGAGGATCCGGTGTTTAAAATTTCATGGCAATCTGAGCTTCCGAAGTAAGAAAATCAAGAGGCTTACTATAAATAGCGGGGTGTGAGAAGCTGGCAAAAACAAGAAAAATGGCTAAGTCTGGAACTTCATCCTTCACTTCCTTGAAAATGCGCCCATCTCAGCTGGAGGTCATGAAATTTCTCTAAGTGTTGAACTTCGTCCAGTACACATGCTAAAATGCGCCCTCAAGGAAAAGTTGGAGCTCAAAATTTTGCTAAGTATGAAGTTCATCCTGCTCAGGGGGTGAAATGCGCCCAAGAGACAAGGAAGTCAAAGCAGTCAACAGTTTTCATCCGCCTCCTATAGCAAAATGCGCCCAACTCAAGATGCCAAGCATGAAAAGTTTCTAAGTATGAGTTCTCATCCTCCATCACCTAGCAAATGCGCCCATCTCTCAAAAGGTCAAAAGAGTCAACATCTTCTATCCCTCTCCCTATGTGAAATGCGCCCAAATAAGGGCAAGTAAAGACAAAAACAAGGTGGGGAATATTCCAAAGGAGGTGGCGTTGCAGATTTTCATCCTCCTAGACATGTAAAATGCGCCCAGCAAGCAAAAAGGTCAACAAGTCAACAAGTTCATCCCTCACCTACATGAAAATGCGCCCAAAACAGAGCATGTGAAGACGAAAGAGGTGAAGTTGAAGAGTCATCCTCTTCCCTAGCTCAAATGCGCCCAAGTTGAGATGTGAAAGGTGAATAAAGGTAGTAAATGAGGTAAAAGTGGGTGAAACTTCTCTTCTAGGCGTGGTGAAAGCTTGATGAATGCTAGGCGTTGAAAGTGTGAAGTCCTTCAAATGTCAAGTGCGCCAAAGTGAGGTGAAATGTGATTAAGGCGTGGACAAGGTGCATGTGAAGTGTTGAAGATGAAATAAGACGTGGTTTCAAAATTTTCCTAAGTGGTAATATTATTCTCCAAATGCTATGCGCCAAGGGTGATAAGTGATGAAGTGTTAGAAAATTTCTTAAGGCATAAGTGTGAAAATTTTCTAAGGCGTGATTTTCCTCTTCAAGTATAAAGGTGGTGAGTGATGGAAAATAAAATTGCTAGGCGTATCCTCTTGTATATGCCATATGCGCCTAAAAGTGTTGAGGGATGATAAGTATGCTAAGGCGTTAGACTTTTAAAATATTCACCTTCAAGTGTGATGCTAGGCTTGTGAGTGCTAAGGCGTGATTCTTCTCAAGTGTGAAATAAAATATAAGATGAGTGACAAGATGATTGCTAGGGCGTTGGAAATTTTATAGAGAATAAAATGCAAAGGATGAATAATGCATGCCAGATGAAAAATAAATTAAGTGTGATGCGCCTTCAAGAAAAATTTTCTAAGTAAGTTGATTTTCCCTCACGGGTAGGATGATCAAAGTTGAGTAAAAATAAAATTTTCTAAGGCAAAATTTTCGAAGTGATTCAAAAATTTTCTAAGGCACAAAATATTTTCTCCCTTAGAAAAATGCCCAAGTCTAGAGAGGTGATGGAATTTTCCTGAAACATGAGCAGAGTTGCCAGAGGTGAAGTCAGTGATTGCCAGCTACACAGAATTGATACAAATTTTCCAAGTCAGAGCAAAATTCTCAGAGGGGATCGAAGAACGAGGACAAAATTGTTGAAAGAATAATTTTCTAAGGTTCAAAATTCAGAGAAATAAAATGAACCCGTTCGTTGTGCACCCATGAATTCGACGCGTTCTGGAGAAAATTTTCTTCTGGGTATCGAAGATTGTTGATGAGGAGTTGATTTTAAAGCCTTCCATGCTTTGCTACGGCCTTCAGGATGGATATTTGTGATTGGCGCCAGGTTGATGAATTTCCTAAGGGAAATTTGAAAATTTTCTAAGGCAAGTGTGAAGAAAATGTATTTTCAAGGTGAAATCCTCCAGACGATGAATTTGAAAGAAACTGCCTAGGTGAATTTGCTTCAATCCTTCGTGAGGATAGTTTTCTTGAGCCAGAGCTCCAGCAGGTGAAATGAGTTTCTTGAAGATGTAGTTGAAGATGATGCGTCCTCGAGGATGATGAAATTTGTCTAGGGCATGAACTTGAACACAAGGTTGGCGATGAGCGCTTGAAAGTTGGAGTGTGAAGATCAGGTAAGTAAGGTGACTTTTTATTATGAAGTGTTCTAATGTTTTTCTCCTTGCTTGTTTTGCAGGAGGAATGTTGAGGTCGGAGCACGATGATTTAGGTGATCCACGATGATATCACAACCTCCGGAGGAAGAAAAAGTTACAAGTTTCAATCTTGAAGGAAGAAAAAGTTGCAAGAAATTGGCTAAGTGTTAGCTCAAATGACCCTCAAGTGGAAGAAGTCAAAGAACAACGCCAAGAAAGAAGATCAGGAATAGTGTGAACGCATCTACAAATGGAATCTTCTAGAAGGATGATGATGGACATTATGGCGCATTTATTACCCCACTCTCCTTTGTGGCGGTTTTTAGGGCAATATTATTTAGGGCTGAGGTGGCACGATTCTGGCCACTCTATTGATTGTAACCCTAGCCGTCTTTTGGGACTTGGCTAGCTATATAAAGGGGGAGTCCCCCTCATTTGTAATGGATTAGAAAGTATACAGTAGAGAAGATTAGAATAGACATAGAGTAGAGGGACAACTTAGAAGTAGCTTAGTATTGTAGAGCATTTTGCATAATTTGGAGAAGAGAGAAAGTTTTCCCTTTGAAAACTTTTGAAGAGATTGTTGTGTAACACATTTTATGATAATAGATCTTTTCATTGATGATGGAATTCGTCTAGTCATGAAATGCTAGCAAGGTTTCTTCTTCCTTTCGTATCCAAGTAGCTTAGTTCATGCAAGTAGCTTACTTTGGTGTGTGGTGTTTTATTGAGATAGCTTCTCTTTATTCCATACCACTAGCGGCTTGTTGATGATAAGTTCGCCTTGTGTGGTCAACTGGACATTACCTTGAGTTTAACTTCAGTTGTGATTTATATGCTTATATGCGTCGTTGTGATAGTGTATGCATGTTAAGTCATAATTTGAACATCTTTTGCTATTTCCCTTGAAGATTGCACCGATTTTACTGAGGCTGTCCGACGGAGACTAGGTGAAATCCGGTTGAAGTCTATTGAAACAAAGCTCCACATATCCTGCATTTAGAGTAGAACACAAACCTTAGACCCTACCCCATTTAAATTGATTTCATTCCGGTTAGAATAGAAACCAGCACTTCATAGATAAATCTTTCGAGCATTTGAATTCCTTTCTCCGCTGCCGAACAATTCTGTAAGTCCCCTTGAAATACCAGCAAATCACATCGAGCCAAACTGAGCCTATTCGCACTTAAGGAACCTTGGAGTTGAACGCATGAAATTTCTTGCAATCTTAGCATGCGGAATACTTTGATCAAGAGAGAATAGGGAAGCCGTTGGCAACTTTATTCTGCGTTGGTGCGGTCACGAAAAACACATCAACAGAATTGGCGCTAGAAGGAGGGCTGAACGCGAAGCACCGAGCAGTTGAACTCCAGATTTTATCAAATTTTATTATCTGTGGAGACGATCTTAAAGAATCTCTTACCCTCCTCCACGCCATCAACAGAATTGGCGCTAGAAGGAGGGCTGAATCGAATTGTTCCAGAGGCTGAAAGGAACCAGTATGAGCTTTGAAGTTCGAAATCAGAGATATGTTAGATCTCTCTTATGTCAAAAAATCCAAAAAAAGTGAAAAGTTGAAAAATTCAAAAAAAATCAAAAAATGGAAAATCAAAAAAGAGATTTCTCGATGGATGGGCATATTTCTTGCTCTCAAGACAGTCTTATAGACATTGCTCAGATTCATGAAAGATTGAATGCACAGCTGTGGCCCGAGAATTTGTCTAAGTTTGCTTTGCCAGGAAGATGTCGAATTCATGAGACCTCCCAGCACGAAGAAATCAGTTGCTTGACATTCCTATCAAGGATAGAGCTTGTTCTCCAAGAAAAAATTTTCTTTTGGGATGTTCCCAAGCCAGGAGTATTGGATGTAGAACCTGATGATTATAACCGTCCAGAAGTGGTGAATGAGGCTTTCGCAAGATTCATACTTAGGATCCAAGGTCAGTTGGAACTTGGCAATGATCCCTTGAAAGGTGTTTTGCTCCCTCGTTGGTGTCGAATTCACAATGCGCCTCATCCAGAGTTCACTTGCACAACATGTGAACTAGCCATCAACTTCGCCAGAAGTCGCCTCGGATTACCAGTGCTACCATATGGATTATTCAAAGACAAAAGATGGATTGAATATACCACACAAACATTTTTAGCACCAAATGAAGAGTGTACCTCAACATCATCCAACAACAAGGAGAATGAGTCACAACAAGAAGATGTGATCGAGCTTAGGGAGCAGGCAGATGAAGATTGTTCCTACATCATGTTAGAACAAGAGGATATTGGAGCAAAGATCAAAGAAGCGATGGAATATATCCAAGGAAGAGAAAATACCCAAGGCAACTGTCAGCACATGGAAGAGAGTGAATGTACAAGATTGCAAGCTATTGAAGACCATCAAGTGCCAGGAGTGGGCTCAGCTCAAAGTATAGATGGTGTGAGAAATTTTCAATGTCCATTCTCTCGAGGAGGAGAACGTGAAGAGGGAAGTGATTCTAATACACTTCAAGAAGGGATGCTCCTTGATGAAAAGGTTCAATCATGCATGGACAAGATGGAAGAAATGACAAGCAGCTTAAGGCAAGATGATGTGTTTGACGATCAATGGGCTACCAAGATGGAGACAAAATATGAAATGCATTTTGCATCAACACTTGATCCATTATTCACAGTCATGGAGGAGTTGCTTGATGAAATTGAAACAAATGAAATACTGCTTGATAAAGAGATGGAAAATGAAAAGCAATTCGGGTTGGGGCTTGATCCATTGCTAGAGATCCAAAAGGAGCCAGCGCATGAGGTAACCCAAGTTTCCAAGTGCTCTTTCGAATTGATTTCCCGCCCCACTCCTCCCAGTTCGGATCATCTACACATTCTGAATGCAAGTGGTATGGTTCACCATCAACTTCGGCCTCCTGATAAAGCAATGGATGACAGGCAAGAATTCATGCCATCAAATGAAAACCACCAGG